>JAPWDM010000001.1:46432690-47632690 GCA_035578155.1 Brachynemurus nebulosus | reverse complement strand
ATTTTGTTAATTTAAAATAATTTCAAAATGAAAGCAGATACATGTCTATCTTTTTCTACATTAAAAGTCAGATGATGATGACATAATACGGTAATACCAAAAAGATTACAAATAAAAAGGTCTGTGACTAGTCACAGAATATTTATCGTCAAAATTTTTAACAAAACTAACAAAAAAATTTGATGACGCTTAACTAGGACGTTAAACAACACAAGCGTTCAAGTGCAACTGATTAATACTGGTTGATATTCGGTTAATCTCGGTATCCACACGACCTGACAAAAACATTCGATACAACGATATACAAGCGCTTACCCGCTTTAAGAGGGGTACCCGCTTTGGGCGACCTTCCCCTACTTTTTTTCACTGAGCTATATATGAGCTCATCTAGAATAGTTTAGCTCTCTAAGAGTGAAAAAATTTTCTAAATCGGTTGAGTAGTTAATTGCTGGCGCTTTGGGGTCCCCAAGACTAGCGGATCTCATATAGTGCATATATTCATTTAAAATACTTTAACCTTTTAAAGTTAAAAAATTTTCAAAATCGATTGGGTAGTCTATTTTTGGCGTTTTTGGAATCCTCGGGCTCTGGCGGATCTCATAACATAACTTATATCGATCTAAAATAGTTTAGTTCTATCTTTTAAGCAAAATTTATCTATCTTTTAAGCGAATTTCTTTTGGAATGTTGGAATTTTGGAAATTCGCTTAAAGGATAAATTTAAATTCGCTTAATTATTTATAGTTGTAGTTCTAACCCATCCCGACACTGTATTCAAGTGATTTCAAGTAAGGCTTTTTTTCAAATGTTGATTGAATTTCGAGACTTCTTTCAAAATCCATATATATATATATATATATATATATATATATATATATATATATATATATATATATATATATGTATATATATATATATATATATATATATATATATATATATATAATCTCATATTTCGTACTATGGATTTTTGCAAGGTAAATCTTTCAAGTGTTAATTATTGAAAAATTTAATTTTTTTTAAAGATTTTCGTTCATTATAAATATTAGAAATGAATAAATATACGTATTTTAAAATAGTTTTTCAAAATTAGTATACAATTTTCAAACGTTTTATTCATTCTTAAATAAAAATACAAATGTATTACGAGCTCCGATAAACTTTGAAATTACAGTGAAATAATCAGGGCTGGGAAAAATGATTTATAAAAACCATTTAAAATAGAAAATGGGAAATGGTTTCCAAAAATGCATTTAAAATACAAAGTGGAAAATGGTTTTGCTAAAAATATTTAAAATAGAAAATGGAAAATAGTTATTTAAAATGGATTATAAAATGCAAAATGCTTTTTTTACTTTAAATTTTTTCTATAAATTTTCTATCTTGATTTATATTGAACGAATTTATTTAAAATAGAAAATATAAAATGTCATTTTGTATTTCAAATACATATTTAAAACGAAATCATTTTAAATAGTTCCCAGCCCTGGCAATAACCTATTAAAACGATATTAAAACGCGACTATAGTAATAAATTTATTGAAAAGTTTTTAAGAAATGGTGGAGCATTATGTATAAAATATAAAGGTAAAACTTTCGGTTGGTAATATTTAATAAAACAGACATACCTTACACGTATGTATTACATAATTCATACCACAGTAAATTTTGTAATTAATTACGTACTAAATTATTTAATGTTTGATAAAGATTAAAATGAAAATACATAATTATAACATGGTATAACCCATTTCAATAACAAACTCAAGCCGTTCACAAACTTCTCCTACATATTCTACTGCTATATAGAATAAATTGATACGATAATTATAATGTCGACACCACACTATGCTTTTATATTCAATTAGATAGAATTCTAAGTAGTTCTAGTTAATATGAAGACAGCATATCTACATAATATACACATTTCAAAAACAATTAACTTCAAATTAGCTCGAATATTTTTGTATCACATGTATTTTCTATTAGTTAAAGCGTTACTTATTTAAGTACAGTACAAACTCTCAATAATGTCATTGCCGTACACCTCAATAGAAATTCTCTTCCTATCATTACACAGTTTCCTACCGATCTAAATAATGTTACTTTTAATAATGCCATTGCTATACTATAAAAAAATATATTGCTTATCGAGGACCGCAAGTGTATTTTTGTGGCCTCGCTCGGATACAATTTGAGAATCCGAGATTGAAAGTGAAGGATCCTTAAGTATCCATGATCATAAAAATAAACTTACGGGACGAGTACAATCAAGTTACTTTTTCTACCAAAAATTTTAAAAAAAGTTGATAAAAAGTAATAACGTTTATTCAAGTTTAATAAATATGAATAGTTGTAGGTGTCTATGAGTAACTATTTCCACAGAGAACAAATACATAATATGTGCCTAGGAGGCTAAACTTTCATAACCTGTTATTTTTTGTTACTATAATAATACCCAGAAAAAAAAGAATGATAAATATTGCTTCCGCGTTAAGTTACTTGGTATGTAAACGCCTACTTAGAATTCAAACGATTGGGAAATTAACGTACATGTGTTAAACAATAAAAATTAAACAATTTTTTTTTTTTTTAATCGTTAGAATTATTCGGAAAGAGTGAAACGAAATCCAGTTATGAAATACGCGGAGCTAAAGTATAGATATGGCTTTTCCAAAAACTTTGTTACTAAAGATATTTTTTTGTGAGTGATTTGTCAATGACGATCATAATCTATAATGACAAAACGCCCATCTAGTACACTATTTTGACAGTTAATACACTTTATATGGAATTGTTGACGTCGTACGACGTGGTGTATGAGTTTGTAAGGTTTCACTTGATGTCTTATGATGTCAATGACAGTCAAGGTGTTAAAATGTGGACGTTCGTATAAGAGAAAATTTGTTTTTTATGTTCTTTTCCATTTCCAATAAAAATTTCGAGAGGGGATCAATCCCCAGTGTGTCTGTAAAACATTCTATTTCATATTTACTCAACTCGTATAAATTTTTATGAGTATTCTGAATATGAAATATTATGAATATTCTGACGGTTCGAAACAATATTGTTACAATTTCAAAATAAAATATTTGTTTATTATTTATTGATTTCACTGTTATCACATTTTTCCGATAACCTGAACTTTTTGTTTTAATTGCTGAAATATTTTCTTTAAAAATGTTATGAATTTTTTATAAATACTTAATTGAAACATTTAATTAGGTATTCATTTTGTTGCGTGGTTCGTATATTACATATTTAACTACAGGTAAATTAATAAATACAAGCAAATCGATATTCGAAAATATAATTTACGTGTTTGTTAAAATATCATGATTTTATAATTTATAACACAAGCACTCGATAATATTTGAAATTGAAAAATTGTAACTGCTTCTCGCATTACAGAGAGTACATACACATAAGTGATTGAATGTCGTCTGTGTCGGGCGCCTGTCGAGCAAAGGATCGATGATGTAATGGATAGCACACCTGGCTAGTTACCAGGAGATCCTGGGTTCGATTCCCGGCCGATCCGGATAATTTTTTCAATCACTTTGTGATTTTTAATTTACATACGTGGTTTTTGGTCATGTTAACCAAGGAAGTCGAGTGCTTAAAGTTTCAGTTTAGCTGAACGATAAGTGAACAAATGAATACTACGTGTGTTGAAATGCAGACAAAAGTCTGTCATACATAGTAGTGTTTCACAAGCACTCGATAATATTTGAAATTGAAAAATTTATAACATATTCTCTCCGTCAGAGCCGGCGCAAACAAACGCACGGCCTGGTGCAAAGTTGACTTGCGGGGCCATGAAACGAATTTAGTACAACAGAATAATAATCTATTTTGCTATTTTAACGGTTTTGTGTACTTTTCAACAGGTATACTTTCTGACTGTTTTTAAGTAGAAGAATTTGATTCGTAAATGAATAATTTAACTGGCAACTATGTGAACCGTTAATATTGAAAATGACCTAAACTCTTCTAATCTTATCCTATCCTAACGTAACATAACTCATGTAATGACGTTCAGGGGGGGGGTACTGAATACTTATCGCATATCGGTGATCTAATTGGAAGATACAGTACAGAACAGATACGATCTGCTAAGCTTTTTAATTTTAGCGAATTTCGAAAACTCGAAATTCAGCTATTACAGTAGGTGTCATGACGCAATCTGAGTCCGGGACTATGGCAGAAATCTGTTTTGAGGTCCCTAGAATACGAAAATGATATTCACTAAAATTTATATATATATATATATATATATATATATATATATATATATATATATATATATATATATTTATGTGTTCCCACGATAACTCTCGAACGAAACGTCTAACGCTTATGAAATTTTGTGTGCGGGCTGGATTCTGAATTGGCTTGGCTAAGTTCGTTAGCCAGACACGTCGGATGCCCAGAAGTAGGTTTTCTGGCCATTTTTTATCATTCGATCCTATCATAAGGCAGTTCAATTTTTACATCGTTGAAAAGGAAAAAAAAAATTATGAAGAAAATATTCTTATAATTTTCTTTCTATTTTAAGTATTTTTCGAGAAAATGTAAATTTTCACTTTTATTCTTTCTTTGTTAGTCTAATAAGTAATTTATATTTATATTTCAGTTCTTTATAAAGTATAAAAATATTTCACTTTTTTATTAAAGAATTTTGTGAGAACAAGTGAAAACTATTCACATATATGTGATATAACACACATACATGTATAGAGTTTTGTTTCTCATTTATTGCATTATAATTAGCATGGTTCTATCCCATGTTAAAAAATGTAAATTAAACAGATTTTCTAAGCTAATGTAATGAAGAATTTTTTTTTTTTTTTTATTGAATTTTTAAGTAAACAAGAAATTGAAGATTATGTTATGATATAAATATTATTAAAATGAAACAAAACAAAATGTGTACAATGTACATATGTATGTACGGAAAAATATTTTGAATCGATTTTGAAAATTTTTCCACTAATAATTAATAATGTTAAAAAATTAAACCATTTCAAATGGATTTAAGGTATTTTATGTGAGGTCAAGGTTTTCGGGACCTAAAAAGGCCAGAAATTAATTAACCAATCGATTTTAAAAATTTTTTCACAGTTAGTAAGTTAAAGTATTTGAATTAATTAATTAAATGATGTCCGCAAGAAGCTTACGGACTGCCATAAGTTATATGAGATCCTTAGAACCCTTTTCTTACTGTTAGAGTACTAGACTTGTATGAGTTTCGCCAGGATTTACTGATCCCATAATTGTAAAAAATAAACTAAACGACCAATTTTAAAAATTTCTTCACTGTTACAGAGCTAAACTATTTTAGATAGATTTAGAATACATTATGTAAGGTCCGCCAGGGTCCGCAGGACCCAAAAGTGTCAAAAATAAACTAACTGACCGATTTTGAAAATTTTTTCACTGTTACAGAGCTAAACTATTTTAGATAAATATCGATTACATTATGTAAGGTCCGCCTCGGTCCATAGGACCCAAAAGTGTCAAAAATAAACTGCCTGATCGATTTTGAAAATTTTTTCACTGTTACAGAGCTAAACTGTTTTAGATAAATATAGATTCCGTTATGTAAGGTCTGCCAGAGTCCATAGGATCCAGAAGTGTCAAAAATAAACTAACTGACCGATTTTGAAAATTTTTTCACTGTTACAGAGCTAAACTATTTTAGATAAATATAAATTACATTATGTAAGGTCCACCAAGGTCCATGGGATCCAAAAGTGTCAAAAATAAACTAACTGACCGATTTTGAAAATTTTTTCACTGTTACAGAGCTAAACTATTTTAGATAAATATAGATTACGTTATGTAAGGTCTGCCAGGGTCCATGGGATCCAAAAGTGTCAAAAATAAACTAACCGACCGATTTTGAAAATTTTTTCACTGTTACAGAGCTAAACTATTTTAGATAAATATTGATTACGTTATGTAAGGTCTGCCAGGGTCCATGGGTCCAAAAGTGTCAAAAATAAACTAACCGACCGATTTTGAAAATTTTTTCACTGTTGGGGAACTAACTATTTTAGATAGACATACATTACGTTATTTAGGGTCCGCCAGGGTCCATGGGACCCAAAAGTGGTAAAAATAAACTAACCGACCGATTTTGAAAATTTTTCACTCTTACAGAGCTAAACTATTTTAGATAAATATAGATTACGTTATGTAAAGTCTGCCAGGGTCCATTGGATCCAAAAGCGTCAAAAATAAATTAGCCGACCGATTTTGAAAATTTTTTCACTGTTGGGGAGCTAAGCTATTTTAGATACATATAGATTACGTTATGTAAGGTCTGAAGTGTCAGTAGGACCTAAAAGTGTCAAAAATAAAATAACTGACCGATTTTGAAACCTTTTTACTATTACCAAGGTAAACTATTTTAGATAGGTACAGGTTGTGTTATATATATATATATATATATATATATATATATATATATATATATATATATATATATATATATATATATATATATATATATATATATATATATATTACATAAAGTCCGCCTAGAATATACGGTCGAGCTGATTTTTTAATGAGGTCCACCGGGATCTTGCAGATCCGAAAACGCCAGTAATAAGCTATCGAACCGATGCTAAAAAATTTCTCACTGCTAGAGAACTAAATTATTTTAGATGGATACAACTATGCTGCACAAAATTCGTTCGGGTTCTTGGGTCCCCAAAAATACCAAAAGTAATTACCCAACCGATTTTAAAAATTCTTTTACTCTTAGAAAGCTAAACTATTTTAAATAGGTACAGGTCTTAGATGAGATGCGCCAGTGCCCAAGATTTGGAAATTCGCTATGTTATGCAGATGCTGCGACAGGGGTATATTCTGTTTACTATCAAACTGACTGTGGAGCGTTACCAAATGTACAATCAGTTGGGATATTTTTGGATAAAAACTACAAAGACATACAAAAGAACACCATTTTAGCCTTCTATCGGAAAGTACGCGCCACCTCTTAAACATTGCACAGGTACAGGAAAGAGCCCGTAAAAATAATTAAACTGCAATATTTAATTAAAATTAACATTTTACACAAAATTAATAAATTAAATAACAGAAGGAATTAGTTCATATATTAAAACTACCGAATTTATACTTTTCCAGGGTCGAAGCTATTAAGTAATTAAGTAGGTAACTAAAGACGAATTTTTTGCAAAATTTTGCAAAAATTATTTATTGTTAGTACCTACCTATAGGTATTATACACTAAAAGACTAAAATATGTCTCTTGATGCCGAATGTGAAGTTTATTGCTTTAGGGCCTGTAAAGACCCTATAGGCAACAACATATAATATAAAATAAAATAAAAACACTTAAATATGTTTAACAACTTTTGCATTCTTTGGAAGTAAAACGAATCCAAAGAAAAGCATTAACAAAGGGGGCTTTAGTCAGGCGGCTTACTAAAGTAGTTAAATAGTATGATTTTTGTTTTATTTCTTTAGATTATGTTTTACAGTAAATTCATTGATAATATATTACAGCAATGAGTGGTGCGGGGCCTTCGAAGACGCGGCGCCTTGTGCGGTGCACCCTTTGCACCTACCTCTGGCCGGCCCTGCTCACCGTGTCTGAGCTGTAAATATAAGAAAATATTTGAAACAATCCAGCTCTCTAAATATTATGAAATTTGATATTAAATTTTGATGTTATCGTATGAAAATTTTTCCATCGATAGAACTTATTTTACTAATTGTTCTATGTATTATGTTCAATCTTGCACTTTTTGCAAGACCGAAACCAAGACTAATATTGTGCTTAACACTAACAAGATTATAATATAACAAGATTATTATATGTAGGCATGATTGAAAGACTAATACCAAATCAAAAATACAGTTTAAAAAAAATTATTATAAAAATTACTGTTGTATCTTAAAACTGCTTATTTTTATTTATATTCTAATCACAGTTAAAAATTGAAATATTTTCTTTTCTTTTCGGGATTTCGTAGCTTCAATCACGAAATCATTATAGATTCGTCATGCCTGTCATCGCGTTAGGTAATCTACCCTCACTTGACCAATTTATAAAAACTCTTACACAATTTAAGAGATAGTGTCGTGTTTTAAAACTATGTACTATTGAAAGTTTGTTAACTCGTACAGAAAATGAAAGGTTTAGATAATCATAATATTAACAATTTTTAAGGGAAAGCGAGAAGTATTTTATCTCGAGAAATGCGAAAAATTTTAGCTAATGAACTACAAAATTCTGACTTAATGCGGATCTAAACCGCATTTGCCGAATTTCTACATATTACGTGCCTCGACAAATGCGAAACACTAAGATGTCATATTACATAATCACTTTTCAAAAAGCATTTTTTTTTTATGTTGGTTAGTCTTTATTAATTGTATATTAGATTTTATTAATCGTAAGGTAGCGGTTACACTGGATACGAATTCATCCGAAAATTCATTCGTACGAATTCGTACGAGTTTATACGAATTAAACAAATGCATACATTTAGACATGCGTGGTTACACTGCCTACGACTCGTTCGTACGAGCTCGTACGACTTTTTGATACGACCAAAATATTTTGTTTTTTGATGCGAATTCGTACGAAAAAAATGCAATGGATATAGAAAAAATAATTATTTTTGTTGAACAAAGGCGGTCTTTAAGGGATCAAAACATTAATATTATCACAATCGAAAGTTAACTAAAAAATTGTGGAATGAGGTGGCAAAGGAAATGTTTAGATAATTTTTTAATTAAATATATTACACTATAATAAAGCTAACCTAAGCTAACAAAAACATTTTAAGTATGTGTAATAAAAAATTAATTAACTAAATATTGAAGCTGAAATTCAGTAGATTTTAAAATGTAATTGAATATGACTTACAACATGTTCAAGTATTCTAAAAATTTCTGTTCGTCTTAAAAAATTTCCTCAAAGTAATTCCAGAACTCAGCTTTTTTTGCTCTACATGATTAATAAATAATCGTTAAATAATCGTTTACCCAGAATTGTTTGTTTTCTATAATTAGAAATTTTGGAAACGGTGATTCTAATAAATAAGATTCGGTAACTGGATCCATTGTTTGATATCATGCAATATGCACTAACGGTTTTCAATTTAAATTTAAATCCGTATCCAATGTAACCACACAGTCGTACGAATGAATTCCGTACGAGCTGGTACGAATAAATTTTCGTACGAATTCGTATCTAATGTAACCGCAGCCTAACCATAATGGAGCAGGTAGAGCAGCCACTCCAACGCGCATGACAAAAAGGGGTACAACTTGGAAAAACTTGGAAGGTGGACATTTTTGAAGGATGCGCTTATGGTGCAGAATTGCTCCAGGGCGTAAAATTTGTAGTTACACCACTTACGCCTCTGATTTTATGTACATTACGTGTTATTTACTATGATGGAAATATGATTGACAAACTTGTACGCTCTAATTACGTTCATGTTCAAAGGGTTACGTACTACCGAACATAACAGCTTCACCACTCAATTACATTACCAGTATGACAGTGACTGAAGCCGATAATAATGACATAAGCATATTGGTTTTGACTTGTTGTTACATAATGATATGTTAGCCGTAAGTGTAATAATAACTGACGATAACAGAAAGTTTTTTTTTTTTTAATCCATCAATTTCCTTGTATGATTTCATTTATTTTGTTACCGAAGTCACTATTGGTGAAATATTAAATGGTATACGTATTCATAAGATAAATATCTGGTATCAGATGTTTAATAAGGAATAAAACTGAACAAGAATAAAATTAATGATTCTTGCTAAATTTTATCACATTTTTTCTTAATAGAACGTTAAAATTTATAGCTACACTCTCAAAACGATTTCTTTGTGCAAAAATTGAAAATTTCTTTAATTTTTCTTTCTTTAAATCAAAAAAGGTTTCTTTGAAATAATACCGTGATTTCATTACGAAAAAATTCATATTTTTTTGAATTATTGTTTTACTTCAATGAAATTTTTTCTTTAATTTTAATAAATTTCCTAATTTAAGAAAAAAATAGTTTTAAGTGGAAAAAACTAATTTTTTTAAATTGAAAAAAAACAAAATTTTTAGAATAAAAAGAAATTTTTTTGATCCAAAGAAGTTTTTTTTCAATTTAAAGAAAAAGTTTCTTTGTATGATGTTTTGAAGAATCAATTTTTTTAAAACTAATCAATTGCGTTCTTTGAAATTATTTTCTGAGCATGCGTAGTCACATAAATATGTCCAGAATACCTACTGTTATACACATACGAGTAGCACATTTTAAGATGGCTACATAGCTACATGTGATTGAAGCGAAATAACCAAACAATTTATTGAAATGGTGATTTGTTTTTAAAATAAATCAGAACTGATTTTAGAAAGATAAAAACAACATTTTAAGTTGAAAAGTGTTGGGAGGAAGTATTTCACTATATGGAAATAATTTTAGATATTAGTCATTAAAAAGGTTGGTACAATTTGAAATTTTTCTAAATAAGTATAGGTTAACTATGTTAATAATTTTAAATTTTTTTATGAAAATAGGATTATATATACGTGTCATATTTTAGTTAACCTACTAATTATGTCATAATTATGTGCACTCTATATTGTTATTTATTTCAACAGTTTAACAAATGTGTTTTTTGCTTAAATACAATTAAAAACATTATAGGTATATAGACTGACAAATGAACAATTCGTTTTCTTTGAAACAAAAAAAATTACTGCTTTGAAACAAAGAATTTTTTGTTCTTACGAGCATGCGCAGTTACGTTTATCTGTGCGAAACAGTTAAAATGGCTGCAATATACAGTAGAGTAAATTAACCAGAATAATCATGTAAATCGTTAAAATAATGATGTTTTTAAAGTAATTCAGAGCCATATTTCATTACAGTGAAGTTTATTTTAGTATTGCTATATTGATTCTAGTTAATTTGACATTTTTTATTTATTTTAGTTAATGTACTTACATACGCACATTGTTAGAGTGGAACAAAAAATTTGAAATAAAATGGAGTGATTCCAATAATTCTTTTCAAATTGTGAAAATGAGCGCAAACAAAGGGACCTTCACGAGCAATACGTGCAAAAATCAGTACAAATTAAATACATGTAAGTATTATTTCTTTTAAGTTTCTAAGTAATTTTATTTTACTTTAAGGAGTATTATCTGTTTGAAAATTTTTTGTTGAAATTTTAGATCAAGCCTTTTTAGGCTCTGGATACACTCGGTTTAACTGTGAGTTAGAATATTTACGATTTTTGTGCGGAAATGATAATGCACTGTGTATCAAAGTGGTCGAGAATTCAAACTCGGATGTAGCAAAAACCGCGAGGCGCAACACTAAATCGTCCGAAAATAACTCGAAACAAACTATCTCAATTCGGAAGGACAGTTATATGGTGCTGGGATAACTGGCTAATGGTAAAAGTCGATATCTTTAAAAATTCATATAGAAAAATGATTTTTAATTTTAAAAAGCGTTTTTCTCAAAATCGTGTTTCTAAAATTCGTACGCAGTAGAACTCAACAATTTTCATTTAAGGTCCGTTTTTTCGTCAAAAGTCCATTTTATTGTTTCAAAACAAAGTCAAATTTGAAAAAATCGATATTTTTTAATGTCCATGTGTGCTTTTGTGACAAAACACATGCTGACAGTGAGAAAAATTTTATTTTGTTCTACATACCGACGTTCGTCAGTTCTACTGCGGGCTAATTAGTACCTTCGAAAAAAGTAATCTTGGTTTGAAGTGCTGTACATAGCCAT
Source organism: Brachynemurus nebulosus (assembly GCA_035578155.1). NCBI lineage: Eukaryota > Metazoa > Arthropoda > Insecta > Neuroptera > Myrmeleontidae > Brachynemurus > Brachynemurus nebulosus. The sequence goes on along the minus strand of JAPWDM010000001.1, from coordinate 47,620,889 downwards.
TTGGTTTTTAAAATTACAAAAAATAAAGCTTTTCTAAACTCTAATATATAATCAGTAAGTGGCTGAAAGGATTTTTTGGTTACTTTTAAAGTTTTTTCTGAAAGTATAAATAATGATTTTGAAGATTTCGAGTAAAAACGATTGTATAAACATGGATCTGTTTTTTGACTGGGTGCAAATGATCATAATTGACTAAACCAAAAAATAGCTAGTTTACTTACTATTTACTACTTTGTTGTTGTCTGTAAGTGTATTGCACTCACTATAAGACATATCTATGACTTAAAATTTTTCTGTTTGGTACTCCTCTTACCTTTTTTTTATTTTTGTAGGAATTTTTATAAAAAATAAACGCACATGGACTAGATGTACGTCACCTTTTACTGTTTCGGTTTCGACTGCTAGTGCCCAATCATCTTTTGATCCAGGGCTATCCAGAGCCAGATTTACATAAGGGCACTTGGGGCACGTTCTCCGGGGCTTTCACACAATAGGGGTCTCCACAAATTCAAAAATAATGAATAAAATAGAATTATTTTTTACTTGTCAACCTCATTTTTTGGAAAAATATTAGAAATTTTCCAAGGGGGCCTCCACATGGGAAGTGTCCCGGGGTCTCCGCAGAGGTAAATCCGGCCCTGGGGCTATAAATGCACATTTAATTATCACCAATAGGTACTGATTTCGTTGTCAAAACAACAATTTTTGAATTTTTTATCTATCACATACAAAAACCGGTTCGAGCAAGAATTACGCGGAAACTTGAAACTGATTTTATTGAAACTTGGAAGTTGGTAGCTTATATCCAAAATCTAGTCTTGGTCTTGTTACATGGACAAATTGTTCTATTAAACTTCTAAAGTCAATGGCTTAGCTACCAAAATAAAAAAAAGTTACAGGCTACTGCTCCTAAAATTCAATTTTCAAAATAAATCTTTTCTGATAAGTTATTTTTTTTACTCTAGTTAATTTTTGGCCTGCGTGGTCCTTTTCTACTCAGCATACCTAATAATTATGTATTTTTATAATTTTGATATATACTTTTTAAAACTGCGATGTAATTTCAACAAATAAATAATTTTCGTTGTTTGTTTTTTTTTATTTTATATCCCTACTTATTTTTTTTTTTTGTTCAGACAATTATACGAAATGTAATAGTGTACTAAAATTTTTCTTTCATTTAATTATTATTCTAGTAGTAATTTTTTAAGTAAAAAATAAAAAAGTAAAAGAGAAAAAAGAATTATTATTTGTCTAAAAAATTTATTTTTATTGAACCAAATAAAAAGTTATTTAAAGCAAAAAAAGTTTTTATTTGAAACCTTAAAAATATTTTATTTTAAAGAAATCAATTTTTTTGAATTTAGAATTTGCTCTTAAAAAAATTCACTTTTTTTCTAAATTTGAAGAAATAAATTTATTAATTCAAAGAAACTAATTTTAAAGAAATCTGTTTCTGTCATCAAAGAAATTCACTTTTTTCAATCTGAAGATTAAACTTATTTAGTCCAAAGAAATAAAATTAAAGAAATTTCTTTCTACCACTAAAGAAATAGTTTCTTTGTGCGTATTGAAAGAAATTACTTCTTTAATTAAAAAAAATTTTCTTTGATTCAAAAATTTCTTTTTGAGCGTGTACAGTCGTCATGGAATACTAATTTGTAAGAGTATTTAGCACTGGATTCGAATCTAATTTTTTTGTAAACGAACTGTTATTCATTCAACGGTTGAATAATAGACACATGATTATACGACACTTTAATTAATGGGAAATATTCATATTTCTTACTTATTACCTAAACCATTAAAGGAACTCATACTAACTATCAGTACGCTTATATAATTTTAAAAAAAATTATTAATTTTTTATTGTTATAATCTAATACAGTTTAAACGAGATTGCAGTGCGCGCGCAGACGTGACGTATCTAGATAAAACCATAGGGATGATCGATATTCATCGATGGTAGGAAAATATCGATGTTTAGCGGAAAAACATCGATGTAAAAACATCGATGTTATGTCCTCGATGACATCGACACATCGATGTTACGAGAATAATATCGAAACTTCGATATTACTCTAAGCTATCCAGTATTTAAAAAGTCCTGAAGCTGATTTAAAACAAGATCCATTACTTTTATGGCAAGTTCTAGGATCCACTTATCAAAAAAAATTGTCATTAAATATTTGTGTTGCACAGCAACTTCAACAGCTTCAGAGAGACCTTTTTCAAAAGCTGGGCAGTATTTGTATCAACAAAGGAACAGATTAAAAGGGAAACTGGTTTTATTTTGCTACATAAATATCGATGTTTTCGAACAAAATTATAATGGTTGTTTATTTTGCTACATAAACATCGATGTTCTCGAACATCGAAGTTTTTCTTTCGATATATATTTTATATCGATACTCTTGAATCGATGTTAACATCGACGTCGACATCGATGTTTTTCTAATATCGATCATCCCTATAAAACCAGTACTTAATCTTGACGGCAAAGTCGCTAATGTGCTCTCAAGCATTTTTAAATGATAATATAGCTTACCTTGAAGCCTTCATTCCTTTTATGTCTGCTGCTATATAATCAGAGTTTTATGATAATCACGTAGGTACATTGGCTCGGCGGTCTAGTGGATAAACGCTTAGTTAGTTAACAAAAACACACGTTCGAGTCCTGGCAAACCAATTTGATATAAATTTTTCAATCTTTATGTGAATTTTAATTAAATATCGTCCTGTTCATCAGATAATAAATAGCACACAAAAACAAGGAAAATGAGACTTTTTCAAGGAAATACAGTTATCTCACATGAATAAAAAACAACAATCTATTAGGTCTAATACTGTAAACGAAAAAAAAATGGTTTTGTGTTAATCCTACTGCCCTTGGACACTCACAGAGACATTGAAAACAAGTAATTTTTCTGTTTTTGTAAGTTGTTATTGGGTAAAGGAGCACAGCAATGATTTCGTAGATTGATACACAAGACATATCGCTGTTTACAATTTTTTTTTGTATTGTTTGTACAACGGAAACTTGTACAATAATGTCAACACCATCTTCATCAACATTTTCAACTCCAAAAAAGACAGTACTGAAATTTTTGACCGAATGGGGGCATTTGTCAATGACGTTCACAATTACCCCACAATTTTAAAATCATGGGGTAATTGTGAATTGGTAATAAATTGTCCAATTTCTTTAGCAGTTAATAAGGAACCCCCTTAGGGTCTAGACAACTTCTTTAGAAGTACTTTTAACCATTTCTTACCTTTTAAAAAAATAAAATGGATTTAAAAAAATTTTGTTTTGAGGATTGGTTGAAGTATAATATACAAATTTTTGCAAGGGTTTTTTTTCAAAATAAAAAAAAAGATACTAATACTTGGAGAATTGTAATCAAATTTTAATAGTATATTAAGAAAGGACAGAAAAACATACCAAGAGTTGATTTTTAACAATATTAATGTTATTTTATAAATTATAGGCGCCGTTCACAATTGCCCCAATTCACAATTACTCCGGTCAATCCTAATAGTGTTCATTGATCTATGAAAGCAGCAAATATTAAAGCAAATATTAAAATATTTTATGTCTAATATTTTATGTCTATAAACTGTAAAAACGGAATTTGATTAATCTGAAAATATAAGAGACCAAACTGATCTTGGAAAAATTTTCTAATTGTATTTGCTTGTGTTCGATAAATCTATTTCCACCCCCTGTGTAAAAAACGAAAACTTGAATAACTAATAATAGCATCCTAGTAGTAATTTTTTTTTCGTCTACTTACATTTTCTCACACATATATCTACCTGTACGATTGTTTAACTAACATAAGTAAGTTTTTTGAGAATACCATGACAAAAAATACAGTAAAAAATTGTGAAATTAAATATAACTTTTACTGACTCCTCACATCTTTATTGTAAGTAACTTTTTTTGTATTTTCGTACCCAGTTACGTTTTGTTCAAATTTATTTCATTGTCATTATTATATTTTTATGAAAAAAAAAATTACAATTGAATTTGACAGCGTAAACCAGTAATTTTTTAGTATTAAGTTATACACCTAAGTATACTTTTCAATTGTGTAATAATATTTCGTGTATTTGTCGTGTTTACATTGAAAACGTAGTGTATAATTATCTATACAAAAAAAAATTTCGACTATTTTATTGTTTTTTTCAGTTTTTGTAATTCCTACTCTCTACTTTTATATGTAAACGTTACATTTACACATAATTAACAAAGATCTTTGAATTTATTTTTAGAACTGAGTACACTGATGCTCCTTAATTTATTCTTATTTAGTTGCGAAATTATGAAAACTTTGCCTAGCATCTGCACCGATTGGGAATATATAGAGAAGAACCAGTATGCAGGAAATGTGGGTTGGAAGATGAAACGGTCCACCACATTTTACTTGATAGCGAGGCATTGGCTCGGATTAGGCACTCAACACTGGTATTGGGTACAGAGCTTGAGACTATTCATCGGGATCCCGTAAAAGTCCTAACTGACTTCATCAAAGAAGTAGGCCTCCTGCTCATAACTGATGAATAAACGGGGTGATTGCACAATATTCCACGGAATCAGTGCATGGGCTGACAAGCCACCCCCTCCCCTCCCGTACGAAAAAGAAAAGGACTCTTACCTGTTTGTTAATCAAAACGTACTTCTAGATCTCTTAAATTGTTTTAAACAAAAAAATAATTTTTTTAATACAAAAAAATATTTTTTTGATTATTGAAAAAAAAAAAATAAATAAATAAATAAAAAATTTTTCGTCGGTATACATACCGACAATTTAATGTCGGTATACATATCGACATTAAACATAATTATTTAAAAACTAGCCGTACCCGCGACGTTGTTCGCGCAAAGCATTGTTATAAACTCAATGAGAAGTATGTAAGTGTAATAATTATACAGAACTTGCAAAGAATAATAATTTTTGTGTAATGCATGCACATGCTCAGAATGATTTTTCTACTTTCCCGTGGGAATGAGGAATTTCCCCGGAGTAAAAAGTATCTTGAATGTTGACCCAAGTAATAGGTTATCACCACACCAAACATAAAAACCCGTCCAATAGTTTTTGCGTAATACGTGCACATATACAAAATGATTTTTCTATTTTCCCGTGGGAATGAGGCATTTTCCCGGAGTAAAAAGTATCTTAAATGTTGCCCTAGGTAATAAGGTATCACCACACCAAATTTTATTAAAATCCGTCCAATAGTTTTTGCCTAATGTGCGCACATGCTCAAAATGGTTTTTCTATTTTCCCGTGGGAATGAGAAATTTTCCCGGAGTAACAAGTATTTTAGATGTTGACCCAGGTAATAAGTTATCATCACACCAAATTTCATTAAAATCCGTCCAATAGTTTTTGCGTGATGCGTGAACAGACAGACAGACAGACAGACAAAAATTCTAAAAATCGCTGTTTTGGTATCTACATCGATAACTATTTACAGTACCAGTACAATTTTCGAAAAATATCCCTTGTACAGAAATGGTCTCGTTACAATTTTATTATTTGTATAGACTATGTCTTTTAATGATAAAATAAAATAGTTTGTATGGAATTAACTATGACATAAACTACAACATGTGTATTATATGCGCACAATGAACTCCAAACATGTAGACTTATGTATAATAAAATTAGTTAGTAGATAGGCTATAAGAGAGCTACCCCACAGTAGAAACCCAATTTTCCGGACTACTTTTTGACGATGTTAAGAACCGTGTAGTTTGGGGTCCTACTGTACCTAGAGTATGAATTGATCTCTGACCCGGCACGTACCGAGTACATGTATTTAAAATTTGTTGTTGACATTTGACCCCAACACTCGCTTATACTGTTGGCCTTGAAATTCGTAAGAGATGAGTCATTACCAGCAACCAAATTAATTTATGTTAACCCATTATGCGTCATCACAATTTACTTATAACAATTTCATTTTGTGTTAACCCATTACCAGCCAAACCTAACGCATGCGCAGACTGAATTTAAGTACACGACGCATGCGCAGACTGAATTTTAGGTTACAATTTGATAGATGGGGTACACTACCGCGTCAAAAATGTGGGGTTACCCTAACTCGGGGGGTGGCCCCAAACTTTTGACGCCGTACTGTACTTAAATTTTTGGTACACTGCCGTGTCAAAAATGCGGGCCCCCCTGACCAAAAAGGTATCCGATCACTTTTTTAAGCGTACTGTACGTGCAAACCTTGGCCCCAACACGCGCTTGCCTTAATTACATCATCTTAAACGAACTATCACGTCAAAAAATGTGGGGAATACCCTAACTCGGGGGTGGCCCCAAATTTTTGACGCCGTACTGTACTTAAATTTTTGGTACACTACCATGTCAAAAGTGCGGGCCCCCCTGAGCAAAAAGGTATCCGATCACTTTTTGAAGCGTATTGTGCTTATTACGTGCAAATCTTGGCCTCACTTAACTGCGTCATCTTAAATTGGGTGCGGTCGCTAACGATAAATTTTGTCGGGGGCGCACTGTACCAAGCGCTAGATTTTAAGATTAGACTCCGGGGTCCAGATTTCTGACCGCTACTGTACTGTAAATCGAGTGTCTACTGTACTTTTCAACAAGTTTAAGCCTGTTTTCAGCAAAGTCAGCACTTTTTTAATTTGTTTATTTATATAAGTTTTAATTTAAAAAAAATGTTTATTTAAGATTTTGATGACTCAGCAATTTTTTTGTTTGGATTTCAAATACGAAATAGTCTTCTTGGAATTTTTAATTTATGGCCTGATTGTTGAATTATAATTATAGTATGATTCATACAAGCGGGGATTTTTGTTATATTTGTTTATTTATATAATAATTTTGGATCATGTAATAATTTTAAAATTGTTTATTTAAGATTGGGAGGCCGCTAAATTTTGTGGGGGCACTGTACCAAGCGCTACCGCAAAACTAACTTCAGACTCCAGGGTCCAGATGTCTGACCGCTACTGTACTGCCGGAAATTTGGGTGTCAACTGTAACTCAGGGGTTTTTGTGTATATTTAACCTGGATTTTTATCAGTTTTAACATAAACAAACAATCAATAATTAAATGTTTGTTTTAGCTGAATTATGATCGTAAGACTCATATAAGGAGTTTTTTTGGTATAAGAAAGATGACGTCATGGAATATTAATGAGTTAAAAAATTGTTTAGTAAAAAATATCACCCATTGTAGGCCTCAAGCAAGAAATTATTTTTATCAGTTTTAATACTTTAACATTTAACCTACAGTGACCAATTTTTTAGTTAACTAACAGAAGTTCTTGAAATTTTAACAAGTTACAAAAAATATTACTTCTTATGGTGCACAACATTTTTGAATTTGACTGTAGCACAAAACTGTTTCTATATCAAACGAAAATTATCTGAAATAATTCAGTATGTACATTTGTATAGACTCTGTATATTAAAAATATTTTATGTATACACTCTGTATATTGAGAATAAGAAAGAAAATTTGTATATAATTTTAATTTTTATGAATACTAGTAAACGAATTGTATAGCCATTTATGAATAAGTATTAAATCTAATTATAAAATAATTTATAAATATTGAAAAAAATTTGTTTAATCAGCAAAATCAATGTATATCATTTTAATACTGATACATATTTATATTAGGCTATAATAGTATTGTATTTAACATTTTTAAACAGAATAAAAGTTCAATTTTTGGTTTTAAATTACTATAAGTTAAACACGTCGCTTAATATAAAAATGATAACAGCATTGAGTTTTACTAAATTTTTAAGTCTGTAAAATCAAAATTTTTTATAGACTAGAAAATTTTGAATTTGCTACTCTATCATTAATATACAAATAATATCATGTATATATAACGGGTGTATATTTAGTATTTTTAATAAATATTTTAGTATACAGGGTGTATCATGAAATATGCTTTTCAATTAGAATAATAAATTTCATAAGATTTTTGTTAATACTCTTATAGGTTAACGAAAGAAACTTTTTGCTGTAAAAAAATAGGGGAATGCAGGGTAATAATTAAATAAAACGCACATATTTTTTTTTTAAAATTTTATTTATAGAATATGCATACAAAAAATTAAATTGCTTAAATCTATATATTACTTAAAATCTATTTATTTTCCATATAAAAATTTTTTAAAAGAATACAATTTTCTAATGAACAAATTTTATCTGAATGAAGCATACAGCGTCTTGAATAATATTCATCTCGCAGAATGGAAATCTTTGGTACATCAAATATTTCTTCCAAATTCAAAATCCACGGCTGGTTTTCGGTACCATCAAACAAACTTGATATCCATTTCTTCTTTTCACCACCCTTGACGTATATAACATCATACTTCTTTAATATAGGTTTCAATATGGTATGAAGTTTTTTGTATGGAATAAATCCATACGACCAAGGTATCCCATGCCAATTTCGGTAAAGCCAACTGGCTACTCGTTGATATTTCTTCGGCAACTCGTTGAAATCAAACGGTGCGTCGAATATAAGATGTAATATATCATCCGAATTTTCTGCAGCAATACCAACTTCTTTAAAATAAAATTCGTTGTTAGCTCCTTGATAGCCTTGTATGTCAAGAAACGCCATTTTTTACCGCCACCGTAGAACTGAATTTATTCACAAAATCCACAACTTTATATAGAATAATTAAAAGTGGTGGGGGTAGTTAGTTAATTTGTGGAACGTATTCGAAAATGGCTATTAATAGCTATTGCTAGTTTACCATCAAATTACAAACTGTTAATAATATTTAGCACATTTGTGAGTACCAGGTTCTTTTCACTTTAAGACCTAGTGATTTAAGGAATGCTAAATTTTCAGGTGAAATTTGTTGTTGCTCAAAAGTTTTACGTTTAATGATCTTAGGTTTCGAAAGTCCTTTGCTAGGTTCTCTAGCGGTGGACTGCGCTGAATTGTAAATTAACATGGTTCCAAAATGTAATTGTTTTACCACGAAAGTATAATTTTCAACGAAAGAGATGTTAACTCTTTGACAACCACCGGTAAATAGATAATATTTTATGTAAGTTCAACTATTTTATACCCTTCAACCATGATAAGGTGTATAAGCTGGAGTATAACTCAGCAAATTATATAGCGGTGGTGACGTAACACGCAAATGCGGTGGTTGTGTTGCGGTTGTGGCGGTGGTGGTGTTTGTGTGGTGGTGGCGGTGGTGTTTGTGTGGCGGTGGCGGTGGTGTTTATGTGGTGGCGGCGGTGGTGTTTGTGTGGCGGTGGTATTTGTATGGTGGTTTCGGTGGTTGTGTGGTGGTTGTGGGGGTGGCGGGGTAGCAGCGGTGTTTGCGGCTGACGTGCACAACTTTATCATTAATTCAATCGAAGCAGCAATTTACTCTAAACAATAAATCGGTGGTGACATCTCGCGGTGTTTGTTGAACGCAATATCTAAATTAATCAATCTGGTGACGTTCCTGTTCCCTGCTCTTATACTGGAAGATTATTAGATATCGATTTTAGATAAAATATTGGAAAATTTCGGTTACAAAATACTATAAATACAACTGAATTATTAACCGGATGTCATTGGTTGGTTAAGTTCCAGAAGGTAAACAACAACAGCAACATGCCGATTTGTGGTATTTGTAAATTTCAACCGTCACAGTGTAAGTGTGCCTTCTACGAGTACTGTGATAAGTGTCGAAATGAAAAACGAATTTGCATGTGTTGTAAACGATGTATGATGCCATTTCCAAACTGTGTTTGCAATTATATAAACTGTACCACATGTAAAAGCCGCTGCAATTGCAAATAATTTAGTAAATTCAATCATCTGATTGCCACATAATACATATTGACCAATTCCACGGTTGCTCGAACCAACGTAAACATTTATTTATAACGCAATGACCAGCGATGTAATGAGGCATAATGGATATTTTGTGTAACAGTGGAATTGGTCAATATCGATTAAATATCGATTTTTTATAAAATATTGGATTATTTGGTTTCAGTCAAAATACTATAAATACAACTGAATTATTAACCGGATGTCATTTGTTGGTTAAGTTCCAGAAAGTAAACAAAAACAACATGCCGATTTGTGGTATTTGTAAATTTCAACCACCACAGTGTAAGTGTTCCTTCCCCGAATATTGTGATAGGTGTCGAAACGTTTTGTGGTGGCAACTCATAATTTATTTAAGCGACGTGCTGTAACAGAAATTGGCAGTGTATTGGCAAAATGTCTGAACAACACGGTGTTAAGTATAAATGATCTGTGGACCACTTTTACTGCCACTGATACAACAATGGATCCGGTTTTGGAGAAGTTGAATAAACTTGGTGCTGGTAAACCATTCAAACCGCTATCTACACTCAAACCGTATGAAACGTGGAAAATTCTTGATGTACGACGCATGGAAACTCGATATGGGCCAGCGGTTGCGGTGGAACTTGCAGATGCTCAAGTGTTCCTTCCAAAACGATTCGCGGATTTGGATGAGCAGACCATTCAATGTTTACGTACAGGACAATATTTTATTACATATAAAGGAACTGATTCTAGTGGTTTTTTACATATTGTGGAATTTAGTAAATAGCTATCACATGTATGATGTTAGATGTAAGATTAAGGTAACTGTCAGATATGAAAATGAATTGAGTTAATTTTTAATTTTAATATTGTAAACGTATATTTCATTAAAAAATAAATTATTTAACGTATAAATTCTTATATTGTTCTTATTTTACAACACACTAGAACCTCCCAAATTATATCTTGAATTATGATAAGACTCTCAGTAGGTATGGACCCAGTTGGCAACGCAATGTAATTGCCTATATTCAGAAGCAAGTATTTTAATGTTGGTGTTGAGTCACTTGACACTTGCATATAGCTCTTCATTCATTTTTCTGAACTAATTTCCAAACCGAAAGAGCGTAATGGGGGCAAAATGTGTAAGCCGGATGTCAACAGCTACTTCATGGAGTAAAATGAGCAACTCAGATGTGGTGGTTGCGGCGGCGGTGGTGGTGGTGGCGGTGGTGGTGGCGGTGGTGGTGGCGGTGGTGGCGGCGGCGGCGGTGGTGGTGGTGGAGTATATAAGTAATCGCAAACACAATTCTGAATTAATCTTGTAAGACTAGTTGAGCTTTACACATCTATTATAATGTTCGAGTGTACGCGGTGCTATAAAAGCTTCTCGCGGAAAGATTCTCTTTCACGTCATATAAGAAATACACATATACGGGAATTTTCACCAAAAAGGTTTGAAAATAGTTACTCTCTTGATCCGCTAAAAAGACAAACATTAGACACGGCTAATGACTTATCTAGTTATGATACCGGGAGGAATGATGTTGATGATGAATTTCTAAACAATAGTGTTGAAGAAAGGGTCAATCCACTTGAACAAAGAATTAAAGCTGCATCAAAAGCAATTCAAACTAAATTTAATAATTTAAGAAATCAAAATAATGTTTACACACCCAGCGATGAGTCTAATAACAGGGTTTTAACCACTTCTGATAGTGGAACTGTTATCATTCCCAAGTTAACTACAGCTTTGCAAACCCTTTTGGATATTTTATTAATCAAAGAAACTCAAAATAAAGGTGAGGATTCTAATGAACGAATAGCAATATAACGTCCAGTCAATTCAACGGACCAAGAGCTACTTGCTAAGAGTATCAAATACAACGACTCGGAAAATGCTAATGGGCAATCGAAAAAAATAAAATACTGGCATAATCCTAATACTTTAATAGATGAATTACGACGTTTATACGAGACTTCAGAGACTGGTGAAAAAATACTCAATATTATTCGGAGTTTAGAGGAAAATAAAAACATATTGTTTAACGTTGACGATAGTGAAGCTTTAATCGAAGAGTTAGATGCTTTAAGAGAAACTACTGTCGGTCAAGAAATATTCTCTATACTTCGTGAACTTCAAAAGGCTGATGTTATTGAGCCACTAGGTGATTATCTGGATGAAACTGATAAAGAAGATGCTAGCGATTATGATGATGATTAATTTAGATATTGCGTTCAACAAACACCGCGAGATGTCACCACCGATTTATTGTCTACAGTAAATTGCTGCTTCGATTGAATTAATGATAAAGTTGTGCACGTCAGCCGCAAACACCGCTGCTACCCTGCCTCCCCCACAACCACCGAAACCACCATACAAATACCACCGCCACACAAACACCACCGCCGCCACCACACAAACACCACCGCCACCGCTACACAAACACCACCGCCACCGCCACCGCTACACAAACACCACCGCCACCGCCACACAAACACCACCGACACCACCACACAACCGCCACACAAACACCGCCACCGCCACAACCGCAACACAACCACCGCATTTGTGTGTTACGTCACCACCGCTATATAATTTGCTGAGTTATACTCCAGCTTATACACCTTATCATGGTTGAAGGGTATAAAATAGTTGAACTTACATAAAATATTATCTATTTACCGGTGGTTGTCAAAGAATTAACATCTCTTTCGTTGAAAATTATACTTTCGTGGTAAAACAATTACATTTTGGAACCATGTTAATTTACAATTCAGCGCAGTCCACCGCTAGAGAACCTAGCAAAGGACTTTCGAAACCTAAGATCATTAAACGTAAAACTTGAGCAACAACACATTTCACCTGAAAATTTAGCATTCCTTAAATCACTAGGTCTTAAAGTGAAAAGAACCTGGTACTCACAAATGTACTAAATATTATTAACAGTTTGTAATTTGATGGTAAACTAGCGATAGCTATTAATAGCCATTTTCGAATACGTTCCACAAATTAACTAACTACCCCCACCACTTTTAATTATTCTATATAAAGTTGTGGATTGTGTGAATAAATTCAGTTCTACGGTGGCGGTAAAAAATGGCGTTTCTTGACATACAAGGCTATCAAGGAGCTAACAACGAATTTTATTTTAAAGAAGTTGGTATTGCTGCAGAAAATTCGGATGATATATTACATCTTATATTCGACGCACCGTTTGATTTCAACGAGTTGCCGAAGAAATATCAATGAGTAGCCCGTTGGCTTTACCGAAATTGGCATGGGATACCTTAGTCGTATGGATTTATTCCATACAAAAAACTTCATACCATATTGAAACCTATATTAAAGAAGTATGATGTTATATACGTCAAGGGTGGTGAAAAGAAGAAATGGATATCAAGTTTGTTTGATGGTACCGAAAACCAGCCGTGGATTTTGAATTTGGAAGAAATATTTGATGTGCCGAAGATTTCCATTCTGCGAGATGAATATTATTCAAGACGCTGTATGCTTCATTCAGATAAAATTTGTTCATTAGAAAATTGTATTCTTTTAAAAAATTTTTATATGGAAAATAAATAGATTTTAAGTAATATATAGATTTAAGCAATTTTATTTTTCTGTATACATATTCTATAAATAAAATTTTAAAAAAAAATATGTGCGTTTTATTTAATTATTACCCTGCATTCCCCTATTTTTTACAGCAAAAAGTTTCTTTCGTTAACCTATAAGAGTATTAACAAAAATCTTATGAAATTTATTATTCTAATTGAAAAGCATATTTCATGATACACCCTGTATACTAAAATATTTATTAAAAATACTAAATATACACCCGTTATATATACATGATATTATTTGTATGTTAATGATAAAGTAGCAAATTCAAAATGTTCTAGTCTATAAAAAATTTTGATTTTACAGACTTAAAAATTTAGTAAAACTCAATCCTGTTATCATTTTTATATTAAGCGACGTGTTTAACTTATAGTAATTTAAAACCAAAAATTGAACTTTTATTCTGTTTAAAAATGTTAAATACAATACTATTATACCCTAATATAAATATGTATCAGTATTAAAATGATATACATTGATTTTGCTGATTAAACAAATTTTTTGCAATATTTATAAATTATTTTATAATTAGATTTAATACTTATTCATAAATGGCTATACAATTCGTTTACTAGTATTCATAAAAATTAAAATTATATACAAATTTTCTTTCTTATTCTCAATATACAGAGTGTATACATAAAATATTTTTAATATACAGAGTCTATACATATGTACATACTGAATTATTTCAGATAATTTTCGTTTGATATAGAAACAGTTTTGCGCTACAGTTAAATTCAAAAATGTTGTGCACCATAAGAAGTAATATTTTTTGTAACTTGTTAAAATTTCAAGAACTTCTGTTAGTTAACTAAAAAATTGGTCACTGTAGGTTAAATGTTAAAGTATTAAAACTGATAAAAATAATTTCTTGCTTGAGGCCTACAATGGGTGATATTTTTTACTAAACAATTTTTTAACTCATTAATATTCCATGACGTCATCTTTCTTATACCAAAAAAACTCCTTATATGAGTCTTACGATCATAATTCAGCTAAAACAAACATTTAATTATTGGTTGTTTGTTTATGTTAAAACTGATAAAAATTCCTGGAATTTTCCAAGGTTAAATATACAAAAAAATCCCTGAGTTACAGTTGACACCCAAATTTCCGGCAGTACAGTAGCGGTCAGACATCTGGACCCTGGAGTCTGAAGTTAGTTTTGCGGTAGCGCTTGGTACAGTGCCCCCACAAAATTTAGCGGCCACCCCGTGGGTTAGGGTATTCCCCACATTTTTGACTTGGTAATGTACCTTTCGTTTAAAATGACGCAATTAAGGTAAGCGCATGTTGGGGTTAAGGTTTGCACGTACAGTGCCCTTCAACAAATGATCGGACACCTTTTTGCTCAGGGGAGCCCGCACTTTTGACACGGCAGTGTACCAAAAATTTAAGTACAGTACTGCGTCAAAAGTTTGGGGCCACTCCTGGGTTAGGGTATTCCCCACATTTTTTGACGTGATAGTTCGTTTAAGATGGCGCAATTAAGGTAAGCGCGTGTTGGGGTCAAGGTTTGCACGTACAGTGCGCTTCAAAAAGTGATAGGGTACCTTTTTGGCCAGGGGGTCCACACTTTTGACACGGTAGTGTACCAAAAATTTAAGTACAGTACGGTGTCAAAAGTTTGGGGCCACCCCCGAGTTAGGGTAACCCCACATTTTTGACGCGGTAGTGTACCCCATCTATCAAATTGTAACCTAAAATTCAGTCTGCGCATGCGTCGGGTTCTAAAATTCTGTCTGCCCATGCGTCGTGTACTTAAATTCAATCTGCGCATGCGTTAGGTTTGCATTCAAAAATTACATCAGTGCCGGCGCATAATGGGTTAACACAAAACCAAATTGTGATAAGTAAATTGTGATGACGCATAATGGGTTAACATAAATTAATTTGGTTGCGGGTAATGACTCATCTCTTACGAATTTCAAGGCTAACAGTATGAGCGCGTGTGGGGTCAAATGTCAACAACAAATTTTAAATACATGTACCTGGTACGTGCCGGGTCAAAGGTTAAGGTTTGCACTAGTACCGTAAAGTTACACGATTTCAAACATTGGCAAAAGGGTTCAAGTTGGTTAGTTTTACGGTGTCACAGAACTCTTATAGCCTATCTACTTTAGTTTCAAAAAAAAAAAAAAAAAAAAAAACAAACACTTTTTATCTGTATAATTTAAACTTTAAAAAAAAATTATTTCTATGGTAACTAAAATCTAATTTAACACTACATTTATCACCAAATTTGTTACGATAATTTAATTTGCTAAAGTGAATTTTACAGTGTCAAAAAAATTTAAACAACCGAGCCACAAAACTTGTTTCAGATTTTTGTGAAATGAATAGTATGTCTATCAAATAAGTATAGGTATACGTGCCGCATTGTCTGTCTGCGACAATTAGTGAAAGTATTGTGCTTTTTTTTTAATCAGCAAACCACAGTTTCAATGGAACAGTAACAATGTAATGATAACCCATTGTTCCTGTTTGTCTAGATCAGTTTGTGTATGTGTGTATGTGTGTTATAGAGTATGCAATGTTTATTAATGAATAATTTAATTGAAATTATTAACAAGATAATTGTTGATGTAACGCTTATACGTGCGTGACTTTATGATAGACAGGCATCTATGATTTACGTCAGCGACATTTTCAAAGTAAATTAAATTGTGATTCTTACTTTAATATGTATTAATATTATAAGAAATTTTTTGGAATAAATATGTAGTAATAACTACATTGCGTTTTCTTCTAAAAGGAAACGATCCATGAATCCTACATCCAAATTTAGCCTTTCCCAGTACACTCATTCGTATTAATCTACACCGTATATTGTATATAATCTACATACCGATCGTGTATATAGTGTTGTATAAGTACACCCCTTACCTCATACAAACGTAAAAATCGTTACAGGTAAAAATCGATTCTAATAACCATTGCTGTCGAGTCGAGATGCAGTTAGTCGATTAATTGACTAAAGTTGTTTTTCCGACAAAATTAGTCATTAGTCGAAAATATCGAGCATAGAATAGTCGATTAATCGACTAAATTTTTAGTTGAATTCATGAATAGGGTAACCTTTGTAACTCTTTCAAAAACAGTGTTTTAAATTTAATTATTGACTTTTATTATTATTATTTATTTTTTTTTTTAGAAAAAAAAAATTACATAAAATTACAATAATTATATTATTCACGTAAAAGTAAAAAATCATAAATATAAATAATGCAGAAAAATTATTAAATTAATCGTTTTTAGTCATTTAAAAAAATATTAGTCATTTTAAATAATTAATACTAGACAGGTTTACTTTGTGAAAATCAACAAAGCAACGACACCATATTTAATTAGTCATTTTAGTCGACAGTAAAATAGTCGATTGAAAAGTGACTAAAAGTAAACAAAATTAGTCGACTAAACCGATTAATCGATTAATTATTCGACATCACTAATAACCATAGTGTTAGATATATTGATACTGTGTGCAGATACACACGTAATGTATCTACCATTCTTCATGTCTTCTCTTGGTTAATTCTTGCAAACTCCGAATACTATATACAGTGGCGCTCAAAACATTTGCAACTAGTACTAGGTATGTGTTTACTTACTAAAATAACAGGGCAGTAGGACGTAAACACATAGTACTAGTTGCAAATGTTTTGAGCGCCACTGTATGTACGTGGGGTTGTGTGGAAGTGATTAAAGAAAGTGATAGTGTATAAATTGATACTTAGCACTTAAAAACTGTAAGATTTAGTTTATATCAGTAGACAGAAACTCAATTTATTTTTCGAATTTTTTAGGCTTTCCTATTTAAACTGTGTCTATCTGAAAAAAATTTTCCTTCATCTTCTTTGACGGTGAACTTAAAAATCAATTTAACACGAAATTTGATTATCAGTGGTATCAGTTGTTATCAGTTGTTGTCACTTTTTTGTGGCGATTAAAGTATTATGTACAAAAACTTACGCGAATTTTGGCTATCCTATAAAAAATTTCGTAAATTTTTTAATAATATTATTTTTAAAAATTGCGAAAATATTGTTTAGAACATGAGCGATCAATATTTCACAATTTTTTCGTATAAGTACAATAATATTTTTGATTTTAATAACTCTGGCATTTGGTTAAAAATGTATTAAATTGTATAGGTACGGATTTTTTTAATCAAGTCTTAATTAAAATAATTGATTCTCGATTACTGCGGTAAATAAACTTGAAATTAATACGCTGAAAATTATTTTTAAGATACGTTGAGAACGATTTTTGTTAAAATGTATGTATCCATTTCAAAGATCATTTCTTTAGAATAACATAAATCAGAAATCTATATGTAAATGTGAACAATTATTTTTGTAATACGATATAATTGTATTGAATTACAAATTAAATATTTCGCCATATTTTAGCGTCAAACTGTTAATACTAAAAGTACCATAATTTGATTATAAAATTCAAATATATTTTTAATACATACAGTTGCTAAATGTTGTTATTTAGTAACTCACGATTGAATATATACAAAGATTGTAAATACACAGAGCCGGATTTTGAGAACGTGCCCAGGGACTCCCAAAGGATAGGCCCTTCACAACTTAACATTATACATTTAACGGTTGACTTACCACAGCTGAACGCATTGAAGGCGATATTTGAGAATACAAACAGATGAAATTATAAAACATTCTTGGATTTATTTTCACCTACAGCTGATCAGTTAGGTATATTGTTTTTTGTACATTTACAAACCCTCATCAATATAATTATTCTAAATAATCTAGGCAATTTGTTAAACAAGTCAAATCTTCTACTCAGTATTGACGACAGATTTTAATTCGTATTACATGTGCTCTATATTAATAAAATTAATTTGATTCTTAAAAAAGATTCAAATTTGGCCACCTTATCAGAGGCCCCCACATAAAAAGTGTTCAGGTGCCTCTCTAAGGTAAATTCATCCCTACAAACAACAGTAAATATATATATATATATAATAAATTGGCATAAAGTGGAAAGTATAGAACCAATCTATTTTATTAATATATTTGATTTTTGAAAACCATTCATTAGTGATTATTTCGGCACTAAATATAAATTGGTTTTGTTGAGTGTTGAAACAAAACTTTCCAATAAAAGTCGTCTAACATTCATTATCGTAATCAATCATCTCGTTGCGTTGTAGCGTGGAACTGAAAGTGAGCAGTTCTGACTGACGGAAATTGTTCTATTATTGTTCTTCTTACTTTGACATTAATTATAATCTTTCAAAAACACATAATCTGATATTTTATCGATCTGTTGTCAATAACCGTAATAATTATATTACGAAAAATAAATGAATATTAGTATAATTTCTTATATTACAACATCAGAAAACTGCAACAAGATGAAAATTCAAAAAGTTCTGAAACTTCGGTAGTAGGTGTTTCTAGCAGTAGCCTCACAGTTTAAAGGGTTATTTCACTACCTAAACATGTGTAGAGGGAGTGTTTCGCCCCTTAAAATTGTTTTCTAGCAACAACTGATATTTCTTATGTTATTAGGCAGGTAGTCGCCCTCTACATACTGCGGCAGGCCCGACGAGAGAGTGAGGTAGTGGAGGTTGTAGCCCCGGGACTTGGGCTTGAAGAAGGAGCCCGTAGCTATCAGTAAGGAGCTCGGGAAAAAATAAAAGGAACTTTTAGGGGGGATTGTTTTAAAATGTGTTTTTTCCTCCAAAGCCCGCTATTTTTCTCCACAGCAGTCTTGATACTAGCAAACTATTTAATTATTTATGCTTTATCAGGCGACCTTACGAACATTTTACCGTTATATTTAGATTGCTTCCGGCTAACTCCACGACAAAATTTTAATTGTTAATTACAAATAAACTAAAGGGCTGTAAACGAAAATAAATATACTACAAACATTTACAAACGGCCTACAATCGATTGAAGTTATTAAATTTCGACTACAAAAAAACTTCTGGCCAGCGTCATGATGCCAACATTTAATATTTTATTTCATTTTGTTGTTAGAAACCTCAAGATAAAAATTTCCCCTTCATGCCACCTCTCCGCTACCTAAATTAATTAATATACTGATGAACTTTCTATCACAACCAATAAATTTTTGGCGGAAACTGTTTCATCCTATTATAATTTTGTAACCTGTGTGTGTGTTTGTGTGTGTATTGGGATCGGAAGGCAAACCAGTAAATAATTCAATTACAATATTTACTAATTTTACATTTGGCATAATAAATAGCAATAAATAAAACAATAATAAGCTTATAAATTTTTGTAATTTTAAATAAAATTACAATTAAATACCCAATGGTAATTTACAAAAACACGATTCTATGATATATAAAAAATAATAATATTGCCGTGTGTTTTAAATAAAAGTGAATGAACCTTGATAGAAATGTACCAAATCAACCAATACTTTTTTCGTTGCTAATTACTTTAAAATACAATATAATTTGACCTAGAATTTGAATTTTGTTTGAAATATCACTCGCATCACTGACCTGATAACATTCATCTGAACATGTTAGTGAAAACATATTTTTCTAAAAATAAAATAAATATTGTTTATACGTATTCTAGTATTAATAAAAAATTTAGGAATACTAGCAAAATATTTTCAAATTACCAATGTTATGCAATTTCGCGTAAAAAGAAGTTTTGCGTCTACGAGACAACAATGGCGTCAACAACATAAGCAATATACACATCAAGTGAAAAATTTAAGAGTTTTTCATAATGATATTAACTTCAAATAGAACAACAGATTATTGGAGAATCATCGGAGTAAATTTAAAGACCCTTTTAAAATCGTTCCAAAAAGATCACGGATTATCCATCCACATGGTAAAATCGCAAAGTTTATTTTGAGTCTTTGTAAACATTGAACGGAATGATCTATTTCCCTATCATCACGGAAGTGTTAACATTCTGTGCCTTGGTACCTATTCAGTTAGGAAAGAATTTCTTCAATTTTAATTAACTTATCAGTTTTTATTTTTTCGTCACAGATCTTGCACATTTACAAATTTATTTACATATTGTTGTTTTGATTTATATAAATGAAACTAGTTGACAAATTTTTCAAAATGTCTTTCCTACCATACAGCATATTATTCTAAAAAGAAATTGTTTAAGGAAATAGGTGAAATTATTTTTTTTTATATTTTTTATTTATCAACTACTCACTCGTGCCTGTTGCATTAAGTTACCTTTATTTTTTATTAATATGCATCGGCTATTAATTTTTTTTTTTTAATTTATTGTAAACTAGTTTTACGCAGTGACACCAAACTAATGTTTTCGGCTTTTACTTTCATACTAACATAATTAGTTTCAAATATTTAAAAAGTATATTTTATCTACGACAACTATGAAAATCCTTCTTTACTGTACAATGTAGTCAGCAGCGGTCGTAGGAAAATATTTCGGGAGGCGATATTGCTGGAGGGAATTTTAGAAGGACAATTTTTTTGGTGGGATTTTTCAATGGAATTTTCCTACTTTATACCCTCAATTCTCAGTCGTGTGAATTTTATCAATGGAATCGTTTATTGATGTTAATTTTATTATATTTTCGTAATTAATAAATATTTCTGTTAATAATAATAAAACAGTTCGTGCCCGGCGGGCAACTGTTAGCTTCGGCTAGCAGGCTGACGAGGCTCTGGTACTGTGTTTCGACAAGAATGATCGTGTGGAGGGGACGATGTTGTATCCCCCGAGTGAGTGTTATGCCTGCGTCAGTTTGATTTGGTTTAATTGGTACCTTGACCGGAATTCAACGCGTCGCCAGTGCTGCATACTCCAGTGGGCGTGATCTTCGGAGTCCGACCATACCGTTCGGATGTGTCGAAAAGGTGATATTGCGTCTGTGATTTATGTAAAAATTGTGATCTGTGTCTGTGATAGTTGTTATGCCACCTTGGGTTCTCATGCCTGCGGTGGTACTTTTTAATTGTTACTGTGATGTTTCCCTGGCCTTGTTCTTGTCATTTCGATGGGTAGGAATGCGGCTTCCGACGCACTTGTTCTCATCGGCCACACGTACGAGTCGACGTCTGCCCGAACAGCTTGAGCGAGCTCGCCCAGTAAGGAGACGTCGTCGTCCCTCGTACGGATGCGTTCGTGGGCGTTGATATGGCGGCTTCCGCCCCGTCGAAGTGATACGAACATAGGTCAGATGTTGGTTTTGTGATACTCTGTGGCATTGTCCCGTTCTCTGTAGCCTCGACTCGGACGAACGTGGCCTAGTCATCGTACCGGTCTCCCGTGTAGGTTGACCCCGACACCTGACAGAACGGCACTTGTACCAGTAATCAGTTATCTGACAGAACAGTACATGTTGCTCAGTAATCAGATGTCACTGTCCCTACACGTGTGAGTTCCTAGGTGTTGACGAAGCCATTTCGGAATTGTCGAGACTATGGGGAGCGGAATCGTGTCACAGAGCAAGAAATTTTGAAAACTGTGATATTGTTGTTTTTGTTTTTTAATAAGATTTTAATTTGTTTTATTTTAACGATGTACCACTGAGGGCCTTTTCCACCCGAGGTGGTACATCAGTTGTTGTTCTTATCTGTGATATTTTGTCGTGCCGCTGTAGGCTTGCTGTTGTGATCCTTCAGCGGTATCGTTTTTAACTACTTATTGCGGCACTGGTCGACCTGTGGCTCCCCAGTGACGTAATAAGATTTCGCTTTTCCTGTGATATTTCTAGTCAGTATTTTCCACTCCGAGGCCCTTTACACCTCGGAGATTCATCGTTGGATTTCAGACCTTGGTGACCGGACGCTCTGGCTAGCCCTTAGCGTACCGCCACCAAGGACTGTCCGTACTTTTTAGGCCTTGGGATGGCAGGGCTCATCGTTGAATTTTAATATGTGTATGTTGTCCATTGTCTATTGCATTTATGTGTTCCTGTCTTTACGTGTTGTTTTTATTTTTACTGTGTTTGGCGGCGCATGCCCTTAGTAGGCGATGCCGCCGGGTGCTGCTGACCGCGCCATCCACCGGCAGCAGTACCCCAATTTTAATAAAAAAAAAAAAAAAATAATAATAAAACAGCCGCAATCAATTTACTCGTAATTATAATCAATGTACCGAATACTTTGAAAGAATATTTATTTCTAATAATTTTATATTCCAATAGTTTTATTGTAAGATAGTAATGTTTACCACGACTCCAGAAGAGAATCCTGTTTACCACAGGTGTAGATTGGCGGACGAATCCTCCTCCCATGTTGTATGTTCGTGTAAGGCACTGCCCTCTCTGAAATACAAGTGTCTGAGATCTCCTTTAAGGAATTCCGAGGAGATGATCAGGTTCAGAAGAGGAATTACTAATTAACTTAATTTTTCCTATTTTATAAATTCTATAATTAGGAAATTCCAAATTATTTACCATTAGTTAAAAAATTAGCTTTCATGTATACGCCCCCCCCCCATAATCCCCCAGTTCCACCGCCTGATTGCAGTTGGCAATTTATTATTTACAAACTAATGATGTATAGTCTTTCATCTGAATTTTAAGGAATTTGAGTTATGACTTCGATAAATCGATTTTTTTTCTTCATAATTATGTTTTTTAGCGTTAAAAATATTCTACAAAAATTTTATTTTAAAAAAATGAAAAATCAAAATGTTACGGGTATTTTAGTCCGCGCACTTTACTATAATAAAAATTTAAAAAAAAAAAAAAACCGTTAAATGCTTTTTTCTCGAAAGTATGTTTTTTGACATGGTTCCACATGTATTTCAAAAATTATTTGAGGTGTCGACATAAATCAAAGAGCCATGGGCGCCCATCCCTATGGGCAGGGAGGGGCCGTGGCCCCCTCTAGCTAGCCAGGATTGGAAGAAAATTAGAAAAAAGGAGTTCGAAGAGAGCAAAACGACGTCGTTAATGGTGTTTTTTGTGGGTTATATATAGTAAAAAAAAGGTCGCCAGGCTAATTTTATGGGGGAAAAAATATAAGATAAAAAAAAATCCGAAATTTTCTTCGGAAGTTCACTTTTCACACTTCGGGCCCCTCCCTGGAATCCATCATATGGGCACCCATGCAAAGAGCATATTATTCCTCGATACCGTCATTTTGGTAGGAACTAGGATCTTTTGGTTCCGTAATATATTTTCAAAATAGCGGCTGTTTATAGTCGAGAAAAAACGGTGATCTTAGAAAATTTCTTTTCAAAATGCGATTTCTCGCTGGTTTTTTACTTTTATTTTCTTAGATCCTAGTTAGTGCCATAACTGTATATGTATACTTTCGGAAACTTTTTGATTTTAATTTACTGGCGATTTCAAAACGCGTGAAACCATCAACCGCCATTTATACCCAACTCATTTTTGAATTTAAAAAAAAAAATTGTAATCTTAAGACATGTAGAAATAACGTTGTATACTTAACTAGTTTTTTAATAAAATATTTATTTGTATAAAAAAATAATAATAAAAAAGATCAATTTTTGATGTTTTTTGGGCGAATCTCCCCTTAAGGGTTAGTAAGAGAAAAAAACCTAAATATGATTTTTCAACAAATCTTGAAATCACCTAAATATGTAGTTGGGCACGTATAATTACAATATGTTTGTTACTTTGTTCAGTACTACAATATACTTCAGAATGAGAAAAATCGCAGATAAGTTGACTTTTTCCATCCATCTTCTCAATGTTCCTATTTATTTTTAGACTACTGAGCATATATTCAATTTAAAATTGGAACTATAAAAGTAAAGAAACTGGCTGATCTGCCTAATTTCTGGTATAATATGTAATATGTATAGGTGTGGTAATAGTCAGTTAAATTAAGAATCTTTTGTGACACAATCAATTTTATTATCAAGGGAGATAAACAAAAAGTTACGCCTTCTGGCAATAATTTTTAATTTCGATTGAAAGATATTGAACTGCATTTTTTACGTTTATTAAATCATAATTAAAAAATTTGTAAACATATATTTACCACTGCTGAAGTAATTTAGATATGTATTTATATTACGAATTTAGAATCATTATAATAATATGTCAAGATTTTCAACAGCGATTAAAATTCCTTATTACACAAAAGGAATAATGTCTGTGAAATTGTATTAAAAAAATAAATTAAAACACAATAGGTGGTCATTATATAACAATAACAATAAAATGCATAATTTGTTACTAATTAAACTTTATAAATATTAAGTAATAACTTCATTGTAATTAGGGTTCAGGTTGCCAGTGAGCCTTCGCGTTAAATTTCTTTTTAATAGACGTAATGCCTTGATAAAAGCTAATTAACTGGAACTTTTTTCTTTTCTTTTTTAAATTTTCTTTTTTTTTTCTTTTATGAATTACGATAAAAAAGATTGATAAAAAAATGAAACGAATTAGGTAACGTGGGTGTAGAAAAATCAACTAAAAATAATAAAGTCCAAATTTGTCAGTATTTACGGAACCATAAGTATTACAAGAATAATAAAAGATGTTTGAAGGCAAAGCACAAAGTACGTGCTTTCGAGTGTAAAAGTTTATTCGAAATATCAAAATGCTTGAATAAGAACATTCAAAGACAATTTTGTTCTTCATCTTATATCAGTCAGCTTCAATAAATTCCTTTACGCGGCGTAAATTATACGAAAACTGAACTACGTAATAATATAGACCGGCAGGCCGCAACACCACACGCTGTCTGACATGTTTTCCCTCTAATCACAGTCTGAAAGGCTAAGCAAAAATTGTTAGTAGTCGTCCACACTGTGTGCAATACTGGACCGAGTGACACCGGGTGAATCTGAATCTAGCTAGTGTTCATACTACTTGCTGTTTTGTGCTGTCTGCGATTTGCTGAATTTGACAGATCACTGCAATTATCAGTTTTGTTTTCCATGATTATTATTTTTACATTATTATACACATCGGAATTTTATTATATTGAATAATTTTCTGAATACAAACGTTTCTGTAATAGGACAAACTAATTTAAAATGAATAATTTTATTTTATATACTTATTTTTTGGAAAGTAATATACGATTACGTTTAAGACAAAAAAGGCTCTTTAGAAATCGTTCGCACTGGGTCCGTGAAATAAATAAAAATACCCCTGTCGCAGCATCCTGCATAACATAGCGAATTTCCGTTTATAAAAATTCGTTTTTCTCGGAAACTAGTTAACATAGAAAAAAAGTTTAAAGACCTTTTTTATGTAATTTTTTCTTCTCTTTTAAATGGTGTAAAAAAATTTCGCAAAAATTTTTGAATAAGTGGAAATTTTTGCAAAAAACTAATTTTTTGCAAGAACAAAAACCATCTTCCTGGCATCCGACGTATCTGGCTGACGAACTCATCCAAGGGTTTGGGACTTCCAATGTTCTCACCAAGTTTCGTAAAAATTGGATACTTCGTTCGAGAGTTATCGCGCGGACACACACACACACACACACACACACACACACATATATATATATATATATATATATATATATATATATATATATATATATATATATATATATATAAATTTTAGCGAATATTATTTTCGGTTTCTAGTGACCTCAAAACAAATTTCTGCCATAGTCCCGGGCCTCAGGTCGCGTCGTGACAGTGGCTGTAATAGCTGAATTCAATTCTGGAAATTCGCTAATAGGTACGAACATGGTGAATTTTATCATCTTCTACCTCAGTTATGACAGGATCCTCCATGATTTCTAGTACCTTCGATTATATTTTAATTTAATTATTAAGCCATCCAAATATTAATTTTTTTTGAAATATCCTGCCATAATCTGGCAACATAATCTCGGTTGTGGTAATTCCTATGTTTTTGATCTCACACTTGGCGTAAATAAACTTCGTTTAGTAATAATTCGATGTCCATTTTTATCTTATTATTATTATTATTTTAAATAATACAAAAGAAATATTATATATGTATATATCACAACGCAGTAACAATGGACAAAAACGATAAAAACGACGAAACACACAACAGAAAGCACAACAAACGAAATCAGCTTGAAAACGCTTGAAAAATATCAAAATTGTTTGACATTAGCAAATCAGATCGGTCCGGACTCGGATAGCATCGCTCGGTAACGGTTTGAATCAGCCATGTGTTTGAACATGTACATTAAAATTGATGTGTTTAACAAAATAGCATGTACTTGCTCGGCATCGATCTGCTGTTACTCGCTTACACTGCACGTACACTAATTACAAATCAAGAAAACTCGGTGTTGAAAACCTTTATATAATATGTATCTATTTTTACTCTACGGCTTAATATTTCAAAAAATTTTGGTACTTTTTAGAATTTAACACTGGAAGAAGATTAATTGAAGAATCGGTAAGAGCGCCGAAAATTGAACCACTTTTTAAATCAGAGGCCTCTAGATTGAATCTAATTTATTTAAATATTTGAACACTAATTGATAAATTGACAAAAATTCATTTCTAGAACGTTCGTTTGTGTTCGAACGGACTTTCTTGGTTATATAACCCATGTTAATATTCTACACTTGTATCGATCGTTTTTCTTATTCTTTTCTTACACTTTATTTATTATTTTTGTACGTAAATACGTTCATCGGTCTTCGTTTATATATTTGTACGGTGTCAACTTGTCGTCATGCTGTCTTATTCTATTATCTACAATCGTTACTCATGTTAAGCGCGGACTCGAAAGGGATGTAGCGGGAACGAGTTGTTATTTTTATACGTTTAATATCGTAACGTGTCATCGTCGTACAAGAAAGAGTGTTTATTTGTTGATTAAATGTCAATATTATACAAGTAAAAATTTATCAAAGGAACAAATAGAACGGTTTATATCTTAATAAAATCGAATTAAATTGACATTTTAGTGAAGATAGAGAAAAATATATAATATGTTACGTAGTTCAAATATAAAAAAAAAATTACTATATGTAGTAGTATTTCTTTTCCTTACATCTAAAGCATTAAGCTATTAAGTTCTCGAAAATACGTGATTGTAGAGATTTTGCCGATTTTGTTGATGTTGCTTTTTACTAAGAGATTCTAAATGGTTTGAACAATTTATTTACGGAAATGTCTATATTTGCTTATCACTTCAAAAATATTACCTTTTGTTCCCCTCAGTAATCTACCAAATGAATTGAGGTCAGTGAATCGAGTAGTTCTATGAGTAATAAGAATATCAGAAACAGTAGTGCAAAATACGGCATGGTCAAATCTATTTCTAAATTTTAAATAATTTTAATAAATTTTAAATAATTAATTGATTCAATTCAGATCACTACATTAAAAATATTCACTTAACTTTCTTGAATAAGATCAGCAAATGCAGACCCAAAACCAAAATCCTAGTAATCTTGATCTTGGTCTTGGTCTTACTGACACGTAATTAATTTTGGTCCTAATACTGTTCCAAAATATCGCAAGAGGAAGACTGGTCTCAATCACTCTTTACATTTTTAAATTGTGTCACTGAAGATTTTTAAGAGATTATTGAAAAAATTCTAATAAATTATTAATTAATAAGCCTTACTTGAGATTTTTCAAAAACTTTAATGACAGTATTTTGTAAATTTCTAAAGTTTCTTATAAATTGCCAAGAGTCTTGCTTTTTTATTTTGATCTTGCTCATATGAGTGTTGGTACTGGTGTTGCAGCCATACAGGTTTCATTAGCTACTGGTCTTAGTTTTGGTAAAAATGCAAGAACAAAACAAGACGGATTTAGATAATCACTATAAGTCATATCAATTTGGAATAATGGTACGATTTCGAGCGGAGGTCAGGAAGTGATGTCAGCCGCTAAAGAATTTGCTGTCATCACCATTACTCTGAATGAATGGCAACATTGTCTTTAGTATTAAGAAATATATTTTTGCCGTTAAAAGATTTATTTTTTTTAATGTAGCTGTCAAACTTTAAGTAATTTGAGATTATTTTTCCATTTTTCGTTAGTTTTTTATCATTTCAGCACATGCAAAAAGAGTGTTTTCGTCACTCGTTGCAATTGCCCAACTTAACTTGTAGTCTCGTTTGACAAACTTACGAACACACGGTGAAAAAAACATTTTCATTTTGTAACTGTTGCATAAATAACCATTTTTTTTTTTATAATTAGGTTCCAAATAAATAGGTTTGGTTTCATAAATATTCATATACTGTGTGAGTTTTTCGAGAGTTGCCATTTTATTACAGCCAAACCGCTGATTTCATCGAAAAATTATTCAAATAAGAGTTGTAGATATCGACGGGGGCAACCGATTGCTATACTCAGGAGCTTTATAGCTCTTATGGTTTTCGAGCTATGATACAAACTTATAGATTTTTAAATGAGACTATATATTAATTTTTCGATAAAACTGATCTAATGCATTAATTAACTACATAAATGAGCAAAAAAAAATTTTTTACCCAAGTTTAATTTTTTAATTTTTCACAAATTTATCAGTTAGGCTTTAAAAATATGCATATTTACTTAAGGCTACTTCAACCGATAGTGTTTTTCTTGGTTACAATTCCATTACCTCCAAGAAAACAACCTTTTCCAGTACAATTTCTATCATAAAAGTTTGCTTGTAATAGAAATGGCAACTCTCAAAAAACTCACGTCGTATATGTGTAACACAGTCAGTGTTATAACATGACCCCACCACAGGATCGTTTATATTTTGAAAAAAAAATTCCCAAATATATAATTTTATTTGATTTTTGAGTTCCGTAGGAAACTAATTGTATTTTTGTTGAAAATTGTATTTACATATTAAAGATCAGATATTAACGTACTCTCGTTAACGTATAAATGTCTAATGAAAATTGGTTAAATTTGGCTAATGTTGATCCCTTCTCCAATATGTATATCTAATTGTAAAAAGTTGTAACACTCACCTGCATATGAAAATAATGGATGATCATTACTATGGTTTGTAAACTTCGACCACATGCACAGTGTAAACTCTTTCAGTTGCGGCATTTCAAATTTATATTGTATATATTGGAAATATAAATCTTGTGTAAATCCAACTTTATGATTGCCGCACGGGTCAGCCGGTTTCACGGCGGTAAAGTGTTCACCTCCATTTTGGAAGCCACTGGTATCCAATAGTATTGATTGATGTTCATCTCCAGCACTAATACCATTTGGTGGTAGTACGTGTTGTTCGTAAAATGAGGATGAGGACGCCCCAATTGTGGAAACACGTTGTTGTGAAACAGATTGTTGTTGGGGTCTGGCATTTGCGACCAACATTGGCGCTAGTTTGCCATGATAAGTGATTGTTGATGCATCATTTGGTTGAACTGGCGGGACAATTGGCTTCCAGCTTTGGGATATTTCACAATTCAACACTATTAAAAACGTTAGCACTGAATAGTGTTTGAGAAATGCTTTTCTTCTTATCATTTTCTCCATTCACAGTCAGTTTATACGATTTTCTTTCACTGTAACAGAAAAGTGTATGTAAATTTAGTATATTTTCTTTGAAGAGTTCATTGAAGTCACTTAAAAGTTGAAAGTCATTTAAAATGAAATGAATTTCTAACATCACAACATTGAAAGAACTGATAAATTTGGTTGCTATATCCAAAAGTTCTATGCAAACAGTCAGCATCACAAAAGATAAGAAAAACCAGCAACTTTTTGTATATTCTTAATGATTTCAGCATTATACCTAGTGGGAAATTTATATTTCCGAAATCGGCGTTATACATCTAAGGTCATTACAGTTGAATCAAATTATCCATTTCAAGGGTTTTTACATCACTGTAACGAGAAAGTCGTTAAAACCGAGATCGCTGTAAGTGAAATGCATTGTAGGTGTTTTCGCCCAGGTAATTAATATTCTAATTTTGGAAAAAATATAATTTCCTAATTTTCGTAATTAGGGGATCGCAAGTTATTTTAACTTATTTATTAAAGATACCTTCAGAATACAGTCCCGTTTGCTTATACCTATATTAGATTACCCTTATCTAATTGTTTGTTGCTTGTTAATAGGGGAAGTGTGCCTAATATCGCACCCATTTTGAAAATTTTCTCTGCTATTTTTACTTTTTAATCAGCTCCACTTGTACTTCTGTTTAGTCCTTTTAATGCTCTTGAAGTATTGAATAGTTGCGAATTGATTAAACATATATATATATATATATATATATATATATATATATATATATATATATATATATATATATATATATATATATATATATATATCGCCCTGTACGATATTAGGCTACTACTTTTGTCACAAGGTTAGACATGGTTTATGAACAAAAAAAAACACATTTAATAAAGGTGGAATTACCTAAACTTGGAATGACGTCATTAACAAATGAAATAAAACTAGACGTACAATTTTATATTGCTATAGTTACCCTAATACCAAAATAACAAAAAGGAAAAGAGACAGAAAATTTTGGTACGTCTAATTTTGGTGAATTTGTTACATTTGTTTAATAGCGTTAGTCCAAGTTTAGATAATTTCACCTATACAAAATAATATTGTTTATTTTTAAGTAATAAAATTAGATACAATTTTGTAGTTTTTCTTGTTTTACGTTTTTAGTTAACCATCTGAACAATAATTACAAAATAAATGTTTTGTAATCTTCCGTTCCCAATTACTGTTCGTGACACCAAATGCGGCACTTTGTACAAATGATCCATTTTTTGCCCTTTTTGTCTGTTGAATACGACCAATACGACTGATCACAATAGCGACATTCACAGTTATTCTCACTATCGTCTTCATCAGTTGAAACAGTAAGTGTCAGCTATTTACCTTACCATCCAAAACAAACAGTATCATATTGTACACTAACCAATCTTTCACTGTGCCTAATATCGTATAGTGTGTTATTATGATTACTGTAGGTGGGCGATATTTGGCATATTATGAAAAATAAATATCGCGGATATTTCAGTCTGAAATGTGTCATAAACTAATATTATAATTATGAAAACACAAACTATACAATACAGAGAAGTTATTGTTGCAATTAACAAATAAATATCACTTACCTCTCATCATCAGCCCCGGATCTACGATTTTTTAGAAACGGGACAGAAACTTAAAAATGGCGCCCCCCTCTCTCCAACGTTTGACATAAATTGTCAAAAAAACTAGTATATAAAGTATATAAAGCCTTTACAAAACTCGTATTTTTCCCGTTGCGGCAATGATAAAAATTGAGGATTTTGTAAAGGATCAATATAGCTACAAGTTGATGTTTTATCTTAATAAATCTACTCCGAAAGCACTACAAGTTGTGCAAACAAATTTTTATCACCAGCCCCATCAGAGATACAAAAATTCCAAAATTTGGAAAAAAGTTTTCAGAAGTCTGTAAAAATTAAAGAATACAAGTTTCACAATTGAAATAGTATGGATTTGTTTCATAATGGGTAGTTGTACACGTATATAGCTATTCTCATAAAAAATATTAAGAGGTTTAAAACATTCTTTCTATAAGAAAAGTAAATGTTCAAAAAGTGAATTTTGATATTCAACTTCAGGTTAAGTCTTCTTATGGAAGGGACGAAAATAGGTTAAATATGGACATCACTTAAAAAAGAGACATTTATTACCTTTAAAATGGTTTTTATTTCAACCTTTTAGAATTAACGATTTATAAAATATGTGCATTGGCATATAAATGGCTGCAAACACAAAAATCAGCGCAAACTGGAAAACAAAAATGGCTAACACGCTTAAACGGTTCAAGATAATTTTTTTTAAGAATTGTTCTCAATACTTCAAATATAATATTGAAACAACTGGAAGAATATTAATTTTTTCTAAAATGGTCGAGCAACTAACTTTTTTTTTAGACCATTTGATATAGACCGACCTAGTATGATTTTGGAGTCCCCTGAAGCTGACTCCCGGGGTAGGGGCCCCGATTTGCCCCCCCCCATTAGATCCGGGCCTGCTCATCATACAATTAGATCCATAAGTAACACCTCCAAAGTATTTGCAATCAAAAAAATTAAAAAAAGTTTTACAAAAAATGCAAAAGTTATCAATCACGTTCAGCACTTGGCCTCGTCTAATGGCTGCCAAAGGGCAAAGAGTTAGACTAATTGTCATCCGGATATAACACTTACCAAAGGCAATATCGTGGTATGCGATATCAGGAAGATGTACGATATTAGCCACACTTCCCCTATTGTTTTGCTATACATATGTTTGTACTTGTCTTGTAAGAGAAGCTTAGCAAGTCCATTTTAATTTAGATATAGACCTTCTTAGAAATATTTTCAATGTAAATATAATTATTAATTACATATCGTTAGGTAAATCAAACAGTTATGATTCCCACTAGCTTGAAAAATAATTAGTGCGTACGGCAATATATATATTGCGTCAAATTATTTCATAACAAGATGAAAATTTGAATTTCCTTCGCATAGAATAGGTAAGGTAGACAAACAATCAAATTTCTCCGCTAGGCACCTAAATTAGTGTGGAGAAATTCTCCGAAATTTTGTTTACCTGTAAAACGGTATAATTTGGTGTGTTTCATATTTATTTTCAAGAAGAGTAAGTTTATACGAATTTGGCTGATGTTCAATGAATTATGATTATCTGTTTAGATATTGGATTGATTCAAAATCTCATAATTAAGCCATACAGGAAAGTAAACTGAAGCTTAATTAA
Organism: Brachynemurus nebulosus; assembly: GCA_035578155.1. Taxonomy (NCBI): domain Eukaryota; kingdom Metazoa; phylum Arthropoda; class Insecta; order Neuroptera; family Myrmeleontidae; genus Brachynemurus; species Brachynemurus nebulosus. The sequence goes on along the minus strand of JAPWDM010000001.1, from coordinate 47,587,794 downwards.
CTCTATAATACAATAAGCCAATAAGGAAATCATTTAAATTATCTTAAATAATACAATTAATGCTTTGTAAATGCCGTGTATAAATATTATGTTTATGGATATTATTACATACGGTGTTCAGATACACGAATTAGGTTGTTAATTTAATGATTCTGTAATTAACATCGTGGGTTTAGTATTTTTCGTATACTTACTAAAGCGTTTTATTTCAGTATAAATAATTTCAATATATGATTGTTTCATTTCTACTGTCCTGAACAAAACGAGAGAAAAGTTTATTATAACTGTTCTAACAAAATACATAGCACTCTCCCATAACGCACGCTCCCATTTACAATTACGTTGCATACAAGATGTGTATAATGGCACCTCTCCGTGTTTTAAAGGGAATATGTTTGAATGGGTTAGTGGGTTAGTAATAGTTTGTAACAGTAAATCATACAAATATATAAATCAGAAACATTGACGCCCATGACCTTTGACTTTCTCATTTAATAATTTCGCCCCAGTGGATTGCGTAATGGGAGAGTCCTATGTATACTGTAAAAAAATTAGGTATAGTTTAGGCATAAAAACGTTGTAGATACAGCTGTTCCTTTTATAACACGGTAGTTAGGTTCCTAGAATTTGAAGTTCTTCAGTTTCCTTAATGTTAAATTATTTTTTGTATAACAATCTTCATCACTTTAGAAAAAATTGCATTAGAGGAAACTGTTGTATTCACAATTTGCGGTGTTAGAGTGACACCGTGTCATAGAAGAAACACCTGTCGTTTGTTTTAAAAAATAAAAATATATCGGAACGAGTTAATACAATTTTTATTGAATTAAAACTAGAGTAATTACCACAAGAACGTGGCGTGAACATCTTAGATAATGTAATTCGAGGAAAGAAAATAATAATGTGAAATAAAACGAATATAAGTGAGGAAGGATGCTTTGTATTTAATACACAGTCCAGTCACCATTATTATCAAGTATGGCTTGACGCCGATGAGGCATGCTTGTTACAAAATTTTCCGCATATGATTGAGGAAGTGAGCGCCATATTTTTTCTATCTGTTGAGACAGTTGCTTTAATGTAAAGACACACTTTCCTGAAGCTTGTGTTTATAAACGCCCATTTTCCACCAGGTTTGCATCGGGAGATTGAGATGACCAAGAAAAACCGATTCGAAACGAGATATGTAAGCAGCGCTCATTTTTAAAATCCAGTAATTCACACAAGAACGTGGCGCTTAAAACTCTCGTACAGTTAAAAATAGCACGGAGTGGGGGTATTATAACTGTAAGTGTGAGAGTGTTTTTGAATGCAATATACTTAGTATGTCAATATTCCGTAAACTGTTGAATTGTGAGTTTGATTTTAAAAATGAGTGCTGATTACGTATCTCGTTTTGAATCGGTTTTTCTTGGCCATTTCAATCTCCCGAGGCAAAGCTGGTGGGCGTTTATAAACACAGGCTTCAGGAAAGTATGTCCTTTACATTAACGCAACTGGCTCAACAGATAGGAAAAATATGGCGCTCACTTCCTCAATCATATGCAGAAATCTTGTAGCAAGCATGGCCATATTTGATAATAGTGGTGACTGGACTTGTATTAAATACAAAGCATCCTTCCTCACTTATACTCACTTATTATTTCACATTATTATTTTCTTTTCTCGAGTTACATTATCTAAGATATTCACGCCACGCTCTTGTGGTAATTACTGTATGATTGTTGTTTATTACTTACAATTAAGCTAGAGTCACACTGAACATGAGTGCAAACGACAAATCGCTCGTCCATTCGTGTACGTACTTGTGAGATCAAAACAAACAATGCAAATAAACGAAGATAATCACAGTATAAACGTTATTCTTGCGTTATTCTATAAAAAAAAGACGCAACAAAAAAAAACCATGAGAGCAAGAAGAAAAATAATTTTTAATTGAAAAGTTTTAGTTTTTAGGAGCCATTATTTACAAAGGAGGCAAGAAGTTTTTTGCTGTTTATCGGTATTTTGAGGGAAAAGAAGAATTTCTAGTCCAAATCGCATCAAGGCGAAAAAATTATAGTTACCCCTCTACTTGCGCGTATAATTACGTAATCGTCAGTGTTAAAACTTGAAACAAAAAGTTTATTTTCTTCGCGTTATAGTAGCAGATACCAAACTGATATAATTTCTTAAGATTTTTATGTTTCTTTTTTCAGTTAGGAGAATACCCCATATGTAACTGAATGTATAATAATTTTTTCGAAAATATTAATAAAATTTATGGTGATATCTATGAAAGATTCAAAATTTACTGAACTCATTTGACATCATGGAAATCATAACCTATAATGAACAAACCCTCAATTAGTACACTATTTTGATAGCTGATAGACTTTATATGAAATTATTGACGTTGTACGATGTGGTATGTGCGTTAGTAAAGTTTCACTTGATGTTTTATAACCTTAATGACCATCAAGGTGTTAAATTTTTGTGTACTTAGAACATAAACCAACATCAACGAATTAACGTTAATTGTTCATTCGCATTTGCTTGTGTTTGTTCGTGTTCGTTTACGTTTGTTCGTATTCGTTTGCATTCGCCTGTCTTCGTTCGTTGTATGTAGACCTGGCTAAAAACGGGAAATTAATACAACAGAGCACTGTAGCATGCAGGCTTAAATGAATAAGATTTTCAGAGTAATGGTGACTATACAAGGTGTACGAACTCCATGTATGCATAAATGGGTCTAAAAATAAGAGAGCATTAGTGGTCCGTATTTACCAAAGCGGAAAAAGAATGGAACGGCAGTTTGAAATAGAGATAATAATTTTAAATTATAAAATAAGTCATTTAGATCGTTTAAATATAAATAATGGAAATAAAATCAATAAATATTTAAAAAAAATAGTCAAAAATAAGGAAGTAAATGATAAAAAAAATTTCAAATTACAGTACAAAAGGAAATTAGCGTCATTAGTGGTGAAAAAAGAAAACGTAATATGTACTATTTTCGTGGACAATTCTGGCAATTTCCCCGTTTGAGTTCGTGGTCCTTGTGTAGTGTCCATAGTTCAACCGTTGAATATAAGGACATTCCGTATGCAGAGACTCACTTATGGTTAAAAATAGTTGAATTTTATTTCAGTTGTAAAATTTATAATAATAATTTGCATTAAAAAATTTTCTCAGAATGATGTTAATTTTTGTGATATATAATTTGAATGCAGGTAATATATAATTCCGAGTTCAATGTCTGACATTTGCCTTTTTCTGACAGTAATAACTACCTCCATAAAACTATTTACTTGAAATGTTCAACACTAAAAGCCGTATACAATTAAATATAATATTGAAGGCAATTATCAATTAAAAACAAATAAAGTAAAACAGTATATAAAAAATTTTAGCAATTTCTTTTTTAACAATCCATTAAAATTAAATAAATTGCACTAAAGGCCTTTTACTTTCAATTATCTATGTGTACGTTTTACGGCAGTTATAAATTGTTATTATAAAATAGGTATATTGTGTTAAGTCATACAATCTGATATTAAAAATAATTATAAAATAATTCACAGTAATTGTTTCCATATTCGTTGAGAAGTTTTATAAATATCACTTGTTTCTTCAGTTAGCTTAAACATAAACAATGGCACATTATAAAAACTTCTTTTTTTTATCACTATAGTTTGAAAAGTTATTGTGTTTTTAATTAGATATATTATGTATAAGTATTTAAAAAATTACAAGATGCAATTACATAGAATGTCAGGAATTCATTTCGAAGTTTTGACTACGGAGTGCGTTACCATTTAGGTATTATTTATACTAATATTGATATGAAAGTTGATTAACTTTTATATCGTCTTTAATTGTTTAAGGCGAAGCTATGACGAAATTAGTAATGCAACTGAACCTTTTTTTATGCGGTGGATAAGAATTGCATAAAAAGAACACAAAAAAAAATTTAAAAACTTCATAAGTAGCTATAGAAAGTATAATTCGTCCCAGACTGTAAAAAAAGTTTCATCGAAAATATATAACTCAAAAGTCACAAAACCTCACTACGCGACTTCTCTGTCCCAACCTCGTATCTGAAAACTCCCAATTTTTGGACACACAAAAAAAACGTATTTAAATCTGTGTTTCAATTACTATGAACTTAAGATTTATATTAATTACACCCTTTGATGTTGGCTACTTATATATATATATATATATATATATATATATATATACAAATGTATAATGATAATTATATATATATATATATATATATATATATATATATATATATATATATATAAATACAATATTTAATGTTTTTTGTGTCCTAAAACAAGTGGTTTTTGATATACAAGGTTGGGACAGAGAAGTTGCTTTTTATTAAAATTGAACTTTCAATATTGATTTAGTTTTTAACAAAATAAAGTTAGGTAATGTTGATAAATGTCTGATTAAAGTGTTGTGGTCGACACCTAAAGCAAAATTATATGCTGAAATTGATGTTTCAAAACTTTGATATATGATAAGTGCATATGAATAATTCAACATTTTTAGCGTCTATACAGCGTCGACACAGAACCACTATAGTGATCTAAACTGAAAACAGTACTTCTACAATTTATGTTTAAACAAAAAAAAAAAAAAAAAACAAAAGAAACGAATTACACTTTATAAAGAGCAATAAAAACCTACTGCAAATTACTAGACCAGAAAGCAATGAAGTATTTTTTTTAAACATTGCAAATTAAATTTAACAAAGTACAAGTAGTGTATCTAGTGATCTAAAATATGCACATGCATAAGTAAGAGGTATAATATATGTGTAAATAACTTTAAATTGGCATTATTTATCTATTTTTGTGCAAATTAAATTGTCAATGAAGTCGATTCAAGGTCTTTCAAGGTTTATTTACATCAAGTTTAAAGACTTTTCTTACTTGTCTGGCAGACACTACTCACATTTTATAAAATTTAATTAAATAAAATGTCATGCTTCAATATATTGTTTTAGATTGAATTTTCCAACTATGTTTTTACATTTTTTTCATTGCAGGAGATCATTGCCTTAAAAATTTTAAATAGTAAGTAACATTATGAAAGCATACTTTCGTATTTAGTTTTGCCTTTTGGTGAATTTCCATTATGGAAATGCTTGCTACTACAGCTACTTTCATGGTAAGATTTGAATCTTGAATTGTGATAAAATTTTGTTCTAAGGGCTAAAAGCCTAAAATGAATGAAGCCTCACGAAGTATCAAATTTTTACGAAATCTGGTGAAAAAATCAAAAGTCTCAAATCCTTGGATAAATTTGGTCATTTTTTATCATTTTTGGGGAAAATTTGCTAGAATGTAAAAATTTTTGAAAGTTTTTTACACCATCGAAAAGAGCTGAAGAAATTACAAAAAAAGGTTTGTGAACTTTTTTTCTATATAACCTAGTTTTTGAGAATCTTATATGTATAAGGTTCGCCTAGGCCCTGGAGATCCAAAAGCACCAAAAATAAACTACCAAATTGATCTTAAAATATTTTTCACTGTTAGAGATTTATACTATTTTAGGTGGATACAGGTTGCGTTAGGTGAGATCCGCCAGTATGCTGTGGACCCAAAAACGCCAAAAATAAACTACATAACTGGTTTTGAAAATATTTTTCCTATAAGAAAGCTAATCTATCTTAGATGGATATAAACTATATTATGTAAAGTTCCCCCAAAATATACGGTTGAGCTGTTTTTTCTTAAATATTGTTGGAATTCTGGAAAAATCGTCAAAGTTCTACAGAATCGAAAAGAGAGATAAAATATTTTAGATAAACATAAACAGATATTTAGATATGAAGTCCAATAAAGTGCTGTTGACCCCAAGTGCCAAAAGTTAGCTACTCAACTGATTTTGAAATTTTTCCGCTCGTAAATCTTTGGAAATTTGCTTTTTTGTGTAGGATGTTGCGGCACAGGTATTTGTACGTGAAACTAATGTCCAAATAAAAGTCAATTATACACTTATGAAAAGTATCCAATTATCAGTCAAAAATAATCCCATAATGATTTTAAAAATATTATTTTAAGGCTTGAAGTGTCTATTTTTAATACTATTCCTGCAGAGTAATACCTAAAGGATAATTGTCGGAAAAAAATGGAAATTTTTTTCTCATTTTGAAGTTATGCACAGAGTCGAAAAATTTTGGAATTAAGTGTATGTCATACCTTTATAAAGCATATACTTTTAGATTCATTATTTAAAAACCTTTCTAGAATCGTTACTTTAGGAGTTATGAAGAAAGAGTCTCTTGAACGAAGTGTAACAGTTTTAAAAGTTCTACACATCCTTTTAATTTTTTTTAATAAATAGGGTAATTAAATAATCATTTTGTATTATAAATTAAATAATAAGTATGTATGCCCTATTTCAAATACAATTGATCATGAGTCAAAGTAAAAAATTAAATAATTCTTACATTCAAAACAAATCAATCTTCTGTTCTTTTCTAAAAACAAACTGCAATTTTAAAACTTACGTTAGTGCAATAATGAAAGAGATAAAGCCAAGAAAACGGAAATTATTAAAATTTATAAGTAATGAAGCATGGTTAAATTTAACTGAAATGGACCATATATAAAGTCAATATTTTTCTCTACAACGAACTACTTAATTAAAAATTACGTTATGATAAAGCACGAAGTGTTCGAAGTTATATTTGCGGCGGGAGGGGGCGAAAGTCGAAGCCAGAGCTTCGATCGGACACTATTTAGAACAAATGATTTATATAGTTTCCAGAAACATCTGTTTGATGTAGAAAGTGAAAAAAGTGATAGGGAGAACGACTTGGATTTGGAAACTATGCTCGTGCAATCGTCTTTTTAGGTAACTTATGCCTTATTTCACCTGAAATTGCGAAAGGAGCTGGTGCTAATCTTTACTATCATTGAAGAAAAAAATGTTTACATCTCATTCAAGTAATTAGTTATTAGTCTTTTATTACTTATTATTACAGCACATGTACCTACCTACATGTACATTATGATATGTGATACTAACTAATCAATGAAAATCAAGACAATGCATTTTATTCATTGATTTCATACGTTGTTAACACACTTTTAGGTCTATTGATTACAATTAAAGAGCAAAAGAAGTTTATTTTCTTAATTATAATTAATGAGTTAATTAATTTAATTGCATTCTTTTAATTAATTTTTTCGAGATTGTACAAAATCAATCTATTTGTCTTTTCCATTTGACAATTTTCGAAATGATCACTGCTAGAAACGCATGAAATTTATACCTCTAAATTAATTACTCATTGTGTTTTTAAAATCATCGAAAATTTCTGCATAACATAGTGAATTTCCATTTACAAAAATTAATTTTTCTCAGAAAACGAGTTTACTTAGGATAGTAGCTTAAAAACTTTTCTTATGTAATTTTTTCTCTTCTTTCTAATGGTATAAAAAAAACTCGCGAAAACTTTTGAACTTGGAGAAATTTTTGCAAAAAACTTTTTTTCACGGAAATTATCTAAAACCATGTTGGACGTGTCTGGCTGAATAACTCATTCAAGATTTTTAAGCTTCCAACGTTTTCACCAAATTTCGTAAAAATGAGATGTTTTGTTCGAGAGTTATCGCGCCGACACATGAATACATACATTCTAGGGACCACAAAACGAATTTCTGTCATAGTCCCGGACTCAAGTCGCGCCATGACAGTGGCTGTAATAGCTGAACTTTCGATACGAAAATTCACTAATAAACAAGATAACAGATCTTGTCTCCAAGTCTTTATTTAATTTACGATATAATATATTTAAATAAAAAGTGGTAATTAAATCAATAAATAATAAAATAATATTTTATGAGTACTTCTATGTTGATGTCACGCTTTTACTTCTTGCTACCTGGAAATCCTGTATATTAATTATTATCAAATATATCAACCTAATCATTCGGATGTTATTTTTACTTACTTATATGATATAGTACATTATACGCATATGATTTCACTGATAGAGCGTGTAATTTATGAACGTAATATGTATAGTGTAAGTACCTACGCAAAAAGGCACTAGAGAAATTATTTTAAGGCACTACTCGTTAATTATTTTATTTTTTGTACAAGGCACACTTACAAAAACAGTTTTCGTAAAAGTATTCGCGAAAATTGGTAAAAAAAATCAACAGACTTAGAAAACTGTGGAGTTTACACGCAGGAAAGGTCCCACTTAAAAGTATTTTAATCTCAAAGCGGATTAGAATTTTTCGGAAAATACATAGTAACAGCTCTTTTTAAATTTGATCTAAAAATGGTTTAGTTGTTTGTCTTCGTGAAATCAGTCTTTCCATGAATTTTATACGCTTCAAGAAGTTACGAAACAATCACAAATATTGCACTTTGTTTGATTTTGAATTTTGGTTTTGTACGGCAAACTATATTTTGTACTTTCGAGGAATTCTCTGAAGTAGTTCTACATATCATACCAAAAGACAAATAATCCTGTCCCAGCATCTGCATAACATAGCGAATTTCCAAAGACTGGACATTGGTGAATCTCATGTAACAACCTGTATCTATCTAAAATAGTTTAGCTCCCGAACAGTGAACAAATTTTCAAAATCGGTGATGACACGTTCTTGAAAAGTTAATTTTTATTTTGAAAAATGAAACAATTATAAATACAAAAACGATGAAGCATTTATCGTAAAAATTTCTTAATTTTTCTCAAAAATTAGTTCACTTATTGTTAGAGCAATGGTTCAAATGCTATCTTATGTAATTTTTTACTCTTTTCCATAGTGTAAAAAAATTAAAGCATTTTGCAACAAACTGTCAAAAGTAGCGAAAAGTGGCCAAAATTTTGACTGCTAAAAATCGAATGTGTCTAAGGGTTTGGAACTTTTGACCTTTACACCAAATTTCGTAAAATTAGGTGTTTCGTTCGAGAGTTATCGCGCAGACATATAAATAAATACATATTCCGAGGCCTCAAAGCAAATTTCTGTCATGGCCCCGGGCTCAAGTCTTACTATGAGAGCCGCTGTAATAGCTAAATTTCCAGAATGGAAATTCGCTAAAAATAAAAGAAAATTTCTTTCTTAAATTTATCACTAATGGTTCATAAATTATAGTAAATTGTCAGGAAGAAAATTAATTTCCAAAATTTCTAAATGCGTACAATAAAAAATCCACAGTAATAAAATGATCACAAAAAAATAAAGCTTTTAGTAAAAACACACTTACTTAAACAAAATAAATGGCACAAATAAAACAAATTGCAAAAGTTTACAAAAAAAAAAAACAACAACAAAACAAAATAATGTTACAACAATTACGCGGACGATAAAAAAAATTCGCTGCACAGTTTGTTTAATATCTTATTTCACCGCACGCACTCACCATCAACTGCCTAACTGTTTTACAGACGATATATCAGTTTTCTCTTACGTTAAACTTCACAACAAAATTGTAGGTATTTTGTTTCTTCATCTCACTGTGGAAGAATGTTTTTACATATTATTTATAAAAGTATCATTCCAATATACATATATATTAATACGCTCACTCTCTGGCTTGCTTTATTATTGTGGGGTACTGTAAATTATTATTTATAGTGTACCTAAGTATGTAATAAGAAGTGCAGAAGAATAGGTGCACATATGATTGTATATAAATAAATTCACATGAGTTTATGGAAGAGGTGTAACAGTATCCTGTGTGAGTTGAAAATTACGCTGGTACCAACAACCTCTTCCTTTTCTTTTTAATTCATTTGGTTTGTATAAGTGCATCATTATTCTGTCTGTTTAGACACGAATCACTTACTTTTCTTTTCATATACAGGGTGCCTTTATGTAATAATGATGGAATCAATTCAGTGACGGTCAGTAACATCGTGAAATAAATAATCATTAATTATTATCAAAATAAAGGAATCATGTTAGCAATCCACTGAATATTCGTAATTTTTTATAAGTTCCATTAAATGACTAAGATGTAAAAAGAAATTTTTTTTTTAAATATACCCTATCAGAGTCGAATTGACAAAAAAGCACAACTAAAATCATAAAAAAATGAAAATCGTTTTAGCAATTAATCTCCCACAACTGAGCGTGTTAAGATGGTTATTGATAAATTAGGCGAAATTGAAAACATTATTGGGCTTGTTGGTCGCTTACGGAATACGAGTCGTTGAACAATTCGTCAGTGGCGTAGCTAGGCCTGGGCGATAAATGACAGTTTTTTTTTTTTTTTTTGATGTCCCCTAATTTTTAAGAAATTTTAAAATTAAAGGGGGCATCACAAAAATTGTCTTTCCCACTCCCCATTTTCGGCTTGCGACGCCACTGCAATTCGTTTTCCATAAAATTCCATAGTACATTTAAAAGCAATTATGAATATCATATAATGGACGCATTGACAAGATACTTGCTAAAAAAAATTAACGCATGTATTACCGCTAACTTAAGGACAAGGTAAGGTATTAAAATAATTTTTGTTTGCATTTTTTTTAACTGAATGCATAATATCTCAAGAATATGGTCTCAAAATTTCAAATTGATTGGAGCAAAATTGACGAAGTGATAAGCATTTTTGTTGTTACCTGGCAGATGTTTCGCTCTCTATATATCTCTCTCTCTCAGTTATATTATAGAAATTTCAATGGAAATACTAACGTGTTTCTACCTCTACTGTATATTTTATTAAAATTAAAATTAAAATTTAGTTTAGCAGTAAGTATTCTATATCAGTTTTATACAAGAATTTTTAAGTGTTCAAAACTTTAAAACGTTTTCCCCACAGCACCAATCCATTTGAAATTTTTAACACTATTTCTGTATATAATTTACGAGGTAACGCTGGAGAGTTTTTTTCAAATTTGTTAATAATTTTTATTTTGCAATAACAAATTAGCCAATTTTTTTTTCGCAAAAATTGTGTTTTTCCGTTCTAATTGTTCCAAAAAAATGAAAAATTGAAATTTCGAAAAACCCTCCCAGCGTTATCTGAGGAAAACTATTATCTAACGAATGAACTTTAATTTTTTTATTTCGGATGATCCAGCACCAAGTTATGAGGGGCACCGCAATTCTAGTTTTTTCTGAAACACGTTCGAAGAATTGCTGCCATTACTGTATTTTTTAATATTTCTTCGTGAAAATTTTATACAATATTCTTCGAATGTTATACTTTAATGTACCATTGGTTTTAATAAAAAGATTTTAACTGTGTCGTCACAAAAAAATAACAAAAACATGCCTTTTTTGTACGAATTAACATTACCTTCTCCTTAATCAACATAAAAACTGCTGGCACCTACCTGAACTTGGTCATACTAGATCATAGGTTGAATAACTCGGGTACCAGTAAAAATTGGAACGATAGCTGATATCATAAGTAATAAGAAAAATATTTAGCACTATTGATTTAGTTGACCAAAGCCCTCTGTAGCAGTCGTCAAAAATATTGTTAAAGTCGTATTTGTTTGATTATTTCAAAAAATAATATAGAGAGGGAACTTTATTTTTAAGAAGCTTTCGATTAGACTAATGATTGCCAAGGTTTAACCAACCGAAGAATTTAAGGAAATGGGGGAAGAAGCCTTTTCTTAACCATTCAACCAGTGTGCTTATACAATTTTTTTGTGGTATACCTCTTTTATTATCAAAATTATTTTCTTGCGTACATAAATCATACATGAAAAATGTGTTGCTGGGCTATTATAAACGTACATATTCTGTCAAAGTTAGCTTATCATTAGAAGAGCTGCGCAACAGGTCTAATTTATTGCATTATCATGTTTATATTACTATTAGATTAAGGGGTTATATACAGTTGTGATAGTTGGAAAAAAATTTTTAATGTATATTCAGTACACTACCATCAGTTGGGGCGAACCGAGACAGTATAGGGGCGAATCTAGACAGAGCTGCCTCTCGATATTTCTTCGTCAGTGTTATGACCGTACAAGGTCATAAATCAATTTATGCTACTGAATTTTGTCAGTTATGAGTTAGTCATCAAAGAAAAGCGGTGAACGTGACATCTTTGTATTTTCTTATTTTACAGGCGCATTGTTTATAATTTTTAAAAATAACGCGCGTTTTGAAATCTTGTAAAGAAACTGCTGTACAAAAAAAAAAAAAAAGAAAAACAGTTATATATATATAAAGTAGGGACTGGCAACAAAATGTTTGGCGTTTTTTTGACAATATATGTACCAAAAATGAAAGCTGTATTGTGCTTAATTTTTTTTTTTTATAAATTGATTAATAAAAAATTGTCTATAGGTGAGGCGAATTCATACACCATGTTGCGTCAGTATAAAAAGAAAGTGGGTATAAACTACATAAACTGTAGTCTAGATAACATAAAATGGGCTCTTTTCGACAGAGGCGCAACAACGAGGGTGGTCCAAGGGGTCCGGACCCCCTAAATTGCCTGGAAATTTTCCTTCAATTTATTTTATTTATATTAAAAAGTAAAATTTTTAGTGGTTTAGTAATATTTTTTATTTGAAAATCAAATTTTCGAAGACGACATTTTATTACAACATTTTCCATTGTTATCGGAGAACTGCGTTATCAAAAAATTTGATAATTTAAATTTTTATTGGACCCCCTGTAGATATGTAGTTGTTGCGCCCCTTCTTTCCGATATTAAAAATAAAAGAAAATCGCTCAGATAAGCTGCTGAATATTTCCATGTTCCCAAATCGACCTTGCATGATAGACTCAAAGGCAAATCGAAATAAAATTCATTTAAATCCAAAATGTTTTATTCCACCCATCAAAAGTCATTCGCTGATGCAATTATTTACTTTAGCGAATTGTCAGATTGGAAATTCAGCTATTTTTATCTTTTTATGTCCGATTTTACCCATATGCATGACTGAATGTGATTTATATTGCAAATTAAGCACTGTCTCGATTCGCCCCATACATAGGGGCGAATCTAGACACTCTGTAACCCAAAAAAACAAAATGTTGCAGTACCAATTTTGATATTTTTATTACTGCCCTATATGCTCCTGATATTAAAGTATTTAAATTATTTTTGTAGAATTTTTTAGATAAACTCTAAACAATTTATTGCCAAAAAACTGAAAAAATCGTCTACATTCGTCCCAACTGACGGTACTCACAAAATTTCGTAACAATCGGAGCTGCGGCTCCATATGATATAATATAAGCGGTAGGTCGACTTTTATCGTTCTATTATATCGTTTGAAATATACGGTCTGGAAATTTTGGAACAATATTGTGTATAGACTTTCGAACGTTCAACATCGAATATGAAAGAAACAAACTTGTAACTTTGAACACTGTTATCTCAGAATCGTATTTTTTTAGTAGGTACCTTTGCGGTGAACACGGTTACTCAAAAATTACCAATCCGATTAACACCAAATTTATGCTATTAATTTATTATGATAATTGCTAGTCGTTGACCGAAGTATTTTTAATTTTTTAGGGCAAAAAAAAAAATTTGAAAATTTAACGTTTAAAAATTTATCACCATTATTATCAGCATTATTTTAAAAATTTAAGTTCTGCGATATCCTTCGTTCAGCGGCTAGACCATAAAATATACTAACAAATTGTTTTTGAAATTCTTATTTCGGATGAACCGTTCTCGAGTTATTCACCGCAATTTATGCTCAAAAGAAGTACTCCTGGAATACAGTAGTAGTAAAACATATCCTAAACGATATTTAAACAAATCAAACCAACTACGAGGAAAAAAGTTACAATTAGTACTAAAAAAGAACGACAAGCCCGCAAAAAGCAAGTGATAACAATCACTACATAAAATCCAGCATCAAAAAAGAAAAGAAATCAAAAATTAAAACATTAAAAAATAAATGAACCAAGGAAAATAGAGGTCACGTTTGACTAGTTTCGACTGTCCGTTGTCCGGAAAATTGTTGTCCGTTGACAATTTCAAAACGTTCTCTTAAACGTTACGTTTCATAGACTACGATTTAGAGTCTGCTGTTTTTGAAAATGACTGTTAATACAGTCGAAACTAGTCAAACGTGACCTCTATTTTTCCTTTGTTTATTTATTTTTTAATGTTTTAATTTTTGATTTCTTTTCTTTTTCGATGCTGGATTTTATGTGGTGATTGTTATCACTTGTTTTTTGCAGGCTTGTTGTTCTTTTTTAGTACTAATTGTAACTTTTTTCCCCGTAGTTGGTTTGATTTGTTTAAAATCGAGAAAATATCGCCAGCTATAACTGTATGTAACCCCTTAAAACATATACTTCAGAATTTAGTAAAGACAAGCCTTCACTGACTCTAATTATTTTTTATTTGCTTTCATTCATTTTTTTAAATAAATGCGTACCTAGTCTACTAAATAACACGTGTACCAACATAGTAATCTTTATTTCTAGTAATCATACGGGTACGATTGTTAAGTACTACAAGCACGAAGCACTATTTGATATATTTTACAATAGCCATTGTTTGATATAATAATAACAGTTATTATTTGTTATTAGCAATGCACTCTATATTTATCATCAACACTAAAAAAAGAAAGAAAAGCTTTCCCTATTTTATTACCTTCAAACAACAGGTGGTGTTATACCAGTAACAAAACTGTTAACACACAAAACATACAGACAGACCTGGTCATTAAGACAATATGATATTAAATAATATATATTATGATAGCGGAAATATTAGCAACATTAAAATGTACGTAGACAAGCTGTTTTTTTTTTTCTTGCAACCGGTTCAAGCAATGCAGTTTTATAATATTAAAAGAAATTTCGGAACGAACTTACAAATACATGAGAACCCTGTAGGTTTGAATTGCACCGTTCTCGTAAATTACAATGAATCGCTGATTCAATTCGATTATTTAAATTGTATATTCCTTCGTTCTTATCTACACGTAACCCCCATAAAAGCAATAAATTAATTAGGAATTCATGAAATGATACAAACATTTTATATCAGTTAAGTGATTTCAATTATTTTAATTTTAAAATTTATTTTGATTTATTTTCGTCTCGATAGATATGTCGAATTTTAGTAGTCTGACAAGAACAGAGATTAATTTATAAGAAATAATAATGAAGGTAAAGTTGTAATTTTTTTTAATTTTTAGTAAATAAAAATTTTCTTAATATGTAAAATGTATGTTTGCTTTTTTTATTATTATTTTTAAGGAAAAAATTCAATTAAGAATGAGATTTCTTGGTAGTAATATGCTGTTACACCCTTACTATATATGTATATGATATATATCGAGTTGAAACTAAAATAATTTTAAATTAAGCACTTAGCAGCGATCAACTTAGCTACTGGCGTTTATTCGAGTTTATAGATATTATAAGTTTCTTTAAAGCCAGAGCATTATCTATCGTCTTCACTGTCGACCATTACAGATTTCATTACACTCTCACGCAGAGTTGCTCTCGTTATAGAATTTTCGTTCCAAAAATAAAGTAAAACAGTTTACCAAACATTCAACAAATCTATCAATATACGAGATATACATACTTTGTCATAATTTTATGAAAAATTTGACTTTAGTATTGATTTAATTAAACAATATACAATAAAGAGGAGTCAACCGCTGCTGATCATGCTGCTGATTATTAGTTTTATAATTTCATTATGCAACTACGGATAACTTCAGTTGGCTTTCATAATAGTTTTCTCTGACGTTAACCTAATTATTGTTGAAAATTTAATTTGCCTTACACAGCTGTTTGTGATGATGGTCTAATTCGTTTGTATGTTTTGGTATAAACAGGAAATAGAATATTATACTAAAGTTATAATTTAATATTGAATATAAATGAACAGTTTTAAAATTAATTACATACAGTTACATTATTAAAATTAAAAGCTACAAATAAACCAAAACAAGCGCATAATGGAATAAAATTGGTGATTTCAGGAGATTTTTTTCCAAACCATTAAACTAACTTACTTCCCTTGCTATGTATGTCTTGAAAATTGAAGTACTTTATTAGAGCAGCGGTTTTCAGTTTTTTTGTTCTCTCACGTATCTCTTGTGTAGGTTTTTCATTTGTAAAGTATCTACTGTTGCCCAAAGTGGAGTCTCCAATATTCTTTATTACATATTTTTTCATACTTCTTCTGGAAACCATCGTAGGCGGCAAGATTTTAAATAATAAATACCTACCAATAATAGCAAATATGAAGAATTTGAGACACTTACTACGAAAGGATTTCTTAAATTCTTAATATTTGAGCTCTATAGAGTGTACTTAAATAAAATAATTATACTGATAAATTATTTTCTTTATTGTTAGAAATATTACCATATTTCCCCGAATCCCTAGATTTTCTCCTCCTTTGCACTGATCAGTTTGAATATAAAACCCAATACTTATAGTCACGTGATAGCCAATCAAGTTCTAAAATTATGGTCTGCTCTCAATTTCTGATTTCTCTACTTAAACCCTAATTATAATTTTGTATTTTAATTAAAACATATAGTTTTTCTACTCCTGTTGAAGAACACACTCATTATATATCTGTTAATTGTTGAGAAAGTTAGGCATTATTCAAAGGTGTGGAGGAATGTTCAGTTCTCAATACCCTCTTGACCAGTGAAATCACAGTATTAATCATTATTCCATGGGTTTGCGATTGTTTTGTGTATATATGTATATTTATCAAGTTTTAATTTAATATATGTTGCGTAGTAACGTTCAAGTAAATAAAGTAGTTTATGTTTTGTTTTGATTGTTTTATACATAATATTATACAAACTTTTAATGAAATTAGAAATAGATTAAAAATTTTATTTAAAATTTATATTCAATTTTATTTAAATCAAATAGGAAAAGAGTCGTAGAAAAAATATCGTATTCTACTCGCTTGCAATGGCTATTACTTACTCACTCAGATGCATTACGACACTCGCCTCGCAAGCTCGGCTCGTGTTGCAATTTCATCTTCGTGAGTAATAGCTATCATTACTAGCTCGTTGAATAATATACTATTATTATCATCCACCATTACTAGTAATGCTCTCTTCTCACGTTAGACGTAACCCTAACAGGTGCGCAGCGTACCCCCAAGGGGTATGTGTACCACAGGTTGAGAACAACCGTGTTGAAGGGTAAATTATTCTCTTTAAGTACTGAAAACTAATATGAATAACAAAACTTTTTTAAGAAATTTCTTTATGGTTAGATAGTTTATCTTATGTTAATGATCTTCAATCGTAATTGCTTAAGTAATCTGTTTTAATTTTTAAAATGTATGTATGTGATTGTATTTATTTCCTTTTTTGAGGTTGACCACTGATTAATTTATAAATACGTTTTACTTTCACTCCATAAATATTTTTAAATTATAACAAAAATTTCGTCCGTAGTATTTTTGATTATTGAAAGGTGTCTCACCACATTTAATGTACAGTTCATCTGAAATTTTTGTGACTGCTCTTTTAGAAATGAAGTTGATTTGTTTAATGGCAAATACAAGTCGTTAAAGTTTTTAATATAATTTATTTAAAATCAATATCAGCTATACCTACATATAAATATAGAAACACAGTATAACGATAAATATATATGTATTAAACATTAAAAGAAACTTTTGGGGCTTGCGTGCAAAGGAGTCAGTTTACATGAACAGTAGAAATTAAATTAATAATTGCATTTGGAAGAATTATACACACTGTCGATCAACAAAAAGTTATTAAATTCAATGTTAATATTCCAGTTTTTAAATAATTTAAGAACAACTACATAAATCAACAAGTCGAAATATTTTGCCATAATTATAGACAAAAATTCTTGAATTGGCGCAATAATTCAAGCGCACCTTATTGTGTTGGCGCACTATATTAATTCATTAGGTTATTTGGCACAATTGATGTGGTAGCCGACAAATATACGTTGTGTTTTCCGGCAAATTTGATACATTACACAATTTTCGTTATCAACACAAATCGTATCCCGTACCCAGTAGTTTTCTAGCGGTTTTATAAACAATACTCGAATTTTATGATAATTAATACTTACTTGTTTTATATACGGCTTAATCATAGAAGCCTATTTTATTACATTGTTAGAAATGTGAAAAATAGCACCTTATGACATAAGGTGCATAATGGAAAGAAAACAAAACTAGGTGCCATAAAAACGTACTTGATCAATTTTAATATTACAATAAGCAGAAAACACAATAATTAACTCGTTGATGGTCATTGACATCATACGATGTCAGATTAAACCTTACTAACTGACACACCACGTCGTAGGACGTCAACAATTCTATGCAAACTGTATTAGCTGTCAAAATAGTGTACCAGTTGGGCGTTTTGTCAGTATAAGTTATGACCGTCATGAGGTGAATATTAATTACACAACTTTTTCTCCTCTCTTCTTTGAATATTAATAATTTTTATTGAAGAATTGTCTAAAAACTAGCTTAAGACTAATACTAACAACCAAAACGCATTTTATCACATAAATTTTTATGCGCTAACTTATATATAAAATAAACTTTTTGTCTAAAATATACATGTCAGATTTATAAATTCAATTTTTTTCGATAACTAGGAATTTTAGCAGTCGAACTTTTTTTATGCAAATTTAACTTTTTAAATTCGGTTTCTTTATTGATCTTGCTCTCATGTTCGTTCGGTTCAAAGTTCTTCATAGTTCAAAGTTCAAAGTTGCATAAACAGCTATTTTACAAAATTTTACAGCTTCATACTTTAAATATTTTCTTATGGCTAGAATATATTATTATATTATCGAAAACCAAAATATCAAATATACAATGAAGCAATACAAACGACATTTTAAGATATACTCATAATATTATTGTGTACTAAATGTAGAGTAACTCTTATTATACTATTTATTATATATACAGTAACACTTGCCAAGAACTTTAAACTAAATTATTTTGAATAAATTGGATCAAGAACTCTTAAAGATCAAAAACTTTAAGAAATGTATGAAACTACATTATATCTCGTAACTGATCCTCATAGTAATACTTGTGTAAGTTTTTATAACTAATCGTAAAAATGTACTCAATTGCTCTATATTTTATCCCGAAAGCTGCCACTGCTGAACCCTGATTTAATGCGTGTCCAACACGCACGTGGTGTTTTTTTTACATGATATGTGCCATTTCTGGAGTGCGTTATAAACTTTTTTTTTATTAATTGCTTGAGTACTACATGTTTTTATAGAATTAAATATTAATTTAATTGCAAGTACTGAAGTAATTAGTGAACATAAAATAACTTACTAGTAACATAAAGTTACCTAAAATTGTTTATTTATACGCTACTATGATTTTAAAATGTAGGTGAAATAATTTAATAATAAATTTGTTGTGTTTTTTGATGGTAATCTTTTAATAGCTAATTTATTACCTATTATTTTCTTTTTTTAAACTGTAATAAGAAATGAAGAAATTTTTTAACACATTGTCAATTATACACTTGAGTAATAAATATGGTTTACTATTTTTTACGAGTCCAATTACTATATAAATAAATCATTGGAAAAATAGATGGGTCTGTCCCACCCGTAGACCATTGAAGACTAAATAGAGAGCGCATAATACCAGTTTATAGGGTATTTCACTGAAGTACATAAAGGGGTGTGACATGAGGAACATAATGCATTGTCAGTTATTCCGTAAACAAAACCATATTTATTGCAAGACATAATTTGTGTACATATGAATTTTAAAAATAAAATCAATACCAGTTTTTTGCACAATTTTGCAATTTATTCTAAAAAAATTAAATTTGAGAATAATTATTCGAAAACGCACTAAAAGTTGTTACTACGAATACTACGGTTATTGTACTAATTACAACGTAGCAGTTGATCGTAGTTTGAGCGTATCTTGACACTCATTTGTACATTAATATAGTTATAGTAAGTCATATACACTGCGACTTAGCAAAGAACTTCAAAACCATTTTGATGCAATGAACAGAGAGCAACAATAGCCTATACTAAAGGTATATAATAACAGACAACTAAGCAGGTGTATATGTGTTGCTGCTACACTGTGATAATAAAATATATACTTAACATTATTAAACACATTACTTTCTTATAAGTTCTCTGTTCGTTGCATAGAATTTGGATCCTAAATGTTTTGATGAACCACAGGGAATAGTACCTAAGTTCGCTTCTAGTGGGCTTTAGACAAAAGTTAGATTGAAACCTCATGAATTTAAAGTATTGTACACAAAATGCAAGTATATGACGTAACTGAAAAATCTACATGCAATTTGTACCGTTGAAATCTACCAATTGAATGGGTCAGATGAAAAAGGTACATATTCCAAAAACCTTTATTTTCGAAAAACTAAAAAAAACTGTTTTATATGAAAAGTACTTTTTTCACAGCAAACTTTTCTATAGGAAAAGCGTTCATCTAGGTTAGTAGCCCATGTTTAGCCATGAAAATGAAATAAATGTTTTAAAGTCTATATAAACTATTTACATAAAAATTCCGTGGAATATGTTCCTTTTTCAAGTCAATATTTACAAGTTGAATAATTACTATAACTAAACGCAAAGTTTCTGAGCGATCAAAGTCCACTTTACAGTATCCCGTTAAATAAATAAAAGTAAGGGTCTACACCATTAAAAAAATCGTATTTATAAATACCTAAATGAAGTGTATTCAATTTTATTGAATTACCTGATGCAATCATAAAATCTACTTTTGTAATGTTGTTATTATTATGAATTTCTTAATATTACTTATTTAATTTAAAATTACTTATTTAGGTAGGTATATCATTGTATGACTATATAAATAAGCAAACTATTTCAAGATCTATTACCTTTCTTTACAACGTAGTGTATTTTTATACATTGTATATACAGTGCAATATTACTTGAGTGAGAGATATAAAAACTAATAGCGGGAGTTTAGATATAATTACTCTATATCCATCTTAATTGCAAAAGTATTTTATCTTCTTAATGTAACAAAATATGTATATATCTCTTATTAAAAGTACTTATTAAAAATATAAGTATCTTTCCTTTTTGTTGGACTTTGATCCCTCAAGAATTCTGCGTTTAGTTATACTTTTTAATGTTTTTACAAGATTTGATATATTTTAATAGAATTACTTTACTTTTTTGCTATTCCAAAAAGGATATTAAGGCTATGTAAGGTCTAACTAGGTTATATCGTTTACCAAACAGTCTAATTTGGACTATTGGTCCTTTATGTGAATCGAATATGGTCTTTTTTACACCCACCAGATGGAGGCTAGTCTAAAATACAAAATGGCTATCTCAACTTATTTTGTCATTTTTATGGAATATGTACCTTTTTCATCTGACCCATTCAATTTTTTTACATAATAATTACTTCTGTCATTTCTGGAACGAGTTCTCAACTTTTTTAAATACCTATTACAAATTTGCTGTATTCACTGGCCTAAATAATGTTAACCACACACTACGATAGCGCAACAATACTCAAAATTTGTATAATTATGTATTCTTTTTCATCGGATATGTTTAAATTATTTAAATTTATAATTGTTATGCTTTGATATTGAATATTTTTCCCAAAATTGTAAATTAATTATACGTATTTTCCCACTATCGTAGCTGAAATTAAGTAAAATTTCTTTGTTTCAATTAAATCGGAACTTTTTCAAGGTTTATCAAAAACCACCCTTCAGTCTAATTTTGTGGGAAGATACAATTAACTTATGTATAATTATTACTTACTTTACTTTTTTGTTTAATTTCTGAGCGATTTAGTTACAAGATTATATCTCCCATAATTAAATGAGTACATACAATTTTTATAAAATATCTGTTAATTACAAATAATACAGTCAAAGCTACATAGATGCAACCTTAATAACTGCTCATGTTTGATAAGATCAGTAAATGCAACGTTTTTAGCCCCACTCGCATTTATATTCGTCCAATCAAACTGGATTTCCGGAGCGCACATTTCACATATCTCTGTGTTATTCCCCTTTTGTGACATAATTTGTGATTATCTAGTTACGTGGCTTTATTTTCTTACTTTCTGCGAAATATATCATGTAAGCAGGAAACAAAGGTAGAGCTGGAGGACGATGTTGCATTTAACAAACGATTCCAGTCCTGAGCTGTTTCAATTATATAGCTTTGACTGTAACTATTTTGAATTTAAATCTCTTTTAGAAGACCTGTTAATTTCAAAAAATGTACAAATCTGATTACTTTAATCTAACTATTGACGAGTATTTAGAATAGCATCTTTTTTCTTTAATTCGATTTGTTACCTGACCTGGAAGCTGTCTTATATCTATTAGATGTCTAGCAAAAGCTGAGTCAGTTTTTTCGTTTTGGACAATCGAAAGTATTCTGTTGGCCAAATTTCAAAATTTCTGCTAGTTTCATCAATGTAGAATCTATTGTACCCCCGGCAATTTAATTTACATAGAGATACTTGATGTTTGTAGCCTGACAGCCTGATTTTTTAATGCCTGACAGTTTAAATTCAGGCCTGATTTAAATACCAAAACTATATGTATTTGATTTAAGTAGTTAAAATTTTATGTATTTTATCTGAAATTTTGCTAAATTGTGTTACAGTTTTGTAATTAGATTTTAAGACTGGTTTAATGAAAGTGTCGATTTCTTTTAAGATTTGTTTAAATTTAGTTTTAGTTGTTATTTATACGTGTCATTAGGCGCTATAAAGTCATTTATTTCTTTTTTGAACTTTTCTTTTAATTGTGGGATTTCAAAAGCCTCAATTTACTAACAATAAATATGAAATACTATAAAATAACGCTCAAGTGTATTAAATTTGTTAATTCAATTAAAATTTGCATTGCATATATATATATATATATATATATATATATATATATATATATATATATATATATATATATATATATATATATATATATATATATGTATATATACGTTTCTATTAAGATCACATTCTTTAGTTCCAGTACCTTTTCGTATACATAAATTATTGAAAAAGTTTCGATTTTATCATAGAGATATTCGGCTTTTCCAAACATATCTATAGCTAACAACAAGTTTTTAATTAATTAACTTTTACGGACTAAAATAAATTTAATTAGTTTTGATTATATAAAGTTTAATAGAGTTTTTTGTCGTATTTTATTAATTACGACATTGTTAACAAACGTCTTAAATATAATTTTAATTAAATAATATTTATAAACCAACAAAGAAGTTCCTTACATTCAAAAAAATTTTTTATTAATTTGTCTTGTTTTAAATGAAGTGATGTAACCCGTACAAAATAATTTCCTCTTTTGAAAATAGGAAGTACAATACACAAATATGTAATGAGAATGAATTTCATGTATGCATATACTTCTTTGATGCTACAATTATTATATTTGTGAAGATTGTAAGGAACAGTTTACTCTTTCTCTTGTGTGAAATTATAATACAGATTTTCACATCATTCAGTATATTCAACTTCCACTCATATAATTTTTGTGAAAAATTCGCTGATAACTGCTTTTTTATAATAGATAAGCCATAATGTTAAGTGAAACTGGTACGAAAGTGTAAGTAGAATCAGGGGTGAACCGGAATTTGAATCGAAAATGTAAAAGTAGCAAAAAATACTTAATTGTTTTATTATAACTACCCCTCTAAATTAATAGGAATCTAAGAACTACCCAAATATCAAAATAGTAGTAATCTCAATCTTCAAATATACCTACTAATATTATAAATGCGAAAGTGAGTTTGTTTGTCTGTTTGTTTGCTTAACTGGCTTTCACGCCTCGACGGCTTAACCAATCAACTTGAAACTTTGCACAGACATAGCTTGGGGGACAGAGACGGTTATAGGCCACCTTTAAATCCAGGAAAATATTTCATTCCCGAAAGAAAACGTATTCAGTTATGACAGTTCACTATTAAGAAACGAATTATGGGTTTCAAAATTTCTATGTTGTTGACGGGAGGGATGAAAATGAACACAGACTACTTTTTACCTCACGAAAACTTCTCAATCTCGTGGAAAATCTCATTTCCGTGGGGAAATATATGAAACAAAAAGAAGGTTTTGTTCGAACTTAGATGTTAGTAGAAACATATTGTTATGTATTGTTAGTAGCAAGGACGGAGACGAACATAGATTTCTTTTTACTCTAGGAAAATATCTCATTTCCGATCGAAAATGTGTTTTTAACGAAATAAAGAAATTATGGTAGTTTACTATTAAAAAAAAAAAAAAAAAATAATAACTTCACACTTTGTTCATTGTTAATAGAGAGGACAAAAAAGAACACAGACTGCTTTTTACTCCAGGAAAACATTTTCATGCCTGTGGAAAAATTACCAAAAAAAAACTGTTTTCAATAGTGGCACGATATATTTTATACGTATAATTTTATATCGTAACTTCAAACACCACGTGAATGGAGCCGTGGGTCAATGCTAGTATATCTATAAAGAGCAATTTAGTTGCTTGGTTTCCACGAGTTAGTATTATTTGTTAGTATTATAAAGATTAGGTGGGATTGTTAAAAATTAACGTTCAATTGATTTAAAATACATGGTGTTTTGTATTAGTTTGCCAACACACCACAAATACTTCAATGAACTCTAAACATAAAAATATAGAGACCAGAGTCAAGTTCAGTGGTGCAATTGGCATCGAAAAGTTTAATCCTTCGGAATCGGAGTCATCGTGTTCGGAGCCAAGTTTTTTGTTCTAAAAATAAATCTAACAGAAAATCGACTTTTTTATAATTCTTTTTTATTTTCGCCCAAACATACTGACCTGCGGCCAACTTTCGTCGCAAAATATCAGGTCAATCCATAAGTTCGTGTGTATTTTTTTGGTAAATTTTTAAATAATATAAAAAAACACAACTAACACCATTTATCCTTTCTGCGATCTGATCCACTGTTAATTGTGATTCTGACTCCACAAGATTTCGCAGAATGTCATCATCAAAATTAACAGGATATCCTGAACGGGGCTCATCATAAATGCTGCTTTCTCCAACTTTAAATTTTTTAAACCATTTCTGAGCAGTCCTTACACTAATAGTGTGTTCACCATGTACACTATTAATTTTTATCACTGCACATACTACAATTTCATTCATTTAGCGCGACAAAAATAATTATTTTTTTTTAGTATGAAAAAAATCAAATGTTTTTTTTTACTAATTATTACAACATAACATACTTTAAATCATTATTGTGATATTTTGCCCTAATTTATTTAATTACTAAGTTTTGGGGTTCAATAAGGATAAAAACGTAAGACAAAAAAATTGATAATTAAAATTTAATAAAACAAAATGTACAGATGTAATGATGTAAGTAATCAGTAAATGTTTTATTAGTCTTCATCACCATGTACTTAATTGGTGTTCGGTATCAGTGTCTTCTGAAAATTTAATTAAATCCTCTCCTCACAATAGTCCTCGTGGTTGAATTTAGATCATCGCGACTCCCTGTAAATAAAAGGTCATAATTTAAACAAGGATTATTTGGCATAGCTAAAATTAGTTTTATAGTTTACTGGAATACTAAAAAAAGAAATAAAATAGCAAACAAAACGGTACTCGATGGAACTTTTTTTAAAACTCTATGCAAAGTTGTATTATATGGAAAAAAAATTTTTAAAAAATCATAATTTTATTTTTGAATGTAATAAAGGGTCAAAATATAAAGGACATTAAAAATAGTACTATTAATTTGTAGCACGTACCCAAATCTACAACATCCATTATCAAAATTCAAAAAATATTTACGAAGAATTTTTTCAACCTTCTCCCAAATTGCGTGGACTAGCTTTATAGAAGGATGGACATAATGAAACCAATATCTTCTACTTCATAGCTTTTCTTTATTAAAATTGCCAAAATATTTTCGATATGTTTAATATCATCTTCAGTGGCTAAACATCAAAAAAAAAAAAAATTTTTACAACGTAATAATAAACAATAACATCATTTTTATATATTTACAATTCTTCGTTAACTTATACTATTATTTTTTAGGTTATAAGCTACATATTGGATAGGAGGATTATTTATTTATTTTTGTAAAAACAACAAGAATTTGTGATTTAGTTGATATATAGGAAATTTTATGTTTGGAAGAATATCTATTTGTGTTAACGAAACAAACAAAACCTATTTTTTAATATTAGCGGATTTGAGACAGGACAAACTGAAACAGTATGTATATTAAAATGTTAAAAAATTTTTTTTTAACAATCTTACTCACCAGAAATTATCTAAATTTCAGATTGTCATTCTTGGATAACAACCAACCATACCAACAATCCATTAGAACAATTTAACTAGTTTTTTTGCATTTCACATGGAAATTTGTCAATCGAAAAAATTTTTTATAAAATAATTACTTTAATTTAAAACAATTAAAAAAGTCAAACATATTTAAAATGTAAAATCAAAAAAATTTCAAGAGAATTTTTTTTAAATTATCACAGTTTGTACAATGTACTCCTCAAGTACATTGTTATTGGTATGGTAGCACAGTGATCAACTGAACTAAATTTGTAAATTTTTTGTTTAAAGATAAATTTCTCGAAAATTCTAGACAAAATTAGTCCGGTCTCAATTTACATATTGGTATGTGTTTATTGTTTATGTTTTTTGATTACAATGTATTATATAAGCATCTTTTGGAAATATTGTTTATTGATTTCTATTATTATTATTATTTTATTTTTTTAATAATCGGTAAATAGGCATTATCTAGAGCTAATGATTCTATCTGCTTGTTGCAATTTTTTGATTCATTCAGTTTTATGTAAAAACCTTCACTTAATAATCTTTTTTGGTATTTATTTTCTCTGTCTAATATTTCGACTTGGTCGAAATTAAACCTGTGATCATTATTTATCGAATGTTCAGATAATCCAGTTGCCTCTTTGCCCCTTTTTATGTCATATTTGTGTTGGGCTAATCTATTATTCAACGACTGTGACGTTTGTCCATAGTATGATAATTCGCAATCTTGGCAGTTTATTTTATATACTATATTGTAATCTTGTTTTATATCTGTTTTTACTCTTTTTTTAGTGTAAATGTTTGAAATTTTATTGTTAAAAGAAAAAGTTATTTTATTTTTGCTATTTTTTTCTATTATTGGTTTTAATTTCTTAGTTAAATTATTATAGGGTAAACAAATTCTATTTTTATGTTCATTTATTGTATCTACATTAGTTTTTGTTGTATTATATGCTAAATGTATAACTTTTTCTTTTATCATGTTAATTAAATTTATAGGATAGTTATTTTTAGTTAGAATGGAAACAGCTAATTTTATAGATTCTTTTCTATTTTTTATGCTACTTAAATGTACCGCTCTATGCATTAGATTATGTATCATGTTATTTTTTATGTATTGTGGATGATTCGAGTTGTAATTAATGATTCTGTCAGTGTAATTATCTTTTTTATGCCATATTGTGTTAATCACGTTATGCTTATCTTTTTTAACTAAGGTGTCAAGAAAAGCTATTTGGTTATTTTCTTCTATTTCAATGGAAAACTGTAAAGTTGGATGATAATTATTAAAACTATTTTTAATATGTTCTATTAAATTTTCTGGCGCTACTGTTAAAATGTCATCTACGTATCTATAGAAAAAAGCTGGATTCCATTTTTTGACTTTTTTAATACTGGCAGCACAAAGAAAATCCATTACATACGAAGCAATGATACTGCTAAGGTTCCCACCCATTGGGCAGCCAAATAACTGTTTATAAAATTTATCCTGAAATCTAAAAACATTATTTTCGAAAATTAACTCAATTCCCTCAATAAATAATTCTCTATTTCTCTAATTCTCTAGTTACAATTCTCAAAAAAAATCACTGTTACTCTGTTTTAAATTTCGGAACCAATTAAACACACCAGCTGAAACAATAAAACTTCTACTTTTGGAGTCTTTCTGTTATTGTATTAGCTTCAAACAATAGGTTTATGGGTAAGGGTTAGGTGTAAAGGTTATTAGAAAATGTGAATTCATAGTTATTTGCGTTAAAACACCAAAATGATTTTTCGATTTTTGTCGCGCTAAATAGGCGAAATAGTCGTATGTGCGCTGCAGACCTGGCAGTTTCACCACACGAAAATAAAAAATGTAGCACTGCATGTTTCTACTGATTACTATCTATATTCATTTTCTGTGGGTACTAGAATGCGCTCGATATTTACAAAAGTTGGTGATGAACTGAATAATATGTTAGTCAAACGATGACAAGTTTCGACAGGTTCAAAATTGTACTGGTTTAGTAAATGAGACATAGTGAATTCCATGCATGCTATTAATAGATGGACTAACTTGATATTTCCAAAAAGATACTCTCGTACCCACAGAAATATTATATATATATATATATATATATATATATATATATATATATATATATATATATATATATATATATATGTATATGTATGTATATATCTATATATATATATGTCTATATATATATATATATATATATATATATATATATATATATATATATATATATATATATGTATGTATATGTATGTATATATCTATATATATATATATATGTCTATATATATATATATATATATATATATATATATATATATATATGTATTATACTCGGTAGAAGGAGCGCATCGTTCAAATAGAGAAGAATATATTTTGTCTAATTTTTGTCTCTACACGAATACACATTCAGTTATTGTTCAGACATCGTGCTGTGGAGATCTATAATAATAAAGTGTTTTTTAGTGTTAAATTATTATTAATTTTGTTGAAAATGGTGCGTTGTTCTATAATAACGTGTAAATACTATAGTGGAAATGTTTCTAAGATGGATGATAATATTTCGTATTACTTGTAAGTAAAATTATTTTTTATTATAAATGTCATGACATTTTAGTACGCCATATTGCATTTGTAAATATTTTTGCCGTTGGGTGATGTTAAGTGAAAAAAAAGCAGGCCCGTCTTTAACCGACGTGTTTAATTATGTTAAATAGGGTAAACGGTATAGTTATTGGACGTTGACAGTTATTGGACAAAACACTCTCTTTTGAAGATTATAAGGATTATGGACTAGTAAAGCAAACTTCCTGATTTTTTAGTTAAACAGAACCTTCTAGTATCTGCAGAACTTTTGGATTGTGGAAAAACGCCAGAAATTAATAAATAAAATTTTTGTCCAATAACTGTATTTTTCTACACGCACAACTTTAATATTCTTTTTTCAGAGACTTACCAGTATATAATATGGAAATTTTATATGGTACATTAAAATAAACAGGTGTTACTTTATTTATGAATTTTTTCGTTAAAAATAAAGCTACAACACGTACTTTTTCTGTACTTTGTTTTGGAAATTTTTCTTAACTGTCGAATAACTATACTATTTACCTTATTCGAAATATTATTTTTTATTAGAATTAATCATTTTTTTTTTAGTTTGAAGTAGCTGTATAAAACATTCATTCACAATATAAATTTATTAATGCTTTAGATGACTTTTTTGTAATAATTGTTTTATATCAAAATTAGATACAGTACTTGTAATTTTCAATCCTACCCTGTGTAATTGAAGTTGTTTGTTCGCACAACGCATGACCGAATTTACCACCAGTTACTTGAA
Source organism: Brachynemurus nebulosus (assembly GCA_035578155.1). Taxonomy (NCBI): domain Eukaryota; kingdom Metazoa; phylum Arthropoda; class Insecta; order Neuroptera; family Myrmeleontidae; genus Brachynemurus; species Brachynemurus nebulosus. The sequence continues at coordinate 47,558,160 of JAPWDM010000001.1, read as the reverse complement.
TCTGGCTACACTTGTCACAATAGTAAAGTAATACGTGCATTCCTTCTAGTATAGTTATATTTATTTGTAGTTCTGAGCTCGTACCTATATCTGACAGATTGTACTCACAAAAGTAAATTACATCGGAAAATTATGTATAACTAGCGTTTATTTGGACACATATACATACCTTAGAGAGACTTGAAATTGGAAATATCGATATTTTGTTTCAATTTCTTATAAAACAGCATAAAGCATAAAACTATTTCAGATGCTGTTCTTTATATCTTACAATAAAATACGACTAATCTGTATGTAAGGATAAAATAATAAGGACAGTGATCGAGATGATTAATCTCATTTTTCTTTAAAAACAAAAAAATTTGTATTAAGTATTATATTGTACTAAATATAAAAATAAAAAGTAAGTATGTAAGTATTATATTGTAAATTTGTACTAAGTATTGTATTTGTACTAAGAAAATATAAGCCTTGTGTTTAAACGTGTTTATATAATTAAAAATTATTATGACCTACAAAGATAATTTTTCGATAAAAATTTGGAGTGAACTTCCATCAGCAGTGTAATAATAATTTTGTGGATAACTGTACAGAAACATACAGACTATACAGAAGCTTTAATACCGTTGTTCTATTTTATTCCACTTGTAAAATTACAACAGTAAATGTTGTATAATTTCCCTCAATAATTTACAAGATTCGTGATAAGAATAATACAACGTTAGATTTTTCTTTAAAAATGAATTTCTACGGGTAACGAATAACATGTTTTATTTGATCATTTTTTTACAATACAAGCCATTTTTTTTCTTTCTATTTTATTTTATATTTAAAATATGATTCTGATATGAATAATAATTATTGTTTTAATATTACTGGTGCGCATGTGATAAGAATATTGTACTAGTAGTAGTCTAGAAAGCAGATAAAAGAAATTCGCCAAATACGCGCCAGACGCATAGTAAATCAGTGTTTCGTAGTCAATGGCTAGTTTTTTTTTTGTTTGTTTGTTTTTTTTTTTTTTTTTTTTTTTTTTAAATTCTGGGGATAAAATATATAGAGAATTTAAATAGATTGATTACGATTTATCATTCTCATGATTTAAATATTAAAAAAAATTCGCTAAGTGCGCGTTGGACTAGCATCGAATTAGGGTTTCTCAATGGCTTCACAGCTTTCAGAATAAAATATAAGGTTTTACGAAGTTTTACGGTTTATCTCAAAATAGATAAATATATTCGACAAGAGTTTTAGCTAAACTGAACCATAACTGTTATAGTATAGAAAACATAGATTTCGGAGTTCAGTATTTTACAAACGAGGCTTAAAAATGAAAAGTGATTAAAAAAAACCTAAAGTACATTTTAAAAGATCTTTCTTAGGGTATCCCATACGATTGGGTATATGGACTTATTTCTGGAGGTACTTTCGAAAAATGAAATTTTGTACATTTTCCAGCATTTTCCTGAATGATTTAAAGTTGAATTTTTGAAGAATGTTTTCGAATAATCAAACGTGCCTTGGACCATTTTTACAATTGCAAATTATTTTTTGAATTTTTGAAAACTTGTTTGCTATTTTCCCAAAAGTTACCGGTACAATTTAACGAAACTGATTTTCACTGACTGTTTTAATAAGTGCTCTAGTATGTATAATTTTATCAGGTTTTTGGAAAAGATCAGCTCAACATTTCGCAAATGGGGCTGAGAAAACTGAAATGCCTCTGTCGCAGCATCTATATAACATAGCAAATTTTCAAGGAATAGACACTAACGGGTGTCATATAACAACCTTTATTCATTTAAAATAGTTTAGCTGTCTAACAGTGAAAAAATTTTCAAAATCTGTTGAGTCTGAGTAGTTAATTTTTCTATAACTCTAATTTTCTTGTAAGATACATGTGTGTTAACATTTCAAGAAACCGAAAATATTTATAAAATTTTATCTCACTGTCTATCAATCGAATAAAAATCAGGAGACGTTAATTAATTTTTTGAATGTTATTAAACTAATATCTTTTAAAATATTTTTCAAGTACACCAACTTGTGTAATTACTAACGATATGATTTTATTTATCGTTTCTGTATTTTTCTGGGCATTACAGTCAGTTCTAATAATTTTTTAAATGACTTTATAGGAGGTGGTTTTAGACAGTCTTTATTTGTTATAAATTCCATAACCACCTAAAAAGTTTAGTGATTTGCACATAGCTATTTGAATAATTTATTTTAGATCACTTTTTTTTAATGAAAAGTGTGACATTTCTCATTATATTATGTAATATTCTTTTTTACATTCTTGTATGCTTAATCTACATGTGTTTCAAATCATAGTTAATTTCAAAAAAGATTGTGAAAGTTTCTGTCTATTAATTAAATATAAATTAAAACTGCAAGTTTTAAAATGTTTTGGAGAAAATTATGTGTACAGCTCTAACTATATATCATTTTTTTTTAAAATGTATAAGTGTATCACATTTAAATAGATAAATAAATGAATAAATAAAAAAGAATGTTAAATTATTAGTGTTCCGCATCAAAATTGACAAAAGGGGTCACATATGGAATCGCTTCGGTGCCCGTCCATCTGTTACAAGTGATTTTTTCTAAAATGTAAAAATTTGAAACACAAAGATAGAACGTAACCGTGTGGATCAATTCTAGGTATGTGATTGAATTTTGATTTTGAGGATTCATTTTAGGGAGTTACTTAGAAAGTAGGGGGAAATTCTTTTTCAAGTGTTAAAACAAAGCTCATTGAATACAAGTAGGTATAGAAAAAACTATATTAAATGAAAATGATTCACACCTTAAGAATGTAAAAATGAAATTTTGTCACATATAAAAGTTATTGTATTTTCTACTATCCTTTTTCAGTATATTAGATAGTAGATCTTGCGAGAGACAGCTATATTACGAGCGTGTCTGATACATAAACTTACGTGCATTCTTATTGAATGAATCATTTTCAGTTTATATAAATTCTACTTTACCATAATATATTTTAAATATGTATAAGAACATGAATGAATATAAGGTACTTAGTCATCTGGATATCTGGAAAACATTAAACAAAATTAAAGATATTGTAAATTTATGATCCATACTGCTATATATACAAAATACAAAATACTCTATAACCATTCAATACCTGTAGTAAATCTAACGTAAAAATAAATTAAACTATGTAATTAATAATTATATAAAGTATTTAATTTTGCCAATACCGAAACCGAAACAGCGGTATTTGAAATTTTGATACCGGTTTTATAAAACGTATAAAAATGTCTGGTATTTCGGTTTTTCGGTAGTACCGAAATACCGATATCCATGCTCTAAATCTCTGCTTCTCTTTTGTAAACGTAAATAAAAAGGAAAAAGTTACGATCGTTTTGAAATCGAAAATTATGGTTTATTTTAGAAATTGAATTTAGTCGTTAGAAGAAATATTCTGACTACTTTCGTATTCTATTAGATAAAATCCAAAAAAAAAACTGATTGTCCGGAATACTGTTTGCGCAAGTATAACTTGCTCTTGACGATTAGTTTTTTTTTAAAGAATTCAAATAATATGTGTAAGAAATTTAATTTAATAATAATTTATATTATGTACAAGTTTTCTCTGAAAAAAATTTCTCGGTTAAAATTTTTTTAACTTTTTTCATATTTTATTAATAACTATAATAATCGATAATCGATCATATTTTGTAATAGTAATACAAAAATTTGTAATATTCGCAGGTATTAATATAACAATTTTATAATTGCCTCTGTATAACTACACGTAAATCTCCGTTTCTAGTTTTCTCGAACAACATACTTTAAGTCACTAATCCTAGCTGCAGTAGTCTCTGTATGCTGAAAAAGCTAAGATGTTGCTATTACAAAAGAAATTTTAATTAACTTTCACGGTTATTTTTATGTAATTGTGAATTGTGTGTGTCTCCATGAATACATTATGTGATTGTGTATGTCTTAAATTCGGAATATTAAGGTAAATTATCGTAGACTTAGGTACCGGTATGATAACTACAAATATTTCTTCGTTCACTCCAGTATTTATCTTGGATACATCTGTATATCAGGTCAATAATCCCCTTGTGGAATGGATCTTTGCCAAATCTCTACTTTAAAGGGCCTTAAGCTTAATTCAAGTTAATTTTCTCAGACGTTGGAAGAGATTTATGGAAATCAGCTGATTATAAGTATACCGAGCTAAAAATGAAATACCAGAATATATCTGAAAAATTCCGTATAATCCAAATGTAACGTAAATTATATAGTTACGTATAAATGTTCTTATTTTTATTTTTTTTATTATTCTTAAATATGTACAGTAATAAAAGTCAGATCAATTTTTACATTTTTCTTTAAGTTCTTTTTCGATGTCGATATTAATGCACGCAATCGTCTCACTTAGTACGTTTAGCACTAAATATTGTTCATCCGGAACGTATAAAATTATCCATTATCCATTAAATGGAGAAAACGAAAAACAAAAAAAACAAAAAACAAAAGAAGAAACGATCGAAAAGTGAATTTTTGTTATAATTGAACTTTAAACTTTTATGACATGGTTACAAGGTTTTAACTTTAACAAATAGCTTGCAATTTATAAAGAGGGATTTTTTATATTTTTTTATTTTTTTGTATTAAAAGTATTTATTTGTTTTATAATATATATATATATATATATATATATATATATATATATATATATATATATATATATATATATATATATATATATATATATATATATATATATATATATATATATATTATATTGGTTAAATAAATGTAATGTGTTTTTTTTATCTTTCAATATTAATTTTCCAAACTTTTTTATCTCAATAGTCGCTAAATTACAAATATAGTCGGGACCAATTGTAGAGACCATTCCATTCTTCTTTTATAAATTTAATTTGCCTACAACCGTTTTTAATATTACGACATTTTTGTTTATTGTTTTTCTTTAAATCGTTGATACTTAAAATCAAATAAGTATTAAAAACGATTGTAGACAAATTACATTTATAAAAGAAGAATGGAACATGGAAGAATGGTCAGAACATTTGGTCTCGACTATATTATGTTCTAACGAACACTTTATTGGTCGCGCGGGTGGTGACATTTTTACGAGATTGATTTAATACGTTAGGTACATTAAGAAGATCCACCAGGTTTACCAGTCGAAAAATATATTCTTTAGCGTCATTAGAGTTGAATGAAACTAAATATTAAGTCTTAAATAGTGTACTTTTCAAATTTTCTGGTTGGCAACACGAAACTAATAAGTCTACTTCATATAGACTGTTAATTAAAAACACCGTTTTCAATACATTTTTAAAAAGTTGGTTGTCCGGTCTTTCGGTTATGAACATTTTGATAAAAATATTTTTAGTTTTCCGATCGCTTCAGATTGTGCTTCCATACTTTAAATGGAACTAATTTTGATTGCAATCTTGAATTGTAGATACCTTGAGCAGGGCCGAACCTAGCCTAAGTGGCGCCCGGGGCAGGGTAAAAAAATGGCGCTCCTGTAGAAAAAATATTTCTTTTTTCCTCCCAAAAAAAAGTGACGAGCAAAAAAAAAAAAAACTAATTCACTTTTTGGCACACCCCAAATTTATAAGTACATATATTTTTTACAATTTTTTTTGAAAATATACAAACATATTCGAAAATGTTGCATGAAAACACAAAGTTACAAAAAGGGTGGGAGCAAAAAAAAGTTTCATTTGATAGCTCAGCTCAGTGTATCCCAAATAGGACTTAAAAATGAAAAATGCTAAGAGGACTCGTGCCCGGGGCACGTGCCCTGACCTTGAGTTTTTTAAGAATACCCTTCCTATACCTAAACTCAATATTTTTTAGAATTTTGCTAATTTTTTTTTAATTTATTACGCAATATTTTGGTTGAAGAAACAGAACTTACTCGTATTTGGCCCGTAAATTTATTTTTATGGCCGTTGGATGCTAATAATCTCAAACAGCATCTAAGGCCACAAAAATAACACTTACGGTCCTTGGTAAGTAATATACTTTATACTAGTTTATAAAAATTTATAAATTCGAAAACTTGGTACTAGTAATATATTATTGACTTGAATTACTATGTCACCTAGTAATTAAACTATTATTAATTCAAATATATCTATAATAAAATTATATAATAACTGATTATATATTTTTGATTTCCTTTGGGAATTCAGACAAGTAAATAATAAATAGTTTACACAATTAGCTAATGTATTACATATGTTTAAGTAGAAAGAAGAAATTCAGTTATGCTACAGTGACTTTATAATATACTTGATAACAGTGTAGACATTGGAAACAAATTCGCTATGAACACTGAATAGGGCAAATTTTAAATGAGTAACCGTAGTAATTCCATAAACATCAACAACATATACATAAATTAAATGTATTTAACGTGTTAATTGCGTCAGTCAATCAAAAATTAGACCTATCAATGATATCAAGTAAATAATAAAGTCACTGTAATGGCTAAATGTTGTTAAATCTATTTCATTTTTAAAAATCAACAGAAATTTTGTTTCGAAATCAGATGATTAAAGGTGACGTTAAAAGTCGTTCTAATTAGTAGACTATAAAATGATAAACATTTGATATAAAATCCTAATGCTAGAATAACGTGCTTAGAAAATACAGCAATGATTCTTTTTATAATACACGTGCGAGAAAGAAATAAACATATTTCGTAATCTTTTTAAGAAAGAAAGAAATATATTTTTTATTTATTTAAACATGTACTACGAAATATAATTTGTATACCGGATGTTTCATGTATTAAATATGAAATGCATTTTTAATACGAAATACATTTATTTTTGATAAAAGTATAAATTTTTAACTGATTATTAAATATTTTGCACTAAAATGTATTGTAAACAATTATTATATACATTATTTTGTATTCTATACACATCGAAATCGCAAGTCATAGTTATCAACCTGTATATTCTGAATTTGTATTTAAAAAGAGATAGCAATATAATTGCATTTCTATCTGATCAAGGTGTATTATAAAAAGAATCTTTGCTGTATTACAAGCATATTAAAATATCGCTACGAGAGTATTCTGCGGAAATAATTTATGATTGTTAACATCATTTAATATGAATTTGAAATTTTATTTTACCTATTATACGTATTGCTAAAGTGTTTCATATCGTACCAAATTTTCTGATTTTCAATAAATTTCGTTTTTCTTTCTTCCTTTATAATTGTTTACCTTTCTCGGCGATTTCATCGCAACAAGTGATACAAACTAAAGACTAGTTTTCCTTTTTTACATTATTTACAAACTCTCTTTTTTATTAAATTTATTAGAAACTTTAGTATCTCTGAATTCTACATCAGCATAGTTTCATTCAATTCAATATACTTTTGAGGTGTAATATTACCTTCCGTTCACAAATTTAAGGGTCATAATTTCAAATTTATTTAATGGATCAAATTCACTAACAAGTTTTACTCTAGTCGCGCTATGAGGATACTTGTGTTACCAGAGAGCACTTGCTGAAAGTATTGGCTCTCTCTGCAAGTACTCTATGCTTGCACGGACTTGCTAATGTATGCGTACAATTTGGGAGAGTGACTTGCGAGCAGTCAGCGAATAATAATTTATTGATATTTTATTTGGTATATATGAGAGTACGAGTCTTAAAGTACTAGAAATTTTTATGCAATCCTTAAAACCAAAATAATGATAGTGCAGCTAGTTCTCCCCAAAACTTACCATAGTACTAGCTTAACACTATGAGACCCGAGCGCTTTCGCAGTAAACTTCCCGGGAAGCCGACAATATTTTTAAAGAAACTTTAGATAAACAAATACATAAAATGATTCAATATGTACATACATACGTGTGATACGTACATACATATATTTGACACTCAAGCATATTCAAATCAATATTAGAGAATTACAGAAAATTTAGATAACAAACTGGTAAAAATAAATTAAGAAAACAAACAAATACTTTTATTATTAGTTTTTATATTGTTTATTTTAAAATTTTTTAAAGAAACCAAGAGAGTAGTGTGTGTTGGTGTTTGTGTGAGTTGAGTATATACATATCGGTGTGGTAACATCGCACACATACATAATGCGTAATCAATTAATCATTGATCGCGATCGGCCTCTGCGGTTGTTTTGATTATTTTCGGATGCCGAAGCCGTGGGACTGAAAGTGTTAATAATGAACTTCTTTAATGAGTATCAAAAGATTTTTTCGACTTACTAATTTTTTAAAATATTAGCGGCCTTTTTCTCAAAAAAAATTGTTTTTCTTTAAATCAACGCCATCATGTGTAAAATTATTTTATAGAAAATTTATCGAAAAGTCCTCCGACGTTTACTATAGAAAAACTCTCTATCAAACTACAGTTAAATTTTGAAGTCGATCGGATTAGAGCTACAGTAAAAGTGGTTGCTTTACGAGAACTGCTGCGCTGTCATTTTTTTTTTAAATATAGGAGAGCCATTTTTTAACGAAAACTTATGATCAATTGTATCTGAAATGAGGTATAATGATAACTTAAATATGTTCACTTTATCAACAAGTTATGGATGATAAAGTGAACAAATTACCTCTTTTGTCTCTTATTACCCCAGTCTCCTCTATTTAAATAAAACTTTTTTTGTACCTCGAGATTTGTACCTTTATGTGCACAAAATATAATTGAATCCTTTCACGCCTTATGAATAAACTTTGGAATTTGTAAATATACACAAATAACTCCTTATTTTTTAACATATTTATTCAGTTTAATAGAACTAAAACTAAACTGATTAGTTTTTATTATATTTGAGGCACACTAAATTTCAGTTTAGCAACCCCAAATAAGAAATTCGGTATCTTGACGAACAATAAATTAATCACACAATTGTTACTTAATTTTATTATTAGCGTAACTGTGTTTATTATATGTAAATTAATTAGTTAATTAATAAATTCACATGGTTTTTTTAGGCAATAAATTTTTTGGATTTAAAACTTATTTCCATAATTCACAACATATCGATACACAATTAAAAACTATTACAAAATCATAAAGCAATAAAATTATACAATGGGATTAGAAAATTGAATAGAAACCTTGAAGTCATAGCATTTAAGAATTCTTTCGATTAGGTAATTGAACTTTATGAGACAGTTACCAATGCACTACATTTCCCATTTAATATTCAATAATGTTTAAAAAGAAGAGTTGCGGCTGCGATCCGAGCGGTCTACACTACCACCTTTCCAATTCTAGAATATATTTAATAGGTATAGAGTTAGAATACAATTCATCAGTTATGAAATTCCACCAAATACCTATCCCTTTATAGCGAATTTCGAATTGAGAATGCAGCTACTACAGCTACCGTCATGACGCGAGCTGAGTCCGGGAATATGATAGAAATTTGTTTTAAGGTGTCTAGAAATCGAAATGTATTTTAGTCAGTTATTAATTACAAGGCAACTCACTTACTGAAAACCTTATTAAAATTATTATTCTGCTGATTATGTGTAAAATTTAAGATTCGCACCTCATATTAGCAGTCCAGTTTTAAGAATTTAGGCCTTAAATTACAGCTTTGAGAAAAAACAGGTAAACTAGTATTTTTCAGGTAGTTTTCATATATGTATACTATTCAAATTTTAATATACTAAAGCATGTTCACCCTATTTTAAAATTTACCCCCAATTTTATTTGAACAGCTAGCTGCTCCAGTAGATCCGAGCCTGGATTTATATACATCAGTAAGAAGCTCTCTAAAAATAAAGTATTGTGTCAATTTAATGTTTCTCTCTATCTACTGTAGTTTTCAACTAATCAAGCAAAATTGAAATTTTAGCTTAAGTTTATCTTTAATATAACTTACTATCTTACTATAATAACTTTTATATGCCACAGTAACCATTGGAGGGGTGAAATCACCCATCCAATGGTTACTGTGGCAGATAAAAAAAAATACGGGTTTGTTATTTTTGCTTGTACTACACGTATACCAAGTTTCATCAAAATTACGAATTTACCTTTCAGAACCTTTCCTTGTTAGTGCGTAAATTTAGGTATCTATGTTTGTTTTATCGTGAGATTCGAACGTAGGACCTCGAATTCTGAAATTCGACGTTACAATGAAATAATGGCAACGTTACTTATACTATACATTATGCATAATTTTCGCGTCAGTAATTTTTCTTCTATAACCCCAGTTTAAAAAAATTTAAGATATCCTATTTATTTAATTAATGCAGTTGCTCTGAGATAGTGTCAGGTACAAAAGTATATTTCAGCGAAAAAATTTTCTTTTATCAAAAATTAAATAATGTATTAATATTCTTCAGTTATTATATTTGTATACTACTTGTTTTTTTAAATTCGGCGCGCTTATGTTGTAGCAATATAAACGTATTGTTGAAAAAGCGTTGAAAAAACGTTGTAAAATGATGTTTGTAAATTATATTTCAAAAACGGCGCGGCGTAGTGAATAATTTTTATTTCTTATTAAATATGGTTTATAACTTTGTATTTTATAACATATTAAATTTTAATCAAATTTCTCTGATACGTTTTCATTTTATTCAAAAAAAAAAAAAAATAGAGTTTTCCCATAAGAGCCCGTGTTAAAATTACAAAACTTTGAAATCGTTTTTCTCAAAATTGGAATAGTCAATTTTAATCGGAATAGGCTCGTATTATTGGTATTGAATTAAATACCATATCTAGAGAAGTTTCGTTAAAATTCTTTGAAAAAATCATTTCATCGACCAACTACCTTAAAACGAAATTTCAATTGTGAGTAAGGGAAAAGGGCGTTTTTGCAACCAATATTCCCTGACGAATAATATTTTAACATCGCCACCGTCTTTAATCTCTCACATATGGGTTAACCATCATTCCTTTTCTTCTTGTGTTTCTTACACACAAAATTGACTATAAAGAGTATAATTACATATTATATTATGAAATACATTTATATCTGTGTGCATATTATACGCATAGGCATAGTCACATATCCAGTTTTGCATGCCCATTATTAATAATATTATAACAACGGTAACTACATACACACAGTGGGTCGCAATGATGTCATTAGTGCTCGTATACATACATAGCTGCTGGGAGTGTTTTTGACTGTTACATAACAACATAAGCGGATATTATTTCAGTTCAAAGTTTATTATATTTTTGGTTTAAGTATTTAGCTAATAAGTAGGCACTTAAATTTCAATTAGTTTTTTAAAGATCATTTTCAAATAAGAATTGTTTAAAATGAATTTCTTGTTTGACGAAGTTACGGGAGAAAAGGGGGATAAATTAAGTAAAATGAAATTTTTTAAATTTTTTTTTGTTTTTTGCTTAAGAAATTAGTTTATCACCAGTAGAATGTGCTCCAAAATTTTTAGATCTGAATTCAAAAAATAAATGTTTCCATATAGTGCAAGTGTAGCGCTCACAATGTTATCGAACGCAGGAAAGCGACTTTATTTTTCCCAAAATATGATATTTACGTGCCATGCAATGTAGCTCAGCGAATTTTCAACCGATTTGCATAAAACTTCACAGGGATATTATTTAATTTACTGAGCTGTGGTTCCGCCATTTTGAAATATTTTTGTCAAAAATAGTTTGTCAAGATATCCTATATTCTATATTTTAGAATACGCTTTATGTCAGTTCAATAAACTTTCCCATTTTTTTGTAAAAAAACTTAAAAAAAATCCCCCCACCCCTTAAAAATTGGAAATGCACTAAAAGTATAATTTTTGAGACGCTGATATTGTTAAGTACCTATATATGCGACCAAAAGTTAATGCTATTCTTATATATTAGAAGAATTTTAGAAAATAATTGTGCTTTCTTCTGGTTTCAGTTGGATTTTTGCTTTAAAAATTAATGAGGGTCTTTTAAAAAAGTAATTTGGCATATTTCTTGTAGTTTCTGTTTCTGCTCCCGTTACTATATTTTTAATGATGAAATCTTAGCCAAGCTATAAAATTCCAAGATTTGAAAATAGATGACCGTATAATTTAAAAACGGTGGAGAGTAGGACTAGTATTTTTCGCCAGTATTACCAGAAGGGAAAGATAAAAAAGATGATAATAAAAGTATTAGTGAACCCTATAAACTGAAATTCAAAAAGTAACGAACTATTCAATGTTCATTAGTCATTATGATGAATGTCAGTATTCTTCTGACATTTTAAATTTTCTGTAATATTTAAAGAAACTTCGTATTCAAATTCGTGACCAATATGGGATCAACTAAAAATTAATTAAAAATTTTAGAACTTAGGTCATTAACTATTGAAATTTCATTAAAACTTAAAGATCTGTTTTTGCTTCCTTTGTAACACTTCCGTTATATGTATCTCCAGTCAACACTGATTGGAGGTGTAACGGAATATTGAACCAAGTATATTAAACAATATTCAGCATTGAAATATGTATATTGTCCAATATTGAACAAACTAAGACAATATTTACTTAACTTCGTTTAATGATTTTAAAAATCATCATTTAAATACTGACATGAACAAATCAATAAGTATCTTTCTTTATTAGCGGATACTTTTTGTGAAAGTTCTTTCTGTTTAATTTGAAAAAAAAAAACAATAATGCCAAAAAAATAATATTTTTTTTTTTTTTAAATTAAAACATATAACTATAAAAACAAGTTAATATAAACGTTTGCCATGTATTCATTACAAAATCAATTATTTATTGTAATGCTAATGTAATAAAGAAGTAAAGTATGTGACTTTGTTTGTGTGTTTGTTTTTTAGACAGAGCTAATCTTGAGAACTACCCAACCGATTTCAAGAATTCTTTCACTGGTGGATAGGTGATAACCCTTTGTTCTAATATATAGGCTACATTACAAAAGTTAAGATTATCCCGCTGGATTCTAGGACCTCAAAAGGACGCCCAAAGTAAGCGGCTGAATTGATCGTTACCACATTTTGCTCAAAGACTATTGAAATCCTGGAAAAAATGGATGTTATATTAAAGTTAATCTCTCTAGAGCCCTAAAGAAACCCAAATAAATGATAGGACGGATCTTGACCAATTTTTTTTAAATAATATTGAGATCTTGTAAAAATTAATATGAGATCCTTTAAAAAATGAACGTGAGCGGAAAATTGTTCCCTAGGGTCTTGGGGACTCACAAGGCGCAAAAAAATAACGGGCTGGACGAATTTTAACCAAATTTTTCTCAAGTGATATCGAGAATTTTAAAAAAGATGAACGTGAGGTTAAAATATCCCCCCCCCCCCCAGGATCCTGAAAACCCCAATAGGATACGCTATCAATATATGAATATAAATATGAGGGTAAGCGAAGCGAAGCATTGTAAGGAATTGATTTTGTAAAGAATTTTAGCATATCTTATTTAAAAGTAAAATGAGGTTGAAATGAACCGCCTCAGTTGAAGAGAACTCAAATTAAACAGGTGGATCGTTCTTAACAAAGTTTTATGAAAATTAAACATCCTATTGAAATATGAATAGGGTTTACTTTAGAGTCGTTGGACGGGTAGAATGAAGCAGTATAAGGAACTTATTTTGTTAAAAATTTCAGAACTTATACTACACCAAAACAATGCATATCATCTTAGTTGTGGCGCATCTAAACAATAAAAAAACATTGTCATGTCGTCAGTGCCATTATATTAGATCCAAATTAAAGAGTTGAAGAAATCTTGACAAAATTTTGCTCAAATATTAATAACATCTCCGAAAAGGATGAAAGTGAAGTTTGTATATTGTCTCCCAAGGTCTTGGTGTCCCCAAAAAAACCAAAAATAGAAATAGGAATATCTACAGGTCTTAATACAGTGCAAAAATTAGCTATTGTAATGTGAAGGTGGTTACTTTAGAGTCGTTTGGCGAGCAGATTCAAGCGCTATAAGTAATTGATTTTTTACCGAATTTCGGAATATCTAACTTAAAAATAATTTAACCCACAATTCAAATTATTGTACGCGAATTAAACCGCGGGCCGCAGTTAAATAGTTAATTTTAAATTACGCCGTGTATACGTATATATGGATGTACGAGTATGCAGAAATGTCTGCTCCGTACATACATTCAATTTTATCAAAAATTTAACTTACTTTTTGTAAATCATTAACTTTCACTAGTAGAATGTTGTCGAGATCGAGATTAAGAACAGTAGACAGCATTTGTTGCTTGTGTTGTAGTATTTCTTATATAAGAATTGTTTTCTTATTGAATCAGTGACAGTTTAGCTTGTTGCTATTGTCAATCATTATTAAATGTGATTTTGTATTTACACATATGGGTACAGTAATTAGCAAAACAATTGTTACATTAATGAAGAAAGACAAAATTCCCTACGAAGTTATATTAAGTTTACTTAGAGGTTTACCTTTAAATTTTTACTATAATAATTAACCGTCTATTCATCGACTTTGACGCTTTCCTATGTCCATGACTGTATATATATTGTATATATAAGTGTGAATTTTTTTTTAAATGTTAATCTGTATTGTATCTACATGGAATAATCAAAATTATATGTTTGTCTTTTAATAAATTTTGATTGATATCTTTAATAGCATTGGAACATCAACAGATGAGTACCTTAGATACCTAGATATTAATAAAAAAATACCCCTGTCGCAGCATCTGCATAACATAGCGAATTTCCAAATCTTGGGCACTGGCGGATCTCATCTAAGACCTGTACCTATTTAAAATAGTTTAGCTTTCTAAGAGTAAAAGAATTTTTAAAATCGGTTGGGTAATTAGTTTTGGTATTTTTGGGGACCCAAGAACCCGAACGAATTTTGTGCAGCATAGTTGTATCCATCTAAAATAATTTAGTTCTCTAGCAGTGAGAAATTTTTTAGCATCGGTTCGATAGCTTATTACTGGCGTTTTCGGATCTGCAAGATCCCGGTGGACCTCATTAAAAAATCAGCTCGACCGTATATTCTAGGCGGACTTTATGTAATATATATATATATATATATACATATATATATATATATATATATATATATATATATAACACAACCTGTACCTATCTAAAATAGTTTACCTTGGTAATAGTAAAAAGGTTTCAAAATCGGTCAGTTATTTTATTTTTGACACTTTTAGGTCCTACTGACACTTCAGACCTTACATACCGTAATCTATATGTATCTAAAATAGCTTAGCTCCCCAACAGTGAAAAAATTTTCAAAATCGGTCGGCTAGTTTATTTTTGACGCTTTTGGATCCGATGGACCCTAGCAGACTTTACATAACGTAATCTATATTTATCTAAAATAGTTTAGCTCTGAAGAGTGAAAAAATTTTCAAAATCGGTCGGTTAGTTTATTTTTGACACTTTTGGACCCATGGACCCTGGCAGACCTTACATAACGTAATCTATATTTATCTAAAATAGTTTAGCTCTGTAACAGTGAAAAAATTTTCAAAATCGGTCGGTTAGTTTATTTTTGACACTTTTGGATCCCATGGACCCTGGCAGACCTTACATAACGTAATTTATATTTATCTAAAATAGTTTAGCTCTGTAACAGTGAAAAAATTTTCAAAATCGGTCAGTTAGTTTATTTTTGACACTTTTGGGTTCTATGGACCTTGGTGGACCTTACATAACGTAATTTATATTTATCTAAAATAGTTTAGCTCTGTAACAGTGAAAAAATTTTCAAAATCGGTCAGTTAGTTTATTTTTGACACTTCTGGATCCTATGGACTCTGGCAGACCTTACATAACGGAATCTATATTTATCTAAAACAGTTTAGCTCTGTAACAGTGAAAAAGTTTTCAAAATCGATCAGGCAGTTTATTTTTGACACTTTTGGGTCCTATGGACCGAGGCGGACCTTACATAACGTAATCGATATTTATCTAAAATAGTTTAGCTCTGTAACAGTGAAAAAATTTTCAAAATCGGTCAGTTAGTTTATTTTTGACACTTTTGGGTCCTGTGGACCCTGGCGGACCTTACATAATGTATTCTAAATCTATCTAAAATAGTTTAGCTCTGTAACAGTGAAGAAATTTTTAAAATTGGTCGTTTAGTTTATTTTTTACAATTATGGGATCAGTAAATCCTGGCGAAACTCATACAAGTCTAGTACTCTAACAGTAAGAAAAGGGTTCTAAGGATCTCATATAACTTATGGCAGTCCGTAAGCTTCTTGCGGACATCATTTAATTAATTAATTCAAATACTTTAACTTACTAACTGTGAAAAAATTTTTAAAATCGATTGGTTAATTAATTTCTGGCCTTTTTAGGTCCCGAAAACCTTGACCTCACATAAAATACCTTAAATCCATTTGAAATGGTTTAATTTTTTAACATTATTAATTATTAGTGGAAAAATTTTCAAAATCGATTCAAAATATTTTTCCGTACATACATATGTACATTGTACACATTTTGTTTTGTTTCATATTTAATAATATTTATATCATAACATAATCTTCAATTTCTTGTTTACTTAAAAATTCAATAAAAAAAAAAAAAAATTCTTCATTACATTAGCTTAGAAAATCTGTTTAATTTACATTTTTTAACATGGGATAGAACCATGCTAATTATAATGCAATAAATGAGAAACAAAACTCTATACATGTATGTGTGTTATATCACATATATGTGAATAGTTTTCACTTGTTCTCACAAAATTCTTTAATAAAAAAGTGAAATATTTTTATACTTAATAAAGAACTGAGATATAAATATAAATTACTTATTAGACTAACAAAGAAAGAATAAAAGTGAAAATTTACATTTTCTCGAAAAATACTTAAAATAGAAAGAAAATTATAAGAATATTTTCTTCATAATTTTTTTTTTCCTTTTCAACGATGTAAAAATTGAACTGCCTTATGATAGGATCGAATGATAAAAAATGGCCAGAAAACCTACTTCTGGGCATCCGACGTGTCTGGCTAACGAACTTAGCCAAGCCAATTCAGAATCCAGTCCGCACACAAAATTTCATAAGCGTTAGACGTTTCGTTCGAGAGTTATCGTGGGAACACATAAATATATATATATATATATATATATATATATATATATATATATATATATATATATATATATATATATATATATATATATATAAATTTTAGTGAATATCATTTTCGTATTCTAGGGACCTCAAAACAGATTTCTGCCATAGTCCCGGACTCAGATTGCGTCATGACACCTACTGTAATAGCTGAATTTCGAGTTTTCGAAATTCGCTAAAAGCATAACATAAAAATGTTTATTGTAGAAATTTTTAACTTTTTAGATACAATGGTTGATAACTTTATTTATTTATAAGAGAAACTTATTTATATGATGTGTATAAAATTTAAATATTATACTTATAAAATTTTGTTATTTTTTTTTTTTAAACTTTTATTACTATTTATCTTTTTCATTGTGAATATTGTACAAGTTAAATAGTCGAGTACCCTCTAAGTCACTGTCGTTTAGTTTGGTAGGTACGTTAAATAATGCTCCACTCGTTGCATGAATGTAATGCTTGATTAGTTTATAAAAATAAAGAATTATGTGAATGGCATTTGTTCCTACATAAAGAGTCCCAAAAACAGACGTTAAATTCTATTACTTAAAAATATGGCGAAATTTCTTTTTGTAAAGTAACAAAAGAAATTTATCCAAAGATGTAAATTTTGCTTCCTTTCTCTAATTTTTATTGAATCTATGTATAGGAAGTTTTTGGTACATCTCCACAGGATCACAAATTTGAAAAAAATTACATCGATTCTTGCGATGTCTTTTAGTTATCGAAATTGATTACGCTCAAAACTATTGATATTTAAATTAGTTACGTAACATGGGCTAGGATAACTTACTAGTCTATATATAGATACGGAATTCAGTATTAAAATTTTTAAACTCATATTTTAACATTTATAGAGATATGATTTTTCAAAAATTTTCCGAAAGGTTATTATAACTTCATCCTCCTGCTGCATTTGCGACGATTTTACAAAATTTCACAGAACTGTATTTGTCTTATTTAATGAAATATTTTATAATTAAAATACAATTTCATTACTCTATATTACGGTAGGAGCTCTCAATAATACACAATTTGATCAGTAGGCAAGTGAAACTTTTGGAAAAACTACGCCTCCAGTTTAATCGTTACAGGTTATTTCATTCCTTCTAAATAATGACAGCGATTAAAAAATAACAATTTTTGCTTTTTAGTTCGTGTGGCTCTGTGTTGTGTGTGGCATTTGAATAATGTGATGCGATATGCGATGTGATTAAACTGTGTGATGCAAAGGTTAGGCCTCCTGCTAAAATGTAGGAGAACACTTTTATTCAGAGCTTGTACTGTATTATAAATATCAATACGCCTACCTACCATATTCTATTTCGCGTAATCGATTGTTGCGTCAACAAGTTTACTGCACTGCAAACATGTAAAAAGTAATTTTGTTCATAAATAATATTGTCTCAAAGTATAATGATTATTTATAATTTTATACAGATCAATTATATAATAATCTTAAAGGTTTTATTATCAATTTGAAAAAAGAAATTATTCCCCCTACTATTTTTAAAGAATTTCCAGAAGGACAATTCAATTATTACACCTGCTGTCATGGTCACTTGTATGTCATATTGTGACAAGAAGCTATTTCTTTAAGAGTAAGACGTAAAAAATTCGTTATGTTATGCAGGATGCTGTGACAGTGATATTATAAGAGTAATTTAACACTATATTAACAGTATGATGATATAATAAATGTTAGTTACATCATAACAAAATGACTTCTCCATATACGGATCGCCATAATTGTTCAGTGCGATGACATTCCTCAAAGGTTTTTATTTTTTTCTTAACTTGATATTGTTCAAGAATTAAGGTTAACATTTTCCAAAGAGAAATTTAATATACATATAATTATTATCCGTAATAATATTACGATTTATAAGTGTAGTCATTATTAGAGAGAACATATCCGAATACTCGAAAATTACATTATTTTCTAGATGTAACTCAAGTTTTCAAAATCAAATAATTTGTACTAGATTCAGTCAATAAAAAAGTTCAAATAAATCGATAGTGAGTACTTTGGCAACCTCACCCATTTATCAGTAATTATGTAGGTACCTATAATTTTATTTAAATTCTCCATAATTTCCAGTTGTTTCGAAAAAAATTTATATAACACACATACGTAGGAGTGTAGGAGTAAATAGAAAGAAACATTTTGGCGGAAGTATCTCTTGATGACCCATAACCTAGTGATTATTAATTTTCTATTGATGCATAAGTATATATTTAAAATATAAATGCTATGAAAGGTACAGAAAAATTGTTGATAGTTGATAGAATTGTTTTTTTAAGTGATGTCCAAATAACAAAATAAGGAAACTGAATGGAAAGAAACAAAAAAAAATTTTTTTTTATTGTGCGTGGAAAGAATGTGGACCATCAAAGATTGGCCTTTCCAATTTGATTATTAAGTTCTGCTCTTGTACCCTTCATTATTATTTAAATATATTTTTTTAATAAATTCAAAACATACACATTCTCTAATATACTTTTTGAACATAATTAAATATTATAATTTTTTCAAAAACCTCCCACACATATAAATTACAATAAAAATGTAAAAAAAAAATTGTAATTATTTTTAATACCAAGCAAGTACTTTCTATACACATTTACATGAACACTTCTTATGTGTCAAATTGACTAATTGATACAAATAAAATGGATTCCTCTCTACATTCTTTGCATATTTAGTAAAAAGAAATTTTCAAGTTGACTTGTTTAACAGAATTTATAGTGTTGGTGTAATATGACCAAGCAGTTATCCAAGTTTCAACAAAACATCTAAAAATATTCCCATTATTCTTTATAAAAATATAAGATTACCGTAAATTGTAATTCCTATGTACACCTGAAAATTATTTTACGCAAAGAAACATAAAACACGGTCACTTCGTAACAATAAAACTGTCGAATTATAACGCCACCTTCCAGGCATAAGGCCGTATCTCATTTTTAGTTTGTTTTTTGTTTTTGTTTTTTTTTTTTTGTTTTTTTAGGAGAGAAAAGAAACAAGAACTACTGTTACATTTTATTTTATAAATCATAAACGAATGTACGTACTTAAAGAATATTAGTCTGCGAATACATTGATAGTCTAATAGCACTAAATTTTATCTATACATTAATTTTAGAATAGACATAAAAATTTTTTAAAAAGAGATTCTTGTAGGGATTGCCGAGGAGAACATTTGTGCAAAATGTTAACTCCCAGAAATGTTTTTTATATCATAAATACCGTTTTTTTACCTTTCACCGCTTACGTAGCGAAAACGGTGATAGATACATTAAAAAGTGTTAAGACCTTTCTTGTAGAAAATCGAATTCTCTACAAAAAAAGTCCGCGAGAGCACCTGTCTATCTTATACAGGTGAAAAAATACAGCGCTCCAAACGCGCACTCAAAAATTCACTTTTTCTAGCGTTCCGGTAAGGTTCCGGCCAGCACACCTTGTCGGAACGCTAGAAAAAGTGGATTTTTGAGTGCGCGTTTGGAGCGCTGTATCTTTTCACCTGTACAAGTAAGACAGGTGCTGTCGCTGACTTTTTTATAGAGAATTCGATTTGTCTACAAAAAAGGTCTTAACACTTTTTAATGTATCTATCACCGTTTTCACTACGTAAGCGGTGAAAGGTCAAAAACCGTTATTTATGAATTTTTAATATTGTTTAAACAATATAAAAAAACATTTCCGAGAGTTCACATTTTGCACAAATGTTCTCCTCGGTAATCCCTACAAGAATCTCTTTTTAAAAATTTTTTATATCTATTCTAAAATTAATGTTTAGTGAGATAGGGCTTAAAATTAGTGCTATTGGACTATGATACCTTAGGTTCAAATTTATAAAACAAAATGCAAGAGTAATTCTTGTTTCTCTGCTCTCCTAAACAAATCACTAAAAATGAGATACGACCTTATGCCTGGAAGGTGACGATAATTAATAATTACTTTAAATAACAATTAGTCGTGTATCAATTCCTAGATTCAGTTTTTTCGCATCAGGAAAGATACAGGATATATTAGTGCCTAAAACTATTACCCGTATTCAAAATTGAAGTATCTAATAGCTTTTAAGTGTATCAGTTTTTAAGTACATTAACAAAGACAGGTCACACTGTGTGGATCACCGATTTGGCCAAACCTCCCGCGTGTTTTTAAAAAGTTCACTACTGTAGTAAATCCCTAAAGCCCTAGGATGCAACACTTTAAAATAAGAAAGAAATTTCCCTCGAAAATTATAGGTTTATCATTAGCACATGTTCCAAAAATTCGAAATGGAGAAAGAACTTATGAAAGTTGTCTTGGCGAAGTGAGCAGCGTATTTGTTTTTTTCTACCTTTTTTCGTAAAAATATTCATTTGCTAACATAATTCGGATTATAAATAACACAAACTCATGGAATTCTACTTATGAAATTACGGTTTCTTTTAATGATAAAATGCAATGGATATTCAGGAATAAAACAGCAGTTTTTATTGATTTTTTTGCTCAGTTGTACAGCTTTTTGGATGATAATCATCATAAAAACAAATAACTGACATGTGGCATCTGCCACAAGAATTGAACGCAACATTTGAGCAAGCAAAATTGTTTTTTAATTTATCAAAAGAAAAAAATATATCATTTACGTTGTAAAATCTATTTTAATTGGAAAGTTTTGATGCAAATCACCCGTATTTGATCATTTTTTGAAAAATTGCCGCTGATAAATAATTGATGGTGGATTAGTAAGTGGATTTGAATTGCATCTTCACGAGATGAGATTTTGCATTTTTCGTTTTCTTTTTCTTTTTTTAAATAAAACAACTTTGTAAAAGGGGTTACTTGTACATTCTTTTTTAAAATTAGGAAAGGTTATTTGAAAATTTCTAAGGGAAATTAATTTTTTATTGTATACTTATATATACACCACAGTATGAGTAGTGATTGGCTACTGATATTTAATAAAGTGATTAAAATCACCAAAACTTTTTCGGGAACTTTTCTTCTCGACAACTTGATTACTTTATACAAACTGAACCTCTTTGAATGTTACGGGTGACTCAATCTGGCCGAACGGGTCTGCCAAAACTACGTCTCTGTGTTCAGTAACTCTTCAAATTCCTGTTCTCTCAATTCAACAATTGTTGAGATGACCATGGGAAATTGTCCCCTGACTCTCCTACTAATAATACTTACTTTGTGTATGCATAACGAACAGGGCCGAATTTATCCTAAGTGCCGCCCTGAGCACCATGAAAAATGCCGTCCCTGAAAAAAATTCACATCAACTGTTTCCTAAAAACAAATCTGCCAAATCGTTCCAAATTTTACCGCCCTCCTCAGAATTTACCGCCATGGGCACTAGCCCCGCCTACACCTAGTGTAAATCCAGCACTGATAACGAGTATTAACGACGTACATATTTTATTTTTGCAAAGTATATTTATGCAATACATCACAGGAATTATATGTATCTAAACATGAAAATTAAAATACGTTTAGAAAATTTGATAAATTTATGTCAAGTTCATAAACACCTGTTTCAGATATTTCATAACTTATTTTCATAATATTATGGTAGGTAGGTACTTCTTTTGTATAAATTTTGTTTTGTTTGATACAACAAAAGAACACACGCAGCTAAATACATATACATATAGTAAACGTATGTTAGTGTAATCATTTGAATAAATGTTGTCTAATCCTCAATATTATTAAATAATAGTTATTGTAATTAATAAAAAAAATAAATAAATAAAAAAATTGTATAATGTTCAGATCTCATATGCAGACATTTAATTGT
Organism: Brachynemurus nebulosus; assembly: GCA_035578155.1. Taxonomy (NCBI): domain Eukaryota; kingdom Metazoa; phylum Arthropoda; class Insecta; order Neuroptera; family Myrmeleontidae; genus Brachynemurus; species Brachynemurus nebulosus. The sequence goes on along the minus strand of JAPWDM010000001.1, from coordinate 47,535,269 downwards.
GATATAATACTGTCTCCTGTGTAGATTGAAAATTACATGAGAATACTTGTGACGGGATATCACATTCTCGATTTTATTTTATTGATTAATTTGATTTCATAATAAATTGCGATTAGAATAGTTTACAGCTATAGATTATTTTTGTGGTAGATATTTTTTTTTTTTATTTAGAAAGTAGATTAATCATAATTGCAATTATCTCTTTCAAAGGAATTTTGATTGTAAAAAGTAATTTTTTTTTAAATTAAGTACCTATATTTTTGGATAATTGAAAATAGGAATTATTAACTTACCATAATCCATATAATGCTAAAATATCTATTTTACACTCATTCATATAAACATAATATGTATTTACTCAAAATACGAATCTGCCTTTCCGGTCTTCCCCTCTTCGATTATATAAAATAGAGTAAATACTTTGGAGTATCAACTACTTAATTAATTATTTTGTGTATCAACTACTTAATTATATGAAGTCCTACTTACCAATCTGTATTTTCGTTACCATCATAGATCTAGAATAAATTTTTAGCTTTAGAAGTGTTTATATATTTCCTTACGCATCTAATGACTAATTTAACAAATTAGTTTATCCTGACTAAACTTCATTTTGCATTTTCTGTTTTGGTACTGAATCAGCAATTGACGTTTTTTTATAGCTCATTATGAAAATTATATATTTTTTTCTATTGAAAAATCTCTTTTTTAAGGATTCGCATTTTCTTTTTTTGATTAAAGTTAGATATATTGTACCGGTTCGGTAAAATTTTAAATAGAATCTTTAAAAGCAAGTCTTTCAATAAAAGCAAAGCCTTTTATTTTTTTTTAAGAAATTATAAGCAAGTATTAAACTCTGAAGCAAATTTAACAAACTTTTGAAATAAGTAAAAATAAAATACATTATTAATCACACTACTAGCTCCATTAAAATTACATTTAGGGCCGTTTTTATAATACAACTTCAGGTTACTTTAAGACTTTAAATCAACTTTATCTTTTTGATAGGTATTCACCTAATTTGTTTCGACTTTATAACATTACCATTTTAAATAAATTAATAAATTTACTATGAAGATGAACTATTTTAAAATCGATAAATTACTATTGATAAAGTCTTAAAGTGAGTTTGATTATGAAAACGGTCCTAAAAATTTTTTTAGTTTTAGAAGTGTTTATATATTTTCTTCCGTCTAATGACTAATTTAACAAATTAGTTTATCCTGACTAAACTTCATTTTACATTAACTTTTTTAGTATTAAATCAGTAATTGAAGTAGTTTTTATAGCTCATTATGCAAATTATATATTTTTTTCTATCACAAAATCTCTTTTTTAAGGATTAACATTTTCTTTTTTGGTAAGAGCAAAAGAAAATATATGGGTAGTTATACAAAAAAGGGGAAGAAAATGGACTTAATCCGGCCCGACATTTTTTTCATGCATAAGCTTTGGCAAGTAGTTTTATTTCAAGTTAATGACATTTTTCACACTATTTCAAAGTGGCCAGTCAAAAAATTAAAAATTATAAATTTTATGGCCATTATAAAAAAAAGATACATCCAGGAAAGTGAAAAAATGAGTTAAAAAACTAAAATTAACACAAGAGAATTTCTTGTATTTATTTGTATTATTAAACACAATCATTAAACTATTAAACAATTTATTAATTTTTATTATTAAACAATTTTTATTATTTTTATTATTAAATTTTTAATTATTAAACAATTTATTATTTATTTAATATATATTATATCTTTAATTAGTAGTATATGATATATAAGTAGTTATATAGTGTATATGTATTAAAAAAAAAATATATAAAAAAAAATTTTAAAAAATAACTAAATAAATAAAAAAAGAAAAAACTGAATTTATTATTTATTAAAAAATATTCGAAGTCATTTACGACAGTTTAATACATATTATATATTATATTAGTAGTATATGTATCAGTAGTTATATTAATTATATAGTATATATTATACAGAAAAAAAAATGGGAATTTATTTTTTATTAAAAAATATACGGGGTCATTTATTACAGTATTCTAATAACATTTACCTAATTTATTTACATTATTTAAGCTTAATCCCGTTTTTGGAGCTGCCAGGAGACTGAGAATTCTTCAACATTTTTTAAAAATCGACTAAATAACGTTTTATAAAAAAAAAAAAAGAAAGAAAAAAAAAAGAAAAAAAAAAGAAAAAAACAGGTCCGCTATTCCAATACAACACATTTACAATTCATACAACTGAAAAATTTCTTATATCCACAGTATTTTTCACGAAAATACTGACCAGGATACTGAGAAATTGACTGGACCGAGTACGATCTAACTTACAATGTTAACTGAATTAATTGATACAACCTCAAATTAAGTAAAACATGGACTTTATTTTATTTATTATATTTCAGTTAATTACTATGACAAACGATGATTTAATCGGAATATAAATTGTTTATATTTTTTAAGTGTTGTGGTTTGATAGAAGAATCATGCAAAGTTCGGGAGACAAAATTCAATAGAATATTTCTTAAAGAAAATATAAAAAAATTCAAAAAATATTTATACAAAAAAGTACCAATATTATAGATTACTACTGCAGTGTAAATTTTTTTTTTATACATTCAGAAAAAATAATTATTTAGTCTCCTATGTTTTACTTTGGAGAGGAGATATACCAGGAGACTGAGAATTTTACATTTTAAGTGTCATTTTTTATAAAAAAATATATTTCGAAACCGGGTTATTTTGAGTGACCAGTTAGATGCATTAATGGTTTACAGTTTCCATCTAGAAAAAATGCATTTTTCAAAATTATTCAAAATGAGTTGGGCCGTCCAAAATTCCCTCGTTTGTAGAACTATCCATATATATATATATATATATATATATATATATATATATATATATATATATATATATATATATATATATATATATATATATTTGTACCAACCGCTTTTACTTATGTTTACTTCATAAAATTAGAATTAAAATATAACGACATCCAATTTTTCGTTGACTTTTGATATAAAAATGCTAATTGTTCTCTATTTCAGTCTGAATATTTCCAGAGATTTATTCATTTTCGAATACATGAAACAGACAGAACTTTAGATACTTCAATAAACAAAATTAGTTTTGGTAAGAAATTTGGTATTGGAAATAGACTTTATCGATTATTTAGATACTGGTTTATAAAATGTATAGAAAAATTGTTATACACATATTCTATTTAAAAAGAAATTCTTTATTCAACCGATAGGTTTTTTTTAATTTTCCAAATATTAAAAGGTACGATTTATCTATATGACGCGAATTTTTGATGTAGTTTTCATATTTGATTAATAATGTTTTAACTGGTCAAACCATATCCGCTTTATTTCAAATTTTGTCTCCAATTTTATCGTTAAAGTCCTTGCAATAGGTTCAACCCTAAGAAAGACCTTTAAAAATAAAGGATGTGTGTATTTAAACTTTTCTTCTGGCTGTTATAGTATCCGAATAATCTCATAAAATTAAATTTTTACCCCAACTTTGAATCTTAAATGGCTTTTATGACAGATTAAAAAAAAATCGTGTCTAATATTGTTGTTGGTTTTACAAACCTACTTTTGAAGTCTCATCAAAATCAAGAATTATCACTTCAAGACCTTTCCGTGTAAGTCAAACAGTCAATGGTGCGATTTAACCGACTTAGTCCTATTGTTGATTATATTCTCAATTGATTCGTTTTAATACATTTAATTATTAAATTAATATAGTAAAGTTATTTCAATTACAAATTAAATTATACATAATTACTCAACTAATTTCTCGATTACAATTTTTGTACACATAAAAAGTATTTTGACATTTCCCACCTTTGTTAGCAATTATGTTTTAGTTAATAATTTTATAAAGGTTGAAGAAACTATTACGTACACATACATATAAACTTAGTAACTATTTTGTTAACTCTTTGCAATTAAAGATTGTTTTGAAATCGAAATCTCCAACATAGTTTATAATATATTACGTGTATTAATATGGTGTGAGTGCTCCACTAAAAAATGTTGGTCTTATTTTCCCTTTTAAATAAATAATTAATTAAAATCGACAATTTTGGTGTTAATTAATGGTGTTTGGATACATTCGTTGATACGTAAATCAACTAATTGTTTATTTTATTTACCGTAAACACGGATTACTTGAGCCCAGATTTGCAAATCATCTGATAATTTTTAAAATTTAGCGTAACTGTTATATTTATTTGGGATAGAGAATTCAGTATATTAATCTATATATGACTACGGTTACTTTATTATATAATATGGATTTTTTTCTGATGGTTCATAAATTTTATACGTCTTTAGATTTTGGTTCAAGTTAACCTCAAGATCGGGTTACTTGAGCCCAAACCTAAATTTCCAGGTAATTTCCATTTGAAAACAGTTTGAGACCATACAGGATGTTGGTTACTAACTAAAACACATTGTACAAACATGTATTTATTCAAAAAACATGAATAGGTACCAAAACTGAATAAAAATTTTCAAACAAAAATTGTTATGGATGCCAAATTATTTTTATGCGTCAAAGTGTGTCTTTTAGTCTACCTAAAGAGAATCTTTTTTTGATTAGTGTAGATGGAGGTATTTTCTTAACTATATCTTCCTATTTATAGTACAATACGTCCTTGTTCGTGGACCACTTCCATGCTTATTTAATTGAATCCATGTACTATTTAAAAAGGCATGGAAGCACGCTAAACAAAGCACAAAACAAATAATACATTTTCCATTTTGGGGTCAAGTCACACCTTAGGGCTATAGTAATCCGCGTTTACGGTATTTAATTTACTTAATTTAACTTAATTTATTTGTTATTACTGAAATTGGCAAGTTATTACTAAAATTAGCGACTTGAAAATTATAATCGCTTAAATTTAATAAATTAATTCTGATCATTAGTACTCGTTAATTGCACGCGAAAATTATGCAGAATTTAAAATGTTACCACTGCAAGTGAATAAAAATCAGTGCTGCTTATACTAATGAATATGAAAAATGTATATTCTTACCATACGATTCCACTCTTCTCACAGCATATTACCCGTATGCGAATGAAGTTTAATGTTTTAAGCTATAGCAAGAAACGTAAGATGTATTTATTATAAGTAGGGCTGTGCGAATTATTCGAAATGTCGAATAATTCGCATCGAATCGAATAATAATATTCGATTCGAATTTCGAATCGAATAATTAGATTTTTCGAATAACTCGAAAAATCGAACTATTCGAAAAATATTCGAATTATTCGAAAGAAAACGAATAATTCGAATAGTCGAATTATTCGTTTTTTTCGAATAGCTCGAATTTTTGTTTTTTCTTTTGATTCTTAGAGGTTTTTAAACATTTAATTTAAATATAAAAAAAAAAAAACAAAATCGGGTACATTACAATAATTTCACAAATGGAAAGTTACATTATGCATAAATAACAGGATAAATTAATCAGTAATAATAACAGTTTATTGTTACAAAAACTTACATATGTAGTTATGTAACGATGGATCAATATGTAATTATATTATACTTATATAAATTTTAGTGAATATCATTTTCCAGTTTCAAGGACCTCAAAACAAATTTCTGCCAATGTCTCGAACTTAAGTTGTCCCATGACAGTGGCTGTAATAGCTGAATTTCCGATTCGAAAATTCGTTGAAACATAAAAATGTGACAAAAGAACACAATGCGAGTTAAAAATACTTAATTATTTCTGGGATGAATCTGCTCTGTAAACCAAACTATATAATATACACAAATTATATTATTAAAGTTCTTAGATGTTTGAGTCTTAAAAATAAAAAATAAAAAAGTTTGAACTATCGGAAAAAATGAAACGAATAATTCGATTTTCCGAATTATTCGAAAATAAACGAATTATTCGATTTTTCGAATTATCCGAAATAAATCGAATTATTCGTTTTCTTTCGAATAATTCGATTTTTCGAATTATTCGAAAAGTCGAATTATTCGATTCGAAATCGAATCGAATAGCACTATTCGATTCGATTCGATTCGAGCACTATTCGCACAGCCCTAATTATAAGTATTAAAATGACAGAAAAATGAACTTTTCTGGGACCACAACAGAATCAATTTTTGATCCCTTGAGTAACTTACTAGAGAGATACTTACTATAGAGATAAACTGATGACTAAGCACTCTATAACTGTTAAGATAATCAAGAGACATAATATTCGGCATACTATATTAAAAAGGAAAATACAAAAATCAGACGCTACTTAAATTAATATCACGTCTGATTCACTACTACTAGTTGCTTACAATTTCACTTGTCAGCCAGTTGATGTGAACACTTGTCGTGTTGTAACGTTATACACATTTACGCCCCCTTACCTTTGCCATTTTAAATAAAACAACATTTATTCGTAAAGGAAAAAAAATATATTAATCATTTTACATTTTAAAAATTAAAACTTAATAATTCTAACAATACAAAAAAAATAATAATAAAAAAAAAAAATATTTAGAAGGAATGAAACGTCCTGTACATGATTTTAGCTGGGACATTCTGTCACCAGGTAGCAATTACCTTTAATAATTAAAAATAAAATTGTAAACAAATAGTGAATTTGAATAATCGAACTAAATTCAACTGGAATTCGATCGAATCAATTATGTAACATATTAAAAAAATTACCGTCTCGAGGTTAGCTGGTAGGCGTGCGAGCAGCGATCGTTCTCTTCTGCTTCTGGAGCACGAACGATCCACTTCCATTAGAAGCACAGTTCAACAATTAGTCAAACAATGGGATGTGAACTTCCTCACCTCGTGTTAAAATTCAAATTATAATCATCGATTGTTCAAATTTTACACAAAATAACATTAAAAGGATATAGATGTAAGTCGGATCTTTTTATAAATCATTAATTTTCATAATTAAATATAAGTTGATTGATATAATATTTGATTCTTTTCTTAATCTAAATATCTTTACAATTTCATTATAATGATCTCGATTCTAACACAACTCCGTGCACAACTTGCCATGTATTTAAAAAAAAAAATTTATCTTTCTGTAAAAAAAAAAAAAGAAAAAAATATTAAAATAAGTAGTTAGAATCAAGATTATATTTATCAAGAAATCGTTAACTTCGACAACTCACCTTTTAACATAAATTCATATTGACATTTTTATAAAAAAAAGAAAAAAACTGAATAATAAATCAATGCCAATTAGGGTTAGAATTTTTTTTTCTCTTGACAATTTCACAGAAGTTAAAAAATCAATAACTTTACCGCCGAATTACACCTTTTAAATTTGGTCTGGAAACTCTGAAATTCATCAAATAACGAATAATTACTTACAAATTTTAAAAATGTCAATCAAATTGCCATTTACCTTTCATTTTCCTTAAATAGTTCCAAAAATTTGGCGACATAATATGGCAATGTCTTGATCGGCGTGATCGACAGCTGGGCCATAATGTCGGATAATTATTGGATCGTTACCTGGACGCGTGTTAAAATTAACACGATGCGCCCCAGGTTAATTAAGTTAAGTTCCTTATTTTTTTTTTTAATTTATCTAAAGTAATTGTTCGTTTGACAGCTGATGTAGCCATTTTGATTTCATTGTACCTTTCTTAACACGGCGAATATCGATTTTTTTTTGTAAATTTTATAATTGTATTTTCACAAATACTATTCATAATAATATTTGTAATAAATTTGTTAAGTGGAAATTTCATATTTTCTTCTTTCCAATACCACTTCATAACCTTTTTTCAGAAAATAATTTCAGTATTGAAATACATAATACAATTTTAACTGCCATACGAATGTTCATTACAGCGGTACATGTGTTGTGTACGACACGCGTCGCACACACCTCATGCAATCGTCATATTACTGTACAATAGAACTTATACGACTTACAACACCGAGAGGTACCCCATGCGATGGAGTAGACGGTGCCGCGAGCGACATCATAAAAGTCTTCCACTGTGCCATCCTACTAACAAATATCAATCACGGTGACCGACTACGACGCATGCGGTGGCTCTCTTAGATCAGTTTAATTCAATAGATAGATATTTTGAAATCTCGCTGTTGATAAATCGGCAGCATGTCGCGGTTTGGATCCACGCTAAATTTGATTAAATCTGCCCAGTGAATTTCCTCGCTTGACGTAGCGCATAGAACGGGCAATGTTTGAACACCTAATTAATAGATGGCGTTACGGTCAAAGGAGGTTTCACGTTACAGTGTTTAACGACAAATGCGAATAGTAACTACTATTAGTACTAAGCTGGTATCAACAAGGCCTAAATCCTAGACAGTAATAATAAAGGTTGGAAGCGATAAACAGATATTTATGAGATTTTAGAACTTATAATAACCTTTCTTTATCTGACAAATACGTAAATGAAAGAATATAAAGTTCTGTACAAAAAACAAAGTCGAAGAACCATAGTTAAAATACCATATAGTTTAAAATTTTTTTTATCCAAAACCAGTAATCGGCGCTTAAACTTTTTACGTATAGATGTTAAGAGTTATAGAAAATTTGTCTTTTTTATGAAAATTTAAAAAAAAAAAGAAAAGGAATTTCAGTGACTGAATTTTTAATAAATTTCTGTTGCATATAACAGGGGGCTGTATATTCTAGGAAATGCTGAAAAAGTGTTCAATAAATAGAGATATTCTTACGTACACACGTCGGTTTGAACAAGACACCAGCGAAATTTCACAGATTGTCCCATGTTCATGAATACTTAAAAAGGGTAAACGCTTACTAGTTGTACTTTGGTACTTTGTCTAAGAATAATTTCGAAATTGTAGGTCGCTACTAATTCTTTATTTGATGGGACATCATAAAATTTTACAGTTACCAAAGTCAACAGAGCTGGATTTAGATAAGAACACTTTGGGTATAATTAATCCCTTAAAATAAGAGTAGAATAGGAGGAAAGATAAGCGTTTTTTCGTTTTGTTTTTTTTTTATTTTTTTGGGTCGTAAACCCTATTTTTGAAAAAATTTGAAAAATTTCGACAATTTCCTTGTCACCTTAGCAAGGGCCTCCACATGAGTAGTGCCCCCGGGCCTCTTAAAGGGAAATCCGGCCTTAAAAGTCAATAAATTATTTTCAACCACTTGCTAAAGATGAAGTAATGTGCATGTTCTCATGAAGTTGCTTTTGACTTATTTTTTTTCCTTAACAATCCCTATGGATAAAAGTTGTAATAACCAACATTAAATTTTGTATTTAACTGAGAAGCGTCATTTAAGCGTCACAAAGGACGGCACGGCTATCTCACCAAAAAGGGAAAAATGAAAAAATTCAGTTTTGTATTATTTCTGTAATAATAAATCCTTTAATTCTGTCTTAAAATAAAAGTAATTTTCTCTACATTTTTGTTGCTTAAAATTTACCCCTTCCTTTCTTCCACCTCGTAATATATTATTTATTTTTATAAGATAGCTTTATTAATAAAAATATTGACAAAATTTGTTTTAAAAGAATTAAAGTCATAAATTTATAACATTTGGGATGAGTCTCATATTGGTTCGTATTGAGTATTGATGAAATGATTTGTATATTGAGAGAGTCGCGGGTCAACAAGTTTGGGAATCCCTTGGTTAAAATGTCAAGTATTGTATGATACATATAGACTAGACGCGACGTTATATTTAAGCGCGGGCAGACATTATTTAGACGAGGTGGGTATGAAAAAGGGGTTTTTAGGTGAGTATGAAAACCCATGTCGTCGACCTCTAAGGTGGTCGACAAATTGGGGGGGGGGGGGAAAGTTGCAGAAAAGGCCGATCGGGAGATTGCTTATATCTTGCTTATTATTGATCGTAAAGTGATAATTTTTTTTTGAATTTGTTTGCAATGAAATGATCTAAAATTTATGTCATATACAAATTTTTGATATACCTAACGATTTTCGTGTAAAAAAAATGAAAATTGAAGGCAGCGTTAAAATTTAAGTATTTTTTGTATACAGGGCTAGTCAAAAGTATAAACAAGTCAAAAATCTCAGCGGGAAAGCATTTTTGGGATAAACGATGAGGATAAAAGTTTCACCATTTGTTACGGCGCATCCGATGATGACCTTCACCTTGACCTCAAAGTCAAGGTTCAAGATCATATCAAGGTCAAATCCGTTTTTTTTATATGGCAACCCCTAGTTTTGACCCTGGAATTGGAAAGAGCGGAAAATTCTGCGTCCGAATATGACTTTGATCGTGATCTCAAGGTCAGTGATCAGAGTCAATTAAAGGGCAAACCCAAATTTTTAAATTTTACCATTATTGTCTGTTTCAATTTTTTTACACGAAAACTGTTAGGTATATCAAAAGTTTGCATATTACATAAATTTTAGATCATTTCATTGCAAACAAATTTAAAAAAAAAATTATCACTCTACGATCAATAATAAGCAAAATATGAGCGATCTTCTGATCAGCTTTTTCTGCAACTTTCCCCCCTCGCCCCCAATTTGTCGACCACCATAGAGGTCGACGACATGGGTTTTCATACTCACCTAAGCCCCCTAACAATAATCAAAAGTCAAATTTTATACTTCTTTCATGCATACTCAATGTCACATAGCACCTGGGCTAATTGGACGATTGGATGAATACTGGATTTGATCCTCTACATGTCAAATTTGATTACTTGAGTTATCTGTACACAGATAATATTCATTGCAAACAAATACATAATCTGCGGAAAAAAATAATATGTATTCTCAGGTTTATGTTATCACTACATATTATTTAAATGACTTACATAGTTATCTGTAATGTCATCTTTTACCATACAACATCAAATTGTAATTAAAAGGAAACACCGATTAGGAAAACACAAAAATATTGATATTTTTTGTTACAGATACAATCAAATTATAAAAGATAGTTATCATTAGTATATAACATGCGAAATTTTACTTTCATTTAAATTTTTTTTTTCTTTTTCTTTCATATTTGTACGTTTATCTAATGAGTGAGTGAATAATTGTTCGTTGGTCGAAACAAAACAAAGCTGCTACTGTGATCTATGAGTTGTTTAACGTACCTACATGAGAATCAATAAATCATAGACAATACCTATTTTTATATTAAATGATGAATTAATAGCTTCACTATAGTGTGTGAATTAAATATACTTTTTTCTATACTCATGCAGTTCTATTACATTTAAATTGGATAAAATAATATTCACTTTCATTTTGCATACTGTGTTGCATACAGGCCCGTCTTTAGGGCGGTGCGACCAGTGCAGCCGCACTAGGCCCCGCGCTTTCGTTTTTTTTTTTAAAAAGATATAAATATACTATAAATACTTTATTTCTGAAAAAAAATATGAGAATGTAAAAACGACTTGTGACTAAATATATCTGAAACACGGAATAGTAGTTACTTTTGAAACTCACGTGTATTGTGTTTATGCGTATGCGTCTGCGCGAGGCCGAAGTGAGTAGGAAGAAAGAAGACGGGGGTGTAAGCTGACAGTCATAGTTCTGCGAGTTGCCACATTAAATTTGAAAAAAGAGTGTTATTTTTTCATTATATTTTTGCTCTTTTAAAATTTCAAAATTATATTTAATCTGTTTTCTTTTTGTGTGTGTGTGTGGTGTGACGGATATTATGATACGGGAACTGACACCTAGCGGTCAAATTTTTAATTAATGAACTAAATTTCCATTGGTTTTTGTATCGGCTATTTAACTTAGTAATGAAATTTTGTTATCACTGAGAGCCATCTAGCAATGAATAGCTTAACAATTATCCATTAAATTAATTTATAATATATTATTTTGTGGTTCCCCTTTTTTGTTAACGTGTAGTTTATCACTAGCGCTTTTGGTGAGTATTTGATATAAAGTAATAATAACTGAATAGTGGGGACAAGTGGAAGATTGATATATGTTTGCAATGATGAGGTGAGAGGAAGGAGTTGAAATTTGGACTTGTTAACCGTATTATTAACCGTATTACTTGTTAACGGTATATTAACCGATATACCGTACTTCCCGGTACGGGAAGGCCCCGCAAAACTTTTTTTGCACCAGGCCTCGCACTCCTTAAGGACGGCGCTAGTTGCATACATATTTATGTTATGTATGCATATTATGTATTTATTTATGTATTATTGCTAACAATAGTTAAACATGATACAAACGTATACGAACGTGTTGTTATTGGATTCTTACCGCAGAGGGAAACAAATTGTCAGTTCACATCCCATGGGAAATTATTTAAATTAGATTGTTCGAGCACATGTAGCACAGGCATTGTCGAATCATATGTTCGTATTTTGTTTTATCTTTTCATTATTTCAATACTGAAATGGATCTCGTAAGTATTGAAACAATCGAAAAGTTTCAATGTGAATTTTCGTTTTGGATTTTATTTTAAACAATTTTTTTGTATTTGATTTTTGTTTTATTTTTTCAAATTTGACTTTCAGTTTTCTTTTTCTCACAAGCTTCTGTGCGAGAGATTTTTCTTTAGAAAAAAAATTTATTGGAATATAGAAATTTATAAATATTTTAACAGTATTTCTTAAGTTCTAGAGTTATTGACAAAAAAAAAAAAAAATATTTCAATTTTCTTCTTTAATTAATTTTTTTTATTTTTCCCAAAGAATTGTGCAATGGTTATTAATTGTTAACTAGCCGTCTACCCACCCAATAGGATTGATTAACCATCTGCAACATTTCAGGTTGTCAATCTGTGTCAAAGATTTATTAAATAAGATATTATTTATTTTAATAACCATAGTAACATATTTTTATATATCCTGACTTCAAAAATGACGAATTTCCATACGAGTTTTCATCCCCTATTTAACCCACTGAGGGAATGAATTTTCAAAAAACCTTTCTCAGTGCTCACCTACATTATATAAGGAACTTCTGTACAAAATGTCATCCTTTTAAACCCAACGGTTTAGGCTGTGCATTATCTGTCAATATTAGAGATTTGTTAAGTAGATTATGGAGTATTATTTTTTTTTAAGCATTAGTTAACAGAATTTGCCTGACAGGCCAATTTTAATAGATTAATTAGGTATTCCAAACATTTTTCATACTTCATTTATCGAATATTATCGATATCGAATTACTAATCATACACTGATTATAATTGATTAATATTCAGGCTCATTAGTTAAATTAATTTGGAATTGACGATACTTTTCATAAACGTAAACTTTTGATAGTAAATGTAAACGGTGCATCGTAGCGAAAAAATAACGAAATTTTTGAAGGCTTAAGCGAATGAAGTTGTGGGTATTCCGAACATATTGGAACTATCAAAACCTATTTTTCGTTATCTAAATACATCGATATCGAAAATAACGGTATTTTTAAAATTTAAATATGTAAATTTCTTTCTCGTTAGCATTCAAAACATATTCTTTATCATTTGTATTATAAAATTCTCTAAAAGTTTTAGGGGCTTTTATTTCCAGTATTTTTCCTTTTATAATAGAACGGATATTCGCGTAAATTGAGGGACCGATGTAGTTTTTACATGTTGTATAGTGAGACAACAGCCGTAGTATTACACTGTAATTACTATTAACAATATTTGACATTTACATATTATATTATCGGTAAATTTCTCTCCGCAAATTTACGTATATAAGTTCAGTCCATACCTTATAAAAATGTAATTGACATTTTACTATGAATTTAACACCTTTCCTATATCTTACATTATAATATGCATCACATAATAATATGCATTAACATAGAACATGGGTTATAGTCCAAGCTCCGATAGCACAAAATCGTACCGGATAAAACACCTCGAATTAAAAAAGTTAAATCGATAGTAACTAATGCCGACAATAGGAAATGCTCGCCAGACCTTTAAATTTTTGTTAAATTCTATTTTTAAAAAATTTTTGAAATGGCCGCAAATAACGTCAAATTTACCTCACATAACACCTCGCTAAAATTTACATATGTTATAGTAAATTATATATATTTTACTGAACGGCTGGCACATTTTGATAATTAATGTCTGACAGACCTATTTTAATTAGTAAAAATTTTAGGCAAATCTATCTCACATAACACCCCCAATTTTTTGGTTTTAATTAAAAGTTTTTGACATTATCAACGTATTAAAATTGGTCTGTCTAATAAAAAACGTTAATAACAATGCCAGACTTAACTGCAAATATTCAGCCTTCACGTATCAAATTGATTGCTGTTTGAAGCAATGAAAAGTATATTTTTTTTTTATTTTTAAAATTAAGTCTGGGACCTCTTATATCAACTACAATTGATCCGACTTTACAAGAATATAGTTAAGTTTGTGAAATTAAATTTTAAAGTGTACCGTTGACTTTTTTTTTTTATAAACAAATACACTTCCTTTGGGGCCGCGACAAAACACCTACTTTCTTTTTTCTTAAATGAAGTTTAAGATCTCCTCTAATCATAAATATTGGTCTGTCTTATAAAAACCGTTTTTTACTAGGCCAGACTTAATGTTTTAAAGCTACGAAATAGCAGTTTTCATGAAAAAAGTCGTTTTTAACCATTCTCAAGCAAAGGAACAATTAAAGAAAGGAACTTTTCCAATTTTAATGTAAAGTCTGAAATCACCTTTATTCATCGAAACAATTTTCTTTTTTTTTTGGAAAATAAGGTGTTTTACCCAGTCAGACTTCATTGTTAAGCGCAGCAGTGCCTACAATTTTAAATACACTGGTTTATCCATAAGCCGACGAACATACATACATACGTATAACTTAGTTGTCCACTCAGAGAAATATATATATATATATATATATATATATATATATATATATATATATATATATATCGGAAAGATTTTTTCCAAGTCCGTGGACAAAAAAAAACCGAAAAAATTTCGAAATTTTTTTTTCATATATACTATTGGAAATAATTAAAGGATCAAAAAAAAATTCCAAATTTTTAGCGATTTTTCGAATGGCTGTATCTTCGTGAAAAATGGTCGTATCGGAGTCGTAAGCAAAGCAATTTAGAGCTGGAAGTTTCTAGTTTCGAAATTTTGCGATAAAAAAATTTTCAAAGCAACGTGTGTGGCGCAATCCTAATAAATGCACTGAAAAAAAAATTTCGAAATTTTTTCGGTTTTTTTTTTTTGTCCACGGACTTGGAAAAAATCTTTCCGACTTAACCACCATATGGACCGGATAACTTGTTCATTCAGCTTTAATTTGCTTTTTTATAGACTTTTATATGACCACTTCTCGCTGAGATATCGGACTTGAACTGAATAGAAAAGGATCATTTCGTCTTTGACCATCGATATCTCAGCAACCAATGATCACACAGAAAATTGAACGGATGTTTTAAAAACTCGAATAAATTCTCTACATGGATTAGCCATTGTTTTTTCAGAAAAATTTTTTTGCATACTTTACATGAATTTGAAAAATCAAGAAAAAAAGAGCTTTTGGTGGCTCTTTGGAAAATCAAGCGCTGAATTAAAAACTTCGAGAAAACCACTAATGTTAAGTGTGCCTTTTACAGTTCAATATACCCACAAAAACCCCACCGAGTTTCAGTTTAATCCATCCAGCCGTTTCTATGTTTCATTCGATTGAATTTTTGAAAAAATTAAAGGATCATTTTTTTTTTGATCTTAAACTTTGATAATATTTAACAAAATGAAAAAAAAAAATTCTCAGCTTTTTTCACATTTTTATCAATAACAGTATTTAAATTTATAAAAAAAAGAAAATTTCTTAGAAAATTTTCAAAAAAAAAATTTTTTAAGAATTTTTAGAATTTTAAGAAATTTTTGAAAAATTTTAGAAAAAAAATTTCTATATTTCATAAGATTGGTAATATCTAAAAGTTTCATTTAAAAAAAAATTAAAGTGTTATGTGAGGGTGTTTGCCTAAAATTTTCACTAATTAAAAGAGGTCTGTCAGACATTAATTAACAAAGTATGCCTGACAAACCGATTCCTCCGTAGAATATATATAATTTGCTATAACATGTGTAAATTTCAGCGAGGTGTTATGTGAGGTAGATTTGCCTAACATTTCACTAATTAAAATAGGTCTGTCAGACATTAATTATCAAAATATGCCAGACATACCGACTATTCAGTAAAATTATATATAATTCGAACATATGTAAATTTCACCGAGGTGTTATGTGAGGTAGATTTAACGTTTTTTTCGGCCATTTCAAAAATTTTTTAAAAAAAGAATCTAACAAAACCTTAAAGGTCTGGCGGACATTTCCTATTGTCGGCATTAGTTACTATCGATTTAGCTTTTTTAATTTGAGGTGTTTTATCCGGTATGATTTTGTGCTATCGGAACTTGGACTATTAGTCAAGCATATACCCACAAGAATGCATCAAATTTCAGTAGTAATGTAAACATGCGACCATGACACCCAAAGTGTTGTTGTCAGTATGGATGTCAATAAGGATGTCAATCTTCCATTGTTATTATTATGATTGTGCAAGTGTCAATATGCACTGTTATTGTAGACCAAACCACATCAAACCTAAGTTTACTTACTATTATACATATAGAGTGACATTAATACTATTAATTGAGAAGTTGGGTAGAAAAGGGATATAAGTTCGAAAATATCATTTTGAAGAAACACGCAGCCAGGGTTCCTCTGTGGTTACAATTTTTCACAGCTAATGGGATAAAATATGGGACATTTAAGTAAATTTTGCTTCCGAGACTACTAAATTAGCGAAAACATTATAATCACTTTTTAAATATGAAAATTTTTTCCCTCCAAATTGAAACTTTTCACACGCATATTACGTTTTAAAGATTTCTGGACAATTTTGGTTTCGTGTCTATCTGTCGACCCGTCTGTCTGTCCATTTATATGTGCAAAAATCCCACCAAGTGGCATAACTTCAGAACCATTCGATCATTTTAATAACATTTTTAGAAATTGTGCGCTTTAAAAACTTAGATGATTCTCTACAAATTCCATCACAATCGGGCAATGGCAGTCACGGCGCTATCGTGAAATTCCAGTAAATATCGATATCTTACTTACTACTTACTAATCCCATTTCACTCAAATTTTGAGAGTATTTGGGGGTTAGGTCATATACATATACATGGTGCCTTATTGGAATCTGTCAGCTGGGTGAGGTTTAATTGAAATGACTGGCGAAAAATTGCATTGATATTAATTTTAATATACAATAATTAGTGCCATATGAAAAAATAATTATAAATATTAAAACTATTTGTACTCGTGGTTGACACAAGTCCAAAGCAAAAAAAAAAAAAAATTATTGAACCAATTTTTTTTAGAATTATTTATGAAATTTATTTAATTTATTTACTATTTAGGGACAGAATCAATTATTTATTTGTCCATGAACATGGGTAAAATTGCACGCCGTTTACTTAATATCCCATAATAGTTTCTAGTAGGGGTGTGCAAATAGTATCGATTCGAATCAAATCGAATGGTGCTATTCGATTCGAATTTCTAATCGAATAATTCGAGGACTTGAATCATTCTTTTTTTTTTCGAATAGTTCGAATTTTTTTCTTTTGATTCTGGACCTTAGACATACTAGTAATTACAATAATATAATTATCAAGGATTACCTAATAATATAATTATTAACATGACTTAACTGGGTCATCCAGAATAAATTGTTAAATGTTTATATGAAAAAAAAGACAATCAAAACCATTATAATAATTTCCTAAATGAAAATTACATTATGCTTAAATAGCATAAAAATCATTAGGTATAAAAAATTAAATTTATCTCCGGCTCTATAAGTCATGTTAATAATTATTGCAATTATTAGTATGTCTAAGGTCTCTAAAAATCGAATTATTCGTTTTCTTTTGAATAATTCGATTCGAAATTCCTATCGAATATTACTATTCGATTCGACTTCGATAAAATTTCGAATAATTCGCACACCCCTAGTTTCTACTGATCTGACTGACAACTACTATAATTAATTAATTATGACTAATTAAAATTTTAAAAAGAATTACATCTAAGCATGGTAAATTAACAAAAGTATAATTATTATGATTGAGGCAAGTTAAATAACACGAATGTTGTACCTAATGCCTATCTACACTTGTTTATCAGTATTTCTACTCATACTTCAAACATTCTTAATATAATTTTTACTTATATTTTTATTATTTAATTTAAAATTTACATTTGTATAAATTAATTTTCACCTTTCTTTTGCTTTGAATACTTCGAATCAGTTTAAAACACAACAGATACTTATATAATAACGTGTTTTCGTGAAATAAATTTACGTTTTATTTCGGGTGAATAAATTACATTAGCATAGTCATATATTTTCCTTTTCTTGTATATACGTATAAATCATTTTTATCATTTCTTAATTTGATTTTTATTTTTATTTTCAGGTAAGCTTTTACAACCTAGAATGATTCATGTGAACTGTAAGTAACAAAACATTTTTATATTCATACAACTTAATTTATTTATCAAATTTATACATCCTGGACTCTTTAAAGTGATGTCAAGTAGGCTTTTGGTATTTTTTTTTTGTTACAGTCCTATTATAAATAAGGTACATTATGGTACATTATTTTGCTTATGGTACTAAAAAATAGTATAGCTTTTTGACTAAAAAAATATGAAAAATAATAGGAGCTCTGGGACTATCATGTATGTATTTGCACTAAAACAACTGTTTCATTACATCATTGATGTTTGTCATAATCAGTCTAAACTAGCAGATTTTTCATTGGTGACTCACCCCTCCCCCCGCAATGTTGCTTAAACTGAATTTTGAATTCGTGAATTTTATTTCTACGGTATTATAATTGTCTTAAACTATGTATTTATCATCTAAAAGAAATGTTGGTATTACTCAAATAGTACGATTATTTCAATTTTACATTTAGGTACATTGTGTTGTCACTATTTCTAATTTAAGCTTTTTTATTATTAAGTATCAGCTATAACCTACAGTTTCACCTGCGTAAAACTAGCTGAACTGTGAGTCAGAATATCACAGAGAAAAAAATTCACCTAAAACAGCAAGAAATCATAAAGATTTCCCTATGGTTTTTATCCAAGAAGGAAATCTTTATAAAATAGTAAAGAAATTCATCTTAGAATTACGAATAGCAGTTTGTAAAGTTTTCACTTAAAATTGAGCAGTAATCCCAATAATTATCTTTAAGGACTGCACCTTAAATCAAGAAGAAACCTTTATGCAAAAATCTTTTTAATTTAAAAGGAGAAAGCACATAAAACATTTAAAGGGTAATCTTCTTAATTTAAATAAACTAAATAGGGCTGTACATTAAAATACAAATGTATTTTTTAAAATATTTATTATTAGAAAAACAAGTAAATAATACAAACTTTATATAAAATTGGGTTAACCTAATTTTTTTCTAAATATAATTTTATAATTATAAAATAAAGGTTATAGTTATCTACTAAACACTTTGCCTACGTGCGGAAAAGTCAAAATCCAATTTGTAGGCAAAGAATTTAATACAATAAAAATTACAACAGCATTTTATTTAAGTTACAAATTTCCAGCCGCGACTGGCATATTTGATATTACTAAGGCTAGAAAATTAGCTAAGACGGTTAATATGTTTTCCTGCCATGTGGAATACATAATGTTAAGCAATACAAAATAATATTTTTCTTACGTTCAAATTAACTTTCAAATTATTTATATTCTATAGTAAATAAATAGGTTGATTTAATTTTCTAGCCTATTTATATCAAAATTAAGATCTTTTGCAGTAGTAACTTAGGTATATTCAAATTAATCATAAAAGTAACATCTTGAAAATATTGAACTAAGTTAAGTTGGACAGAAGAATGTATACCAATTAATTTGTTACACAAATCTTATATAATCACATTTTTCGAATAACCTTCTCTGTATACATCGAGTTGATGACGAAACAGCACCTCTATCACATTCGATTCACGGTTGCTTTATTCTAAAAAATATAAGAGTATTACCTTAAAACATGTCAAAAGAAGCCCTAAGGTTAAATAACATTATATTATATACTTACTTGTCCCTCTCTTGTAGAAACACCTAAATTATTTCGAACAACCCAATTCAGATAAAAATTTGTCGATATATTTTAATTTCATCCTTTTCACAATTCTTTTTTTATTTATTCCAGAAATTTTTGGGAATAAACTAAATATATTAAATAAATATAAAATGTAAATCATTAACTTATAAAAGCTTGAATGCAAACTGATACATTGCGTCCTTGCATCTACACGTTTTACGAATACAGAAATCTATTAATTTTTTGAATTATTTATTTTAAATTAACAAGAATTTTATTTATTTTAAGCAGAAACACTTCTTAATTACTTCAGTAACTATTCTAATAGGATGTTCTTCACGGAATTAAATAGTTCACACATTAACTTAATATGCTCTCTTTATAGATTTTTAAAAGGATTTTCTCTTTGAAAGTATAAATACTTCTTAAGAAGAAACCATCTTAAACAGTGATTTTTAAGACGATTTCTGTATAAAAAAGTCAATGTGGAAATCTTCTTAGTATTATGTGTAGTTTTTTTCTCTGTGTACATAGTCAATTACTTATAGTGCTTTATTCTGCTCGCCAAATGACTTTAAAGTAGCCATCTTTACATTTCAGTAGCATATAAAATTTCCATACCTTGAGACTTTCCAATAAATACCAATTATTTTAAAATTGGTTACAAAATCTGTTCCTTATACTGCCTTCAGCCTGATCGCCAATCTGCTCTAAAATAAATCCATATTTCAGTAGTGGATATACATATCTAATTTTCACACCTGGAGACTTTTCTGTAGACATTCATATCGATAGTTTTAATATATCAGTTTTGTATCTTTTTTGTAGCACAGAGTTATAAAGATTAATTTTAAACCTACTTTCATGTTTTTCAGGATCTTAATAATATTTTTAGACCTTTCCAGGATCACAGGACACCAGGATCTTAATAATATTTTTATCCTCGCTAAACCTTTGAGGAATAGTTTTAAACTTACTCGTATGTTCACTTTTCCCAAAATCTCAGTAATATTAGAGCAAAATTTAGTTAATATCCGTCTGTGGGACAATTTTAACTTTTAATAGATAATCTATAGAACATAGGAAACCATCGATTCTTTAGATAAAGAATTTTTGAAATCGGTTGGATTTTTTTCGATGTTATAGCTCAAATTAACAAATTAGCAAACTTACAAACTTTACTTCTTTAATACTAATATGATTAATATGCTTAGTGAAGCGCTTAATTAAGCACCTATTTAATGTGAATTGTAAACGTTGCTAACTGCCTATCAATCAAATATCAAGTACAATTACAAATATACAAATTATTACTGAAATTAAATAATTAATTAAAATTAATAGAATTATTAAAACTGGAATAACAAAGTATTGATAATAATAATAACAACATTGTTATTTAATTATAGAAAATATTGTTTTATTATCAATAATGTATTCATATAAATGTACCTTATTACTCTATTCATATAACCTGTATAATATTGCAACACTAGATAATAATTGATAACTAAATACGTTTGTTTCGACTGAAAATAAATAATTATAAATAATTATCCTATAAAAGTGTTTAATACATTTAATTAAATATGTACATTATACCAATAATATTAATTATGTATATATTTATTTGTATTAAAATATATGATCATTGTATTAATACTTGTATACGTACATAATAACTGTATGAAAAGTGTTGGTTTTCTATTCTGTATGCATCATGGAAAGAGGAAAAGTATATAATGTGGGTAATATTGTGAATAAAAGAAGCATTGTCCAAAAAACAACTAGGCAGTACATACGTACGTACATAATATAAATGGCATCACTTTGTAAACAGTAGCGATTTTAATAAAATTAAAGCATTGCCATTGCTTTTAAAACAGTATAATTATTATATATATTTGGTATATTTTATATTTAATTGTGATTTTTACATAGACAATTACTGAACAGTGTTTTTGAAATTTTTTTCGGAATTTTAGTGGCAATGAAAGCCTCTTTGTAATGTTGCTGCATTCACTATTATTCAGGAAGATTAATAAAAATACATATGTGGACATGCTGGACAAAAGCACCAATTTTTTTTACTAACTACCCATACTCTAAGCTTCAAATTTTGAGTAGGATTCACTTAACCCTATCAGCCATATGGCGACCATTTTGAAATATATAGAAAAATTCTGTTTAAAATATTTTTTAAATATGTATTGAATTTTCCCATAGGGAAATGTACAATTTTTATGAAACTTGGTATAAACGTGAAATGTCACATAGCCTAGGTTAAACCCGCAAACCAAAAAGCTTGAATGATGTAAAGGGGGTTTATAGGAGCTTTCTTCCCGCCAAATTTCTGTTTCATTTTTTCTAGTTTGTTCTAAAAACAAACTGCAATTTTAAAATTTACGTAAGTGCAATAATGAAAGAGATAAAGCCAAGAAAACAGAAATTATTTAAATTCATAAGTGATGAAGCATGGTTAAATTTAACTGAAACCCTATTTCAAATACAATTGATCATGAGTCAAAGTTAAAAATTAAATACATAATTCGTATATTCAAAACAAATCAATGTTCTATTCTTTTCTAAAAACAAACTGCAATTTTAAAATTTACGTAAGTGCAATAATGAAAGAGGTAAAGCTAAGAAAACAGAAATTATTTAAATTCATAACTGATAAGCATGGTTAAATTTAACTGAAATGGATCATACAAATTGTGTTCTCCAGTGTACAAATTAGAATAAAATCAAAATTTTAAAAGTTGTAACTATGGCGCGCCTTTCATCAAAAAATCACGTTTTAGGGCATAAAAATGCATCTACGGGAGGCGATAAATTTTGTGTATATTAAGCTCACGATTTTAATTTTGCATACTGGGCAATACATTAGTGAATACAATAAACCCGAATTTAGTTTCATAAGCTAATTACTTTTTGAGATATCAGTATTATCACATTAAAAAAAGTTACTTCGCGGAAACTCCGCTCGGCCAAAAGAAAGGCTCCCTTTTTCTTACTTCGTTTACAAATTATAATTATGTAAATATCTCCGGAACCTTTGGGAATTTTCATTCAACTTTATTTTTACGTTTTCCATTAAAATTATGGAAACAAAATCGATTTACTTTGTACTTTGATACTTTGATTTACTTTACTTTACAAAGCGCTTTGATTTATTTAAAATCAAATTTAATACAACATAAGGTCCCTTTATAAACATAATAACTCAGAAGTCAAATACAGCTGAATACATAAAACTGGTATGATTTCAAAAATTGGAGTAACAATTTAATATTTTTCAAATTTCTCGAAAACGGTATGATATAGATAAAAAGTTTGAATTAGCCATATTGCTATATTTAAAGAACTAGTTATTGATATGAAATTTGTTGAAATTACATCAACCCAGGTGGTTGGGGATTAAAATTTGGGGGTTAATTTTTCAAAAAAAGAGTAAATAATAAAATGTATTAAAATTTTGTTTACAGATTTCAAACCTACTACGTAAAAATATCTAGGTGACCTGTTGTTGCTTAATTTCCTAATATTAAGTCGAGGGTTAGTTAATTCAAGGGTAACTGTGTCGACATAATCGTACTATTCGAGCAATTCAAGAACTTCTTCATTGAAAATAGTTTAAGACAATTAGAATAACGTAGTATTGAAATTAGGTTTGTTCTGTTACATATTCAAATTTCATCAGAATCTATACGTCCGGCCTTGTAAAATAATTAATAATTAAATTTTAAAAATGACGATGTAACAAAATGTATGTATTGAAGTAGCAGATAACATTAAAATATGTTTTTTGATTAGCTGATTTAAAATAAAAATTGTAATGAATAATTTCACACAACTTTCTGCGGACTGACGAAATACTTTTGCGGACCGATGGTTGAGAAACACTGGTGTAGATAGTGACCAATATAGATGTACAAAAACAGCAATTTTTGAGAAAGCGAACGACGTCGCGGGCACATTTAGCAAGTATATTTACTTGTCAATAACATTACAGGTCCTTGGAGGACATTACTCAAGATTACCGCCTTGTAGATGATGAAATTGAGTGGACCCTACTCAAAACTTAAAGATTAAAACTTAACCAATATGTAAACCAATATATAATAGCAGCAAATAATATGGTGTCTATAATAAACTAATATATATACATATACACATATATATATATATATATATATATATATATATATATATATATATATATATATATATATATATATATATATATATATATACATATATATATATATATATATATATATATATATATATATATATATATATATATATATATATATATATATATATATATGTTGATACCATTTGATTTTCTATACAACACTGCATGTACGTGACCATTTTAATGCTTTTCTGAACAAAACTTTTCTTCGTTATTCAAAGTGAATAGAAACTTTTTAAATGGCAAAAGGAAATCATCAAGACCACCGGATAAACAAACGTTTCTTGTTTGTTAGTCATTTACTGCTTTTCATCGTCATTTCTTTAATTAATCAGAAAAAAAACCATTTTGTTTATTTTTGAAAATAAATTACGTTCTTCGGTAAGAAAAAACCGTGTATTTTTAGTGCTCCGTGTCGAAATTGGTAAAGCAGAATACTTATTGAATCACTGTGGTCTCCAGAAATTTTAAATTTGGTGCATATAGAATGTGGTGGCTCAATTAGAAATGTGAAGTTGAGTTTCGATTTTAGAGTTTTTTGATTTCAGGGAATAATTTGGAAAGTGAGGAAAAAATTTACAAAGAAAAGCTTTTAAAGCACGAATACGTCTCCGACCCTTATCACCAAATGGACTGCTCAGAAAAATCTGAAATAATTGATAAGATTGAGAATGCGGTGTAGATTGAATGGGAATTATGTATCAGAGTTTTCTTACGTAATTACCTTGGTCTATAAAAAGAAAGCTTCATGACTCATTTATCAAAATGTTGTTTATCAACAATTATAAGGTACCTAAGGCATCTAAGGCCCAGCGGGTAATAAGGCCCATTAGCTATATTTCTTACCAAGAAAAGTTCTCTAACTTATCAACAAGTTTAAAATAAACTTTTAATCACTTCAAAACCAGATACAAAAGTTGAGCTACTCAGAGTAACAAACTCATGTAATATTTTAACAAACAAATTTAGAGGTTACATTTTCGTTCGTTGATATAAAAATTGTGCACATCGTTGATATATTAATGATTTTTTAAAGGTATTTTTCTTTCAAATTGTTATCAAAATTGAAAAAAATTAATATTCTTTAAGTTTTACATCAATTAATTTAGTTTATTTCTAAAGTATTTATATAAAATGTATATAAGTATAAATATTGACATGTTGATAATAAGGCCCACGCAAATTTTGTTTGGGCTTTATTACCAACACAATTAAAATCAAACACTACAAAGTCAAATCAGTTAAAACAGGTCTGAAGTCATTAACAAATGAAGCAAAATTAGACGCACAACCTTAAATTACTATAGTTACTCTAATATAAAAATAACAAAAAGGAAAAAGGACAAAAAACTAAGTACATTTAATTTTGATTTATTTATTGCATTTGTTTAATGATGCCAGATCAGTTTTAGTTGGTTTGGTCGAATTTTTATTTTTATTCCTTAGTGTTTGGAAGTATGGCTGATAAAAAAAAGAGCGTTGTGGTCTGAGGAAGCACTGGCATCAGCCTTAAGCTATGCAACTCGACATGGCAATCAAAGAGAGGCTGCAAGGGGATTCGGAATTCTAAGAAGAACTCTTAGATTTAATATTGATTTATTTCGACTTAATATATTCAAACACCTAGTACTTGACTTATTCGAAAAATATGATAAAAAAATTAAAAATTAAAAATAATGACTTAGGTAATTTTTTTTATTGTTGTGTTCAATAACAGTCACGCAGTCAAGTGGGATTCAAGGATTTTCGAAACTTTTTTGAACGTGTAAAAATAACAAAATATTTTGATATATAAGTTCAAGTTATTCTTAAAGTATTTTCAAGTTCAAGTTATACTTAAAGTAATTAAAATCCCCAAATTAATTTTAAAAAAAAAAATAATAAATGTACTATTTCAGGCAGTTGTAATAGGTGGGCCTTATTTTCTACACCAGTCGGAAATAAGGCCCAATTGCAGACACTTTTTAGAATCAAATTTTTGACTTGTATAATTACAAATTCATTAATTTTTTTAGGAATTTTTATCAAAAAATAAGTAAATTTTTATAATTAAATACTATATTTTTGATATTTTATAAGATATATAAATGATAAGCATATTTTGCTTAGGTGGGCCTTAATTGCCTTAGGTACCTTACTAATATTAAGTTAAACGGGTATTTTTGTATCCATAGAAATAATAAGTCCAAAATATCCAAAGATAATGACAAAAACACAGACCAATGATCACTATTATATTATACTACTAGACAAAGCGTAAATCCAGTTTGTAGGCAATTTTCTTGAGACAGGTAACGGGGTGAGACGGGTGAGATTTAAGAAATACAATGTATTGTCCATTTTTCAGCAAATAGGACTATAATTATTGCAGGACATGATTCGTATATAGGTACGTATCTTGAAAGTAAAACGAATACCGCGTTTTTTCTTTCAAAATTTTGCAGTTTATTCTCAAAAAAGTAAAATTTTATTATCAATATTATTTTGACAATAATTATTTGAAAATGTTACTACGGATACCATTGGTTATTTTATTGATTACTGTATTAATTAGTCTGTATAATACAATATGTTCATTGGTCTGCGGACAAAAATTTTAAAGCAATTTTCTGACTTAACATTATCTATTAATACATGTCTTATAATAATCAGGATCACTAATAAATAATTATTGAAAAAAAAAAACAGGTAGTGTTTTGATATATTTGGTAAATGATTCTGTTTCTGTCTGGGAAAGCGTAAACAAGCTAATATAAAGGTATGATTATTTTGTAATTTATAATTTTATAATTTATTTTAGGAATAAAATTTATTCGTCAGAAAAAATTATTTTATCTTCTCTCATATGCTATTACATCAAATCCAAAGCAACAATTAACAATACGGAACACTATTTGCGTAAGTACAACTCGCACCTGACAACTTGTTTTTTAATAAAATAAGGCCGGGCAGTAGTTGCAAAAACAACAGTTAATGATTTTTGATTGATTTTGATTTATTAAAAATTTTTTTAAAAACTTCTCATAAATATATAAATATTATTGGTTCAATGTGGTAATGTAGGCTCATTTTGAATTTTCTTTTAAAATTAGATTTTGTACGTTGATGTAAAATACTGCTTCCCAGGGAAAAAGGAAAAGATCTCTCAGAATGAAATTTAGTTGATATTGTCTCAAATCCATTAACGAGGCTTTTTTCTGTGGCATAAATTTAAAAACTTACAATGTTAGGTCCTGACTTCTTTCAGATTTAATATTTCAGTTTAAGCACTAAAAAGCACAGTGACTAAGAACTAATATGTTATTTAACGTAGATATTGAAAAAATATTTTGTCGACAATTGACGCGTATTAGCGTAATGTCATCTACTGGCAAGCAAAATGTTTTGATTGCATCAAACTAACCCAGCTTTTCTCCCACTATATTTTTTTTTTTCAGTTCAAGTAGAAAAAAAACACTCAAACATTAAATCCTATTTCAGTATTTAGCTTATCAAAGAAATTTTATTGGAATATAGTACAAACAAATTGAAAATTTTAGCATTTTCTTTTAAATATATCAATTAGTAAGATCATTCAACTAAACAAAGGTCAAAATAAAAAAATAGAAAATCACTATTTTTATTTATAACAATTTTTTTACAAATGCATAAATTAATAAACATTATTTTTTTACAAAATTACTATACTAAATTAATTACATAAATATTAAATTTTAATTTTAAATTGCACATTTTTTGTTTTTCGATCTTGAACTGTCACATACATGTAAATTAAAAATATCCACATACTTGATTCACCGGTTTTAAAATGGCACCACCGAATATTCGCGACACTGTCATCGTCCAACTAATTAACACTTTCGGACCACTTAATGGGGCACCGCGACCTTTTAAACAATGCCTGTATGATAGGTCCACCAATCTCACACCTAACGATGGAATTGTATTTGATAATATTCTTTTTGACGGTTTCCTACTATGACCAATATATCGTCTATTAAAACTATGTGCTCTTGGCATTCGTCGAAATGGTGGGGGATGTGGAACTACTCTTCGATGTATTGGCACGTAAATAATATTATTTCTTCGAATCAAATTCGTATTGAGTGGACCAAGTGGATCCTTAAAAATTGGACCTCCTTTTACTGGTAGAAAGTCACCACCAGTATGATGATCAAAATCGAAATTTTTGGTTGGTAATGTTACTTTTGATACTGGCAAATCATTATGGTTGAATATACTGTTCTGATCGAACACTGATTCAAGTACCATGTTAAAACCGAATATTGCGCCTTCGATTCCATCATCAAGACCTTTATCAAAATCTGTGTATTCTTGGCCGACAACTACGTCTCCTTTTTCTGGTAACATTATACCACGCACCTGAAAACAAGAATGTCTCCTTAGTGTTGTTCTCAAAATAGATTTTAATTTTACTATATAATAGTCGCTAAATTTGTATAAAGAATTCTAAAAATTTGGTTAAATTAGAACAAAAAAAAAATCAACAATTGACTACCTTTTCGTTATATTCCGTATGTAATAATTTTCCATTCAAATGTACACTTGAGAAACCAAGTAATCCATCCCACGATTGGCAGATGTGGTACCACTGATGTTCTTTTAAGTGAACAGGATAACTAATTACTGGCACCTCAGTGATTGCTAGGTTCAATGTTTGCCCATAAGGACCAATCCATCCACGAATTATACGGTCGCTTTCGTCAACTGTTAAAAATTAATAAGTATAAAATTCATTGTATAAAATTCATTACAAATACCATCTGATCTAAAATTATTTAAAAATAATTTCGTCTGATTTACATTTTCATTTTGCAACTTGTCAAAAATGTATAAAAATTTTAGAATATGTACATGTGAAAATTTCACATATTAAAAATTAATTCCGCATTTTTCTTCCCTTTTTATATTTCTATATACATATACCATCAGACAGCGTAATTTTGTTTTTAATAATACATAACTTTGGCTTATTTCAAGACGGCCAACCGTCCCGGATTCTGCTGGACAGTCCCGGAAAGACATTGACATTTTTGTTAAAATAGTCCCGGAAGTCCCACATTCAGATTGGAAATAATAAAAAAATTTTATAATGGCAAGTAAAGGTCGCGAAGCCGGAGCGATCGATTTTGATGAAATTTGAATATGTTGTAGAATAGGGTTTCTAAACCTCTTTTCAGTCACGGCCCGGTAAAATTTCGGATAATTTTGTGCGGATCGGTCATATTTATAATCACATTGGGCAATTATCGGTTTTTTTAATTATATTTATACGTAATATGAAATGTGTTTTTCCGACCACTTCGTCTACCATGTAATTCAGATACACATCGACACAGTGAAATATTTAAAAGTCGTTCTTTAATTTTAAATAGTATTATTTTATTCTGGGATCATTTCTGCCATTATTTGGAATAACGTTTGGTCGTGTAATATGAAATATTATTTTCAGACCACTTCGTCTACTATATAATTCAGATACATATCGATACTTTCTTAAGCATTAGCCAATTGTTTAAAGTCCACTCTTTAATTTTAGACCAAATTCTTGTAGCCTGGAATCATTTCCGCTATTAGTTGGAATAACATTAGGTCGTGTTGTATGGTTTGTTGTTTTCCAACCATTTGGTTTACCATATGACCCCGCTATGTTAGCTCCGCTGTTTTCTTTTTTGAGACACAAAAGCTGTGTCGTATCAT
Organism: Brachynemurus nebulosus; assembly: GCA_035578155.1. Classification (NCBI taxonomy): domain Eukaryota; kingdom Metazoa; phylum Arthropoda; class Insecta; order Neuroptera; family Myrmeleontidae; genus Brachynemurus; species Brachynemurus nebulosus. Next base: position 47,505,250 of record JAPWDM010000001.1, on the reverse strand, counting down.
GGTCTGCGGCCTCGGGACCTTTACTTATCAATGTTTTGTTTTTTTTCATCAATTGTATTTTTTGACAAAAAAATAATTTTTTTTTATTTTTGTTCATCAATTTTATCTTTGAAAAGAAAATTTTTTGGAATTTTTCAAAATATCACACGAATAAAAATAAGGTCCAAGATTGTTATATTGTCCCGCATTGACTAGTCAAAAAAAATTGGCCGCCTTAGGTTATTTCTTTATAGAACGCTAGAATATCTTAAATTTGTTTGTCACTAACTACATGTTATAAATTATTAAAATTGAATTACATTCTTCAAAATTTTCTTTTGTCGTTTATTTTTATTTATTTGAAAACCCACTTTTTAATGAAAAAAGATATTGTCCTAATTTTCACAGCAACCATTTTATATGTACATAATAAATTATAACAATTTTAATACATACCTACTCATACTCGTAGATACATATTATATCAAATATATTACCTATATCTTTTAATATATACTTAGGATTAATATGGATATATTTTGGCCTTTGTTGCTTCATGTAAAACTAATATAACATAATATAGTACATGAAAAAAAAATTTCATCCCCAATTTCCAATCCGGAAAAATACCTCAAGATATCAACAAAAAAAAAATTCCCCTAATATTAATTAAGACAATATAATTATACCTGTAGTACATACATGCAAAATTTCATTTTCATAGGCCGAAAAATTTAACAGTTATCAGAGTGTGACAGACAGACATGACGAATTTATAAGGATTCCGTGATTTATTTCTTCGGAACCCGAAAATAGGAATTTCAGTTAAATAATTTTTTTTTAATTTTATTTCAGACGATATTATTATTTTATTAACACAGCTGTATATTATTTACTCTTATGATGTACTTACGGGAATATGAGAGCAAAGGATGTGAGTACGTAAAATTTATACTTTTTACCCAGACGCAATACGTAAATTCACTTATTTTCGGTACATCCGTTACGTATCGTAAAAACTGAAAAAGAAAAAAAATGGAAATTAGATTTTTGTATTCAACTGAGGCAAAAAAATTACAATTATAAATCTAAGCCTTTGTTTTAAGTTTAAATAAAAAAAAGGGATTGTAGATGAAGTCCATTACAATATGTAGACAGACGTAATATATCCTTTATTTATTGTCGTGGTTTGTTTTTGTTACAAATAAAATTAGGTGAACATATATAGGCAGTACAAATTAGAAAGTAGGCATATATAGTGGAATAAGTTAAAATACAAAAAATATTTATACAAAATATATCTTGACAATCACAAAAAATCATAAAAAAAAATTGTGTTCGTTCCAGAATGCGACTATAAAAAGCTGTTGTTAGGAGTGAAATTAAGAATTACATAGTCATTCTAAAAATTTGGTATGGAGAAAACAAAAAAAAAAAAAATTAAACAGTTGTGTTCGTTCTAGGACACTTTATTGTCTACAAAAGGCTATAAAATATAACAGCAATAATATTTAAGCAATATACAAATACTGAAATCGCTTAAAATTCAATTATTTATTATTTTTGATACCAAAAAAAGACTTGAATGTTTATCACACTAATCGATTTATCTCGTTTCAATAGATTTTTGAGAACTTTCCCAATAAAATATCTTGATTGATTAACTATAAAAACATTTAACTATTTTAAACAAACCATATGGAAAAATTTTTTTGTCTCAAAATTCCGGACTTTTTGCTGCCAGTGATAAGTACAATAGATAAGGTTACAAAAAAAAGAAAAAGAAAAAAAATCAAAGATCCCAACATCAAAAAAGTGAACCCTAGGAATTTACCAAATATAAATTATACTAAACTATGTTGATAAAATTGAACATTATTTAGAATTACACCGTATTTTGGAAAATTTGTCACAGATGGCGGCACCTGTACTAGTGAATATATACATATCACAGCATTTTGAGCCGCCATATTACAGGACGGGTTAACTCGTCTTAATCATTTAAAGAGCTAATCAGAAATTAATAGAAATCAATATTACAAATTAACTTTCTCTATAGAAACACCTTAAAATTTTCACCTTATTCTTAAAATTCTTAAAATCAAATTTAAGAAACAATATAAGAAACTGTGTAATTTTTACGTGAAACTTTTAGCTTTTCGAAACTTACTTCAAGGATAGTTGAACCGTTCATCTAACCACTGTCATAGTAGAATCATCTATCCAAAAATAGTAGAATGGAACAAATTTGAGTTTAGAGATTTTTCTTCGTTCAGGCGTTTGAAGTGGTACAAATTAGCGATGATCGATATTAAAAAACATCGATGTTGACATCGATGTTAACATCGATTCAAGAGTATCGATATACGATATATATCGAAAGAAAGACATCGATGTTCGAAAACATCGATGTTTATGTAACAAAATAAATAACCATTATGATCTGTTATTTTATTTATTAAAAATTAACATTGCCAGTATTTATTTGGTACACTTTGCAAAAAAAGTCACTTTGTTGGCAATTTCCCTTTTAATATGTTCCTTTGTATATACAAATCCTGCCCAGCTTTTGAAAAAAGTCTCTCTGAAGCTGCTGAAGTTGCTGTGAAACACAAATATTTAATGGCAATTTTTTTCAAGTTTGGATAAGTGGATCCTAGAACTTATTGCCACAAAAGTATTGGATCTTGTTTTAAATCAGCTGCAGGACTTTATAAATACTGGATAGCTTAGAGTAGTTTCGATATTATTCTCGTAACATCGATGTGTCGATGCTATCGAGGACATAACATCGATGTTTTTACATTGATGTTTTCCCCCTAAACATCGATGTTTTTCTACCATCGATGAATTTCGATCATCCCTAGTACAAATAAGCGGTCACACTTATAAATTTGAATAACTGCAAATTCGCTACTGCACTTCTCTCATTACAAGGTAACTTTAGATACGATTTTTCAAACATACAACTGATTGTTTGGGCTATAGCTATACAGTACAAGCTGTCAATAATGGCAGGGAACCGCATTACTGAACCGATGTTTGGTATACCCTGTTTGTAGGTATCCCAACCCATTCGCCACAAAGTTTTGTTCCGAATGAGATTTAATCACTGGCATTATTCGAAAGAATGAGACAAAGTACAACAGTGAAAAACGCGGAACTGATCTAGAGTTGGGGGGAGGGGTAAGGTATTACTGAGGACTTCTATAGTAGATTGAAATTGATAAATAAATTCACAATAAAGTCAGCCAAACTTTAAATGGTTAATTTTTTTGGATTCTGGACTTACCTATTCCATCAAAATTCTTAAAATATTTTTCAGTTATTAAAATAAACTAATTAGAGTAAAGAATTTTAACCAAAAGTCAAATTAAATTTTTCCAAAAAGATTATTTTGTGTAAAATACAGAAAAAAAAAACATTAAAAATACCGATTAATAATCGATTTCTAGATAAAAATAATTTTAAAAAAAAATATATACTCAATAAATCGTTTAAATAAATCTCGTAAAATTTTCTTTATGATCTCTTTGCACAGAAATTAAACTTTAGCAATTAATTTTTTTCATAATATATTATATTTTAATATTAGTTTCTCCTACAATAAATTATTTATGTATCAGTTTCATTAAAGCCTTACAGCCAAAAAAGTAATTTCAATAAAATAAAATAAATAAATAAATAAATAAGTCATTTAAAAATTTATTTCAAATAAACATTGATCGCTGTTTTCAATTTCAATCTCATCAAATCTACCACATGATTGATGAATATACGCGTATCGGAAATAATCTGCATAATAATTTCTTCTACATACATAGGTGTTACGTTAAAGAAATCAGATGGCTATGCTTCCGGTTACCTGTTGTCCGCGAAACACGACATCTGTCTTATTAAATAACCGGTTGTTCATTTTTTTTTAAATGACCTTTAATTTCTGTACAGTATATAAATTCGGTCCAAATGCATAGTTGGTATTTACTTACGGACCGCGGGTTGTAATGGGTGTAAATCAAGTTGATTTTATGCACACTGGACAACATGCATAATTATAGCCTGGTAGAGGACTACAACGACGTGTTTTACATATCTTGGTCAATTATGTTTATGTGTTGTACTGCATAAGTGCAACAGGAACCGTAATTGTACGTACAATTTGATATACATTATGATGTTTTTAAAGTCAGAATTTTAATTGATAATAATTATTATAATTTGGAAGTTCCGTTAAAATTTTATTAAAATTAAAAAAGAAATATTTATTCCATATTTTGAAGAAATTTGATACATATTTTTGTAGTTAATTAGATAAATATTCGAATTTTGGCAACATGTCACAAGCTAGTATGTATGTGATTTCATAAACAACGCATCTAGCTATAAGGTTTAAGGCAGTTGGTCGATAAAACGATTTCTTCAAAGGATTTTAACGAAACTTCTCTAGATATTTATTTAATCTAATACCAATAATACGAGCCTTTACCAAAAAAAATGACCACCCCAATTTTGAGAAAAACTATTTTTTTTTTCTTGAATAAAATGAAAACAGGTCAAAGGAATTTCATAAAAATTTAATATGTTATTTAATACAAAGTTTCAAGCCATATTTAATAAGAAATAAAAATTATTGACCACGCCGTTTTTGAAATATAATTTAAAAACATCATTTTAGAACGTTTTTACAACGCTTTTTCAACAATTCTTTTAAATTGCTACAACATAAGCGCGCGGGAATTCAAAAAAACAAGTGGTATACAAATATAATAATAATTGAAGAATATTGATACATTATTTAATTTTCGATAAAAGAAAATTTTTTTGCTAAGATATACTTTTGTACCTGACTATTTCAGAGCAACCACGTTAAGCGATGAGAAAAATGAATTTAGTTCTGTTCCTACAAAGGAAATCCTACTCATAAATCTGGCCGTCTAGTTTGCCAAAGACCTCTAACACAATCTTTAAAAAGATAGAAGGCCATGTAAATTGGATTGGATAGGACCAAGTTGGATTTTTTTTGTCTTGAATCAACATTACTCACATTGAAAGTTTCCATCATTTTTCAACGTGAAGTATCTATTTAGAAACTCAAAGGACAAACAGTTGTAGTGGTTTATCGGGTTGAAAGCTCTGTTCTCGAAACCTACTATCGTGAAACCAATAAAATAATGAATCGACCTAAGAACTAGCAAGTATAATTTGACATACATTTGATATATGTATAACATTTTTTGAATTGGTCCTCTCTCTAGATCTGATTTCAAAAGTATACATTCTACTGACAAAATAAATTTATTATTAACTGGTGTTTTTAGCCAAACATTTGATTTTCCTTCGTAATAACATGCCATGAGTCTCAAAAATCGATGACCAAACTTCTAGAGCTTATTATTTTAATCATTTCCAATAATTTAAAAAAGATAACTACATAATCATATTTTATTTATAGTTCACAAGTTATTTACGTCTTACGTCAAAAACAGTTTGTTGAATTTGACAGCCTATTTAATATTAAAATTGATATTTTAGACCATATTTTTCAATTATTAACAATTGCGTTAGGAGTTTTTTTTTTAATATTTCAGTAAAATAATTATTAATAAGCCCCAAACCACTGTCTGCCATTTTTTGTTTTATTTTATGGCACAATTGTCAAGGACAATTTATAAGATAACGTTGTTTTATAAAGATTATATAATATGGTACATATAGGTACAGTTAAAATAATACGAAAATAATGTTATTACTTATTATGTTATTTATGAGAAGTCAGTATGCGATCAATATTTTGGTAAAAAATTTTGTCAAAAGGCAGCTCTAAATTTGGCAACGAACTACGTATAGATCTTCATGTACCACTTGTAATCTTTCCTGTATTTTGGTTTTCATTTCCATAAGCTCTGGGAAAACCTAATTTCAGATGATACCTCACAGGATATGTTAATTATAACTTTTTCTGAACCAAATTAATTTTTTTTTCTAATCGCTGACTAGCAATATATGTGCGCGTCATCAAAACCTAACATCATGCCAAATTTAAAATTTCCACATTACATTGTTTTTGAAAAAAAATGTCTGTGATAGAAGAACAAAGGGATAACAGAGTGATCTTATGAAAATATTTCCCTTTTAAGGCACGCAACGCCAAAAATGGGAAATTTTTACGATATAAGAGCACATTATAAAGTTACAATTTATGTTAGTGTCCTAATTTATATTAAACATATACACATATTTTTAAAAAATATCAATAAATTAAACAGCTCTTAAATTATAAAAGAAATGATAGAAACATATACTTTTTTTTGTTGAAAATGGACCGAATTAAGCTTGTAAAGTTCGGTCGTCGACTTTTGAGACACTCTGTGTACATACTTTTATCAAAACGACTTGTAGGTATACAGTAAAAACTCCCTAATCTTGGCAAGCATGTCCAGGATCATTCTCTAGTCTTGACATTCCCACTATTTACTACCTCTATGCGCACTGAATGCGCAGCATACGCAATTTAAATCTAAAAAAAGAGACAGGTAGAGAAGGATACCAAATATACGCTATACGCGTCATTAATTACGTGGGAGAAAATATTGTCAGGAGTAGAGAAATTATCCAGTCAAGATTAGAGAGACAGCAAGTTTATGGAGCGCAAGTTTACGGGGCTTCTACTGTAATTTATTTAAAATAAAAAACAAATAAATTTTAAAATATATTATCTATTAATCAAGTATAATAATACCAGACATATTCAATACTGAACAGTAAAACCTACCCAGTTAATAAAGGTAATGCACGCAATCGATACATGCAAAACAAACTCTTTATTTTAATTAAAAATTGAAAAACTTGCTGTTAAAGTGGAATTATGAGGAATTGGAACAAAATAAGCTAATGAATATTTTATGCATCTTGCATTATGCATTTAGTTATTTATGTAAATATCCACTGACCACTGTACATACATACTATGTCTGTATGTTACGTTATGCGGAATGTAATTTATGTACAATTTATTTGAATGTCAATGAACAGTGAGGTCAATGGAATGCACTCACTCAATAATAATACAAAATTATTTTTGATTCATATTTATATATGTTTTTACGACGCTATAATTTAAATATACAGTACAGTTGTGGTACTCTTACTAATGCAGTTTCTATATATTTCAGTACGAGCCCTCCTCACCCCCCACACCTTCTAAATAATGCCACGTTCAATAATGTCATTCTGTAACGTTTCTTTTCTAATGAAAATTCTACACTTATTGAATAACAAAATTTAAACAATTTTTTTTTTTTAAATTTCTAGCATTATTTTGAAGGAATAAAATAAAATGTCACGTAGGAGAACACGAAGATAGACTAAGAATATAGTTTTTTCAGAAATTTTACTCTCCTACTGGATAAAGTTAACATTATTGGCAACTTCACCAACAGTAAGTCAAAATAGAGATAATCTTATTAGGGTAAAAAAGTTTCGTTTAGGTTTTAGTTTCAAATTTTGGCTCATCCCAACAAACACTTTAAAAATATCGATAATTTCAAGTCATACATACTTATACGTACATACGTACATTAATATTAATGGTGGAAGCATTGGGAAAATAAATTAGTAGTTAGCAAACAATATATGTAGCTGTGTTCACCTTTCTAACACTGGCTTTCAGCTATCATATTCTTTCCCCAAACAGACAGTCAAGACACTTTTGTTAGTGACCTACCTAACAAATTAGGATATCCGAGCTCAATTCTTGATCACTTCTATTAATTATTTACTTAACTGCAGTAGAACTTCAATTAACCGTCACTTGATTATCCGTCAGATTCTGTTATCCATCAGTGTCTAATATAAAGAAAAATTCATTCTTCGGCATTGGGTATATAAACTTAGTTTTTAAACACCTACACAATCTTGTAGAAAAGTAAAATATATTTTATTAATGTTAATATTGGTAATTAGTCTAATAGCACTAAATTTTATCTATACATTAATTGTAGAATAGACATAAAATTTTTTAAAAAGAGATTCTTGTAGGGATTGCCGAGGAGAACATTTGTTCAAAATGTGAACTCCCGGAAATGTTTTTTTACATCATGAATAGCGTTTTTTGACCTTTCACCGCTTACGTAACGAAAACGGTGATAGATACATTAAAAAGTGTTAAAACCTTTCTTGTAGAGAATCGAATTCTCTACAAAAAAGTCCGCGAGAGCACCTGTCTATCTTATACAGGTGAAAAGATACAGCACTCCAAACGCGCACTCAAAAATTCACTTTTTCTAGCGTTCCGGTAAGGTTCCGGGCGGCAAACCCTGCCGGAACGCTAGAAAAAGTGGATTTTTGAATGCGCGTTTGGGGCGCTGTATCTTTTCACCTGTACAAGATAGACAGGTGCTCTCCCTGACTTTTTTGTAGAGAATTCAATTCTCTACAAAAAAGGTCTTAACACTTTTTAATGTATCTATCAGCGTTTTCGCTACGTAAGCGGTGAAAGGTCAAAAAACGCTATTCATGAATTTTCATTATTATTTAAACAATATAAAAAAACATTTCCAGGAGTTCACATTTTGCACAAATGTTTTCCTCGGTAATCCCTACAAGAATCTCTTTTTAAAAATTGTTTATATCTATTCTAAAATTAATGTTTAGTAAGATAGGGCTTAAAATTAGTGCTATTGGACTAAATGGTATGTTGGAGTCCAAAACTTTTTCTTAGGCAACCTTGTTTATATGAATAACTTTGGGTAATTGAATATATTAGATATGTATTATCAATTTTTAAAAATTTTCATTTTCGTCACAAAGCTAGTAATAAAAGCAATTTGCTAAGAAATTTCTGTTATCCGTCTAATCGTCACAGGCCCGGACCCGACGCTGACGGTTAATCGAAATTCTACTGTTCGGCTTATTACTGTAAAAAAGTCTCCGATTTATCCCAACTAGCATCACTGTGTTACAAAAAAAAAAAATTAAGTACCCATTTTAATTTTTTCTGTTTATTCATTCATACACATCGCTCAATAAGAAAATATGCGATTATACGTACTTTTTAGGGGTACTCAGAGATTTTGACCTCTGAGTATCCCTCATAGTTTTGCACTTTCCACATTCTAACGTGTGACCAACTTGCACTTCACCAAACTTTCTGCTGAACTCAGTTCGCCAAGTTTTTGGGGTAAAGGGGGTATTTTTCTTTATTACAAAAATAAAGATTTAAAACGTTAATTCTGGACCTAACTATTAATAATTTAATAGTCGAACGTATAAAATTAAAAATTAATTAGATTTTTTTCGTAATTGCTAATTTTTTTTTAATCTTTCTTGTTAGCAGTAAGGTATAAATAAAAAAAATATAATTGACGCCTATACTATTAGGTACATGATTATTACTGTGTCGTTTATGGATATTTAAATGATTTTAATATTACCTACATATTAAATTACCTAAATGATTTTAATATTACCTACATATTAACAGTAAATTACTATCAAAAAAATGCAAACTTTAACAATATTTTTTAAATTCATTCAAATTCAATTTAATTGCGATTATTGCGATTAATTTTGCTATTTAAATATATTAGTTTTTGACATTTGACGTTTTGAAATTTTACTCAAAATATACATACGTAATTTACACATGCTACCTATATATATAGTGAGTATACCATAGAACACTAGAAGCCAACTAACATAAAAAAAGTGAAATTCGCTTGGAGTCATTTGTAAGCCAGTCACAGCTTAAGGTGGTTACCTTGTGACATGCTAGTAGAAAAAATTGTAAACCTACAATTACTTTTTGTTTAATGGATAGATGTGTTGGCACCTACTACTTTTGATAGTGTTATGTATGCATACTATCAAATATAGCCTGTCCATGTACACTTACACTATCAAAGGTTTTTATGATAAACAGTTTGGCATCATCGCAGTTTATCCCAACAAACATAATGTTATTTGTCTATCATACAGACCACTGAGTAATGTGTCATAGAGTGTTATTCTATTTTAATACATATTATCAGGTATCGGACATTTTTCGGATCATACAGTATCGTACTTTGTATACGCAGGTATGTTTACTTGATGTTTTGATGAATTGCAGGTTTTTTCGGACAGGTCAGGACCGTACTTATTGCAATAAAATTTTGCAACTAAACTTCATGAAATTGTGCACATTTGAATGAATGGAACTGGTCAAAAATTACATTTTTCGCCATTTAGAATACTAGCGGCTTTTTTTATTTGAGAAAAATAAGAGAATCAAAAAATCGAAAAAAATTTTGTAAAATTCATTGACAAGTTGTTTATATATTGTTCATATGTTGAAAAGTTGAAAATATTTAGACGGTCCACTATAATACCTATCAGATACATATTTGCTAAGATTTTTTGTTACAGAAAACAAATTTCTAATAAACAACTATACTTCTTTTTAAATTGAAAACAATAAAAAAAGATGGATTTATTTAATTTAAATGACAATATAAACAGAAACTCGTTCGATAGTCAATAAAAATTATAGTGGCACTTTTCAGTTTTGGCAGGTCAATAATAACAATTTAAAAAAATGTTTACATAAGATACGTGGAAATAATATTTTTATACGGCATACATATATGTGTGTGTGTGTTCTATACGTATGTTTATCAAAATATCTAAGTATTCATCTTTTATTTATATTAATCACAATATTCAATCACACAAAAGTCAATATACCCGCGTATACAAAACACGATACTGTCTGATCCGAAAAATTTCCGATACCTAGTTATATATATGGTGTTTGTTACTTTGTGGTGTGTGTACACATTATACATAAAACATAAGATACATGACTATAATACATACCATACATACCATACCTACATAGATGTCGCCTGACATATTACGCTCGTATATATGTAATTTTTTACTGAACAAATAGATAATTCTTATATAAAAAATAAAATGTCTGCTCAGTTACGGCATAAAGGTAAATATATTAAACAAAAAGTCCTGAAGAAAAAATTGAAATTTGTTAATCAGATGCGTGAAGGAAAATTAAAAAAAAAATCGGAGATCGAATCTAACCTAGACGATGGTAGAAGTGTAGTTGAACTTAAAGAATTGGCAAAAAATCTAAGGTGTTGTCAATGTAAAGACCGCATTTATTTGGAAAATACTAAGAAAGAGATTCATTTAGGGTTGAATTCTGTTTTATGGATTAATTGTGAAAAATGTAATATTTTAACGAAAGTTCCAACTGGAAAATTTCACACGAAAACTAACAAGACTTCTAATAAAAAATACAGTGTATCTGATGTTAATACTAAAGTTGTCATGGGTAAGATTTATTATTTATAATATTTATTCATTGTAAGAGTAATTTATCAAATAATTATATAGTATATTTTATTTATGTTATTGTTACCAGGTTGCATAGATGCTGGTGTAGGCCATACAGCATTAAATAAAATACTAGCTTGCTGTAACATTCCAGAAATAACTCAGGCTTTGTACAAACGATATGAGAGGGAAGTAGGTCCAATAATTGAAAAAGAAGCTAAACAAAGTTGCAAAAGAGCTGCCGAAGAAGAACGCAAATTAATACTGGAAAATATTGACAAATTATGTGTTGAGTTGTAAGGGCTTAAATAGTTTATTGTCAATGATCTGTTGATAAATTCTAAGCTATTATTTATTTATTTATTTATTTTAGACCGATTGAGATTGCTGAGGAAATTTATCCACATTACTGCAAACTTCATAAATCTATTACTTCTTCTTCATCTACTTCAGTTGAGATATTTGATACCAATATAAATGATATAATTAGCATAATTGTATCGTACGATATGGGCTGGAGTAAGCGAGGAAATGGAAAAACCTACGACAGTTTAAATGGTTACGGGTGTATTATTGGGTTTTTAAGTGGAAAAATTTTAGATTTTGCCACGCGCAATCGTAAATGTAATATGTGTGATGCTGGCCACCCTAAAACAGATCATGATTGCCGCAAAAATTTTCAAGGTAGTGCTAAGGCAATGGAGCCCTCTGTAGGAGCAGAATTAGTTGTTGATAGTGAAATTCTAAAAGAATCCAATCTAAAAGCTCGTGTTGTAATTGGTGATGAAGACAGCTCAACGATAGCTTCTATACGCAATAAAACTACCGAAAAAATTTTTAAACTTGCTGATCGCAATCATCTTCGGAAGGCATTTGTGAATGATTTATATGCAATACAAAAAAATTTCAAAGAAATGAGGCAAAAGGGAGCCATTCTACACTTAAAAAAATGTTTCAGTTACGCTGTCATTCAAAACAAAGGAAAAAGCGAAAGGCTTGCAGCTACTTTATGTTCTATTCCTGATCACGTGTTTAATCAACATGAAAACTGTGGAAGTTGGTGTCATCATCATTCATCAGAGAATTCTATACCACAAACAATTATATTTAAAGATCCAGATCTACATGTAACATTAACACAAATTTTCTCAAAATATGCTAAAAATGCATATAAATTTTCAGTAGCCGCATCAAGTGAGGGTAATGAGAGTGTCAATAATGTCATGGGCCATAAGTCACCAAAAATTAACTGTTACAGTCGTAGTGAATCATCTGATTTTCGATATGCCAGTACTGTATGTACAGTAAATGACGGTGAATCTCATTTAATTAATGTTGAAAAAGGACTGTTATTATCACCTGCGAAACGTTTAAAAAAATTCGCACGTAAGAAAGACTCGGTTAGAACTAGAAGAGCTACAAAAGCAAAATTACCTGTCACTAAATTACGGAGAAATATTTTAGCTCAAAATAGAGAACAATTACGAAAAAAAAATGAAAATTCGGAAGGTATGCAATATAAATCAAATTGTGGATTTTCATCAAATGAAATAAATACAAATTTCAATTTAGAAGATCAAATTAAGCATATAAACTTTACAAAAATGGATATTTCACCCGAGACCTGTAATGTGGTATATTTTGATTTAGAAACATCTGGTCTACGAAGATCTGATGAAATCTTACAGATTGCAGCGAAGTTTGAAGACCAGGAATTCAGTGTATACATCACGCCAACCAAAGAAATAAGTCAAGAAGCCTCCGAAAAGACGGGTTTAAGAATAATTGGTGGTCAGTTATATTTAAAAAATATCAGACTTCTTACTATTCCTTTATATAACGCTTTGGTTTCATTCTCCGAGTTTTTAAGCTATTCACAGAAACCTTGTGTGCTTGTTGCACACAATGTTAAGTTCGATGCTTCATTTCTTATTCGTGCTCTTTCATCGACAAATATGATTGAACATTTCCAGATAATTGCTGGGTTTAGTGATACACTACCATTATTCAAAAAAAAACTTTCTCAACGCAAGGGAGAGGGTATGTTTAAGCTAAATACCTTAGCAAGAGATTTTTTGGAAATAAAGTCTGATGATAATTTTCATGAAGCTTTATATGATGTTCAAACTTTAGCTGAACTAAGTTCGTTATTAATTGAAAGTAAAAAATTGTTTTCAAGTACTGTGTCGTTTGTAGACGCCATATATAATCAAATACGTTTGCGAAGAATTGCAACCATAAGACCATCATTACAGCCACTAGACAAAGTTGTTTCAAATGGAATGCTAAAAAAAATAGCAGGTGAAAATATCACTTATGATATTTTAAAAGAACAATTTAACACTCAAGGAGAAACCGGAATAAGAGCTCTAATGAGTGAAAAACTAGAAAATGGAAAGCCTCGGATTACTAAAAATCCGCGAATTTTGAAAAACATCATAAATTTTTTGGGATCAGAAAAAAGTAAAGAAGTATAGCGTCATTAATTTAAATAAGTGTGTTCTAAGAATGTATTTTTATTTTATTTTTTTTTTATGTTAACGTTTTTATCAATATATATCAATATTTTTTACAGTTTGAGATATAAAATTTATGTTATTTATTTTATACTGTTAAATTACAAAAAAATAAATAAAGTTTATAACTATATAATTTTATACTTTTTTAATTTAAATAATTTCATTTGTAATAATAAATTTATTATTCACTAGCATTTACCCGCGGCTTTGCCCGCGTATCAGCAAAAAGCTGGGCGGATTCTAATACGCACTGTCGTCAAAAATATGGGAAACTTTGAACCAGGGGGTGTCCACACGGCAGTGTACCACAACATTAAGTACAGTACCGTGTCGAAAGTATGGATACACCTTGAGTTAAGATGTCCGTCCCTATGCTTTTAACGACATAGTGTGCGTTGGAACCCGCTCAGCCCTTTTATGAGTGACTTTTGAAATGAAGAGAATATACAAAATTCGAATGAAGTCAACGATTCTTTTCTTTACACCGTTTTAAATATATTTTCCCACGGGAATAAGAGTTCCCACAGGATTCAGATATTTTTTCCGGGGATAGAAAGCAGTCTGTGTTCTTTTTTGTCCCCTTTGTAATCAATATGTAAAGTTTGAAACCAATCTTCTATTTTTTTAATAGTCAGTTATCGTTATTTCATTGTTTCGGCTTAAAAAAATTTCCCTCGGAAATGAGATACTTTCTCGGCGTAAAAAGTAACCTATGTTAATCGCTGTATATCGTTGTATCTGTTAACAATATGCTAAGTTCCAACAAATTCAAAGAATCTTTTTTTGTTTCATTTAAAATATATTTTCACACAGGAATGAGATTTCCCACGGGATTAAGATGTTTTCCCGTGGTAAAAAGTAACCTGTGTTCTTTTTCGTTCTCACTGTTAACATTATACAAAGTTTGAAACTAATCGTCCGCTTTTTAATAGTCAGCTGTCATAATTTAATCTATTTTCCCTCGGGAATAAAATATTTTTCCGGGATAAAACGTCGCCTATAACTATTTCTGCCCTCCAAGCTATGTCTGTGCCAAGTTTCAAATTGATAGGTTAAGTATGGTTAAAGCGTGAAAGCAAGTCAAATAAACAAACGCACCTTCGCATTTATAATATCAGTATGGATAATCTTAATTGAGTTACAAATTAACGGTATTTAACATTTTTAGGCTACTCAGAGGCCATAACCTCTGAGTAAGCCTTATCGTTTCACAAAAACACTATTCTAATGTGTGACCAACTTGCATTTCTGTTTGCTGAACTCAGCTCCCCAACTTTTTGGAGTAAAGGGGATATTTTTCTTAATTACAAAAATAAAAAATTTAAGACATTAATTTTGGACCTAACTGCTAATTGTTTAATAATCGAACGTATAGAATTAGAAATTAATTAGATTTTTTTCTTAATTGCTAAATTTTTTTTTAATCTTTCTTGTTAGCAGTAAGGTATAAATAAAAAAAATATAATTGACGCCTATACTATTAGGTACATGATTATTACTGTGTCGTTTATGGATATTTAAATGATTTTAATATTACCTACATATTAAATTACCTAAATGATTTTAATATTACCTACATATTAACAGTAAATTACTATCAAAAAAATGCAAACTTTAACAATATTTTTTAAATTCATTCAAATTCAATTTAATTGCTATTTAAATATATTAGTTTTTGACATTTGACGTTTTGAATTTTACTCAAAATATACATACGTAATTTACACATGCTACCTATATATATAGTGAGTATACTCTATTTTGAAAGTGTCACACCATAGAACACTAGAAGCCAACTAACATAAAAAAAGTGAAATTCGCTTGGAGTCATTTGTAAGCCAGTCACAGCTTAAGACATTAGTCCGTCAGTAGTCGTCGTCGAGTCAACACACCATTATATTAACAATATACCCATTGTTAGTTGAGCACGTTGAACAGCTCTCTCTGGTAATACGTGTGATGTGATTGTATGTGTGTATACACATACTACTACAAAAAACCAAACTAATACACTGCAAACAGTGTGTATGTACACAAACAGACTACGTCACAAACTCATTACAAGTGGAACAGAGGCAAAGCCAATCTAGTTTGTCCCCTTGTATCACACAGTATATAATACATGATAGGTACCTACAACATATGTACATAAAGCTACGGATACACGAGACATCTAAATTAGCATTATTGTGTGCAATGTTTACACTATAGAACACTAGAAGCAAACTAATATCAAAAAAGTTTAGTTCGCTTGGAGTCATTTGTTGGTCTGTCACAGCTTAAGGCATTTAGTCAGTCGGTGTCGGTCATCGAATCCACTACGATTGTTATGTATTGTAAGACCATTGTTACTTGACCTGCACGTTGCTCTGTCCGATAATACGTGTTTTGTAATTGTGTGTGTAAATACTCACACAGAAGCAAACATCAAGCCTAAACCACTACAAACAGTTTGTACTTACACAGCATAGTGATGCGAAGTGGAGGAGATTTTACGTCACCTTTCTGCTACAGTCGGAATACTAACTATCATATAGTAGTTTGGCCCGTTGGTTTACACGTTCAAGTAAAGCGGGTTCTACACGATGGTACGAACGTTCCTTCCAACATTCGATCGAACGTTTGAGGCAGTTAAGTTCGATAGTTGGTGCGACGAATGTATCTGCTACACGGTGAATCGAATGTTTGATCCAATACGAATGATGATGTGTTGGTACTCAGTGGACGATGTTATCTGTCTGATGTTATCTCTAATGTTATACACTGATGTTGTCTCTCTTCACATGAACGAGCGTGCAGCTGCTGAGTCGAACCAACCAACGAACCAACATTGACCTTCAAATGTTCGAAGCACCCCTTTGACTCGGTGCAAAAATACCGACATCGAACGGGACACGACCAAATGCGAACGTTTGACGCTCGACATTGGACACTCGTAGGTTCGAACAACGGCTACACGATGCTATGAACCATCCAACGTCGAATGTTGGAAGGTGTTCGTAGCATCGTGTAGCAGCGGCTTAAATTTGCAGTCTAGATAAGGCTAGAACAGTTGTATACACTCGAGTTGCTAGACTTCTCTAGCAAATATTTGAGGTTGTTTACACAGTAGTGTCACACACGGCGAATAGAATAGTGTCAGACATTTCACACAACACCTGATTTAGATTATAATTTAACATTTCTAAATCGTATTTTGTATTGCCATATTCTATTTTGAATTGAAAACTAATATTTTTATAAATGTTGCTGCAAGACGGCAGTTTCGTACTGAAAATAATTTATTTCATTTTTTGCTATAGTGTAAATCCAACTTGTAAAATTTTATTGCGTTTACTTTTTTCTTAGAGTTGTAATATAATATTATCTCTGTATTATCTTTTGGATGCGTCTCACAATTTAGGATTACCTTGTTGGTAGTATCTTAAATCAACTTTTCTGTCCTTTTGTAAAAAAAAAAACTTCTACACCAAAAGCGTGTCGTGTGTCCGTACCTTTATAATCTTTTTAAAATAAATTATTTTTTTTTTTGTCAAAAGATTCTTATATTATAACATAACCTATTTGTATGACTTAACGTTTATGTAAAAAAAAACAATATGTTTTCATCCAAATCATTTTAATATTTGCGACGATTTGAATTTTTACACAAAATTTCGAATGCGAAAGGAATTTTTATTTTGGAAAAAATTCGCCCACGAATACAACACAAAACGAACTGGTATGCTGTTTTTTAAATAATAAGTATTTCAACTAAGCAGTAATGTATCTTTTTTTTAGGAATAGTACATTATCTTCAGAAATAATG
This sequence comes from Brachynemurus nebulosus, assembly GCA_035578155.1. NCBI lineage: Eukaryota > Metazoa > Arthropoda > Insecta > Neuroptera > Myrmeleontidae > Brachynemurus > Brachynemurus nebulosus. Next base: position 47,487,613 of record JAPWDM010000001.1, on the reverse strand, counting down.
TTTTTTTTAAGGAGAAGTTTTCAAAGCTACTACTAGCAAAGTAGTGAAATTAGTGTCACACAAAATTGCTTTGTTGCGTGAAGAATTCATTAAATTTCCAACAACTGACGTCGAAAAGGCGCAAGTTAAAGAAAATTTTTATAACATTACGCGGTTTCCGAGAGTGTTTGCTGCTTTACATACATACACGGTTACATATACAGGCTGGAAACAGATTTATCGAACGTGGGGCAAGTATGGTGAGAAATTTTTCTCAGGATCAATGTGATCTCTGACACTTTTTGATCAATAATATTTCATTTTTAAATCGCGTTACCATGGATCTGCAATATTTTTGTGTTTGTCAGATTAAATACCCCTGTCGCAGCATCTGCATAACATAGCGAATTTCCAAATTTTAGGGACTGGCGGATCTCATCTAAGAACTGTACCTATTTAAAATAGTTTAGCTTTCTAAGAGTAAAAGATTTTTTAAAATCGGCTGGGTAATTAGTTTTGATATTTTTGGGACCCAAGAACCCGAACGGACTTTGTGCAGCATAGTTGTATCCATCTAAAATAATTTAGTTCTCTAACAGTGAAAAAATTTTCAAAATCGGTCGGTTAGTTTATTTTTTACAATAATGGGAACAGTAAACCCTGGCGGAAATCATACAACATAACCTTTATTCATCTAAAATAATTTTAGTAAAAAGTTTATCCTAACAGTAAAAAACGGGTCCTAGGGATCTCATATAACTTATGGTAGTCCGTAAGGTTCTTGTGGACATCATTTAATTACTTAATGAATTCAAATACTTTAACTTACTAACGGTGAAAAAATTTTCAAAATTTTCGACATTCGCTAAAAAAATCATTGAAAAATATTTGATATGTTTCGATCAATTAATGGTCAACATCAGCAAATAAAAGTTACTCAAATCGAAGAAAAGAATGAGTTATTTGTCCGTAGAAATTAAAATACAAATTCTGAAAACGAGCAAAGAAATATTGAAAAAACTAGATCGGCAAAACATTCTGACAAATAACACTACCCAACTAATACTTGCCAATTTGAATGAAACTTAACATACTTATTAAACAGCGAAAAATATTAAATACGTGTTTTTTTATTTCGGCTAAATACGCTTTTTAGGGGTAGAAAACACCATTCAACCTCTGTAGATGAAAACAGTTATAGCTAGATATTTTTGAAACGACATATTTTCTGAAAAAAGGGCTGAGTACCAAATTTGTAGAATTTGAAGCGATGCACTTGATAGTGACCCTGAAATCGATTTTCAAGGTCAGTTGAAAATGATTAGCCATTGCCGAAGTTTGACCATATCCTGTACCTATAAGCAGTAATTTCATGTATTGACTCAATCTATCTTCAAAGTTGATTTATAGAAAAAATTAGAAGAAAACATTTTTGTAAGTAATTTTAGAAGTAAAGTTAAGAAAAGATTTAATATCACTCTAATTGTAAGTTAAACATTAACTTTATGTTATATTATAAATTTTCAAAATTTTTTAAAATTTTTATTGCTACTCTATAGTTATCATATTAGGAATTCAATTGAACATATGATTAACTATTATTTTTCCGATTGCGATTGAGCAAGTATTTTTCAAAATTACTTCTTGATCACTTATTTTCTATCTTGCATGTGAAATTCGTTCGAATATACTTTGAACCATTTAGGGGTGAAAAGTAAGCTACTCCTTTTGAAAAATATTAAATGATTTTCAAATGACTTTGGAAATTGACCTCAAGGTCAACTTCAAAGTCATCATCAAGTGCTTCACTTTGAATTCTATAACTTTGGTCCTAAGCACTTTTTTCAGAAAATATATCGTACCATAATCCACTTCTATGTTGATTCCTGGTCTCTTTTCCTGCGTTTCTAATATTTAATAAAAAATGTGCTACCGTAGACAAGGATGAATAGGTACGCATTCAGACTTCACACCGTATTTTTTTGTATTTATTTTATGAGTACCTAATCTTTAATATATTAAAAATTTACGCGAAGATGGTCACTTTATCAGCAGTATCCAAAAAAATTTAAAAATATTGGTGGTTTTTGAAAAATTAACAAAAATCGTATAATTTCTTCTCTATGAAAAATTGGGATCAAAAGAGACGAGAAAAGAGTAAATGGGGACAACCCGTAGGGTCGACCAAAATAACGGACCCGATTTTTTTCATCTGACACAGTCGCCATTTAAGAAGTGAAATTACCCCTCAAAATTAGGGTAAAATTTCAATTTTGCTAGATTACTTGAAAACTGCGGCAGATAAAGAAAAATTTTAAATTGACACAACACTTCATTTTTAGAGAGCTTTCTACTGATATATACAAAGCCAGAGTCGGACCTACTAGAGGGGCTATTTTGGTAAATTTGGGGGTAAAAAAAGTTGTATAAGCGTTTTTCCTAACATCTAAAACAAAAACAAGAGCCTTATCACCATTTTTTCTAAGCATTAAAAGCTGGTTTATATTCGGTTTCTATTGAAAACTCAATTAGACTGCATGTTAAAAGTGAGCAAAAATTAAACCTGCAATAACTTTTAAACGCTGTAGTGAATCTAATTTAAATTTTCACAGTCGATTAAATTTAGAAAAACCATTATTCGCACAAATTTTCATAAGACTGTCACCATTTTTAAGTACCTCCATAATATCCTTAACTTGTAGCTATGGTATAATTATCAAAATTTTTTGCAGGTTTCTTACTAATCATACAACATGTAATGATTCATACAACATACAACACATAATTCCTGAGTAGCCCTAAATAATGCGTGTCAAACACGCACTTGACGACTTTTTTACTATCACGTACTGTTTTTTAGGTACAATAATTAACGTATATAACTGTTAGTAAAAAAATTAAAAAGTAAAGCTTCAGTATACACTTATTTTAATAAAAAATTATTATAATTTATTTAAACTATAATTCGAGTAAAAACGACAACAAAACTTATCATTAAAATATTTGCACGCATCAAAATATAAAATATGTAGTGAAAAGTATATATTGTACACAAAAAATGAAAAATGTTTTCTTTTATGTTTGGAAGTATCTTTTAAACGCCAACAGTAATCTCCTAACATAACTACATCCTAATGACCTTGAAACCGTTCTTCAAGCCTTTTTATATGCTGGTGAAGCCGCTCCCCTTGTTAATCACTTACAGCTGCAAGATTTGAAGGAAGAAAAGAGAAATGGGAATGAAGAAAATAAATTTTCAATGACATCTGGCAACCCATCTTTTTGTATGTATTAACAAATTGTTCACAAAGGCTGCTTCTACACGATCAGTAATACTGTCAGTATTTAGAAATACTGACATTACTACTGATCGTGTATTAATAATACTGAAGTATTCGTATATATAATTTATACAATAAAAATAATGATTCACTGACAGTATTACTGATCGTGTGCAGGCTAGAGATGCAGGCTAAATCGATTAATCGAAACATAAAAAATCGATTCTTTTTTCGATGTTTTTCATTTGAATCAATTCATGAATCGATTATTAAAAGTAAGAGATCGATAACCGATTTTGTTAATTGTCACTTTTTACTTGTTGTTATCAACTACATATATATATATATATATATATATATATATATATATATATATATATATATATATATATATATATATATATGTGTATATATATATATATATATATATATATATATATATATATATATATATATAATATACTGTGTGAGTTTTTTGAGAGTTGCCATTTTTGTTACAGCCAAACCGTTGATTTAATCGAAAAATTGAACCTATAGATTTTTAACTGAGACTACATATTAATTTTTCGAAAAAAGAAAAAAAATTTTTACCGAAGTTTAATTTTGTAATTTTTCTCTAATTTATCAGTTAGGCGGTAAAAATATGCATATGTACTTGAGGCTACTTCAACCGATAGTGTTTTGGTTGGTTACATTTCCAGTACATCCAAGAAAAGAACATTTTCCAGTACCATTTCTATCATACAAATTTGGTTGTAATAATAATGGCAACTCTCAAAAAACTCACATTATATATATATATATATATATATATATATATATATATATATATATATATCAAAAGGAAGGAAGATCAGCTATCTGGCAACCGATCCCTTTCCCACAAAAGCGACTTATTTAGAAAACATTTTTTGTCAGTTTGTTTGAAATTTTTAAATAAACTTGGTTCATTCCGTGGTATTCGTCCTACGTAGTCAGTTGCGTTATTTGCTATAATTATAATTGAAACGTTAACTCATCGCCTTTACAAAGATAATGTAAGGCGTTTTACACGATATTACTCCTGTACTATCAATTAAGCCCCTTAACAAAAATTATGAGCTAATTTTATTAAACTTTTCAAAATTTGATATCGATCTCACTCGCAGAATCTATTTTTTTTACATCGATTTTTTTAATTTCAATTTAAATCGATCCAAAAATCGATCTTTTTTTTTTGGAGAATCGACATCTCTAGTACAGGCAGCCTTAAGAGTTCTGCGTTTTCGGCTCTGTGATTACCTATCCATGTGACCAATACATACGCATTTTTCTTTCTCTCAATCGAAGCAGTAGTGTACTAATGTGGACGCAATACGGATCGTTCAGAAAAGTTATCGGTGTGTACCTCAAAAACAAGACGTGATAGCAACGAAAGACAAACACTGGCAATATACTCTAGCTACATGCTAACATAAAACTATAATAGCAATGAGTTTTCCGGGTACCGAAATCGTGTCACGCAGTGTATTTTAAATGTACTTATATAATAATTTAAAGTCATAAACATACTTACAAAACCTAATATTAATGATGGAAACTCTAAAAAAAACATTTAGTGGTTAGCAAAAATTTTTTCATTTTACAGTCTTGACTTAAATAAAGAAGATTTTTTTATAAACCAGACATATAGAGGTAGATAATATTTTCAAAATATACTTGCACTGATAGTAAAATTAATTATTATCATTTATTTAACTAAAGGTAATTTATAGAAAGCAATCTTCTGATTCAATAAGCTTTAAACAAGTTAGAAGTAATTTTAATTATTTTTACTTCTACTTTCAAACAATTTCTTTTTATTATCTGTACTGTCAAAACATTTTAATAGTAAATTTATGTTAATAAGTTTACTGACACAAACATTTACACATTACCTACACATTTTAAATTTTGTTGAGGAAGTCCAAAAATAAAACAAATAATTAGCATGAATTAAAAAGATTATTTTTATTAAAAATATTAAACAATATATTTGGAAAAATTTAATTTATCAGCCACCTATATTCGCGAAATTTTATTTTATTCTTGTTTCTCTGATAATTTATGACTAGTGTAGGTAAAATATATCATAAATCAAAGGAGATTTTTAATTGGGAGTAAGAAAAAAATTATTTATGTTCAAATTCTAGTAGGCTTACGTAAAACACATGGTTTTCCTACACATTCATTAAAACGTTGGCCCAACCACATCACAAAAAGGGTCAAGCAACTGAATGCCTTTTACATTATTAACAGAAACAGATGAAAAGATTCAATTTTTCGTGTTCAAAATCAAATTTGATATTCTGAAAGTACCCTTAATGTATTATATTAATTCTAGTTGTGACAAGAACTGGATATAAACTAGGTTTATAAACAGTATCCACATCAAATTATAGTTCAGTCTCTTCAGTAATCATGCGGAAATGAGACACGACAGTATTTAAAAATTTGTCTCAAAATTGGGAATGGTTGGGAGTCGGCTAAAACATTTTCATAGCTTTAATGAACTAATATATATAAAAACGTTCGTTATATAAATTTTATATCTTCAGGTGCTTTGCTATAGCGTTGGAAAATTCGTTTTACTTCACTGATATTAAATTTTAACAATGAACTCAAAAGCAGTTGAAGCGGAAAATAGATAGAGACGTTTTGTGAAGTTTCAATAAATTTTAAAATTGGTAGCATTTGATAAAACATTAAAAGTCTATAAAGTAAATATCCAAAAAAATTTTTTCAATATGGTCCTCCTTGACTTCAATGCACAACATCTTTTGCAGAAGGTTTGTATCCCTGACAAAAAGTAATCGACGTCTTTGGCTTCAAAATAATCATTTACTGCCACTTTCTCCCTTCGTTATCCCCAAATCTTCGTCCCCATTCGACAGTAAATCGGTGATTATGTTTACTGCATTTGAGATAAATGTAACCACAATCATTTTTAACAAACTTTTCTTTGTAGTGTGGAAACCAGCATTTTATATCTAGGTATTAATCTAGTGTTATGCAAAAATTATGTAAGCCAAATTCAAATTTATTAAAACCCCTAATAAAAATAAAAATAAATAAAAATATGTGACAATTGATCATAAAATTTAATCTGAAAGTTTTTCTATTAATAAAGATGTTATGTTCGTAACACCTTTATTTACGCATATAAAATGTAATATGTATCTTAACAGATGCAAAATTAGATAAACATATACCATCGAAACAATCCATCAAACAACAATAGCAAAAAATGACAAACGCAGATGTTTCGATAAAAAACTACATACATACATAATTGTAAAAAGTTCTCTTCTTTCTGTAATCATCACTTCTTGTTTTGAATTTCACCTAAATATATCTTAAAATGTTCAATTAACTAAAGAAAGAAATCATGTCCAGGTATTCTTTTTTTTGCGTTGCTACATGCACGTATATTGATATTTATATTGATCGTAGGCATGTAATAAATAACACAAGTGTCAATACAAGAGCCATCCGTTAAATATTTATTTCCTATGATGCGCTCGGTAGAGGTCCCGCGATCCGCATGGTCTATGTATGTATACAAGCAATATTATAAAAAACAAATTTTGAAAGTTGTTTTACTTTTTATGATCACGCAAAAAAAAATTAAGATGATGTTTTAATAGTATTTTTTTTTTTTTTGGTGTAATTAAAAAGTTTATGCGTTAATAATAATTAAATAGAAATAGTAAAAGAAATTTATTTTATTGAATGATATGCAGAGTTTTTACTGTAACATGTGCAAGTATTATTGACTACATTATTGAATATACACTAAAATATTTAGCTAATAAATTTCGTTTTTCATACTCATACTCTTATGGCTTTTTTTTATTAAAACAAATATAAAATTACACATTTTTCTTTTATATGCTCCAGAGTAGCTATAAATTCTATTATATGAACACCAAAATAAATTGTTTTTAGATAAAACTTAAGGATATGAAGAATAGTGCTGTTTTAAAACAAGTAATATAAATTATTCCTTTAATACCTTTTAATACCTTTTATGCAACTTTATGTAGATTTAATCATTATCGCTAACCAAAAATTTATTATTTTATTATAGTATATATATATAAATAGAGAACATATAAATTTTAACATGTGGAAAATTTGCCATGATCAAAAGCGCTTTTCTTTCTTCTGAAATGACATTTGTAGCAAAATAATGTTTTAAATAGCAGCAGTCAGTAGCAGCAAATTTATTGTAGTAAATATATTTTAGTATTGAATTTACTATTTAATAATAGTAATTTCAATATTTTGCAGATAATATTTAGCAACAATTTTTATATTTATTGTGGTTCTGGTCTTGTTTTAAAAAAATACTATTTTAAAAGCAAAGATCACGAGTATTGTATAAAAATCATACTCTTCTATATGTTCTTGCTTCCCTGAAACAGACTGTATATCTTTGCGTCTAGAATTTTTTAAATCAAATTCAGGAATAACATTATTCGATTTGTTCCAATTCATCCCATTTTACATTATATACTGTTGAGTTCTTCTGTTATCATATAGGTGACTGAATCGACAAAACAAGAAAAAGTGGCCTCTGGAGAATTTGTTGGAAAATTTGTGCGTACAGTTTCAAAGAAAATTAGATATGTATTTTGTTAATATGTATGTATTTCATCCTAAATGGAGAAATTTAATTTACAATTGTGATTTGGGATATAGTCCCAACAGAATATATTATTAGTTTGATAAAAAAAAAAATTTGTAAATATTGTTAAAAATTTTATAGGGGAATCTTTAATATTTTATATCAGTTTTTTCATATTCTTCGGTCATTTATTTCTTCTTTTTTTATTTTTTGTAAGTAATAATCAAATAATTTATGAGGGATAAATGAATAAAAAATAAATTGTTTTAATTTATAACGTTTGGTTAATAAAGTGCCTATGATGTGCCTGGCTTTTCAAAGATTGTTTCATATTTCTGTAAATACATATTCTTATAAATTATCATAACAAATAATAAAATTGCATGCAACGAATGCGATTGCGAAGTGGAACAAATCCATGAAATTTTAATAAAATAAGTATGTACCTATTTATGGTTAATAATCACTTTTAGATATTTTCGTATTGACCTAAATCTAGAATGGATTTTAAAACGTTAAACGTTTAAAATTAGAATATTATACGTATAATTTGTATAAAACTACTTGATACCTGCAGTTCTTGAATGTAATATTTTAGAAACTAGTATTCAAATTACATTATAGTATTCCAGGCACAGACCAAAGAACATAATATATATATATATATATATATATATATATATATATATATATATATATATATATATATATATATATATATATATATATATATCCTATAGACTCACTGTATCAATTTATAAATGAAGCTTCCAAATACGACCTAATAGTATTCTGTACTGTATAACCGGTGATGCCCGTAGTAACGTTTTCAAATAATTATTGTCAAAATATAATATTGATAATAAATTTTTTTTTTAGAGAAGAAACTGCAAAATTTTGAAAGAGTAAAAGTGGTAGGTATATTCGTTTTATTTTCAAAATATGTACCTATATACAAATTATGTCCTGCAATATTTATGGCCTTATTTGCTGAAAATGGACAATACATTAGGTATATTCCTTAAATCTCACCCGTCTCACCCCGTTACCTGCCTCAAGAAAATTGCCTACAAGTTGGCTTTACGCTTTGTCTAATATAATATAATAGTGTTCATTGTTCTATGATCCTATTATATTACGTGAATTAAACATATATGATTTTTACTCTTTTTTAGGAATTATTATAATAAGATAGTAATAATATTTTTAAGATTATGAACGCAGTGCGCATCTTAGAATTAGATACATACATAGTTTCAATTTCAGTTACGTAATCTACATAGATTCAATCACAACACAAAATTTAAAGATTGACCCTATTTCTTATTTATTTTTATTTTTAAATTCTCACCTGAATATATCCCTGTTGCGTCAATTCTACTTTATATATATTTTGTATTGTTGTCTTCTTCGAAATTGGCAGTTTTAGACTATGGAATATTTCAGCATTACTGGTAAAAATTCCGCAAGAACTAACCAAAAGTAGTGTCAGCAAACCATTGGACCACCATTTGTGGATTGAATTCATTGTAAATCTGAAACAAAAAATGAACATTTCAATTCTACAATTTAATTTTTTTTTTCAAAATTTTAAATATACAATCATATCGCGTGAAATAGTCATTAAAATTAGATGCCGTAAAATACTAATGCTGTCTGCAGTGCTGGATTTACATTAGGAGCACGCAGAGCTAGTGCCCAAGGTTGCAGATTTTTAAAAGCGCGACAAAATTTAGAACACAATTCTTGTTTTTACTTATTTTTTTAGACAGAAGTTGTAAACTTTCTTTCTAGAAAAAAGTTAAAAAATGTAGTTTTTTTGCTCGTCACTTATTTTTCTTAGGAAAACGTTGATGTGATGCTTTTCTGGGAGCGGCATTTCTCACGGTGCCCACGGTAGTACTTAGGATCAGTCCGGCCCTGGTTGTCTATAATACCTATTATAAGGGATAGTTTATAAAAATTATTAAACAGAGGCATAAAATTCTGTGTATACACACTTGTTACTTGTTGTAAACAATATCAAAATTAAAATAGAATCATATGCCTTACTCTTTTTAAGTATATGCGAATTTTATTATCTAAAAAGAGTAAGATATATGATTATATTTCAAGTTGCTTACAACGAGTAAAAAGTGTATTCCGGTGTGTTTTAAACTAGAATATTATGTATTTTCTAAAATGCAGATTCATACCGGCGCTGTGTCTTTCTTTTTGCAGTAAGTTACAAATAATAAATCCGTCTGGAATAATTCATCTTCCTAGCAGTGAAAAAATTTTCAAAATCGCGGCCCAGTTATTTTTAATTTAGACGTATCAACAATCTTGAAGCGATTTTTGATTAGTTTTTTTTTTACATTTTGTCTTATAGCTGCAAAAATTTAACTACAACTAAAAAAATTTTATACTTATTATATTTTTTGAATTTTCTTTCAGTGTATTACTACTATTTATTTGCGCGGCATTTAGCTGAGCAGTAATAATTCAAGTAAATGGATTCACCAAGCCAAGTGAATAATAAGCTAATTAATTAGAAATATAACCAAGTTCAAACAATACCAAAGTTCAGGCTGATATTTTTTTTAAATCAAACTTTCTTAAGAATTATTTTTACGAATAGGCTGAAGGAAAGGATACTTCAAAGTGAATGAACGCAGTTAACTGCTTACTTGTGCGTAATTAGATATCATTTATGTAAATGTAGGGACAAAGGTGAGCTGTATCAATGGTATCCAAAATGTTTTTTGACCGTGCCCCTGAATTTATAATTGTAGAATAATGTCCTAGAAAAATTACCTTAAAAAATTAATTACAAATTATCTTGCGCACCTTCACAGCTGTATATGTATATCAACAACCACGAGTTGGCAGTTGACCAACAATAAAAATTTAAGAATTCTAATTGACTGCAAGTAATAAAAGAAAACAAATACGAGTCACACATCAAACAATTCCTCTTTGTCTTGCAATTACATTTTTTTTTTAAATTTATTGTACGCGTTTTTATTTCTTTATTATATTCATATACTCGTAAAAAACTCTGAAAATGGTGCCTGACTATTCGTTTAATTTTTTTTTAAATATAAAACTGATTTAAAAAAAATTTTTATTGGCCTTACTACCAGCTGGTATTTGTCAAAATATACATAATCTGATTTAGAGTCCACTGATCTACATAAGAGAGTCGATCGCCAAAACATTTAATATAGAAAGTACTTCACGATTACATAATAAATAAAAAGATAGACACCACTGCTGGAGTTGATTGGTACTTCATAATAATAATCGTACATTATAGTCATGATTAACCGCGTACTATTAAAAAATTTTAATAATATGAGAATGATATAAACTGTAATGTAAATTATAAACAATAATACCTATATTGAAATTTGGTGGGAGCGTTGAGTAAAATGCACTAACAAAATGTATACGTCATTAAATGCACAATTGCCTAATTGAAATTTTATACGCAAGTTCCAAAATTTCTTTTCTGTTCAAATTTTATCATTTGTCATTAATAACAACCTTTTAAAATTAGAAATTAATAAATTACTTGAAACTAATATATTGGTATCAAATTGTGTTATCTTAAAAAAATAATGTTTCACACTTTTAAAATTCCATACTGATTAATTAACCAAATAATTTGAAAAATAGTTCTGTCAATTCAATATCTATTTACGTTTAGTCACACTTTTTTTTTTAATTACTTGTAGTAGCGATAATTATCAGCTCATATTCAGTAGAAAAAAAGAGAATTTTTTTTATATATCTACATATTATATCAAATGCCACATCGAGAAATCAATATTATGACCAGTTAGTTACTTCTAAAAGCTATTTTATTGAATATTTAACATGTTTTACATTTTATGATTAATTTTAATGTCTACTTTTAGTTTTTTTTTCTTTTTTAAATGATTTATATCAGTAATTAATAATTGCTTGTTCCATCTTCCTTTCTGAAAGAAAGTTGCCATGATGTTTATTAATATATCAAGAAAGTCTCCATTTTACTACAATTTTTACATTTTTTTTATGTAGGGAAGAGTTTCTTAAGCTGTGTTCCGCAAAGAAATTATGCAACGACAAGTAACACTACCCAAGGGCAAACCGCCAATCTTCTTAAAAGTTTACTGGTGTGTAGAATAGGCAAAAATAAGCGACCCGTATTTTTTTCGGCCAAGGTCTACGTTTATGGCGTGAAACCAGCCCCTAAAATAGGGGGTTCAAATCATATTGCTTAAGATATCTCGTAACTGTAAAAGATAGAGGAAAACTTTAAACTGACGAAATATTTCTCTTTGAAAGATCTATTCACCTGTATAAGTTAAACCAGGGTCGGGTTTATAAGAGGGGCTAGAGGGGTAAATTTTCTTGTACAGCCTGAATGGTTCAATCTATCAAATTTTTACCATCATAAATAGAAAGAGCACCAAAAAATAGACGATACGTGCTTTTGCGTTTTTCCGAAATATGTGTGGTATTCACGACATATAAGGAAGAAAAATACAGGATAGATTATATTGCATTATTATTGATTGAAAATATCTTCTATATTTTTTAATTTTATGTTTATTTCATCATGAAAATGTAAATTTTTACTTTGCGATTATGATTCATGTATTTTTCAGTACTTACTTAATTGGTAATTTAGTCATGTGTATATTTGGTTACTCCCATTCTACATTTTTTAAGCCTATTTCTGCCAAAGTTTTCTGGTCTGCAAGTGTTAGTGAATGTTTGACAAGAAGCAGTAATCCGTTCAACAATTTTTACTTCGTTATGTCTTAAATACCACACATATTTCAGAAAAACGCAAAAACACGCATCCCCTATTTTTTAGTGCTTGTTCTATTTATGATGGTAATAATTTGATACATTGAACCACTCAGGCTGTAGAAGAAAATTTACCACGATGTTCACCACTGTAGTCCTTCTTATAAACCAGACCCTGGTTTAACCTATACAGGTAAATAGATCTTTTAAAGAAGAACATTTCGTCAGTTTAAAATTTTCCTCTATCTCTTACAGTTACGAGCGATCTTAAGCAATATGAATTGAACCCCCCCTCCCCTTGGTTTCACCCCGTGTACGTGGGCCTTGACCGATAAAAAAATGCGGGTCCCTTATTTTTGTCTATTCTACACACCAGCAAAATTTCAGGAAGATTGACGATTGGCACTTGGGTAGTGTTACTTGTGAGAGTAAAGAATAACACCGTATGCTTGCTTTTATATGTTAACACAAATTAAAGAAATTTAGTAAAAATAAATTGTTTTTTAGCATGAAAGAACTTAAAATGGAAACAAAATACGATTAAGTTCGATATAATTTTTTTTTAATGTGATTTTATGGCATTTATTATTTGGAAGTAATTTTTGTCATTCTGTCAATTTTGAATCACACTATCAAATAATTGAAGTCTTATTTTGGCAATGATAATATTTATTTACGTAATTCAAATAAATATCGACACTTTCTTAAGCTTTAGAGAAATGTTTAAAAGCCACTCTTTAATTTTAAATATAATTCATTTTATCCTGGAATAATTGCCGCCATTCGTTGGAATAACATTTGGTCGTGTAAAATGAAATGTCGTTTTTCGACCACTTGGTTTACCGTGTAACTCAGATAAATATCGACACTTTCTTAAACTTTAGAGAAATGGTTAAAAGCAATTCTTTAATCTTTTCCTCAAGTTCAAAAATTTTTGCAACATTTTTTTACACAATTGAAAACAGTCGAGAAAAAGTAATATAAAAATTTTTTTCTATAATTATTCTGTCAATTAAATTCCGAGAGAAACTAATTTTTGTAAACGGAATTCCGTTATGTTATAATACAGTATGCTGCAACGTGGGTATTAAATTATAAAGTTACATCTGTAATCAAAAAACACATATTCATACGTGATTCTTATTTCGTTTTCGTAAATCATTTAGAATAAAACCACTATAACGTGACCATTTTTGGTACAGAACCGTCAACCCCGGATCTACGATTTTTAGAACCGGGGCAGAAACTTGATAGTGGCGCCCCCTCTCTCCGGTGTTTGACATAAATTCTTAAAAAAACTCAAGTATATGTCCTTTACAAAATTCCCATTTTCCTCATTTTGTAAAGGATCAATATACAAGTTGATTTTTTATTTTAATAAACCTACCACGAAAAAACTATAAATTGTGCAAATTTCAGATTCTTATCACCAGCCCCATCAGAGATATAGAAGCTCAAAGTTCCAAAATTTGAAAAAAGTCAATTTTTGGAAGTTTGTAAAAATTAAAGGATACGAGTTTTACAACTGAAATTTTTTGCGTAGTTGTACCCATAAAAAATACTAAGCTGTTTAAAACACTGCTTCTATTAAAAAAAAAATTTTCAAAAAGTGAAATTTGCTAAGTTTTGATATCCAACTTTAATGTTTTCTTGTGGAATGTACAAAAATAGGCCAAATATGGATATAACTTAAAATAAGCAGAAATTCATTACCATTAAAATTGTTTTTATTTCAACCTTTTAGGATGAACGGTTTATAAAATATGTGTGTTGCGGTAAAAGGCTGCTAACACAAAAATCAGCGCAAATTAGAAAACAAATATGACCGCCAGGCTTAAATGGTTTAAGATAATTTTTTTTTAAAGAATTGTTCTCAATACCTCAAATGCAATAGAAACAACTGGAAGAATATTAAGTTTTTCAAAACTGGTCGAGCAACCAACTTTTTTTTGGACCACTTAACATAGATCGACCCACTATGATTTTGGCGCCCCTTAAAAATTTCCACCCGGGGCAGAGGCCCCGGTTTGCCCCCCCCCCCCTTAAGTCCGAGGCTGAGAACCGCTAACTATAACCTTACTACAATATTTCTCGTATAGAACTGCTATGACCTTACTACTTTTAGTAAAGAACCGCTGTAACCTTACTACCTTTGGTACAGAATCGCCGTAGCCTTACTACTTTTAACATAGAACTGCAATAACCTTACTATTTTTGGTATAAAAGAGGTGCTGTCATCTTACTACTTTTGGTATTAATATTATTATGGTATTAAATCTATTAGCCATGCAGAATAATTAATATGTATATATGGTCTATTTCAATTAAATTTAACTATGCTTCGTAACTTTGAATTTAAATAATTTCCGTTTTCTTGGCTATATCTCTTTTATTATTGCATTTATGTAAATTTTAAATTTGCAGTTTATTTTTAGAAAAGAATAGAAGATCGATTTGTTTCGAATATAAGAATTATTTAATTTTTTAACGAAAACTCATGATCAATTTTATCTGAAAAGAGGTATATAACCTTACTACTTTTGGTATAGAACCTCTGTAACCTTATTGCTTTTGGTATAGTACTACTATGGCCTGGCTACTTCAGGTATAGAAATTCGGTGGATAAAATTACTGGAAAGGTAGTTCACTTTTGACTTGAATATTTTATTATCTTCAGTCTTGAAAAAGATCTTTGTTTAGATATACAATGATAATAGCTTAACCGAAAAAATTTTAAAAATACTGGTAAAATTTGGATACAGTTCAAATAAATTACACGTTTTTAAATAAATTTTGTAACATATATTTGAAAATTGTAATTGTAGAACGAAACATTTCTCAACAAATTTTGGTATCATTAAATAAATCGGTATCGTCTTTGAAAGGCCACATTTAAAATTTTGATTTTACAAAGTCAAGCACCGTTTGCACCGCCCTCGGGCCGGCCCGCCCTATTCACAATTATGCAAATGATATTAATATGTGACAATTAACACGTGACATGTAAACTCTAAGGCTGCGGTTACATTGGATACGAATTAATTTGTACGAGCTCGTACAAAATTCATTCGTACGACTGTGTGGTTACATTGGATACGGAATCGTAATACGAATTCGTATTTAAATTTAAACTGAAAACCGTTAGTACATATTTCATGATATCAAACAATGGATCTAATTACCGAATCTTATTTATTTCACTGTTTTCAAAATTTCAAATTATAGAAAACAAACAATTCCGGGTAAACGATTCTTTATTATTCATGTAGAGCAAAAAAAGCTGAGTTCTGGAATTGCTTTGAACAAATTTTTCAAGACGAACAGAAATTTTTGGAGTACTTGAACATGTCGCAAGTCACATTCAATTATATTTTAAAATCTACTGAATTTCAGCTTCAATATTTAGTTAATTAATTTTTCACTACACATACTTTAACTATAGTTTTTGTCAGGTTAGGTTAGCTTTATTATATCGTAATATATTTAATTAAAAAAATTATCTAAACATTTCCTCTGCCATCTCATTCCACAATTTTTTAAACTTTCTGTAATGATAATACTTAAGATAGTTTTTGTTCGACAAAAATAATTATTTTTTCTATATCCATCATTTTTTTCGTACGAATTCGCATCAAAAAACAAAATATTTTGGTCGTATCAAAAAGTCGTACGAGCTCGTACGAAAGAGTCGTAAGCAGTGTAACCACGCATGTCTAAATTTATGGTTTTGTTTAATTCGTATTAACTCGGATAAACTCGTACGAATTCGTACGAATGAATTTTCGTATGAATTCGTATCCAGTGTAACCGACCTAATACACCAGCCACCTTAAAGTAATTCAACCGTTACATTTATTTCTATAATAAACAATTTCCAATGTTATAGCTCGTCAAAACTAGTTTACACGTTGCCTTCAAAAACAAACAAAGTCAATAACGTTACATTCACTTAATTAAAAGTACATTTACCTATTAACCATGCAAGATAAATAACTAATATGTTTAAAGAAAATTGTCTTAAATAACATTTGAACAGTGAAATGAACAAATTTTAAAGTAGCTACGTCATAAAATTTTCCTTTCATTTACTAAAGTAAATAAAATTACAAATTGTTCTGTTATGTATTTATATAAATAATATTGTTCATTAGATTTATAATTCTATTGTTAATAAAATTTAATTGTTAAATGTACTAAATATAGATAATTGATATACATTATTTCTAAAATTATATACCTAGTAAATTTTAGTATAATGGTAATATTATACAATAATAGCACTTTCTGCTATAACACATGTATTTCATCTTTTGCATTATAAAAAGCATCGTTTTCTTTATTATATTATATGTTTGTCAATAATTAACTAATTTATCTAATTTTTCACAAAATTTTTATTCCGTTTTTTAAACTTTCATGGTAAACTGTGGTATGTAGAAGTAGAAAACAAAATTATGAGAATATAAAGAGAAATTATGTGCCTCATAATAGGATTTTTTTTTTTTAATTTACAGAATACCATAAAACAAGTATCAAAAATTTAAACAATTCGTTCATTTTGGTATCAGTAAATTTATTTTACTTCAAGTGATGAACATATGATAAGTTGATCAATACTTGAAGGGAATTGATTTCGAAACTGATGAAAATTTATACAGTTACAGGATAACATTAGCACATACATACATAGCTGTTTAAGTATTCACCTTAAGCGATTTGGAAAATGTGATTTTCCGTCTGACTGCAATCTTATCTATGTTTATTGATCTTGGTTACATAGTTTGTGTAGGTGAAGGGAAAGAAGAAGATTCCAGACAGTGACCTACAACATTTCGATATGTACCTACCTATATAAAATGCATTTCTCTTTTATTAATTCTTTAATGTAGGTAATAATATTTCACATAAAATTTTATAGAATACATTGGAAATAAGGAAATATTCACTTATAAAAATAATCGGAGAAAGTAAAATAATTTTAATGGAAAACCATATAGGCAATTAAAAAAAAAGTGCACCATATAATTCTGAAACTTAAGAAGTTATGTTTACAGCGAAATGCGAATGCGTAATCTGATTACAATAATAATTTATATGAACTTTTACTGTTCAAGGAATATTCGTATTTATTACAATAAATAGTTGGTCATATTGTTTAGCCATGAAAATCAAGAACAAATTTGTTTCAAATACGTGTAAATAGAGCTGAAGCTTTTTTATGCGGTGAATAGGCAGGGACGTATTTACCCTAAGTGCCCCCCAAGGCACTGTAAAAAATGCCGCCCTTGCATTTTCGTAAAACAAAAATTTTAAAAAAGATTTTTGATAACTTTGTCACTTTTTTTCTTTTTTCTATCAAAAAATAAGAGTGATGAGCAAAAAAAAATTTCTCGTTTCTAATTTTCTTATCAAAAAATAAGTGACGACCAAAAAGAAAAATTATAAATTTTACCCCAACATTTTCCGCCCTAGGCGCGCCTTAATATGACAAATACGCCTCTGTGAATAGGTACCGCATGAAAAAAATCGCCTAAAAAAATATTCAAAAGCTTCATAAATAGCTATAAAAGGCATAGTTCACTCCAAATCGTGAAAAAAACTTTATGCGGTGAATCGGGACCGCATAAAAAAAGTTTCATAAAAAATACATAATTCAAAACGTTCAAAACCTCACGACTTTAAAAATCACACAAGAAAACTGCATAAAAAAAGGTTCAACAACATTTCAGTTAGATACCCAATTTATTATAAATACCAGTTAAATATATTTGGACTAAATAATGGCTTTTTATGTAATAATTTTTGTTAAAATTTTAACTTAATACGCGATATGCATATTTACTAGTTTTTTTTTTTTTATATCATTTATCTTTTTTATGAATAGAAACATAAATTTTTTGATAAAATTAAAAATTAAATTCATGTGTTTATAATTCTTTACAAATTTATTACACCTATAATATAATTGTGAATAAAATATATACAGCAAATTATAATAATTATTATTAATACAGCCTTTAAAAAAATCGAGTGAAAACAAAAAAGTTTCCATTCAATACCACCGCAATTATTTAAAAAAATGTATAGGTACCTATATAAACTGAAAATTGAGTCTCACGATTTTTTTCTAAATTTACATATTATACACGTGTATGTCATTGCCATCCGAGAAGTTCTAAATATAATTATTACTTGCGTATTTGATACAAAAATAAAAATCGTTCCCATTAAATCAACTAAAGAGAACAATATTATTAGTTAATTGACGTTTTAAAAAAGAATAACAAAATAGAAAAAAAAATGCTAAAAAATATTATCTTCCCACGCTGCATCGTTTCCAACAAAGTTATATTAAGTCAAACAGAGGCATATAATTTTATCATAACTTTCGATTCAAATTTGAATAAAATGAAGACGATGAAATTAGTTTAGTTATATTTAACAGTTTTAATGAAATCAACTAATAAAAATCTTTGATTTGACTCATAAATAAATTTTTCAGAAACTTAAATTAGCCGATGTTTTTCAGTGAAATATGAAAGATACTGTGAAATTGTTAAATATTCCACTATTGTTGTTGACACTTTGTTGTTAATTCCAAATACATAATATGGAACAATGAAACATAATAGATTTGAAATTTTTAACGGGTGTTCCAATTACTACATATTAATGTTAAAGTGCGAATGTTTTTACCGTTTTTACTAGGCATCTGTTGGTAATGTTAAGAACTGTTAAAGGATCCTAACTTTACAAAACTTATAGTAACTATTACTTAAACGAATTATTCGATAATGCGCGGATAAATAAATGTGAAAATTATTTCGAAATACTTGTGAGATTATTATTCCATAGCCCAGAAAACAGCAATTTTTCTTAGCGACATTACGTAGCTAACAAGGAAAGGCATCCAACTGTATCTCTCAAAAATTTTTGAAACTTTGCTGGATTGTAGATCTTATTAAAACTAATCAGAAGCCATATTTCATTCGTGCCCATAAACGGTTTAGAGGGGTGAAACTCACCGCTGAAAATTAGAGTTTTTTTTCAGTTTTCTTAAATATCTTGGCAATGGTGAGAGCTTTGGTAGGGAAACTATATTTATTTATAAATGGCACTTTAAGATCTTTATTATGGTACCAAAATTAAAGTTATAAAATCATTGGGGTTTCATCCCCCACCGCGACCTCCTAATTTTATCAGGTATTTTTTGGTAAAAGAGGAGGCTGTTATGTGTAAATAAAAGAATTTTTAACTAATATATTTTACATCACACCAGTTTATTTCTTTTTGCATAAATACACCCATTGTTAATATTGTCTTTGAAAAAATTTTAACTTTTTGATTTAATAATGAACAAAAATATGGTCAAAGAATCTCGTACTTTTGAATTGTGATTGAATTGTTACAAACTTACGATATACACTAAAGTACATAATTTAAGAAGGAAAATACACTGCACCCTCCCCATGCTTTACTGATATCTATACAAATCTTATTTACTTATTTATTTATTTTTATTTATCTATACAATTGTCAATATTTTAAGGTTTGTAATCTATACAATAATGATATTGTTCATGAAAATTTTCAAAACAAAAATATTGTCCACACCAGGTACATCTTATAAAGTGGGTTATACATACGCTACACTTTGGTGCTTCTCTTTCTTCTTTAAAAAAGCAATATGTTACCGGATTTTCAAATCTTTCTGGTCGTTGGTCAATTAATCCACTTTTATACCATCCATACTTGAACAAATTTTGAAAACGAGGCGACAAAAACTGACTGTAAGCTAGAGACTGAAGTTTTAGAATATTGTTACGACGATGTAGATCGAGATCATACTCATCTAGAATTACATTATCCGAAAATACTCTGATGAATTGTTTTCAGAGTCGAAATCCATAGGCATCTAGAGGTTAAAATATTGACAATTGTATAGATAAATAAAAATAATAAATAAGTCAGTAAGATTTGCATAGATATCAGTAAAGCATGGGGGGAGAGGGTGCAGTGCTTTTTTCTTTCTAAATTATGTACTTTAGAGTATAGATATCGTAAGTTTGTAACAATTCAATCACAATTTAAAAATACGCAATCCTATATTTTTGATCATTGTTAAATCAAAAAGTTAAAATTTTTCCCAAGATAATATTAGCACAGGGTGTATTTATGCAAAAAGAAATAAACTGGTGCGAAGTAAAATATATTAATTAATTATTCTTTTACTTACACATAACAACCTCCTCTTTTACTAAGAAATACCTGATAAAATTAGGAGTTGGGGTGGGAGATGAAATCCCAATAATCTTATAACTTTAATGTTGGTATCATAATAAAGATCTTAAAGTGCCATTCACAAATATATATAGTTTCCCTACCAAAGCTCTTACCATTTACAAGATATTTAAGAAAATTGAAAAGAACTCAAATTTTCAGGGGTGAGTTTCGCTTATGGGCACGAAAGAAATATGACTCGTGATTAGTTTTAATAAGATCTACAATCCACCAAAGTTTCAAAAATTTTTGAGTGATACAGTTGGATACCTTTCCTTGTAAGTTTTATAGCTTTTGAAATATCAGCTAGTTTGTATACTTTTTAAAACATAAATGTATCATATAATAAACTGAAAATACCCCTGTCGCAGCATCCTGCATAATATAGTGAGTTTCCGTTTATAAAAATCGTTTAAAAACCTCTTTTATTTGATTTTTTCTTCTCTTTCTAATGGCGTGAAAAAAATGTCGTAAAAGGTTTTGGACTTGGGAAAGTTTTTTTCACAAAAAATGGCCAAAATACCATATTTCGGGCATCAGACTTTATCATCGGACTCATCTCTTTTTATTGTTTTCAATTTTGAGAAATAGAAGTATAGTTGTTTATTAGAAATTTGTTTTTCAGTAATAAAAAAATATTAGCAAATAATGTATGTTTTGTATATAGTGAACCATCTAAATATTTAACAACTTTCCAAATATTTTTTAAAAAAATTTTTTCCAATTTTTCGAATTTTCTTATTTTATCAAATAAAAAATTCCGTTTGTATTTTAACTGGCGAAAAATGTAATTTTTTACCAGTTATACATTTATTCAGATGTGCATAGTTTCATGTAATTTAGTTATTAGTAAAATTTTATTGTACTAAATACGGACCTGACTTGTCCGAAAATATCCGTTTCCTAGTTATTAATTTTTAGGAATTTTTTCCCAATACTTCTATCGAGTAGCTTGAAAATACTTATTGCGGAACAATAAATGTTCATGGAAACTCCCTAGGTTCGTTCAAAACATTAATTTTTTTAACTAATACTGAAAAGGAATCATTAGAAATCGCGCTAGTCACATTCATCCACCCAACAGAAAAAATTTTAATTAAATAGCAAAAATCTGAAACTGAAAAATGCCGAATTATTCATATTGAAACACAATATTTTTGTATAGGTATACATATTTGTATTAAATAGGAAACAGTCCGTATACATCAATGCAATAATTAATAAAGAAAATTAGCTTTGACAGGCAGTAAATATAAATTTTTGGGCCCCCATTTAAACAACATCCCTATCCGGTCACCAATATATTCTACATTCGTTACAATTTTAATTTGTCAGTAATAATAAATCAGAAAAAAAAACCAACATATTTTTGCTTCCAGTGTGTAATTTAATATGATAATTTACAAAGAAAACTTGATTTCGACCCAGACAGCATAATAAAAGGAAATCTTTTATTGATTCTTAAGTTGTTTTTTTTTTCTTTTTCTTAATATACATTTAGTTACTTTCTTTTTTCATTTGATTAATTGCCATACCTTTATAATCCTTTTGTAACAAACTGATTGAAAATAAATAAATACTTAATTCAATACTCAATTAAATTGACGGATATCGCATTTTTACTTGTTTCTCTTTCTTCTTACCATAGATACGCCGGTAGTAATTAATATGTTCGCAGGTGAGAAAACATTAGCGACATTAATATCTTTAATTAGTCGATGCGCTGATTTTATTTAAAAATCAAATGCTTCAGTTTTTATTTTTAATGCAATTTATATAAAAGAGGAAAGAATAATTATACTTATACATATATATATATATATATATATATATATATATATATATATATATATATATATATATATATATATATATATATCGCACCTAGGCAGTAACAGGGCCACATCTTTTATGTAAATTCCATATCTGAAACGGCCTTATTATTGCTGAGGTACGACATCATAATTAATTAATGGATTGCAATTTACTAAACCCACAATTCAAAAAAACATTATAAAATATACCAAACATCCAATAAAAATATAGACTGTTTATGGATAAAATTAAAACTCATTTAAACTCACAAATAACTATAAAAAATTTTATAAAAATGGCCACGTGAAAAAAAGAAAAATGAATCAAAAATCAAAGCAATGGGAGACATTAATGTTGTATCAAGTTGACAGAAATGTCTGATGCCTCCAAATGCTTTACATTTTTACTGATTTTCCGTTTTTTCTATTTCATCTTGTTACCATCTTTTTATTCCGTTTTATATGTGATCGATTAAATCGAAATTTAAAAAATCGAATATTGGCTAAAAAAAATCAGTTCTGTGAGATCGATCTAAAAAATCGAAATTTTGAAAAATTTAGTAAAATTAGCTGATAATTTTTATTAAGGGACTTGATTGATAGTGCATGGGTAATATCGTGTAAAAACGCCTTACATTATATTTGTAAAAGCGATGAGTTAACTTTTCAGTTACAATTATAGCAAATAACGCAATTGAATATATGTAGTACGAATTCCACGGAATGAACTAAGTTTATTCAAAAATTTCAAAGAAACTGAAAAAAATATATTTTTTAAATAAGTCACTTTTGTAGGAAAGGGATCGTTTGCCAGATAGGTGGTCTTCCTTTCCTTTGTATTAATAGTCTTTTACTGGACAAGATAGTGCGTGTATATATATATATATATATATATATATATATATATATATATATATATATATATTTATATAGATCCGTATGTGGGGTTCGTTGATAACAACGAGTAAAAAGTGACAATTAACAATAACATTTTTGGTGTTTCATTTTAACACATGTTTCTTTGTATCGATTCAAATGAAAAAATCCAAAAGGAATTGATTTTTTAAGCTTCGATTAATTGATTTTCGATTAATCGATTTTAAATCGACATCTCTGTTTCGGAATAAAATATATTTAGGGTGGAATTTAAGCAGTATATTATGCTTCGAAAATGGTTAACTGATTTGCTACATATACTGAAGACATTTATCATGGCTTCAGTCAATACTTGGCTGGTGCACTACCAGATTGTAAAAACACAACTCAGAAATAATATATGGGATCAAAGCCACATCTCTACGTTGAACTTCTGGCCGGACAGAGGCGTACTTTAAATAAACATCTATAAACCAAGCACAAGGATTGCTGAGGACGCAAAATATTTTCCATTAGTCACGAAAATGCTTTCAAATTGTAGACAAGAATCAGATTAGTAGAGAAGAAGTTAGATTGTATCAAATCTAACTTCTTTAATATAGTTTTATCTAATAAAATATAATTTTACTATATACAATTTTGACTATAATTTATGTTATCTGTATACCACGTGTAACGCTTAATGACCAACTGTTTTTGGTACAAAATCATCACCTTGTCAGTTCATCTCAGTCAAAGAGAAATTTAAAATTGCAGATACTTAAATATGTTATTTAATTCAAACATGAAAAGTGGAGGAATTTTTTTTAAAATGTTAATTAAAAATATTTGTTCAAATAACAATCAAAACATACATTTTTGACAAAATATATGCGTTTTGGAAACATTTACCTACACATTTTTAAATGGAAATAATTATCTTGTCAAAAAATATGTATTTCCGTGTGCCTACTTAAAGCAAATATTTTTAATTAAGATGAAAAATTATTAAGTTTAAGCATCAATTTGTAAATGACATGACCACAAGATATTAAATTTTTAATAACAAACATAGAGAAAGCAGTAAATAATAATATCAATAATAAATTTTTAATATGTTTATCTAATTAACAGTCTAATATTATATACTAATTATTTTTTTTAACGAGTAATAATTTAAATAATTGTAAACGTGCATAAAGTAACTAGTAGATTTTTTTTTAAATTATTTGTATAATTTATGAAATTGCCATAGGTATACGATAACAGAACAATTTTCAAAACGATCATAAAAGAATTTTGTAATATATATAATAATGCGTTTAACGTCCGTTTTCTGGACAATTCAGTCCATAACAAAAGAATTTTGTATTATTATTCCATATGTAAAATTGCTAAAGTGTTGATGGTATCCGCTTTTATACTTAATATATTTACAGTACCAAATACTTCTGACGCAGCATCCTGCATAATAACAACGAATTTTCAGTCACAAAAATTACTCTTTTACGAAAACTGGCTTATATAGGATAATGGTTTAAAAACTATATTACAGTGGCCATCCAATGGTACGTACTCCGATTTTACGTAGTAACGTCAGCGATTTAGTGGGGTTCTCCTCTCACAGATATGTTGTTGTTTGTCTGTGTTGGTGAAAATTTATGTATCAAGCCAGAGTCAGGGCCGTAGATAATATTGTCTGAGGGTCTCGTAGCCTTTAAAAATTTTAAAATTTCACAGCAGATATATATGCACATATTCTGTATCCGTAATATGCAAAATGCAAATGCAAAATGAGTAACGTAAAATTCTAGACTATTCTAATCGTCAGCTAGCAGAGATATCAAAAAACAGACTTCACTGTTGAATTGCTCATTAAAAATGAAATCAAACAGTGTAGTTTAACAAAAATTCTAGAAAAATTCTATTTGCCAACTAGCAAGGTATTGAAAAATCAATTGTACCATTTAATTGTCCATTGAAAAAGAGGTCAAATTACACATTTTGACAAATGTTCTGGAATATTCTATTCGCCGACCAGCAAAGATATTCGAAAACAGACGTCGCCATTGAATTGGCTACGAAAAAAGAGACCAAATAACACATTTTGAGAAATGTTCTAGGATATTCTATTTGTCAACTAACAAAGATATTGGAAAACCTACTGCACCATTTAATTGTCCAACCGAAACTAAACTAATGTAAATCAATGTCCGATTTTGTCAAACAATTTTTGCTATTTGACGAATAGAACATTCTAGAACATTTATCAAAATGTGCTATTCCGTCTTTTATTCGATGACCAGTTAAATGATGCAATCGATTTTTCGATATCTTTGTTAGTCGACGAATAGAACATTCTAGAATTTTTGTCAAAATGCGCTGCTTAATCTAATTTTTAGTGCCCAATTCAATAGTGAAGTTTGTTTTTTGGTATATTTGCTAGTTCACGAGTAGAATATTCTAGAATTTTTGTCAGCTTCCTCTATTTGGCATCTTTTACGCTGAAGAATGCGATAGTGAAGTTGATTTTTCGACAGTTTTCTAAAAGTCGTCACTCATATTCATTAGTATAACTTTCGATTTCCTTTGTCTACACAACCGAATTTTAGGTGTAAATTGTCTCTAAAGATAATTTTGTTTTAAATAAATTCAGATAAATAATATTTACCAACCCCCGAAACAAAAGCTTACCGACGCCCCTGATCTTCCGATTTTACGTACCCCCCCGCCCCTTAAATTTGCACCGACCACTACGTAAAATTGGATTTGTGGTGTATGTGATTTTTTCACTCTTTACTATTGTGTAGAAGAGTTCGTAAAACTTTTAAATTTTGACAAATTTTTGCAAAAAACTCATTTCTTTTTAGTTCTTGGACATCGGATATGTCTAGATGAAGACCTTATCTAACGATTTGAAACTATTTTTACAAATTTTCGAAAAAAATATAATGTTTCCTACGAGAGTTATGTAATTATATTTCTGTCATAGTTCCGAACTCAAGTGTCACCACAAGAGTAGCTATAACAGTTGAATTTTCCGTTCACTAAAGATCAAATGCTTTTAAAATAAAACACCGTTTTATACAATTTTGTTTGATGTCACTTTAAAAACTCTCACTAATTTTTTTGGTAAATTACAACTGTAGTTGTATCAAATAAGTATAGCGTAAGTGAATAAGAATTGGACATTGATATTTATGTATTCTTATATAGTTCAGTTTTTGACTCCGTATTAGTGATGTCGAGCTGAAGAGAAATTAGTCAATTAATCAACTAAAGTTGCTTTTTAGACAAAATTAGTCTTTAGTCGAAAATATCGAGCAAGCAATAGTCGACTAATCGACTAAATTTTTAGTCGAATTCATGAATAGGGTAACCTTAATTTGAATAAACTGTTAATTATTAATAATTATTTTATTATTATTATTTTTTTTAAAGAAAAATCATGCCAATGGATGATTTTTTTTGTTTTTGATTTTACGAATTTTATGTAAATAATAAAGGAAAAAAAATTAAGTTTGTCGTTTTTAGTCACTTAAAAAAAATTAATCATTTCAGTCATTTAGTCGAGGGTAAAATAGTCGATTGAAAACTTAAACAAAATTAGTCGACTATATCCGACATCACTACTCCGTATTAATTGTTATTTGTCGTTGAGATATAAAAGTCGTAATTCTTCTGCTATTAAATCATAGATTTGACTCTCCACTTTTGTTATCGAAATAATTCTTAGAAGCAGTTTAAATTTATGAATAATATCTAATTTATACACGATAATCTACATGGCAAAATGCCAGTGTTTCACCTTTATTGTGAATAAAAACTTTTGGCAAACATAAAAAAATAAAAAATATCGATTGAAAAGAAAAATTTTCATCTTCATTGGTTTTTATTTCCTTACAAAAAATAACAGTGCGATAAGTAACTATAAAAAGTATAGATATATATGTGGTAAGTAAATACAAAAAGCATATGCGTCAATGCGTGGCACACTCTCAAAACGCTCAAAACCATTTCGTTGTTGAAATTTTTTTTATTTTTTTATTTTTTTTTTTTTTTTGAATCAAAGAAATATTTGCTTTACTTTTTTCTTTTCAGTAGTCAAAGAAAAAAGGCCAAGAAATGTTTAATCTTTGAATAAAGAAATTGTTTTGAGATTGCAGTTAAAATTACCCTAACAATGATGGTAATTATTTGTTTACATTCAAACTGAAAGTACCTACAATTTGAACATTTATAAAAATTAACTAATTAATATCATAATTTTCACTAGTTTTCAGAACATTGTTATAATCATTATTATTGTTACTACTAAAGTCTTCATGTTTTATTGATACTGACATGCCAAAAAATTGATTTTGTATAATTTTCTTTAATTTTACGCAGATCAGTTCTTTATAACAAATGTCAAATAGTTGTATTTCATTATATTCTCATACAGTTTGACTAGCCTCTGCGTGTTGAGTGTTGAATTAATTAAGAATTTATCATTCCGTCCTCCATTAGTTTTGTAAATTAGAATAATGTTACGTAATATTACACTCTCTTCAGTTTCACCACTTTTTCAAAATGGCCATGGATTCAGGGGTTCAAATTGTGGTAAAAGAAAAAAAGTTATTCAGAACAAGCTGGTTTAACTAAAAGTTTTCTTATTGCAATTTTTTTAACCCTGAACCTTAGTTTTCCTAAGCTAGTAATAAATCTATAGATATAATACAACGGTAACGAAACTATGTCTGTACATGTAATATTTTCTAAAAATTGTACTAATACCTACTGTAGATAGTTATTGATTTCGATATCAAAACAGAGATTTTTAAATTTTTTGTCTATCTGTACTGTCTGTCTGTTCACGCATCACACAAAAACTACTGAACAAATTTTAATGAAATTTGGTGTGGTGATGACTCATTACTTGGATTAACATATACGATACTTTTTATTGCAAGGAATATCTCCTTCCCTCGGGAAAATATAAAAACCATTTTTAGCATGTGCACGCACTACGCAAAAACTATCGAACGAATTTTGAGAAATATGATATAATTACCTGGGTGAAGACTTAAGATACTTTTTATTGCGGGAAAATGTCTCATTCCCAGGAGATAATACAAAAACAATTTGAAGCATGTACATCCATCACGCAAAAACTACTAAATGGATTTTAACGAAATTTAGCTAACCTATTACTTGAGTCAACGTTTAGAATACTGTTTACTGCAGAAAATTGTCTCAGTCCCATGGGGAAATACCAAATCGATTCGACAACGCGTCGTGCGAACGACGTCGTCGGTCCAATTAGTATTATAATAAATGCGAATGTTGTCTTTGATTCTTAAATTGCTTAATAACTCACAGTTAAAGAAATAGAAAAAGTACGTTTACTACTGCCTCGCGTCAGTTACAACATAACATTCCATCCATACTCTAAAATATTTTTCTTAGAATTGAAATTATTTTTCTATTATATAAATAAATTATCAAAAATTCAACATTAAATCATGTTGTGAAAATTAACGAGCGTAAAATAATTTCCTCAAATAAAAAGACAACAAACGTATACGAGAATTCTTTAGGTAACAAAATTAAATTAATTACAGATTTATTCGTATTGTTATTGTCTTTGCAAAGACATTTGTACAGATATTGTGTACTGGAATTTAAATTTATGATAATTTCGCTAATTTCACTTAATTTTTATAAACTGAAAACCGTTTGACATAATCCATTTATAATGACTTTTATTTTAAAAAATATAATATGTTGGCATTAATTTGAGATTTCTTTTTCAGCATAATGTCTGGTTCAGATTCGTTTCGTAACAAGCGGGTTAAATAGAGATAGTTGGTTAATAAGGAACATGATATGTATACAGGATACTAATAACATCAGTAAATGTGCAAAAAAACTTTAATATAATAAAAAATTGTCACCAAATCAATCTGAATAAGTTAGATGGGACAATAAATTACCGGTCAAATCAAGACGAACTTTTTAAAAACTGGTCGAATGTTATAAAATTTTATTTTACTAAGTACTTTACCCATTCTCAAACACTCAATTCGTCGCCTTCTAGGCATAAGGTCGTATCTCATTTTTAGTAATTTTCTTAGGAGAGCAGAAAAACAAAAACTACTGTTACATTTTGTTTTATATAAATTTAAACCTAAGGTAGCAATGTATTTGCAGACTAATATTCTTCAAGTACCATTCGTTAATAATTTACAAAACAAAATGTAACAATAGTTCTTATTTTTCTTTTGCTGTTCTCCTAAAAAAATCACTAAAAAATGAGATACGATCTCATGCCTGGAAGGCGACGAATAGGTAATAATTTTTAAACAGTTAGTAAATAGATATTAGTTTCGAACAAAAAAAATTATTACATACTTTGATCAGTTTTTCAGATTTTCCTCTTATATTAAGTATCTATATATACAATATAATTATTTTATGATTTTATAACATTTGCGGACAATGAATAGCACATGTTTGTCCAAACAGTTATCACGTCTTCATTACGAAAATAAATTGTTTCATTGGAAACTCTAGCTTTTCCTTCTTTTTAAGTAGAAGTCTAATGTCGTAACGGTAAAAGTCCCCTTTTCTTTAAAAACTTTTTGAAGAGCCTTTCTTCAATTTCGTTAATGAAACAGATCACAGGCAACCGATAAGCTTTGATGCTGTAGTTTTTTCAAAAGAAAGTAACAAATGCATATCTCCTGATAAATCATCTATCACCTAAAAACAACCTTCTATTAAATTTTTGCAAGATTAAAAATTTCGAAACCTCAATGATTTGGAAAAACTTTTTGAGTGATGTTACAATAATTTGTATTTATTTCTAAATTTAACCCTTTGCACTCGAACCATTTTTTAGTATGGGTACTCAGCTACTAGACAGTAGTTTTAATAAAAAATTGTAATACATCAAAGATAAGCTTACTTACATATTTTATTTTTATTTGCATATTACAAACATTATATTTTAATATTAAATTTTATAATTTTCCTTAGTGTGATATTTGAAGTAAAGAATAAGATGGCGCCTGAGAGGCGCCTTTCAAGTGCAAAGGGTATTTATTGTGTCACCGTGGCGGCGCCTATCAAATGCAAAGGGTTAATTCAGTTCTTAAAAAATAAATAAATTTTGACATAAATTTTCCTTTATATTGCAAATTTCCTTTTTAAATTTTTCATTAAGGTAAAATATAATTACTTGACTTCATTCAAAAATAAATTCTTGAAATTTGTATTGGCAACACCTACAGAAACCAACAATATTGTAATAATTTGGCCGTATAACAAGAACCAACATTGAACAACTTTGAACTTTTGAAATGTTCTCATTAAGTATTAAATTCCAAGAAATATACCTACTGAGATAAGACTAAATGGCATTAATTAGAAGATATTTCAAATATTCATCTTGTATTCTTCTTTTTCCGGTATTCGTTGAAATTCACCGTAAAACATTTTTTTTTTTAATTAGTATAGAAAAAATATGGTAATTCGGCAATATAGTATAAAGAATAATAATGAAGCAACAAGCGGTAAGGGGTGCTAGAATTTTCTTCTTTTTTCTCACTTCTATTCTTTCATCTTCCATTATAATTTTTTTTCTTTTTTTCATTTATATTTCATAATTATATATTGGAAAAATTACATTGACCTAATTTACTGCAAATTGCTACATTTGTTTCTTATTAACCTTTCATCTCTAAGCAGTTTAATTAATCATTAGAGTAAAATTAACCATTTTTATTAATATAATCTTTCAATACTTGCAATGTTGTATTTTTTTAGCATTGATAAGGTCAGCATTAAATGTAATTTTATACTTTGAACAAAATGTTATCTCCATAATCATGCAAGAATTACAAAAATCAGGTTACGAGTATAAGAATTTTTTTAGAGACAGATATTTGACAGTGAAAATAAAAACTTGACTCTCTCAAATTACTAAAATCCATCAAAAGTGACATTAAACAGTATAAACTTTCTGTTTTGAAGAATAAAGCAAAGGTCGACGAGGGGGGAATTCAGGTGGGGCAGTTGCTCGGGGGCCCGAGTCTAAGAAGGGAGCCCCGAACCTCGATTAAGGATCCGGACAAAGCGAGAAGACGTTTTTTTTCTTGTTACCTGTATTTTTGAAAAAAAAAGTGGGAAAAGACGTTTGAAAATTTTTTGCTGTGGCCGGCGGCCCTTCATTTTTTTCGCCAATCCTAAATAAAATCTTGATATTTACAGTTAGTTATTGGTTTTACTATAGTTCGTTCTATTCGTAAAAAAATTAATTGACCGACAGTTAAGTTTTTGAATTAATCTCCATCAATCGAATTTCAGACTTTAAATTTTACAAAAAAACTTGCACCAAATCAAAAAATTATTATAAATTACGATGACTTGTTTATAGGTAGGGTTGACCGGGGTAATTGTGAATGGATTTTCATGAATTGAGATAAAAGCGTTGTTTTAAGTATTTTTTATTTTATATATCACATTATGGTTGATTTATTTTTAATTCTACATTATTCAGGATGCACCACACAAATTTTGAGCAAATTCGTATGAAAAACAAAAATTTTATAAGCTATTCACATTTCCTCGGTGCGGTTTTGCAAATCTTATGAATTTCGGGGTAAATGTGAATGCCACCAGAAAAATTATTTAGAATGGATTACAAGAGGAGTGAGGTACATCAGAGTAAGGACCAACTCAAATTCTTCATATTTACTCCACTTTCAAATTTATCATCATACTTTAGCAGTCACAATTTCTCTTTGTTTAATGCAAGTTACGCATACCTCAAATTTGTACAAAAAATCAAGGTTAAATAAAAATAACAAAAATTGTAAGAACAAATTTGTTACAAGCTAAAAAATGATATTTTGATGGTATTTTGTCATTTTATCAAATAAAAAATAAAAAAATTACATGATTTTCACACAAAAACAAGGAAAATAAGACTTTTTCAAGGAAATACATTCAGTTTACATGAACAAAAAACAACAATCTATTTTTTTTTTTGTGTTGTTTGTACAACGGAAACTTGTACAATTGTCATTGTACATCATCATCAACATTTTCAACTCTGAAAAGGACACTACTGAAATTTTTTACCGGATGGGGGCATTTGTGAATGATCTTCACAATTACCCCGGAATTTTAAAATCATGGGGTAATTGTAAATTGGTAATAAATTATCCAATTTCTTTAGCAGTTAATAAGGAACCCCCTCAGGGTTTAGACCACTTCTTTAGAAGTACCCTTATCCATTTCTTACCTTTAAAAAAAAAAGAAAATGTATTTAAAAAAATTTTTTTTTTTTTTTTTGAGGATTGGTCGAAGTAAGATACACAAAATTTTGCAAGGGTTTTTTCAAAATAAAAAAAAGATACTAATACTTGGAGAATTGTTATGAAATTTTAATAGCATATTAAGAAAGGACAGAAAAACATACTAAGATTTGATTTTTAACAAAATTAATGTTATTTTAGAAATTATAGGCACCGTTCGCAATTGCCCCAATTCACATTTACCCCGGTCAACTCTATAAAAAAACTTCTATTTAGCATTTTTATTTGAATTTAAAATTTTCTTTGTAAATGTGTGTATTATTATTAATGATTTTTTTTAAAACTTCTAATAGATTTAACGGTTTTTACTTTTTTTCTATTTTATTGTTACTTAATACGAGACAATTTTGTCAAATTCATTAAACACATTAATAATAGAAAAATACTATATTTTATAAATATTATATTTAAAAACAATAGAAATATATATTTCATTATATTCCAAAGGGAAATTTTTTGCATACCTCTTTTGTTACATTTTGTGAAATCTATTTAAAGCAAAAAAAACAATTGTTTCAGTTGTAAAAAGTAAAATTTCGATAATTTTTCTGTATCGCAATCATTAAATATTTTTATTGTTCTAATTTATGTATATTGGTGTTCTATGAAAAATGGTGTGAGATTTATTCAAATATTTTATGTCATAAAAATTTGATTTTAATTTGTTGAAATATTGTGACATGATTTACATTTAATTACTTTCTTATTCCATTCGGTTGATGTGGAAATATAACGTAATGAATGTAATAGTATACGTAGATAATTATGAAAGCATATTACAGACCAAAAATATCAGATCGTTTATCATATTTATCTTAAATTATAATGTAAAATTTAGTTCCGCATTTCATACATACAATTAATAAAATATTTTAAGTGATGTCTTTAGTAAATCTATGTATACGACCCATACGAGTAATGTAGGTATTCATATTTTAAAATGATTTATCTAAAATCGATTATTTATAGTAAATAAATATTGTTAGTAATCGATTTTTTGTCAAAAAATTGATTATTGAAACCTCATTTGTGCAAACTAACTTCCGGAGTTTTCAATAGATTGTGATGCAATTTTAAAATATTATTGGACCCACAATTAGTGGGAACTTTAATTAAGATTATTTGAACTACGGAAAAGGTTCAAGGTTCATTACCAAATAAAAATTAAAAACATTTTCTCGATAAGTAATTATACCCAACTCAAATCAACATCTTACACAAACCAAAAATTGAACCAGGCTTGTCCAAACCACAACTCAGCAAACAGTCATAGACTTACAGACTTTATGAGATTTCGATTGCAGATACGGCTCAGGAAAACTAAAAGGCCTGACACACATAAGATCCTAAAATTTCACTTGTTATGATTAATGTTTCAACATAATACCTACCATCTATTTTAAATGTTATTTAAAATATATGTACTCTAGAATAGTACCGTATTCGAAAACGGTAAATATGTACAGGTAGTTCTTGTGTACTTACATTTCAAGTTTTCGAATTATACGCCGTTAGTCAAAACATAGTGTAACTCGAATCAATTTTCTGGAAATATTTTCATATAAAATGATGAAATTCGATTCTACAACGACTTCTAACTGCATTTAAACATTAAATTAATCGGAAAAATTTAAGAAAAAAGACGCGTCAGGTCGAATTTGATTTTCCTTGCTTTCGCACGTGCCTCGATAACATTGATATGCAGTACGAATTCTGTTATAAACTCCAAGATATCTTTCAAAATTTATATAATTTTACCTACTCAAGAATATATTAGATCTGGTGAGATAACTAGAAACAAATGGTGGCAGATTGAGAAAGAGTGTCAAATTATTTTTTAACGGGACTCAAAACGACTAAATTGAATACAACTTATAGCTTATTACATTTTTAAATAACAAAATAATTTAATGTAAAGGATCTTTCAGTAAGAACAATATGATGTTGAATTGGAGTAAACTAAAAACTATCTGAGATAAAATCATATTTTTTTTTAAATTTAAGGTTTAGTTTACGACATTATGTTCCAAGTGACCAAATTAAGCTTTTTTTATTTATGCATATTTAAATTTAATTCAAATTTGTTGGTGATAACTGAAAATTAGCACATCATTTAAATGACCACTTCCACTTTGTTTACACGAGCGAATCCAATGAACCCAGTTTTTGATGACTTTTTGCAATAAATCAAGTATGATTTTATGAAGGTTGGTTGTATGTTCAGTTGCAAGTCATCAAGAATTTGTGGTTTATCTGCATAAACCAATGACTTCAAATAACCCCATAAAAATTAGTCAAAAGGAGTGAAATCGCAGCTCCTTGGAGTTCAGTTAATTTCAGCATTTCTCACCGTATTTTTCTTTTGATTTTTGATTTTCATAAAATTTTTGGGTAATTATCAAACGTTCATCAAACGAAGTGTATATCTTGCCATGATAAATTGTCAGACGACATTATACGTGTTTTGCTATGAAAAACAATTTATATTGACAAAAATTTTACACAGTTTAGTGTTATTTTCCGGGTAAACGACTTCATCAACACAGATTTTCAAGAAAAATCAAACTCCTTATTAATTTTTAAAAAATAACACAACGACTATTGTAGCTAAATATATTTGAACTATTTAAAATGCTTTATACACGTAATTATTCGTAGGCGGTCTGTACACGATCAGTATTTACAAAGATAATAAAACATTATTTTCATAATATCAGTTCTATATATTCAGTTACAAACATTGACAGGATTTCGAAATACTGACCACATTACTAATCGTTTACAGACCACTTTAGAATTTTTTTATAAAGAACTATATTATTTCAAAACTGTACACCGTAAATGTAGCCAATGGTTCAAATATTCCGCCTCTGTTATGTTCAAATTCATGTAGGCTGACCAAAAAGCAAAATAAAAATATTGATTCACAATAAACTTTTTTTTTAGCGAATTTCGAAAACTCGAAATTCAGCTATTACAGTAGGTGTCATGACGCAATCTGAGTCCGGGACTATGGCAGAAATCTGTTTTGAGGTCCCTAGAGTACGAAAATGATATTCACTAAAATTTATATATATATATATATATATATATATATATATATATATATATATATATATATATATATATATATATATATATATATATTTATGTGTTCCCACGATAACTCTCGAACGAAACGTCTAACGCTTATGAAATTTTGTGTGCGGACTGGATTCTGAATTGGCTTGGCTAA
Source organism: Brachynemurus nebulosus (assembly GCA_035578155.1). Lineage (NCBI taxonomy): Eukaryota > Metazoa > Arthropoda > Insecta > Neuroptera > Myrmeleontidae > Brachynemurus > Brachynemurus nebulosus. Next base: position 47,451,377 of record JAPWDM010000001.1, on the reverse strand, counting down.
GTTCGTTAGCCAGACACGTCGGATGCCCAGAAGTAGGTTTTCTGACCATTTTTTATCATTCGATCCTATTATAAGGCAGTTCAATTTTTACATCGTTGAAAAGGAAAAAAAAAAATTATGAAGAAAATATTCTTATAATTTTCTTTCTATTTTAAGTATTTTTCGAGAAAATGTAAATTTTCACTTTTATTCTTTCTTTGTTAGTCTAATAAGTAATTTATATTTATATCTCAGTTCTTTATTAAGTATAAAAATATTTCACTTTTTTATTAAAGAATTTTGTGAGAACAAGTGAAAACTATTCACATATATGTGATATAACACACATACATGTATAGAGTTTTGTTTCTCATTTATTGCATTATAATTAGCATGGTTCTATCCCATGTTAAAAAAATGTAAATTAAACAGATTTTCTAAGCTAATGTAATGAAGAATTTTTTTTTTTATTGAATTTTTAAGTAAACAAGAAATTGAAGATTATGTTATGATATAAATATTATTAAATATGAAACAAAACAAAATATGTACAATGTACATATGTATGTACGGAAAAATATTTTGAATCGATTTTGAAAATTTTTCCACTAATAATTAATAATGTTAAAAAATTAAACCATTTCAAATGGATTTAAGGTATTTTATGTGAGGTCAAGGTTTTCGGGACCTAAAAAGGCCAGAAATTAATTAACCAATCAATTTTAAAAATTTTTTCACAGTTAGTAAGTTAAAGTATTTGAATTAATTAATTAAATGATGTCCGCAAGAAGCTTACGGACTGCCATAAGTTATATGAGATCCTTAGAACCCTTTTCTTACTGTTAGAGTACTAGACTTGTATGAGTTTCGCCAGGATTTACTGATCCCATAATTGTAAAAAATAAACTAAACGACCAATTTTAAAAATTTCTTCACTGTTACAGAGCTAAACTATTTTAGATAGATTTAGAATACATTATGTAAGGTCCGGCAGGGTTCACAGGACCCAAAGTGTCAAAAATAAACTAACTGACCGATTTTGAAAATTTTTTCACTGTTACAGAGCTAAACTATTTTAGATAAATATCGATTACGTTATGTAAGGTCCGCCTTGGTCCATAGGACCCAAAAGTGTCAAAAATAAACTGCCTGATCGATTTTGAAAATTTTTTCACTGTTACAGAGCTAAACTGTTTTAGATAAATATAGATTCCGTTATGTAAGGTCTGCCAGAGTCCATAGGATCCAGAAGTGTCAAAAATAAACTAACTGACCGATTTTGAAAATTTTTTCACTGTTACAGAGCTAAACTATTTTAGATAAATATAAATTACGTTATGTAAGGTCCACCAAGGTCCATAGAACCCAAAAGTGTCAAAAATAAACTAACTGACCGATTTTGAAAATTTTTTCACTGTTACAGAGCTAAACTATTTTAGATAAATATAGATTACGTTATGTAAGGTCTGCCAGGGTCCATGGGATCCAAAAGTGTCAAAAATAAACTAACCGACCGATTTTGAAAATTTTTTCACTGTTACAGAGCTAAACTATTTTAGATAAATATAGATTACGTTATGTAAGGTCTGCCAGGGTCCATGGGTCCAAAAGTGTCAAAAATAAACTAACCGACCGATTTTGAAAATTTTTTCACTGTTGGGGAACTAACTATTTTAGATAGACATACATTACGTTATTTAGGGTCCGCCAGGGTCCATGGGACCCAAAAGTGGTAAAAATAAACTAACCGACCGATTTTGAAAATTTTTTCACTCTTACAGAGCTAAACTATTTTAGATAAATATGGATTACGTTATGTAAAGTCTGCCAGGGTCCATCGGATCCAAAAGCGTCAAAAATAAACTAGCCGACCGATTTTGAAAATTTTTTCACTGTTGGGGAGCTAAGCTATTTTAGATACATATAGATTACGTTATGTAAGGTCTGAAGTGTCAGTAGGACCTAAAAGTGTCAAAAATAAAATAACTGACCGATTTTGAAACCTTTTTACTATTACCAAGGTAAACTATTTTAGATAGGTACAGGTTGTGTTATCTGAGATCCACAACTGTCCTGCGGATGCAAATGCGGCGTAGAATGCTACACAACGGGTTTTGAATATATATATATATATATATATATATATATATATATATATATATATATATATATATATATATATATATATATATATATATATATATATATTACATAAAGTCCGCCTAGAATATACGGTCGAGCGGTCGAGCTGATTTTTTAATGAGGTCGACCGGGATCTTGCAGATCCGAAAACGCCAGTAATAAGCTATCGAACCGATGCTAAAAAATTTCTCACTGCTAGAGAACTAAATTATTTTAGATGGATACAACTATGCTGCACAAAATTCGTTCGTGTTCTTGGGTCCCCAAAAATACCAAAACTAATTACCCAACCAATTTTAAAAATTCTTTTACTCTTAGAAAGCTAAACTATTTTAAATAGGTACAGGTCTTAGATGAGATCCGCCAGTACCCAAGATTTGGAAATTCGCTATGTTATGCAGATGCTGCGACAGGGGTATTTTATAATTATAGAGTTGAGTAATTGTCCCAGTTATTGTTGTTTTATAGAGGTAAATTTATGATAAACTTTAGCTTATTAAATTTATTTATGATGGCAATTTAACTCATGTATATTTAGTTCCAAAAGAAAACTGTAGTTTTTTCACTTTCGCTGTGAAAAAAAGAATTAGAACAGATTTTTACAGAGGAATAAAAAATAGTAAGAAACTTTCCATTTGCCATAGCTTTGTAGGTTTTGCATATTTTTTTAATAAATTTGTGTTTTTTACAACTCAAATTTATTGCCTAAAACTCGAAGGACTGTCATCCCAAAAATACTCCAGCTGCACTGTCGTATTTTTGCTAGTTGACGATTCATTTCGTTAAATTAATAGGAAATAAATTAATTTTTATCATTCTATAATAATTATAGAATATAGTTAAAATAGAGTACGATTCATCAGTTTTAAAATTTGACGAATTAACCTTTTTTATTTATTTTGTTATAAACAAAAAACTAATCATGCGAATTTTATGAAAATTTATCTAATCAAGTTTTGGTTATGTAATTACGCGTCGGATGAAACCGGTCCGAAATCAATATCATTTTTTGTTGAGATGTGTAAAACAAAATAAGAGAGAAGTATCATCTTAAAAACGATGGTAAACGAATTTTTAAGGTCTTCCAAACATAGTGATATGTCGAAACTGGAACTTTAAAAAATCGGGCCCATTACACTTCTCACCGAGATTAACAATTTAAAAAGAATATGTAAATGCTAATTCTTATCTTACTTTTAAAATATAATTTTACGGATCTTTTCACAGACTAACGAAAAATTGCGAATAGCTGGATTCGTATATGGTATTAAAAATTATAATATAATAGGTACCTATATCCTAACTAATATAAATGCGAAAGTGAGTTTGTTTGTTTGTTTGTTTGACTGGCTTTCACACAGCTTAACCAATCAACTTGAAACTTTGCACAGACGTTACTTGCGAGCCAGAGTCGGTTATAGGCTACTTTTTATCTCGGCAAAATGTTTGATTCCCGAAGGAAAATGCATTAAATTACAACAGCTGACTATTAAAAAACGCGGTTAAATGATTTCAAACTTTGTATATTGCTAACAGAAAGGATGAGAAAGGACACAGACTATTTTATACTACGGGAAATCTTCCGCGGGAGATTTCATTTCTGTGGAAAAATATATTTTAAATGAAACAAAAAAATGATGTTAGACAAAGATGACGATATACAGCGATAAACATAGGTTATTTTTTATCCCGATAAAATATATCATTCCCCAGGGAAAATGTATTTAAAACGAAACAATGAAATAACAACAAATTATTAAAAAAAAAGATGATTGGTTTCAAACTTCGCATATTGTTTATAGAGGGGACGAGAAAGGACACAGACTACCTCCTACCCCGCGAGAATATCTAAATCCTGCCGGAAGTCTTATTCTCGTGGAAAAAAATATTTAAAACAGTATAAAAAAGAATCATTGATTTCATTTGAACTTGGCATGTTGTTAAAAGAATGTTATAGGTCTATTTTTTACTCGGGAAAAATACTATATTTCTGTGGGACAATTCCAAAGAAAAAAGTACCAGTAGGTTCTCGACGCGCAATAGCGACGCGATGAAAATACACTTTATATGTGGTGTTTAACTAGATGCCATAATTTCAAATGCCAGGCGGGCGAAGCTGCTGATAAATTCTAATACAAAATATTTTTAAATTTATCAAAAAGTGTATGAAATAAAATGTTATTTCAAAATAAAAAGCAATAATTACCATTAAAAAAATTTCGTTTCTCGTATTTTAATTTATTATAGTCATTCTCACATGTTACTTTTTAATTTCACTTAAAACAAAACACAACAATATCGATCGCACAATAAAAAAAATACAAAACGAAAAACATAAAAACAGAATAAAAACAAAACACGATAATTGTTACCAATGTTTGCTACTGTATCGTGCTGCCAACTAACAAACACACATGTTTTATAGCAAATGAAAAAGAGTTTTATATAACATTGAAATGTACATATGAAGAAGAAATACTCTTTGGTTTTGTTGAACGTTAATTATTTCTTCATTTGATTCTGTTTTGTTCTGCGGCTGTACATCGGACAATAAAAAATAATATTCCGCTTCTTCTTCTTTTACTCTATACGGCCTCTACGGACATACTCATATGTATGTAATCGCTATGTGAGGTATGCATATTCAGAGCGCTTGTTTATTTGCGTTTATTACGTTCACTAACTGACATACTTTATGAACGCAAGTAAAATGTATGTATGTATTTATTAAAGCACTACGTACATTGTAAGTACATATTTAGTTTTTGTTTAAAAATGTAGATTCTGTTATCAGTCACAAGTTGTTATACCTTTAATATGTAAATTTTATATAAATACTTGTGTAACTTACTGTTGTAGAAGGTATAAAAAAAACTTCCTATTTACCGTTTTGATACTTGATGTAGATTAAAAAATGTTGTACAGTCAAAAATGTTATAAGCAAATTACATATTGTTCAGCATTATCATAAATCTCGTTTGATCATATAAAGTAAATATGCTTGTCTCCTACTGAAGCAAACTATTATCATACAAATCGGTCAGTAACTTTTTAAGATTTCAGTTCAGTTACCAATTAAGTTAATCCAGGAAGGTTCGACTTAAAAAATTAATTCGGTCATAATTTGTGTCACAATTACTGATTATAATTATCACATTTCAAAGTAGATTAAGATAGGTATGCCGACGCGCAGATCTTGATGACGTAGATGGCGAATTATATATATAGTTTTTTGAGAGTTGCTATCTTGACCATAGCCAAACCGTTGATTTAATTGAGAAATTGTTCAAATAAAAGTTACAGATATCAACAGGGCCAACCGATTGCTATAGTCAGGATCTTTATAGCTCTTAGCTCTTATCAACGGTTTGGCTGTAATAACAATGGCAACTCTCAAAAGTCATGCTGTATAAATATAATAATAAGTAATTGTAATGTTGTCTTTTTCTAAAAATTCAAATATGTGACGTATTATGACGTAGATGGCGAAATGCGCAAAAAAAGCTTATTTTGGTCCTGAATGTAGAGTACCTATCTTAATCTACTTTGATCACAGTTTATACATTTGAATGTTTTTAACGCTTCCGCCGTCTTTCCACTTCTCATAAAATGCTAAAAGTAAGCAAGTAACTAAAAATATTACAAAGACTAGTTTTCCCTTTTAATTTTAAAATTCCTAGAATCATACATACAATAGACTTTTTTACTTTTAAAACGAATTTTAAAAGTTTAACTGAATAATTTCATCATGTCCGTCTTATCATATGTCCGTCACACCTTCCTAATTCCTACATCTTTCTTGAAGTATTTTTCCGTATTGGGAAGGGGAGATGAAAATTTTCTTTCCCACGTAGAACATCGTGTTCGTGTAGAATATCGTTAGAAAGGAAAAATAAAGTTGAGGTTCTTCCTATCATTTTTCATTATCAAGATTCGTTTGCGAAATATTGAGCTTCAAAATAAGATTTTTTTGTGTCCCCACACTATAATTTCTCAACCGTAACTTCAAGAAATTTGAAAAAATTACCAATACTGCCATTTGATAAAAGAAATCTTAATTAAAATTGTTTCGGCTAATCTGTGTCGGTCACCCTTAGAGCCTACTGCTAACCAAATTTTCACCAATCAAATATGTAAAGAAAAATACTTTGATAGTTACTAAGCTTTATCTTAGTAACTATCAAAATAGACTGCGCCATTCTAAAATGAGTTTCTCTCAGTATAGATTTATTTGAGTTTCCACGATATGCAATATGTTTGTGTATTATACATATAATAATCGTTAATGAAATACTTATCAAATTATATGTCGATTTTCACTTTGTCTGTATTTCATAATCTTTCATAACCTTTATTTACACAAAGCATAATATTTCAGTTGAATTAGATGTAGTATGAGTTCTCGTAGTTTGAAGTTTACAATTATTTTCTTGTTGTACACAGAAATATCTGCTTTGTTATTTTCCAGAATTGTTAAATATATTAGAGAATATGTTTCAATGTAAATCTGTAAAGGAAGTTAAGTTTTATTATATAAGTTTTACGTGTAATAAAGGGCGATATTAAATCTTAAATTATGTATTTTCTACACATTGTGATGAAGTAAATAACCAATAAACTAGATTTATGTACACACATAAGTAGATACGATGTATATGAGAGCATATATTACATTTTCGTTTATTATGATTATATAATGACTATCCCATTATTATTTAATTTTTGAAAATCCACTCTTTCACATATTTTTCTATATTGTGATTAATAGAGTAGACTACGGCTTTTTACTCTTGATAGCTAGCACAGGATATAAAAAATATTTGCAAATAAAAAAAGGAACTAAAAAATTTAGGTCATAGTCTCAATTCCTTTCTACGTAATAATTTTATTTTTATTTTTGCTGCCTATCAATAGATTTTTATTAATTTGTACAGATTTTCAGCAATTTTTATACACTCCCTATACACTATTTCGTTATTCCAAGATTAAAAATTTCTTTGACTTTTGTTCTTTGAATCAGAAAAGTCGGCCATGAGCGAGTGGGGCTTACACAATTAGCATTCCATACAGTGAACAATCAATAGACCAAATTAAACTTTTTTTTATTTGTCCATATTTAAGTCTAATCCAAATTTGTTGGCGGTAATTGAAAAATGTAGGAATTGTTGCACATTGTACTGAAACGTTGGCAAATATGTTGTCTGCTACTGCGTCTCTCCTCGTTATTTAATTTTTTTCTCAGCTACTATTGCACGGTCGAAAAGGCTCGTAGCTTTCCGCTAATCTATGACTCAATATCTATTAACCGTATTAAAATCAAAATTTTAGCTTTAGAAACTTAGGAGATCAGGGAATGGATACGCTCATTTCTAGCAAATTATGAGCTGGATCGTTAAGACCACTATAGAGACCAACAAAAAAAAAATATTTTTCGAATTCTTAGAAGTACTTTTTTCAAATTGTACTTCACAGGATATATTAATTTAACTTTTTTCTGGACCAAATTGATGCCCCCCCCCCCCGCCCATTTTAATCTAGAATAAATTGCTTTTTCATCGTTGACTGGCGATATATATTCATGTCGTCAAAACCAAACATTATTATGCCAAATTTCAAATTCCTATGTTACATAGTTATTGAGAAGAACCTCTGTGACCGATAGACAGGTGGACACAATTTTTAATCTTTGAACAAAGAAATCGTTTTGAGAGCGTACAAACAATATTAGACATTAAGAAAAAAATTTAAAAACTAAACTTTACTGCGTAAATTTTAGTCGGTCTTGTAAATATACAAACTTAATTTAGTTCCTTGAATTTTTTCCAATTGTTTAAAGTTTACACTGCGAACTGAGCTACATTAAGCTCTAGCTGCCGACGAGAGAAATGACGGGCCCCCGGACACTACACAAAGTTTTCAAACATTTCTTCTCCAAAAATTCAATTGACAAGCAAAAAAACGTCTTCTCACTTCTTCCGGGTCCCTAATCGATGCTGCGGACCTCCTTTTTAGACCGGATCCCTGGACAATTGACCCACCTGCCTCACCCTCTCGCCGGCCTTAGCTTTGAATACTACTAACAGTTTATTTAAATATATATATATATATATATATATATATATATATATATATATATATATATATATATATATATATATATATTTAAAAGTTTCGTCATTTCATATAGTTTCTATTCTTTTGACTGCGCACTGCTCACGTACAATTTCAATTTGCATTAAACTCAAACATTAGTACTCTACATGTCATATGTAATATTTTCATAGAAATACTCAAGGTTTGACTATGCTGCAAGTATTTCTAGAAGGGCCTGTATTAAAAATTATCCAAAAAAAACACCAAAATTTTCCTAAATAATTATAATTGGGTTTTTGAATAAAAAATAAATATCCTTTTTTTGTTTTATTTCAAATCTACGAGTATATCATAAATAATATTGATAATCGATGCGAAAAATTTTTTAAAAATGATATATAATAAATAATAAATTAATTAAAAATAAAAAATATCATTTGGTTAAAAACAGCACTACAAAAGATCGTGATGTCTGTGACGTCATAAAGGTAATATGTCAAAAGTGTCAAAATTATTAAAATTTAGTAGGGAAAATTATTGGTGGTTGTTTCATTGATTTCAACGTTCAAAATCTTGAGCGACATTTTCTCCGGATTTATTTTTATATTGCCTGTTATTGTTAAATATTGTCTACTTAAATTAGACATTTTCAATAAGTTATTCAATACAGTGATGTTTATAGCAAGCAATAATGTGGATAGAAGCAACAATTTCACAGCAACAATAATTTCATAGTAACAATAAATTTCATAGCAACAATAATCCAATTGAAAATAAAGACATTAATGTACCTATGTTTAGGCCATATAACCTTTATTACGTCACATAAGCGCTCGGGAACTATCGGTCCGTTATCCGTTCTAAGTTTAAAAATGTATTTTTAATTTAATATAACTTCTTAATTATTACGTTTAAAAAAAAAATAAAAAGAGTTTTCTTATAAAACATATATATATATATATATATATATATATATATATATATATATATATATATATATATATATATATGATCTTTCCATTTATGACAAAAAAATTTTTCTTCAAAAACCTAATTAAAAAGTATGTTTACAATGATAATTCCCCTAGACGAACAAAAAGGGCCAGACCGAAGGGTGTTTCTTTAAAAATATTGCTTTACATTTCTTTTAAAAGTAATCTAAAACCTTGTGAAATCATTCATAAATAGAAAGGAATAATATTATTCTATTTAACCGAGAGAAATAATAATAATGGGAAGAGAACAGTATTAAGATTTTCTGGTGAATTAATTAAATCGACTATAATTATACAGATTATATTTTAGCTACTGTATATATATTATAATTTTCGTTCAACTAAATCAATTGTAGATATCCATAATTAATAGTTAGAATAATATATTAATTACATACACTTCATCAAGTCTGAGTAATAACATTGTTTTTAAGTTGCGCAAATGAAAAGAACAAAAAATGTAGTCTGTCTTTAACGCATTTCACAAAACATTCTTAAATAACGACGAGTTAAACCAGAGGTTCCCAAACTTTTTAAACCCGCGGCACCCTTAAAGTAGAAACTTAGGCCAGATTTAACAATTTCGTTAAGAAAATATAATTAGGGAACAAAAAAAAAAATGAAAAAAAGAAAACATGTTTCCTACTTACTTTTTCAACATTATTTCCCTTTTTAACAAGGCAGTCCCGACGCCCCTCGTGATGCTTTCCCAGAGTACGGCCTGGGGAAGCAGTTTGGTAGCCTCTGTGTTTCTATGTTAAACACATTAATATTTTAACAAATGGTGACTTCGCATATTGTTTCCAAGTAAGAGACAATTATTCTTGCCAACAATCGCAAGCGTACAATCGCAAATCATTGTAAATAATTCTCTAAATAAATAAACTAACTAGTTATTAATATTAGTTATTATTATAACTGTATTTTGTCTGATTTAATTGCACTGTAATTTTTATTTAATAACGTATACTAATATCAGAAAATATGTATTTAATTTGTAACTTTTGATTTTTAACATTATACCTACATTGTAAACCACGTAATTGTGGTAATACATAATGGAGAAATTTGTACCATAATAAGAAAATGATTATAATATTTGTCATAATCGATTGGAAATTCCTTTTTTTTTTTTGAAAATATCAGCTTTCTAAATACATACTTTTTAATAATTTTGTACAAAACTAAGTCTGCCTTAAGACGCCTAATTTGTTTCAGTTGTTGATTTTAATAGGCGTATAAGTAATACCATTACCATTTAAAACTTTAACCAAATGTTGATGAAAAATTTTTGATTATATAATAGTAGTTATGTTAATATATCTGAACTATTACTGAAAATAGCATTTATTAAACGTTCAATTACTGAATTGGAAATGAGATTGTAGTGCCACTGCTAACATATTTTAAATAAATAGTAAAAATAATAACCAGCATAAAAAACACAATATTGATTCACATTTAAAAAAAAAAAAAAAAGAAAAAAAAACATTTTAAAACGTTAGCGTTACTGTTAAACAGAGTTACTAATGAAAACACGGACTACACGGATTTCTAGAATTCGTTTAACCACTAGACGTCAAGATTTTTTCCTATCGACGAGAAATACTTCTGAATACCATAATACCTTTGTAAATTGACCTTTTTTTTTACTCGTCAGTAATTTTTTTAGAGGAAAGTCAAAAAAAGGTAGGGAATGTTACGATTTTCTTATTTTTGAGCAAAAGATGGGGGCGGCTTTTCTTACAGTGCCTAGGGGCGACACTTAGGGTTAATCTGGCCCTGCTCTTAATATAAATGTTTCAAGACCCATTGCTTTTAAACGTGAGCTTTTAAAGCCTGATAAACTTTTAACTTTAGCTTTTGAATCCTATAGCAGTGTTTCCCAAAGTGTGTGCCACGAGCAGTCCTTAAATGTTTCTTCTGTAGCCTAGTAAGTGGTAAGACGTTTGACTGGTTATCAAGAGGTGGATTCGAGTCCTAACCGATCCCGTTTGATAATTTTTAGCCACTATGTGTTTTTTAATTAAAACAATGATTTGGTCACACTTACCAAAATAAATCTTCTGTTCAAATTCAGTTTAATTAAACATTATACGCAAGTTTAAATACGAACAAAAGTTCATCGTACTTGACAATGTTCAAGGCACATCCATGTATTATATCCAGGTATATTGTAGAAAACGGTTTGTTGTAATGGCATCACAGTCTAAAGATAAACAAACGACTTTACAACCTAAAGCTTTGATTATATTATATTGTATATTCATGACATGCGAACAGGAGCGAATTTTTATTTCAGTTCTGATTACTGATCGATTATTGTTATTGAATATTGCAAGCTAATAGAAATATGAAAAATAAAATATGATTTCACTTCTCCAGTACTTACCTAAACTTTTCTAAATTTATCAATTCTATAGATAATATTGCTTTTGACACTAAAAAAACTATATTTCTTTTTTATCTTCTGTGCAAAAAAGGTATTTTTATGTATTGTTCTAAGATTTAAATTAAAGAATTAAATAAATTAAGGGATTAAATGAAAAAATTGAAAAAATTAAATAAAAAAGGGTTCAATTAAAGAATTACAAGATATAAAAAATTAATTTTAGGATTTTTTCTTAGCATTTAAACTGTAGTATTTTATTGAATAAATATGTCTTAACGTTTTTTTCATTAATTTTTAATTATAAATATTTGGCTCCGCGACAAAATAACTTTATATACATACTATATATATAGTTCAGTAGCACTAAATTTTATCTATACATTATTTTTAGAATAGACATAAAATTTTTTAAAAAGAGACACTTGTAGGGATTACCGAGGAGAGCATTAATTTGTGCAAAATGTTAACTCCCGGAAATGTTTTTTTATATTGTTTAAACCTTCATGAATAGCGTTTTTTGACCTTTCACCGCTTACGTAGCGAAAACGATGATAGATACACTAAAAAGTGTTAAAACCATTTTTGTAGAGAATCGAATTCTCTACAAAAATTGTCTTAACACTTTTTAATTTATCTATCACCGTTTTCGCTACGTAAGCGGTGAAAGGTCAAAAAACGCTATCCATGAATTTTCAATATTGTTTAAACAATATCAAAAAACATTTCCGGGAGTTAACATTTTGCACAAATGTTCTCCTCGGCAATCCCTACAAGAATTTCTTTTTAAAAAATTTTTATATCTATTCTAAAATTAATGTTTAGTGAGATAGGGCTTAAAATTAGTGCTACTGGACTAATACCCAACATGTATACATATCCTTCTTCAACATAATCTAACTAAACTAACCTAAACTTACCAGAACTCAGTTAAATTAACCTAAACTAACGTAAACTAACGTAAATTAACCTAAATTTATCTAAACTAACCTAACTTAATCCACCAACCACTAATTTTTCGATAATAAACAACACAAATTTGATTCAGTTATTAAAACTATTCAATTTTGTATAAAAAAAAAAATTGTTTTGCAATTTTTACCGCTTTCTTTTACTATAAACTTACAAGGAGAGGTTCAGGTATGGTCGTCACCGATTTTGATCAAATTTCCTCTGCAAGTAGAGCACAATATCAATATTATTAATTAATATTATTACCGACCCCGGTACCCCACTATCCGTACTCCCCTATGCTGCCTCTAAACCACAATTGATTCAATCGAAAGCGGTCAATAACTTGACTACATCTTACTTATATTTTTGTCTAAACTTTATATAAAAATATTTCCTGGTTTTTGAGAGGTGGACCTGAATATTGTAAAGTTTTAATATTGATATTGTGTTCTACTAGCAGACCTTCTTTTTAGTCTTTTTTATCGACGTTGTTATAAGCGAAATCTATGCTATAAGCATATTTAGAATTAAAAAGTTTAGTTATCGATATCTCAAAAATTACGCGAACTATTAAAAAACAGTATTCTTTATTTTCGACTTATTTTAGTTCGGTGATTCCTCGTTCGTTGTTTTATTCGATTAGTCGGAAACCGTTGTCAAATGACAGCGCCACGGAAATCGTAAACTCTCCGATACCACGGTTATTGCACTGATTACAGTATTACATAGTAGTAATTGGTCCTATCTTGAGAGTGTTTTGTGGCTTTATTTACTCATTGATACACTCATTCTAGTACACAGGCACTCTATTGACATATAAATATATCACAAGTACCCTATTGACATATGAATATATCATAAGTATCCTATTGGTATGAACATTTTGTAACAATTTAAATTAAATAAACTTTATAGCCTTTTCACATGAATTGTGAAATTTGATATCATAATAGAAGAGCTTTCCTTGTTAACTGATTTTATCTATCATTGATTACATAGATGTAATCGAACCTTAAAACTAGCTTTTATTTATATTAATATTTTGGGTAAATAAATGCACTATGATCAAAAATGAACTAATCTTCTGAATGGTTGTATTGAAATAGGTATTCAATCGGTTATTCAAGTATATTCGTTAATATAGTAGAAACCTAAAGTATTTTAAACTATCTCTTTTCGAAACCACACCTTTCAAATCTGTTGAAATACTTTTATAATGTTCTAATTAGGAAATTTGAATAAACGAGGCTTGTAAAATTTACTCAAGATATTAATTGTCTACAAAAAATTTACCATTTTCAATGACTCTACAGCAAAGGAAATATTTTATTAGCAATATCTTTTTCATACGTGTCACTTCCTTTCTTTTTCTTAACAGAATTTTCTTTTGTTTCAGTCAAGTGCCAAAGCAGCTCCTCCATATTATATGGGATCAGCGAGCACATTACCACGTGGAGGACCACTATTACGAACCTATTCACCAGCTGTCGGTGCTCCCGTTCCGGCAGATCGTATGAAACCACTGCCGGGAGCGACAGGTAATTTATTTATCTATTATTTTAATTGCGCTAATTGAATGTTGGTTGTTTGAATATGCTTTCATTTTAAAATTAACTTTTTATATTGCTTTGTTGAATATTTATTATTAGTTAAATGACAAGGAAAAATCAGTGCCACTATGAATGATTTATGTTTCTATCGCGTTTTTCTCTTTTATTAAATTTTCAACTCAAGAAAGCTTTAGCATATAATTTTTTCATGTATAATTTTTTTTTTAACATGTTATCAGTTCCTATCAGAACACGTTATATCCCATACCACTGCATAGTATGTTCTCTTTTTCTAAATCCTTTTAAATTAACTGACCTAATTTTATTTAATCAACAAAAAACTTTAATATTCATTTCAAAAAAGTTTCTTATATCTACTGCAAAGTTATTAGATATGTACTTTTCTATTTTTATATTTTTAGTGGAGACTGTTCTTTTGAAACAAAAAGACAAACACACTATACATACGTAGGTAATTCTAAATTATATAAAATTAACTTAGGGATAATTTATCAATTACGACAAAATAGTATCTAATATCGATATTTCACAGTAAAAGTGCAGTCGGTAAATGTATTAACTTTTTAGTTATTAATCAATGTATGTATGTATGAACAGGGCCGGCGAGAGGTAGAGCAGGTGGGACAATTGCCCGGGGGCCTGCAACCTCGATTAGGAGCCCGGAAAAAGTGAGAAGTTTTTTTTGCTTGTCAGTTGTATTTTTGGCGGAAAATTTTTGTTGTACCGGAGGGCCCGTCATTTCTCTTGCTGGCCCTGTAAATGAACATACTAAACTGATAAGTAAATGAATTCACAAAAAATAAAATTTAAACTTTTACTAACAGACGTATATATACTGCTTTTAGTCAAAGTATTAATAAGCATAAATCTAGAAATTTTGAGCGAGTATACTAATCCAGTGCAGTAACTAATAAGGTTTCCACCTTTGACGAAGTTTATTGTCAATAGATTTTCGTAAGACTTTTTTATTGAATTTCTAAAAGTAAACAATAAAATGCTAAAAATTCAAAAATTACCGTTGTTAATTACCGCTCTGAGAAACTCTAGCTAATGAGGAATTCTTAATGCGTGTCCAACACACACTTGGTGAATGGAATAAATTTATAACTGATTTAAACCATTTATATAATCCTTAATTGAATCGGTTATTGCAAAACGGGCACATGTTACATTTTCGAATATCTCAGATATAGAGTAATAAAAACCTTCCCTGTGAAAAAGTATATAGCTGAAAAGACTTATAATTTTCACTAGTAAAAATTCGTATACCTCTAATATTTTTGCTTTAGTTTTAGCTTCTGAGTTACTAAGCTTCTAACTCTAAGCTATTTATTATGGCTAAAATAATAATTAAGTAAAAAAAATACACATGTACCCTTTCTGAAATAACCGATTCAGTTATTGTGTTAATCTTAGCCCAATCTAACACACCAACATACAATGCCATAAACTTTACTTCTTCATTATTATATTAGTATGATATATAATACAATATGGACAACACAAGCAACGTTAGTATTCATGCTCTTACAGCCCTCGGTGTTACTCACCTGCAACAATTGACACGATACTGACATAATAACTAATGTGACAATATACACGGACTCGTGCATAATAGCAATAAAGGCCCGATTTATGTACATTAACGCTCCGCTCTATGTACGCTCCCGCTCCATTCTCGCTCCGATATAATCTTGTTGTGTTCACATTACAGTACTGATATCATGCTGGTACCTATTCACATTATAATGCCGCTCTGGGTACCCTCCCAGTTTCGTCTCACTTCGATACAAATATCTTTTCATAACAACTGAATGCAAGCGGAGCGGAGTGGAAACAAAAAAGTGTTTACACTATAGATACAAGTCATAACAAGTCTGATATCGCTCCGATAAAATATTACTTGAATGGTATTGATATTGGAGGGACATTGGAACGGGAGCGAACCGTGACTGATATCGGACCGATTGAGAGCGATGATGTGCATACACTTATTGTTTATTGTGTAAGAATATTTTATCGAATCGGGAGCGTAGCGATATTGTACCGAGAACGGAGCGTTAATGTAAATCGGGCCTAACCATCTTAAACCGTTTTAAAGTCTTTCTATTAATAAAGACAAGAAAAAATTAAATTTTATTGGGTTTGTAAACGAAATGCAAACAAAAGTGATTCTTCTTTTATAAAAGGAGTCAAATATTATGTCTTGGCTGACTTATTTCTTTTTATCATCCCTTGCTTTTCTTTCAAAAGTGCATCAAAAATCTTTACGATTAGCAAAATAACATTTTTCCTTGGCGTAACTTTTGCCTTTGCGTTAACGCTTAATATGTAAAATAAATTCTAAAATAATTTATTTTACACATTAATGAAGCAATAAATTTTAAAACATTTTATTAATTAATGTAGGTATTTTTCAATTATAATAATGAAAATTTGAGAAAAAAATACATTTTCAAATTAATACACTTTTTATTATTACCTAGACTTTTTTAACAATTAATAAACTTTATGATAATAAAGTTATATTATAAAATGACTTATTACTAATAGTAATTAGCAACAAATTTAATAGAGTGTATAAATACGAGTACAACATGTATATTTACATTCATTCATTGCAATTAACAAAAATAAATCATTTTCGTAATAATTGTTTCATAAAACTGTTAACTGTTAAAATATGAAATGCGTTTTGTAATTTTTTTTTTATTAAAACAGTATTCAATTTAATTGTAATTGTTTAAAGTACAAAGAAGAAATTAGTAACAAAAAAAACTCCAATAAATTTCATTTTTAATTAAAATATATTAACACTTTGCGATCCGTTAGTTTTGTTAAGATAATTGCACCTCCGGTTAAACAATTTTTTTTGATTATTTGAACTGAACAAACTAATGGATATAATTGTTTTTAAATAAATTACAACAAAAAAAGCTAGATCTAACTTGCAATGATAGTCTCTCAAAATGATATTAGACGTAAAGCTAAACGAACTTCAAATGAGAGACGTCTGTCTCTTTGCTCATGCGAATAGAGTGAGTAAAGTAAACAAACGTACTGATTTCACTAATCCATAAGATACATGTATGTGTGTAATCGTAACCTGTAGTAGTAGCCGCAGTAGTTACCGACCTTACTATGAAAATGACTGATATCTCGACTTAACAATCATTCTAAAAACAAATTCGTTTGAGCAGAGAACAAAGAGAACGAACATTGCTATGTCTATACTAGGGAAACGAGCGTAACCACAAAGGATAGAAAATAACCCACCACTATGTTATATACGTGCACGCGGAGTTGTGTGTGTTAGTCCGTTGGATGATGTGTGTATTGGTGTCTTGCATACATACATATATAATATGTACGTGGTGGTGGAACGTATGATGTACGTATACCACGTACATATACCGTGTTAATACGAGAGGTAACAATATGACAACAATTGAAACATACCCATTGAGTGGTGGCGAATGAATGAGGACTAAGCAGCCTAAGATGCACATAAAAGCACATAAGTGATTGCAGAAAAGAGATAGATGTATTCGTTCTATTTGTTCTGTGCGTTTGAGTCTATCTATTAGGGTACATTATACGCTGAAGGTACTATAAATTTGCAGTTTTATTTCGAAATCCTTACTTAAATTAATTATCAATAAAAATTTAATACTAATCAAAGAGAAAAATCTTTTTATTTTCTTTACTTTTTCCTTTTTGAATTTAGAAGCTAATTATGTTTTCAGAAGAAATCAGTTTTTTGAAGTACGATATAGGTGTTACATATATGTACTATCATTACTTAAAGTTGAAAGTATGGTCCATTTCATGTAAATTAAACCATGATTCGTCGCTAGAATTTAAATAGTTCCCGTTTTCTTAGCTTTATCTCTTCGATTATTGCACTTATGTAAATTTTAAATTTGCAGTTTGTTTTTATAAAAGAATAGAAGATTGATTTGTTTCGAATATAAAAATTGTATTCGAAACGGGGTTTCTTTAAAGATGTTTCAACATTTAAAATCTTTCAACAACTATAGGAACAACTTCAGATATATTTTATTAATAAGAAAAATTTAAATTAGCCGTTAGCATACGAAGAACATATAAAAATCGATAATCGACATCAGGTATTTGCAGGGGCGTATACAGCCGAGCTTCTTGGGAGGGGTCACGTGAAAAATAATAGAACTAAAAAAATTTCTGAGACAAAAAAAAACGTCAACTGGTAAAATTTACCGGTACGGTGTTTAAAATTAAATAATATCTAGTGTATATTTTTATATACTCCCCTTGTATACGCGCTTTGGTATTTGATTTACAATTATACAACTTTTCCCAGCGCCCCACCATCGATCTTTTTATTACTAAATGTAGGAATGACCAAAATAAATTTCTTTCTTATCAAAATTCTTTAAATATTAGTTTTTTAAGCGTTCTTTGCTACATTTATTCTATTTGTTTGTTCTTAATTTGCCTGCTGTACTATCGCCTGAGAAATGAATGATTTTTTTTTTCAATTTTATTTAATTTTCTATGAATGTTTTCATGAATCCTTGCTTTTGTTCTACTATTTCTTAATTGAATTTTTCCCTCTTTATTTACAATTAAGTTTTAAAACTAGAATGGGTGATAAAAATAACAATTTACCAAAAATAATTAATTAACAAAATCGGTAAAAATTTCGTATTTATTATTAGATTTCCTATTAAAGAAAGAGTTTTGTAGTGCCTTTTGGTACATAAGTACAATTATATTTTATTTTATTTACACGGCGGGTTATTCAGTTAATTAATTCCATAATTAAGTTCAGTTTTATCATTTCGGTTAAAGAGATACAAAGAATTGCAGATAGCATTCGATTTCATAAATCAGAAAAGCATGAAAGAAAAAGCAAAGGAATTATCAATGCAATTTATGTTAAATATTTTCACATTAGGTACGTTTTGAAAAAAGATGAAGTTAATATGATGATTTAGTCTAAATCCAGCTGCACACCTAGGAGATACGACACGAGAGATCCGACATGAAGGACACTACAAGTGGAATTTTTCAATTTGCTGGCAGTAGTTTTTCATGTCAAATTTGTGATATTACTTTTACAATATTGTTTTAGGGCATAATTTATAAAAATAAATTTAAAAAAAAAATAAGTAGGTACTTTTATTAGTTTTTATAAAATTGTTTAACCAAGAGAGTAGTGTGTGTTGGTGTTTGTGTGAGTTGAGTATATGTATACACATCGGTGTGGTAACATGGCACACATACATAATGCATAACCAATTAATCATTTTTTTTTAATTTATTGATATTACATGGCCAACAAAAATGGCAATTAATCATTGATCGCGATTGGCCTCTACGGTTGTTTTGATTATTTTCGGATGTTGAAGCCGTGGGACTGAAAGTGTTAAAAGTTAAAATATATCTTTTTACAACTACTATCAAATATCCTAACCGAACCGTCTTATTAAATTTAGTTATTAAATCAAATTTTTCATAATACATACTATTTGATTACCATTTCTTTCAAATGTATAATATAATTTTTAAATTTATCTTATATGATAGTCGTTCGATACGAGAGACAGGAGACAGGCATGGTATGTCACTTAAGACAAATATCTGCGTCGCTCATGTCGTATCTCCTAGGTGTGCATCAATTTTGTGTTTTCAATGCAATTTAAATGTACTCAAGCGATGCGTATCTCCAAGGGACACATTTCTTGTGTCTCTCATGTCGTATCTCGTGTGCCGTATCTCCTAGGTGTGCATCCGCGCTAAAAAACGTAGGGAATAAGTATGATTACAGATTTAGTAAAACTGTAGTTTTCCAGTACTTTGTAAATACAATCAAATATATAAGATTTTAATTTTACTATTTTAATAAATAAAAACCGGCTTTATTTTAGTTCTCTGTAGGTACATATTATAATCTATTTTGTAGAAAATGCAAAATAATATTAATGGACAGTATGCAGAAAACGTGAAAACCTAATAGTAGTCCTAAACCAGTCCAGTAAACCTAACTGTAGTTTTAAAAATTTTAGTCATTAGACAATATTATGCATTTTCAGCATTTAATTTTTTGTGAAATATGGTACTTTTGATTTTATGAAATTATCAACATTGATTATTCTAACGAGCACTCATCAAAATAATTGCATTTTCCGATGTAAAACATTATAGTAATCATTGTTGCGACAACAATTCAATTGAATCTAAAACATCATACATATTATGAACATGGTAATAAAAAATTACAAGTATCAGATGAGCACTACATTGTTATGGTAAACAAGAGTGCACAAGGCTTACAAATAGTATATAGGTAAATGAAATTTAGTAGAAAATCTATTTAAATTCGAACATTAAAAAGTTTTTCATGCGAAAATTTTCAATTTATTACTGTTGATTCAATATAGAATGGAAAAGTCATGTTTGAAATATTTAACATTTTAGGGAAGACCGGGGTGTTAAGAGACAAAAAAAATTATTTAACTCTAAATTACAAATCTAATCATTATGAAAAAAATACTACATACTTAGTAAATTAGATGAACCTGTCTGAATTTTTTCTGTAATTATTAAAATAAAATTAAAGATAAAAAAAAAATTTTAATATTTCGAAAAATCCTTGTCTCTTATAACCCTTGCTGGGGTAATAAGAGACAACACCTCTAGCTGCCCGTATAAACTAATGTAAAATAAATTGAAATAATAGCAGATATCTAAAGGAAATTCTGAATCAACTAAATCGTTTTACTTGCAACTATTTACAGTCGTTCTCAAAATATCTTAGGTTAAAAAAAAAGTTTCGAAACTTGGTTTCTGAAATTCGTTTGTATTAATATTTAATACCAGTTGATAAAGAATGTACTTTCTTGTTATTTTGTACAATCTATATGGGCCAGAGACAAGTATGATACATGACAAAAAAATTTGAGATGGATACGAAATTTTTTTTTAATTATTCAAAAACAAAGTTAAAGTTATTTATCGTAAAAAATTAGACGGGGGGTATAAAGAGACAAGAGTATGAAGAAGGTTTTTAAAATTTTCAATAATTGTTTATCTGTCATGCTTTTCGTCAACAAATTATATATCAAAAATATTCAAAAACTTAATAGAATAACAGAAAAAAAATCGACGAGAAGTCATGAACTTTAAATCTAATTCAAATGCAAAGTTTTTGTCAATTGACTCATGAAGATTCAAAAACTATTACAAAGTTGTCAACAAGTTATTAGTGATAAAGTGAACATATTGAAGTTATCATTACTGTCTTATTTTTTAAAAATTCTGATCTTGAATTTTTGGTAGTTTTTCGACCTTGTCTCTTATTACCCCGGTCTCTCCTAATATAATTACTAGTGGAGCTCTATAAAAGCACTAATTTTTTTAGTCGAATTTTGCCTAAAAATAGAATTCCTTTCAAATTGGTTGGTTGACTGCTATTACCATTTAATTTACAAGAAAAGTGGTCAAGCTATTTGAAATGAATTTTACAAACTAATGCACTGTATCAAAAGTCATATAGGCTCCGGGTGACGCCTCCGGGTGAGGGTGGACTTAAAATTTGTTCCACATATACATTATACGTATATACATATATTTGCCGCTCCATCTAATAGTTCTGAATAGAATGAGTACCTTAGTGCGCCGTTTGGGTGTTTGGATTTGCCTTTGGAAGTGTACCATTTCTACACAAAAATTTCATTTTTTTGTTTCCGGTGGATCTGAGAAGCCGATAGGTTCTCCAAATAAACCTAGAAGACTGAAGTTCTGTACATGAATCGAGTTAGTATCCAGGATGTGCCTTTTGGGTGTTTCACTTTTTAATCTTCACCCTCACTATTGTCACGCCAAAATCATTTTTTCTTTTTTTTCTTTCAAGGATATGATACACCTACAGCCCCGCCCTTCCCCAGCAAATAAACCTAGCGGACTGAAATTTTGTGCCTGAGTTGAACTACTAATCAGGGTGTATCTTCAGTTCCAATTTTTTGCCCAAACTTCATCATTTTTGCGTCGAAATTTCATGTTTTTTCTTAATTTTGCAATCTAATAAACCTATAGACGAGGGTCGTAACTAGAGCCGACCGCAGCCGGGGTATTGGCCCAGGGCCCCCAGCCAAAGAGGACCCTCAAGAGAATAGAAGAAATTCCAAATTTTTAAATTTCTTGGTCACCGCTTTTTATTTTTGCCGGGGGACGGAATTTTAAGGAAGGTATTTCTGTAAAATTAGGGCGGCAAAGGAATGACAAGCAAAAGAAAAGGTCGTCGCTTTTTGTTTCTGTCCGAGACAGCGTAAGGGCCCCGAATATACTTTCTGCCCCGGGGCCCTTGAAGATCTAGTTACGGCCCTGCTATAGACCCGCTAAGTAAACCTAATGGACTGAAATTTTGTATATGGATTGAATGAGTATCCAGAATGTGCTTTTTGGGAATTTTCATTTTAACGCTCACCCACACCGTTAAAAAAATTACTTAAGTATCTTAAAACTTTCGAAGATCAAGGGAAAATTCAACTCACGTGATATGGTGCTCTGCTGCTACGGTTTTTTCTTCTTTTTTTGTTTTTGCAAAACTGGTAGCGTACATATTTTACATTACTAGGCAATTTAATCCTTAGAAACAGAATATGGTTGTTCGATGCTTGAAAGAAAATGCTGTAAAACTATCGTTATAGCGAAGTCAGTTTGACATATTGACTAATATGGGATAGGACTAACAAATGGTATGCCGTAGATCCACGAGTCTGATTAATGAACATTAATTAATTCCTTGATTCAGTTCCTATCACAATTTGCTCAAAACCATATAGAACCGCCACCATACTTGCGGTTGAATATGTTCCTTTCATTATATTTTAAAAACTAACTGAATGTCCGATACTGGGCAAAATTTTTATGGTCAACGCTTGGACTGCAAACAATTAAGCAAAAATTCTAAGAACACTTCGACTTCTGTTCGACTGTAGTAACATTCCTTAATAAGTAGGTTCTTTGAGAATTTATTGAATATAGGAGTGTTACGGGACTTCGACTCCGCTTAAAAAGATTGCATGTTTTCAAAACAGATTTATCATAGACCGATCTGACCCAACGACAAACAGGTATTGTTTATCCGTACTTTACATACCTATGTAATACAGACGTCAGTGTGTAAATATAATTATAAAGCAACTGTTTTCTGCTAACTTCACATTTTTTTATTTGAGCCTACCATCTTGGTACTGTTTTAAATCCGTGAAGTCCGATAAGACTCTGAGTTTACCTTTGATAAAACCAATTTCATAAAATTTTTAATTGAATAAACAAACACGTGCATCGATAAATTTATTTAATAGTGGATACTAATAAACGTTAATTTTTCAACCAAAATTCAAAATAATATTTGCAAAAATATAGCAAGTTTTTGTCTACTGCTGTACTTTTATGAAACAAAAAATCCCCCACAAGACGTTAGATACGTTCTAAAGCAACTTATTTTTTATTTCAAAGAATAAGTATGTAGTTTTGAATAATACATAAGCGTATTCCATTTCCCGACACAATATCGATGTTCTCATTGTTGAAAAGGTATATTACATATCGCACTTTGAGAATAAAACTGTTGCAAAGCTGCAAATTTTCCGTTTTTAAGATTTTTATATCATTGGATTCAGCTACATTTAAGTTATCAATTGGTGAAATTTTCATCCTAAAATTCTAGAAAATAAAAAAGTTATAGTGCATAAACTTTTTTTAAATTTTAACAACCTAAGAATAAATGGTTTAAAAAAAATTTTTTTGCATATACAGTTGTAACAAAGCGAAAACAAAAAAATAACTTTTTATTTAGATTGGAAAAGATATAATTATGTATATTTTGTTTATTGTGTTTGGAATATGAATCTGTTCTGCAAAACAGAGAAGGAAATATAGTGTTCATAGGTATATATATATATATATATATATATATATATATATATATATATATATATATATATATATATATATATATATATATATATACACCTGGAATGAACACCATATTTCCTTCTCTGTTTTGCAGAACAGATTCATATTCCAAACACAATAAACAAAATATATGTGATTTCTTTTATTAAGCACATAAATAGGTATGTTAGAGTGGATCGTAGGTACGTACAGAACTACACGCATTTTGGTATTCCTTCTCCTGTTCTCATTTTACAATAAACTGAATAATGATATTCACAGTTTAGTCATATTCAATTATTCAAAGTTTAAACGAATCCATTCGTAGCATTATTGTTATTAAAATATAATTTATTTGAATTTCAAAATATGGACGTTGATAAAGAAAAAATTAATTTAACAGCTCTTTCTGAATTTAACTCTTTGCACTCAAGCAAAAAAAAAGTGAGTTGTAAATAGGCTGGTAAGACATGTAGCACATGACAACGACCGACGTTTTTTTTTTTTTTGACGGATTCTTTTGGCGTTCTAACCTTGTTTCCCCAAAGTTGAATACTAAATGCGCTAAATACGTCCTCAATGCTGTTTTTATTAGTTTTTAATTTTAAAAAGATAATTCAATGTGATTTTGTATTATTTTATTTGCAATTTTTCTAATAAATGAATGTATTTGCAGTTATTAAATAAAATATTCATGTAATGTGAAGTATGAGCAGTCATTACAGTTCAACATTCAGTGTGTCATGTGGTACATGTCTTATGATCCAACAGACAAGACACCTTTAAATATGGTAGAGTTAATGGACAAACCACCTTGTCATGCTGTACATGTCTTATAAGCGCAAAGGGTTAATCTTATAATTTAAACAGTTTAAACCATTCAATTTAAACAATTTAAACCATATAATTTATAGTATATTGTGCAATAAGTACGGGAAATTGTCGATTGCCCACGAAAGCGAATTTGAGCGCACGAACGTAGTGAGTGCGCTCATTCGCTTGAGTGAGCAATCGACAATCCCGCAAGAGTTGCACATACTATTTTTTATTACGAATTTCACATACATTTTTCTATTATTATTACTATTTTTGACATTTTTATTACTTTTTAAAATAATATATTTAAGTGTTTCTTTTTCTGAATTAAATATTGTTTAAATTACTTTGTTGGTGGTTTCTATAGAAATAATTATGAAATATTTATTAAATGAAAAATCAATAGGCGGCTTTCCGTGCTTTGATTAAATTTTGCGTGTTTTATTGTCAATTTGCGTGTGGAAAGTTACTTTACGCACGCAAAAAAGTATGTGGAAAGAGTACAGTGGGTAAACAGCTATTTTTGCGTACAGAAATGTGTGCGCCAAGTTAGTACTTCTCCCGCATAAGTAATAAAAAATAATTTAAACAATTTTATCCATTTAAATAATGGATAGTTTTTATCTCCTGCTTTAACTGTGACTGTTAATTCGGATATATATTTTTACTAGCCGTACCCGCGACGTCGTTCGCGCCAAGCATTGTTATAAACGCGATGAGAAGTATATAAGTGTAATAATTATACAGAACTTGCAATGGATAATAATTTTTGTGTAAAGCATGCACATGCTTAAAATGGTTTTTCTGTTTTCCCGAGGGAATGAGGAATTTTCCCGAAGTAAAAAGTATCTTAAATGTTGACCCAAGTAATAAGTTATCACCACACCAAATTTTATCAAAATCCGTTCAATAGTTTTTGCGTAGTTTGTGCACATGCTCAAAATAGTTTTTCTATTTTCCCCTGGGAAGGGAACATTTTCCCGGAGCAAAAAGTATCTTAAATGTTGCCCTAGGTAATAAGTTATCACCACACCAAACTTTATTAAAATGTGTCCAATAGTTTTTGCCTAATGTGTGCACATGCTCAAAATGGTTTTTCCATTTTCCCGTGGGAATAAGAAATTTTCCCGGCGTAAAAAGTATTTTAGATGTTGACCCAAGTAATAAGTTATTATCACACCAAATTTCATTAAAATCCGTCCAACAGTTTTTGCGTGATGCGTGAACAGACAGACAGAGGCAAAAAATTTTTAATGTAATTATTTAAAATTTTACGTAACTATTTGTGAAAGCAGAGATCCGTAATTTATTTATTGGTTAACAATTGCATAACTTTATGAAAAATTAGGATAAAAATTTTTTCCTAACGAGATCTTATTCTTCGAAGTGTTTTGAATACAGCATAATTTTTTTAAATTTTTTAATTAACATTTATTACTATAAGAAAAATTATTATCGGTGGTATGCTGCTTTGAGCGTCGCTGCGTCTGTACTAAAACTGGCGCGCGGAACCCGATTTTCGGCATTAAATTAAAATTAGAAATAATGGAGGTAGAATTCCGGGAGTTGGGACTTTTTTATTGTTTTCCTCCTCTTTAAGAATCTTTTTTTCTCATTTCTTAATTATTAATAATTTTTAAGTTATTAACAAAAAACTGAATACCTCGTTTTTTCTATCTTATTTTGTTAATAACAATTGCAATTTTTTATGTGCTGTAAAATCCTTAAAATACATTTTTCTATAAGTCATTACCAATCGAATGAGCTATTGCCCATATTTTTAAGAGCTTTACTTCTTTTTTTCACGTTTTTCAACTTGTGAACTAGACTATCATTAGTCAAATTCTTTGTGTCACCACTAAAATATTTTCAAAAAATTCAATACTTTTCGAAAACGTAAAATTTTGATCGTAAATATCTCTTAAACGGTGCATCATAGCTCAAAAATAACAAAATTTTCGAAGGCTTAAGCGAAGCAAGTTGTGGGTACTCCTAACATATTGGAACTGTCAAAACCTATTTTTCATTATCGAAAATTATCGACATCGAGAAAAAATGATATTTTTAAAATTTTAACGTGTAAATTTCTATATTTTCGTTATCATTTGCATTATAATATTCTTTACAATTTTCGGTAGCTTTCATTTCCAGTATTTTTTTTTTTTTTTTTTGTAATAACGGATTTAATTTACGTGATTTTTTATCCGCATAAATTGAATCCCCGTGAAACGGATATTCACGTAAATTGAGGGACCGGTGTCGCGGTCTTTAATTAAAAATGCATTTGTAAAATAGTACAGCTAATTGTAAGTAATCATTTTTACCCAAGTTTCGGGAATTTTCCCGGGAAAATACCCAATAATTATCCAAATGGGAATATTCCCGAGAAAATTCCCAATGGGAATTTTCCCGTTGCCCATCTCTATCTATAATACAGTTATGGAATGTGTTACCTTAAACAATTACAATTAAATAATTATATAAAGCGAAAAATTCAAAATTTCTGAAAAGTATTAGTTGCAGATACAACTTTGCGTCACCAACAAAAAGTAATATTTTGTAAAATAATTAAGAAAAAATGTACTATTTGTAAATATAACATTATAATCCTAAACAGAATGCAACTTTTTGTGAAGTAACTAAAAAAATCGTGGTTGCAACTGCAATGAAAATTGAAACTATGAATTTCTTCGACAAAAATTTTATCACAACATTTAAAACTAACTGTTAGAATGAACCTAACAAAGTCTCAAAGTTCTAAGATAATTTGAAAAAAAGTTATTAAGTTTTAAATTTCTTCAAAATCTTATTTGTTTAATATCTTAAAATTAGTGATTTTGCAATTGCAACGGTTTTATTCTCAAGGTGCGATATTGTCTAAAGTTATATCCTATAAAATACATAACTGATGTGTATATTGTCTATATTTGAAACCGGTAGGTACATGACTACATGAATTAAATTTTTTTTAATAGTTGGAAATTACGTCATCCTATTTTTCATTATCAAGTTTATAATACTTTTTAAATATTTTTATTGACATTGACTTGTAATAAAGAATACATTTATTTTAGTAATTAATAAGCTTCCCACTTACATGAAATTAAAACTTATCTAAAAATTCTACGAACATAATAAACAGTTCCATGTACCAGCGGTTCTCAACCTGTGATACGCGTATCCCTAGGCAAAGATATACAGCACAACTGCTAGGGGTACGTGAAAACATTATTGGTGATGGTGGATGACATAAAATCACAAGATATTTCAATTAAAACACAAAAAATTGCAGTTACCGTTTAAAAAGAGAAAGAATAAGTTTAATTTTTCGGAGAAAATTCGACTAAAAAGAAGCTATAAATTATAAATCTTCAGCGCCGATGTTTTTATTTGAAACACGATTGAAAGCAGATTACAATTTTAGAGTTCGATTGAACGTCACGTGACTATAAGTATTGAGTTTTATGCTGAATCTGATCAATGAAAGGCGGAAAAAATCTAAACAGCGCTTGCAACCAGAGGCGTAGCGACGGGGATGCAAGGGGGTCTATCATGCACCGGGCGCGACTTGCAGAAGGGCGCCAAATGTGTACCAAAGAGGTGCCAAATATTAACTATACGTGTTTTTGGTAGGAATGGGGGGCGCCAGTTATGTTCACTACGCCACTGCTTGCAACCTACAGTATATTTGAGCACATATTAGGCGTCCCCAAAAATAAAATACTTAGCAATACAATGAAGCAAAATAAAAAAAAATAAAAATAGTAACAAGAATTTGAAAACTCCATTTTGGGGGATAGGGGGTACTCATAAATGAAAAACCTATTCAAGGGGTATGTGGGAGAAAAAAGACTGAGAGCCGTTGCTCTACAAATCTACATCTTTCAAAGTCCAGCATGATTTTGAAGTTCTGTTTCTAGTTCTACACTTTTTCATTTTTATAAGAAAAAATTTAAACAGAAATAAGCAGTTTTTGGTAATTCGTCAAACCTTATATACACCACGTGACCCCAGATGAGATCGGGACGATTATCTAAATACTTTGAATCAGCGGCGTAGTTATCTCTAATTGGGGCCTCTATGGAAAATAACCAACAGCACTGGCAAAACTAAATTTTTACTTTCATATGTTGGAATCTCTGTAGCACAGAGGCCCTATACCATTGATATAGCACTATACCGCGTTAGTTACGCACCTGTATTTAATCACAAATTTAAATAGATACGGAAAATCTACTGTTTCCGTTTTTATTAAAAAATTAGTGACATATCCGTTTCTGTTTCTGTTTCCGTTATAAAGCTTTCGTTTTGTCACCACTTATAACCGATACATTTTATGCAAAATTTATTGAGTCTAGTATGAAAAATTCAGTTTGCGATAAGGAATTTGATCTGTCGTCAAAATTGGTTTCTATACTGTGAATCTTCAAAATGATTTATACTTATATTTATTCTTAACTTCATTACTTTTTAAATGACTTTTTTGGAGATTGAATTTCTAAACGGATTTCTAAGGTGAATACTAATTTAATTGATTATATAGTAAATGAAGGGGGCAAGAAAAGATATCTAAAAATGTGTTGAAAATCAATTTTCTTAGCTGCTTCACAAAGAGAAATGAGCCGAGGAAAATGGATGTATTAAGAAACAGAGAAACTTACCGGTTGATGTTGAAATTAATTGAAGCACAACTTGTACTCACTATAAGGTTTTTGGAAAATAAGATAGGAAAAAAGGATTTTGTAGGTACAAGAGTTTTCACTAAAACAATTGAATTTACTAACTATATTTAACTAAACTACATCTTTTCTTATTTTTAAAGGGAATAAATAAATTACATAACTTATCATTAAAGTAGGTATTTAGTTTTAAAAATATGAAAATACCAGTTGTTCTAAAGCACTGGCCTAACCAGTAAATAAATATATATTTTTCTTATAAATAAATAAATAAATAAATAAATATATATATATATATATATATATATATATATATATATATATATATATATATATATGTATATATATATATATATATATATATATATATATATAAATATATATATATATATATATATATATATATATATATATATATATATATATATATTTGTAATTATAAAATATTAAAAACTTATCACCCATTCTTCATAGTTTTTTATTTTATTTAAAAGTATATTTTATGTATGTTCCCTACATAAGTATATTGTATATAAGGTATAAATGGTGCAGCTCCACCTAAACCAGTTCGTACATACACAAGCAATAGAATAGCAGCAACCCAAAGGCATCCCGAACGATACGCACCTTTCCTATCACCGACCGAGCTCCAGGGTATGCCTGACAACTCCCCATTTTCATTACCAGGTGGGTCATTTAACTCACCAACTGAAAAACGCAATCATTTCAAATCATCATTAACATTTTCATTATTCGTTCATTCCTTTTTCATAAATTTTCATATTTTCATTTTTCATTTTCTTAGGTCATCAAATTTTTATTATTATTAGTATTTTTTTTTTTTTTTTGACCATTAAAAAGTTTATTTGAAAACCCCAAA
Organism: Brachynemurus nebulosus; assembly: GCA_035578155.1. NCBI lineage: Eukaryota > Metazoa > Arthropoda > Insecta > Neuroptera > Myrmeleontidae > Brachynemurus > Brachynemurus nebulosus. The sequence continues at coordinate 47,420,934 of JAPWDM010000001.1, read as the reverse complement.
AACTAGCATATTTATATGGTTTATGGAAATATATACTACAATAAAACGATATTTTAGATGATATTATTAGCTAACTAGACAAAATCATAAAGAATTTGAAGCAAAATCACTTTCCAAAACAGAAACTGATACCAATAGTAAAATATATGAAATAATTTGGTTCTCAGAATTTTTGTAATAGTGACTTTGGTCTTTATTCTTCTGGCAATTAATAATTTTTCATTTTCGAAAACCCTTATCTTTCAAAATTATAAATTTAAGTCAAGAATTATCAAACATATCCTATAAGGGTTATTAGGTTATATTATTATATAATACCAATATAAATTTCTCACTAATATTCTTTCTTATTTTTTTCTGTTTGCGATTATGTATTATTTTTAGTTTTTATATATTATATAAATGTTATTTTCAAAAAATTTCTAATATCTTTCTACCGTAATTTTAAACTTTAACCCAATTAAGTACCTACCTGTACTTAACTAGGTGAAGTATATGTATTGGAAAATGTAAAATAACAAGTAACAAAAAAATTGAGGCGTTGCATCTAACTGGCTTACCAAGAAGTTAGACTTCCCTTTGAGAATTTTTTTTTTTTTTTTTGGTTGAAATGAAAAAAGCAAACAAAATGAAATTCCAAGGATTTATTCTACATATAAGTATTCAGGTATACAAAAAAAATTGGATAAAAAAAATAACACCGTTAATGTGATCATCTCCAGTGGCGGATTTACCCTAAGTGCCGCTCTAGGCTCAGTGAAAAATGCCACCCAAAAAAAGCTAAAAAAAAAATTTGCCGCCTCTCAAATCTGTCGCCCTTCGTAAAAAATGTGACAAGTGACAAGCCAAAAAAAATTCTACAATCTGCTACCCTTCTTAAAAAACGTAAGTAGTGAGCAAAATAAAAAAATTTTGCCGCCCTTTTTGCCCAAATTTGCCGTCCCTAAAATCTGCCGCCCTAGGCTCCAGCCTACTCAGCCTGCTGGTAAATCCACCACTGATTATCTCGAAACTACATTTTTTAAATATATAGTGAAACCAAAACTCAGGTACTTTTCATCCGATGATGAACAATAACTGAAATCTGAACTGTAACTTTTTTGAAATATAATTTTGCAAGGTAACGTTAAAGCCCCTATACCGGAACACTATTTTTAGGTGTGTAATTAAACTGGCCTATAAAAATTGACAAATAAGTTAAGCACCCATTTTTCTTTCTTAATGAGCATGAAAGAAAGTTTTTTAATCCATTTAATATGTTTTTAAAAAAGACAACCCAAAAAATTTATTTATTAATGATTTTCTTTTACAAAATGTCGACATCTATATCCAAACAAAGAAATATTAATGACTCTAAGAGTTGGGAACCGATATACAAACAGACATCTAGACGTCAAAGTAGGAAACATAGAACGATTTGAGTATCAGACGTAAATCGTAAATAAAGTAAGAAAACACTAAATGCGAGATGAATTTAAATTGAATAATAATCATTATATTAATAATAATTTTTGTTATCAGCAGTTTCTTTCAGAAATAACTTCATTAATATATATATATATATATATATATATATATATATATATATATATATATATATATATATATATATATATATATATATATATATATATATATATATATGTCAAAACTGTTCGGGTATATGATCGCGTTCCGGTATAAGGGCTTTTACATTACACAAGATTGGCGAAAAACCGAAAAATTTTTTAAATGTCATCATTTTACAAACAAACCAAAATTTTTGTACTTCTTTCCCAGTCTAATGTAAAAAGCAAAAAAAAAATATGTATTTGTTCCAGACACTGATCAATTTGAAGTTTTCGTATCGCTATGATTGTTTAAAAAATGTCGTTACAAGATTTTTCTTGTGTTTTTAGAATTTTTTTATTTAAAAATTTTTTTTGTAAGCCTGGATATAACCTGTGAATTAACTAAACTCTTAAAATCTAATTTTGCTTGCTTTAGTCGTTTCGACAAAAAAAATTCTCAAAAAGAAGTCTGATTTTTTGGTAAACCAGTTAGATGTAATGTCTTGAGATTTGATTAATAGATTTTACTATAAATAATAGATATAACATGGCACAAAATTGTCCAGGTGGCTAATCTTGAGTTTTGTTTCCCATAAAAATCCTTTTATGTTATCACCTTATAAATTTGTTTAAATCATTGCTAGTCTAGTCCTTAACCCCTTCCAGTAATATGACGAGTATAGCTTGTCATTAGATTTTTATGCCTACGGCACAATGACAAGCTATACTCGTCATGCGACTAAAGTTACTGTTGAATATAATAAGATAATAACTAATTTTATTTAAAATTTCTCGTGTATTGAATGTGGCAACACTTTTATTACTTGTATAGTAACAGAGATTGTTTTTACCGCTAGAATTTCAAATAATATAATTTTAATTAGAGTAAAAGTGCCTATACTCGAACGCGATTCAATACGCGAACAGTTTTGATATTTTATATTATATTAATGAAGTTATTTCTGAAAAAACCGATAAATATCAAAATTGTTCGAGTATTGAATCGCGTTCGAGTATAGGGGCCTATAGGTTAAGAATATGTAATAATTATAAAATGAAACAAGTTTTTTTAAAATAAAAATTAAATAGTTCTGTCATGCACAATTTTTAATGACTAAATCATACCAGAAGGGATTAAATATCATTTTAAAAAGAGCACGCATAAAATTCTAAATTTTATGAATAAAAAAAGGATGTGGCTATTTATACATACAGTATGTATAACTAATTGGCTATTTATACATACAGTATGTATACGCAATTGGCTATTTATACATACAGTATGTATACGAAATTGGCTATTTATACATATATAGTGTGTATATGAAATTAGCTGTTTATACATAATTATGTGTATACTGAATTAGCTATTTAAACCTACAGTATGTAGTTATGTACTACCTAAAGCTAAACTGTATACTACTACAGTAAAAGCGTCGCTCAAAACGATCGAACCGTGCATTTCGGGTAGGCAGCAATTTTTTTTCTGAAATTCATAGAAGGGCCTGTGGTGAATATAAAACTGAGTTTTCGGGACTGGGGGTGTTGCCGTTTAGCCGCCATCTTGGAAAAAAGGTCAAAATTAATTTTTCGATTATCTCTGTAACCGTGAGGCACACAAAAATTTTGTAAAGACCATTTTTATAGAAAATTTTATTTTCTACAATTTTTATTTGAAACATTTTGTCAGAAAATCGATATTAAAAAAGTTATTCACAAAAAACTGTGGAAAATTAAGGAGTGGAAAACTTTGAGGCCATATAACTTTTCTATTTTCAACCCGACAAGATTAATGCTTGTTATATTTTTCATAGGAAATTTCTTAACGAACAGTTTGACGTACTTATTTTTATTATTAAACATACAGTTATCGAGCTTGCGCGCTGTAAAGAAAGGTAAGTGAGGTATGTAAATAAATAAAACTATTATTATTGGTTCAGTTGGGTACATTATGTCTGGTAGTGGATTAGAAGAGTTGCTAAAACTAATTTATGCTGATAATTGTGTTAATAATATTATGTCTGGCCACGCAAATTAAAATAACAAGAAAATTTTAATTACTCTTTTAAAGAAAGAACTGCTGGAATGGGACTATAATATCGAGCAAGCAGAAGCAGACGCAGATTCACTAATTGTAAATTCTGCTCTGGAGAAGTGTGATTTGTACGACTCCGTAACAATCGTTGCTGAAGATATAGATACACTGCTGGTTGGTTTTGGGCGTAACAAATCAAATGTTTTTTTCTTTAAACCAAAAAAAGGCAACTAAACAGGATATCGAAAAAATTTGTTCCTCCCTTTTTGTTCCATTGATCAAATTCTATAAGAATCTGCGTCTAATTTTTTATTACCATAACAAAGGAAACCTGTTTTTAGTCCTCAGATATGCAACTCCGGTTCGCGTCGCCAAAAATCCGTTCTTAAGCTAAAAAGATTATACAAAATTCAATCGGTGGTACGCGAGAATTTCGTTATTATTAGAATCGATAAATTTGTTATTATAAGTTATTTTACTGTCACCAGTGGAAAAATCCATTTTAATACGCGCACCACGAAATTTTGACGATATTTTTGGTGCTCAATGTGCGCAGTATACATCAGAAATTACGGTAATTCTGAATAAGTAGTCAACTGCGTATACATACTGCATGTTTAAACAAAATATTCCATATACATACTGTATGTATAAATAGCCAATTTCGTATACATACTGTATGTATAAATAGCCAATTGCGTATACATACTGTATGTATAAATAGCCAATTGCGTATACATACTGTATGTATAAATAGCCACATCCATAAAAAAAGTATGTCTGGCTGGACCCTATAGTTAACGTTGAAAATATTTTCAGATTTCGTATCTAATAAGTGTCACAATAATTTCTGTTCGTCCTCATATTTTGTAAATATTTGTTATGAGATTAATTTGCTATTTATTAATGAACAAATGTTACTTTAATATGATTAAGTATTTATTGTAGGTATTTACATATTTAATAAAACTTTTATGCAATTAGATAGTTACGAACTTTAAATTCTTAAATTTATTTGGCAAGAAAAATTTATTATTTTTTGCTTATTTATTCTCTTTATTTTGGAAAGTAGGTGAAAGTAAACCCAAAGAAACAAAAAATAAATAAGTTAATAAATAAATAAACTCATATTTATTTTAAAAATATTGAAATGATTTTGAAAATTTAGAAGCATCCAAAGAAAATTCTGTCACCTTGGTTATTTCGTGCCATACATATGACGTCCAGTCTATCTTCATATACCTAATTAAAAAACAGGCCACAAGCAAGAACCTTTAAATGTGAAGGGCGGATTTAAAAGAATTTGCATAAAATATAAATATGTAAAATTTATTCAAATATGTATAACAGTGTTTAAAACTACTTTTTGTCACAAATCATTTAAATATCATAAATATACATATAATTTTAAAGTAATTTCCTATTTTCAAGAAAAAAAAAGAAGATAAAATATATATTTTATTTTAAATCTATTTATTATGATAAGGATTTTATGCTGGTGTGTACGACTTTCTGCTTGAAGTATTAGCGCGTTACTTATTTACCAGAATTTGATTATTCTTAAATAATTGTTACCCACTCATTAGGGAGTGTTTCCCAAGCTTTTTTCATTGCGAAGCATTTTTTAAGTTCTGTTTACCCTAAAAATTACACTGATGAGTAAAAATACACTCAAAATATATAAAACCACACCATATTTTATATTTTCATTGTTTTCTCATTTGCCTTAGAATCTCCCGCGGACGCTATTTTTTAAAATTCTTTCGCAGAACACATGATGACAGCTCGGGGAACACTAGTGTTCCGCGGAACACACTTTAGGAACCACTGTATTAGGGTTATACACTAAGAGAAAAATCATTGACTCAAAGAAATAATTTTTACCATAATGTCAAAAAAATATTTTTGCAATTCCGGGGCTAAAAGACATGATTTAGTCCCTCATAATAGGGAGTAAAATGTCACTTTTAGTCCCTTGGGACTAATAAATTCACTTTTAGTCCCAAGGAACTAAAAAATTATTTTGCTCCCGCTTTTAAACCAATCAGCAAGCACAATTTACAGAAATTTAACTTAAATTAAATAGCGTTGCTAGGTAATTGAAAATAATAGACAAATTCAAACTTGTAGGCAAAGATAGTCATTCTACAATTCGACTGATTTATCCAAACTATACTTGAAGTATTATTATTACATACAATTTGAATGACATTTAAGTAACCTTTTTAATTTTTATAATTTTAAATTATCCGGAATTTCAAAAAAGTAGTATGTACCTACACCACAGGACTAGAGTGTTTTTTTTTCATCCCTCGTGTGATTTGTTGCCCTCGGGCCTTTACAGGTCCTCTGGCAACAAACTTCACACTCAGGATTAAACCTCACACTTTAGTCCCTTGGCGTATAACATATTATTCTTGGTTTCAAAAAAAATAAAAAAATAAACCAAAGAATTCCTTATATCCTGTTGATTGGATTTAACGAAACATGTTTATACCGCGAAATTTGTAATCTATTTCAATTTATTTAATCAATTCTTCGTATAATTTTATTGAAAATGTCTGATATTTTCTAAGTTGCAAAGAAAAAATTCAACAAAAGAAAACAAGTGTAAAACAAATTCAACAAAAGAAATAAATTATTTGAACGAATCCATATCTGAGTTAACAAGTTAAAATAAATATATGCTTTAAAAACACATTTTTTTAAGCAAAGAAATATTTTTATTAACATTATTGGAAGAAAGATTTCTCTAAATTAATGACTTTGTTTCTCAGTCCAGGAATCCATAAGGGAACGAATATTCAATTCAAATACGCGTCACATTGTCATCGGCTAGTTCTTTTTTCCAGACCAGTTAAATTAAAACGTGTTAAATATCAATAAGAATACAGTATCGTCTCAAACGAGCCAGCTAATAGCAAATTTCGAAATGTAAAGACAATTGTATTCCAGTCGTTGATAATGTGTCAAAAATCATTCGCCTAAAATAAAACAAACTATTGACCATTAATATTAGTAATTGGTTTATGATGTAACACAATAAATCAATTAATTATTTAGTTATTTGATGGTATGACACATACACACTTAGGTGTGTTAAATATCACAATATATTGTCTTATGGTTTTAGTTTTACTTAATTCTGGTGTAAAAAGTCATTTTAAATCCGCTCCTTCATTTTTGAGAATATTTATTATTTAAGAGATTGCACACACTTTTCTCTCTATCTACTTAAATACAATTTTTTATTTAATCAAGTATATTAACATTGATAATTGTGTATTTTCTATTCAGACCGAGGTAGTCGAGGGCAGTACGAGGATCCATACTACACACAATTTGCCCCACGTTCCGGCTCCATAACGCCTGTTATCGATGAAGAAGCAAGGTTAGTATATTGTTTGTATTAGTTATCATTTTGTTCATTTTCCGTTTTCAATTTATACCATTCGGCTCTTTTATTATATTCTTTGTTGTTGTAAATTTAATTTTTCCATTTTCTTGATAATTCAGTTTCCACTCTGATGCACGATTCATTTCTTGCATAAAAAAATAATTCTAATTAATGTGTTGGTGAAGGTTTTCAACAAATTAATTTTGTTTTTTTTTTTTGTTTTTTTTGTTTGAAACTAACAAACAAGAATTATGTTTCTGATATTCCATAATTAAAGATCTTTTATGTTGTAAGGTACTCATAACGAGTTGACACATTCATTTTGGATTTTGTTATATATTTAGACATTAGTTAAGTAAATTTTTTTAAAATTTGTTTCGTTTCACCTAAGTATGTACTGTAAAATAGCAGGTTTTAAAAAATTATTCCCAATAATTTCAAAGGAATTATACCTTTATGATAATTAATACCTAGTTTAAATACAGTGATTCTTCAATATACGGACTCTGGTTCTATAATTTTTATATGTATTAAAAAGAAAAAGAAAATTACTTTTTAAAATAACAGAATATAATAATTTTTGAATAATTTTAAAAAAAAATCGTTAGAATCTTTTGAATCTGATTATTTAAAATATCTCTTCTTCCAAATATTATTGCTTTTATATTTTCAACAATTTACCTACTTAATGGTATACAGACCTAATTTAAAAATCAAGATTATAACTCACCAGTAAGCTAATTATTGTTGTATATTAAAAAACACTATAGAAGTGAAAGATTTTTATGTTCCATTTCGTAGATAAAACAACATCTCTTTATTTTTCACCGTCAAGACTTAGATAATAATATAAGTAACTTCTTTATATTGTTGAGTTCATTTCAAATTTATTGATCACTGTTACCATTGAATTTAGATAAGAAAAAGGGTCAAACTATTTAAAACTAGGTAATCCAGATTTGATACATTAAGAATTCGATCAGTCAGTATACTGTTGAACAAGCCAGATGTCACGGTAATTATACACTTTTACAGTTACCTAGTTTTTTTTATCTATAAATAAAAAACTAATGAAAAAAATAAATACTAGAAATCGATATCGATACTGAAAATGCTGGAAAAGGTTGAGAAATAAATGGACGGCGAAACACCACTGGTACCTCATTTTTAGACAAAGAGTGATTAAATAAGACTTCCAATAACCCTTTACAAGAAACTGAGATTGAGAAGTTTATCAAACAATGTTGTTTTCTTAGCATTCGTTGTATTTTTCGTAGTGAAAAATCGGAAAAAGTGTTTTTTTTTAAATTGTTCGTTTATGTAGATTACGTACCTATATAATAAAGGAGTAAAAATATAAGGAGTTGATATAATCACGTAAAAAATTTTATGAACGATTATTCGTAAAAGCCTAACATTTTTATCCATTTAAAGCCATAAAACTATTTATTTTTGCTTATTTCTGTGATTTTTATTTTAAATCCGCCGTAATGACGAACATTTAAAAAATATTAAAATCGAACCATTAGTTTTTTTTATTTATAGCCAAAAAAATAGGTGACCATGAAAGTGTATAATTGCCGATGTTGCTGTAGAAAAAAAAGAAAAAAAAATACAGCCACATTTTAACATATATTTTTGTTGTTGAAAATCGTTGGCTTATTTTCGCAATTTATTAAATGAATGAATAATTTTTTGTAAGAAAAAAAGAAAAAATACTTTTGATGGACGGCATTATATAAAAAAAAGAATATGGATACTTGTAGTTTGTATAATAAATTTTACATACAAAACTTATATCCATTTCTCTACAATTCAAATCAGTTTACTTATAAGCAACGGAATATACCTATGTACATATGTATGTATAGACCAATGAAACATTATACTATAGAAACCTAATTTATAATTTTATTTGATAGAGGAAACTTTTTTAAGACATGTTTCCTATTCATATCCGTAGGGTAAAACCGGTGTAGATGGACTACCTTTTACTCAAATTTTTCAAACTTTTAAATTTTAAAAGGTTTGTATATGAAATACTTGTCAGTTTGTGTAGTAATTTTCGTATGTGATCCATCTATCCCCTATGTACTACTACGAATAAGATTGGCCACTACAACAAGAATCATTTTTACCAATAAATATTTTATTATTAATTTCACATAAAAAAGTTTCCGACAAAAGTTATAGAAAACCGTATTTCCTACAAAAAATAAAAAGCCATATAGAATTTATTTCAGTTTTTTACCTTTCTCTTCAAATTGAGAGATACCTTTCTCTTCAAGATACGTAGGCCCTTCGTCTCGAAAGTTCAGCTTTACACACACTATAAACTTCTGTATAATATCCAAAACAAGAATTGCTACCAATCAACAGTGGCGAATTAACTCCTTCGGAGGCTCGGGGCCGCCTCTGATGCTTGCCTCGAGACAACGCACAGAAACATATACAAAAATTAAAAATAGCGTGAACAAACAACCTACTACACTTTGCCAGTTGAAAATCAGGTCCTTTGGACCCTTTATCACTGTACCTGTCTCTCTCTACCTGGTGTATGATGTAGGGCGAATCTACTACCCCCATAAATCCGCCACTGTCTATCAAAAATGTACGGTTCATGATTATTTAAAGAGAACACTTTCATTTTACTATTAACACGGTATAGAGAATCTAACTCAAATCGCTTGGTGTGCAGGTAAACTAACAGTGTCATGACAATTAATCTTATAATTTTATTTATTTTTTTATTTATTTATTTTTTTTTTTTATTAAAATTAAAGCCATATAATTATCGCGAAAACTTACTGTATAAAAATAATTCAAAAATTTCTAACAATTTTATGTCAATTCTTACGAATAATCTATAAACTATACACGTCGCCATAAATTAACGAAACATAAAAAAATATACCTATCCAATTTAATTTTAAATAGCTTTTAATGTGATTTAATTACTCATTTAAAATTACATATTTACAAGTTGATACGGCTTTGTTTTTCATAATAAATTTGCGTTATAAGAAACATTGAAATTAAAGATTTTTAACAAAAATCAATGTTTAAATATTGCGTATTTCCCACCTGTGGTCTGGTTAAAGCATCCACGCCCATTCGTCTTGACAGACTCAGAATAATGCTGTCTGTAGCAGTGTTGTCACAAGGATACATTTCGTAGATTTTTCGTACTTTTTTGTCAATCCATTGAACATCTATGTAACAAAAAATTTTAAGCGTATTTATGTACCTTTTTAAAAAATTATATAATTATAATACTTTACATGTTTGCAATTGTTATAATAATGTCATAATTCATAAATTCATAAACTCCCGCTTAATTGTCATAAATTTCGTCACATACAATTGCCTTTTTTCTCGCCAACTTTGTTTTGGATAAATTTCTCAATTTCCCTCGCCTAAAACTCATCTGTCATTAAAAAAATTACTACTACGTACTTTTCAATTTAAAAATGTACCTCTTTAAGCATGCCAACGTAACTTTTAGGCCAATCAGTGTGGCAACACTGGGCTGTAGGCTCCTTCCTGGGGTAGTCTTTTCAAGTACAACAGTTCGAAGTTTAGCCATATTGAGAGGTGGTATTCTGCATTTTACTTTTCGTTGCAGTAGGTTCCAGGCGTGCGCTATCGGATTCATGTCCGGTGACCTTGCTAGCCACTCCATACCTGCGGTATCCACTAGTAAAGTACACTCGTGTAAAATTAACAGTGTGTAGCCGAGCATTATCCTGAATCAAGACAAAGCGATCACTTGTGAAGAAAACAATTGGTGCCACATTTTCTTTGAAAATGTCTCTTATGCGAGTTGCAGTCAAATTACCACTATCAATTACTTCCAAGTCCGTGCGAGCTCCTAAACATATCCCTCTCCAAACCATTATTGACCCCATGTAAATTAAAAATCACAAAGTGATTGAAAAAATTATCCGGATCGGCCGGGAATCGAACCCCAGGATCTTCTGGTAACTAGCCAGACGTGTTAACCTCTACACCAACGATCCCATGTTTAAAGTTTCCCTCAAAGTTGCAATTTTTGAAAAGGAGAAAGGTATCTCTCAAAAAGTCCCTTAAAGTTTCAGTTTAGCTGAACGATTAGTGAACATATCAATACTGCGTGTGTTGAAATGCAAACAAAAGTTTGTCATACGTAGTAGTGTCTCACAAGCACTCGATAATATTTGAAATTATATTTGAAATCATTATTGACCCTCCACCTGAAGATACCATATTTTCAAAATTGGATTGAATATGCTGCTTCCCCTTGAATCTCCATATTTTCAGTGGTTTTCCGGCAATGCTATTTATAAGAATCCTGCGCTCAACACTAAACAACACTTTACTCCATGAATCATTCCCGTTCAAAAATTAATCTATTTTTGTGATTATATACCTCCAATTTTGGAGCCCTGGCGAGCATGCACGATCCTAAACCAGCTTCTTCGAACCACCTGTTCGCTCACTAACAGCTACGCCTTGGACATTTCTGAGTTCAACGGCTGCAAAAATGAATTCTTACGAACACTCATCACTTCTCTAAATACACCTTTTCCTACTTTGTCTCCTTTTCTCGCAAAACAAGTCAATCTGTCTGAACAAGTCAATCTGTCTGTGATGAATTGCACTACCTGTAACCAGTTACCTGGTACCTAGGTGCTAATTAGGACTAAGAACCAACAAAGGCCTAAAAATAATGATTTAACATGTAAATTTAAAAATTTACAAACAAACAATTTAACAAATTCGAAAACGTAAAAAATAACTTTATAAAAACTGACAGTCAATTGTTTTATTACTTCAACCGACAAAAAAAACCAACAAGCTTTGTTTAAATAGGTTTTTCATATGCATAACTGATGCATATTTCCCATCTATACTAGTCCATCTATACTGGATTTACCCTATATTGATAGAATTCTGTATATGTAAAAATTATGATAAAGGTACTGGGTATATAAATATTTAACACTTTTTTTGGTTTACCTGAAAAAATCATTGAATAAGTATTTGACTCAGTTTTTTCTTTTTTTTTTAAATCTTGCTTTTATGTTTCAATTCTATTCACGTTTCATTGTATTATTTACATTTAAATGGCCACTGAAATCACAGATGTATATAATTTCCACAGATTTTGTTGTATGCTTGAACTATAATATTGTAGTTTTAGAAAAATATAAAAATTAAAGGTTAACTTAATTGCTAACAAAAGCTAAATATATTCAAGCCCCATGCTTAATGTGATTAACTGTCACATTTCCGCCTCATCGACGCTTGCTATACTCACTGTTGCGTAGATTAGATCCAATTCGGAACCAAAATTTGTCACCTACCGTATTTTTGTAACAAAAATTAGATTACATTAAAATTGTATCGATGCATTCGTGACAGACGCTATAAAATCCAGCCAAATGGCTATTTAAACGTTATCTTCATAATTATACGGGATGTCGATTTTATTTAGTCACAGTATGATTTGATTGATTTTAGAGAAATATAACTAATTCTGAAGCATATACCCAATTTATAAAATATAAAAATTAAGGTAAAGTACTTAAAACAAAATTAAGGCAGCCAACTGTCCCGGATACTGCAGGACAGTTCCAGAAAAGCAGTTAAGTACTGTGCCGTATTGAAATTTTTGTTAAAATAGTCCCAGAAAGAGTTTAATGCGTCCCAATAGTCCCGCATTCAGTAGATTGAAAATAATAAAAAAATTTAATTGGCAAGTAAAGGTTCTAAGGTCTGACCTACCGATTTTGATAAAATTTGAATATGTTGTAGAACAGTGTTTCTCAACCTTTCTTCAATCACGGCCCGGTAAAATCTCGGATAATTTTGTGCGGACTGGTCACATTTATAATCACATATGACAATATTACCTATCAGTTTTTTAAATAACATTTATCGTTAATATAAAATGTCGTTTTCCGACCACTTCGTCTACTATGTAATTCAGGCAAATATATAGGCACTTTCTTGAGCATTAGTTAATTGTTTAAAAGCAATTCCATAATTTTAGGCTGAATTTTTGTAGCCTGGAATCATTAGTCGGGATAACATTAAGTCGTGTTCCGACCATTTGGTTGACTATATGACCCCACCAGCTATTTTCTTTTTTTTAGACAAAAAAAGTTGTGTCATATTGTAATTCGACTTCTGGACCTTTACTTGTCAATGCTTTGCTCAAAATTGTATTTTTAAAAAGAAATAAAAATAAGGTCCTTGATTGTTATATTGTCCCGCATTGACTAATGAAAAAATTGGCCGCCTTAAACACAATCGCACTTTAAACAAAGTCAAAGTTTTTTTGTAGCCTGTTTTCTTAAATAATATTTCAAATTCGGCACCCTTGACAGAGTATCGCCCGGTATGGCGAAACAGCCGTACCGTCTTCCACGCTATGGCTTTACACCTGAAAAACTAACAATGTCCTTACAATTCTAAATTTGTAAAACTAAATGGCCTCTACTATGATTTCTGAACTACAAAATTTAAAAAAGTATTTATATACATCAGTGAAAAATTAAATATTTTCTTTTCCACTTTGTTTTTTGTTGTGTTGTACAAAAAAAATGTCTCATTTTGCACAAACGCAGCGATACTGAATTGCTTGACGAGTCCTACTCCTTGTATGGCGCAAAGCTACCGCCGGGTGGACCCCGCGCAGTACCTGCGCCACGTTCACAGTTTCCTGCACCTGCCGCTGTGCCATACGATACTACACGGTATGTTCTTTCTTAATTGCACATAACAGAAAAAACAATTATTTACTTAACTTACTCTAATACTTACGAAAATACTTTGCATGTTTCATAAAATTTTATCGCTTCAAGTTTTAATTAACAATAAATAATAATTACGCTTTTTTCATATACTAATTTTATAATAATTACTTTCTTTATTTTTGAAAAAGGTTTAAAACACTGTAGATAAAATATTAAATGAAAAAATGTTGCAAAAATTGCTAAAATTTTTCTGTCGCAAATTTTTATTTTTATTGTTGTAATTTTTTTTTTTTTTTTTTTGATATCTTAAGTAACTAGGGAAGGATATGAATTGAAATATTCTGGATATCACAATAAATAAAAATTTTAAAAAAGTCCTATAAACATCCATTAAATTTTGTAAAATAACAAATCTCATTTTTGTCTATAAATAAGTACTTCCAAAGCACTTTCTTATTACGTGTAATTAGACTGTTTAGATTAATGAAACTCAATAGCCATATCATTACCTTGAGAACAGTACGAAAACTAATAAATAAAATTTCCGATTATCCGTGAGTGGTTTATCCGTATTTCCAAATATTAATTTATTTATTTACTAGACGTATACCCGATGGAATTTCCCATCGGCAACATCTTTTGATTAGGTATTCACTACTCACTTTCAATGTTTTTCAAAAGCCTAAATACCAATTTTCACGTTTCTAATTTCAAAAATGACGAACTTCCCATACGAACTTTCATAAATTTCCAGAAACGTTTATACAACTGACTTTTATTTGTAAATAGAAGCCTAAACTACAATTTTCATATCTCCTGTGCTACATTTCGTGCTTCTAAAGCCAACAGTTTAAGCTGTGCGTTATCTGTCAGTCAGTGTTAAAAATTTATTCAATAATATTTATTTTAATAGCCATAGTAACATATTTTTATATACCACTAACTTCAAAAATAACGAATTTTCATACAAATTTTCATCTCCTAATAAACCCACTTAGAGGACGAATTTTCAAAAATCCTTTCTTAGTGCTCATTTACGTTACATAAGGAACTCCTATGCAAAATTTCACTCTTCTAAACCTAACGGTTTAGGCTGTGCGTTGTCTGTCAGTCAGTCAGTGTTAGAAATTTATTAAGTAGATTTTTGTATATTTCCAAGAATTTATCAGGAGCATCTCTACTCGGAAGTATACGAAATGCGAGACATTTAGTTAGACACGAGGTTTAAAGTACGCTCGATCGTCGAAAGACGAAACTTAAATCTGCAAAAAGTCTACAAAACGCTTATAGAACCCTAATCTAAATATTGAAATTTCAATCCCGACACCTTAGGGTTTTTAAACATCATTCCCGATCTTAGAATTGGAATTTACAGGGAACGGGATTTCCATAGAATGTGGTACATTTGAATAAAAAATCATTATATTTATTGACTTTTTATAATTCACTAACAAGGAGAGGTCACACTGTATGGGTCACCGATTTAGACGAGTCTCCGTATATTTAAAGAGGTTCACTAGTGTAGTAAATTCCCAAAGCCCTAGGGTGCAACACTTGGAAATAAGGGAGATATTTCTCTTGAAAGTTTTAGGCTTCCCAGTACTTAGTACAAGTTCCAAAAATTTGTCTTGGCGAAGCGAGCAGCGTATTTCTTTTTTCTACCTTTTATCATACATAATATGTATTCATTTGTAACATAATTCGGATTATAAATAACAAATACTTATGGAATTCTATTTATGGAATTATGCTTTTTTTTAATGACAATTTAACTCATATGTATTAAGTCCCATAATAATATTGTAGTTTTCTCACTTTTACCATGGAGAAAAAGCTAGGACAGATTTTTACAACGAAAAAAATGGTACAAGACATTTCATTGGTCATTTCATTGTAGGTAAACACGGTAAAAACGAAACAAAAATTCGTATTGGTAAATTGAACTGATTTCAGAACGATAGTAACAATGTATTAAATAATAATATGAATTATACTAATTTATTTTATTCGTTAAATTGTCTTACCGTATTACACTTGAGTTTTATATTTTTTCTGAATAAATTTGTGTTTTCTGCAACTCAAATTTCTTGCCTAAAAGCAATTTAACTCGAAGAACTGTCAACCCGAAAACGCTTCAGCTTCGCTGTCGCGCTTTTGTTAGTTGACAGTTCTTCTCGTTAAATTTCTAGGCAACAAATTTTCGTTAAACAAACCCAAATTTATTCGAAAAAATACAAACCTCTCGTTTAATAATAAGTGATAAAATACAGTAGATATTCGGGAATAAAATAGTAGTTTTTATTGATTTTCTTGTTGAGATGTATAGTTTTGGACGATAATCGTCATAAAAACAAATAAAACATTTTGACTGGCGCCTACCACAAGAAATGAGCAAAATTTGACCAAGCAAAATTCTTTTTTAGTTTATGTATGATTTATGTTCTGAAAAATGTCTCTTTAATCGATGAAAGTTTCAATGCAAACCACGCGTATTTGATTATTTTTTGAAAAATTGCTGGTGATAATTTATGGTGGATTAGTAAGTAAATTTGTATTGCATCTCTACAAAATGAGATTTCGCGTTTTCCTTTAAGGGGGGGGTAAGGTTTTAAAAGTGAAAAAAGGCATATTTTCATGATTTTTTTTTTTTTGGAGATATGAATAATGTTGGCTTATTTATTTCATGTACACGTTATAGTATGACATCTGAAGTATCTTTGAAAAAATTATCAATTACAAATATCGATAAATAAGTCCGTGACAGCGAATTTCCTGAGGCGCGTCGAAAAAAAGTTGTTTTGCGGTGAACATCATAACTTGGTACCGGATCATCCGAGACAAAAAAATCGAAATGCGTTTAAAAGGCGATATGTTTCCCTAAGGAGTCAGGAAAAGTTTTTTGTATTTTTTCGACTTTTTTTATTTTTGGCAGCATTTTGAAGTGAAAAACGCAATTTTTGTTAAAAATTTCAGTTAATTTGTTATTATAAACTGGAAAAAAATAGCAAAAAAAAAAACTCGACCTGATTACCTGTTGATTTGTGTGTAGAAACAGTGTACAAAATTTTAACAAAATTGGTGAAGTAGATTTTGAGTTATGATGTTCACGGACTTCAAAAATGTTGTATGCGAGAAAATGGATTTAAAGTTTTTTATGCTCAAAAATCCAAAACTAAGCATCAATAAAATAATATAATTTTTTATACTTACGCGGGTAATTATAGTAAGTATTTGTTTTGTATAAGATGTGTAAGTATAAAAGTAAATTTTATACTTACCAGGTAGGCGCGTCGCGCAGCTACCAGGCAGGTATAAAAATCGAGCATGAGGGCCGGTCGCTTGAAATGCTGTATCTCCATTAGTTTTGCTCGGATTTACTTGAAATTTTGACACAACACGCTCGACATGTTGTATATTCAGAAAAAAAAATTTAAAAAAAAATGCAAAAAAAAAGTTTAAAAACCTTACCCCCCCCTTAAGCAAATGAGCAATTCTAAAATTTTGGTACTTGTACTAATTGTAAGTCTAAACTTTCGAGAGAAATTTCTCCCTTATTTCCAAGCGTTGCACCCTAAGGCTTTGGGGATTTACTACACTAGTGAACCTCTTTAAATACACGGAGACTCAGCCAAATCAGTGACCCATACCGTGTGGCCTCTCCTTGCGAGATAAAATTGAAATTCCATGTTAAAATTATGCAGTTACCAACACGAGCATTTAATGAAATCGAAATTACTCTGCAATATAAAATTATAAATTTGCAAGTATAGTAAAATAGTGCACGAAATTTAATTAGTGAATTCGGCTTCAATAATAGCTAAAACTACTTATAATAAAATCATTATCACAAGTAAAAGTAAGTTGTTAATAATAACCAATCACTTATTTTTTGTGGTTTTACATATTTATTTGCTAATCTTTATCTCTATTCAACTCCAGTCCCGAAAAACACTAAATATCAGTTGAAATCCTGAAATTTCAGGTTTCTAAGTGTGCAAGATTGGGTACTCTAATCACTGGGTAACAGGTAGTAAGAATTACTACTACAATAATTCAATACAATATTAAGAAAAATATTAGGTCGCCCGCCGGCCTAATTTTCGCACCCCGACACCGATATATTATAAGAACACCCCTGGTAATCAGCCTTTTATTAGATCTCAGTGTTATAATAATATGTGATAAAAACAGTTATTATTCATTTATATTTATTTTTAACTGATTCGACCGATTTGGTTCGCAAAATTTGGTTACCAGCGGCCGCCGTTCCATTCGTTACCGTGGATAATCGAAAGTTTTTAATCATTCTTTTAGATAATTGAACTATTTATTCAGAGGTAGGGACTTGGGGAGGTACCGTGAATAATCAAAGGTGTAAGTTGATCAATTAGTTGTTTGCTTCTTACTGTTAAAACGATTTCTCACAATTTAGGCGATTTGCAAAAATTTTATCTATTTAACCTGCGCCCATTAAGCAGTTCTGGATCTACTAAATGCTTTCATCTGTAACTTTTATTATCTCAATTGAGAATCACATTGTTTATAGGACTTTTATATTTACAACAAAAAATAGGAGTAATTTTTTTTTACGATAATTACTTACGTTATTAACACTTTGTAAGGTTCACAGTTCAGTACAAACTTAAAATATTCATTGACCTCTCACTGGCGAAAATTACTAGAAAATTTCATATTCACATATTAAATAAATTGCCTGTTTATGTCACAACTATGTAAGTATATAACTAGTATATTTTAAACCAGACATGTACGACATTTATTAGAATATAAAGATTAATAAAAGTATAGTAAGTTATGATTCTTTACACATAGTCGTGTGTAAAATACAAAATTTCGCACAGCTGTATGTAAAATATATCTTACTTCAATTGCTTACTTAGTAAAGTAGATACATAATAGTTGTAGATAAAAATTATTCCGATTCTAATTATATTTTTTATGATTAGTGAAAAACATAAAATGATATTCGATGCAAAATAAAATCTCTAAGTTTCTAAGGGTCGGGCTTAAGGAGATTTGAAAACTGTTACGAGGACTGGATAAAAATAATATGATGGCAAGATCTAGCCCGTG
The DNA here is from genome assembly GCA_035578155.1 of Brachynemurus nebulosus. Classification (NCBI taxonomy): domain Eukaryota; kingdom Metazoa; phylum Arthropoda; class Insecta; order Neuroptera; family Myrmeleontidae; genus Brachynemurus; species Brachynemurus nebulosus. The sequence goes on along the minus strand of JAPWDM010000001.1, from coordinate 47,402,118 downwards.
AGCCATATGTTGCACACATTGATATAGAAGAATATGGATGGAGACCATTTCTTAAGAGAGAGACAAGATATAATATAATATGATATGTTAGAATGAATACGTATATTCCTTTGAATGTACCACAAAAAATAAAAACAAAAGAGTAAATATACACGATAACACGTGCAAATAAGCACTAAACATCCAGTCCTACAAAAAATTAAATTTAAAAAAATATTAGATAACGCAATACATCGTAAATATAATATTTGGGTAAGTAAATATTGTATTTATCAATAAATGCAACCATTTCTAGCGAAAATTTGTTAATTTTTCTAAATTTTTCATTTAAAAAAACAGGTTTATAATAAGCGTAAAAATACCAATTTTGACATTACACAAAGTAAAGGAAAGATCGAAAAAGGAATCATTCTACATAAATAAGGAATTCGTTTTTTAGTTAAAATATGTGATAATAACGACAAAAATTTTAAAAATATTGTAAAAAATAAAATTATGTAAAAATCAAAATATAGGTTAGTTGGACCCTTCATTTCAGTAGCGTCTTATATGTAAAATTAATGAGCATATAAAAATTTAACTTCAAGATTATGTATTTTGTTTGTATTTATTTATTTATTAATAAAATGATAATTTAATAAACATATAGTTTTATTTATGTTTGTGTCTACTTTTATCAAAAAGATATGTCTTATTAGTGATGGAAAATTATAAACCAAAACGTAATCTTTTTAAAGAAATAGTTATAAATTGTAAATAATCGATTAATTTGAGCAATTTTTGTTTTGAGTTTATAGTAATTTATAATATTCTTTAAGCAGCGTTAAAAAATGCAATAATTTAGTAGACAAGTAAGAATTCGAAAAATTAATTGATAAAATAGTCGAACAGCATTCTTAAGGAGTTGATTATTGAATTAAATAGAAAAGATATTAAAAATAATTAATTAATTTTTTTGTTTTTATATAAAAATCACAATTATAATAAAAATATACTAAATATATTGTTTTAAAAGCAATGGCAATGTTTTAATTAAATTAACACCGCTACTGTTTGTTGACAAAATGACGTCATTCATAATACGCACGTTTAATATTCATAATATGTTGATCAGTATTTTGGCAAATGCTCCTTCCTTTACAATATTATATACCTCTCCTTCTTCCATGGTTGCACATATGCCTGTTTTAAACAGTAGGTGTATAGAGAGAAATAAAGCTGCCATAAACAATTATTCTTTACCTACTCATAAAAATGTTATCAGTTTATCTGCTTAAAAAAAAAAAATAACAAAAAACAAGAACAAAACAAAAAAAATTTTTAAGGCACAGATACAGATGCGGTTTCTAAATTGAAACCAGTGGACTACAAAGTGTTAATACGCAAAATACAATCTAATAATAATCAGTTTGGCAATTTTCAAATAGGGTAAAAGCCCCCTTTGTGGAACGGTATCTAATTATGAACATTTACATATTAATGAAGTTATTTCTGAAAGAAATGTCTGATAACAAAAATTATTATTAATAGAATGATTGTTTTTCAATTTAAATTCACCTCGCATTTAAAGTTTCCTTACTTAATTAAAGAAATAAATATGTAAATGTCAAAACTGTTCCATTATTAGATACCGTTCCACAAAGGGGGCTTTTACCCTACCTATATTCTAAATGAACAACTCTATTTTATCTGTAAACGAATAAAAGTGAAATTTTATCTTGAGCACGACTTGCAAAAAAAATCAGAATCTAAACAAAAATATAACATTAATTTATTTTACAAAAATTTTTCTTTCATTAAACTAATTTAAAACTTTACATCAACTTAAAATGATAATGGCATATTTTAATTAAATAAAAATTTATATCTCATTTATATTTTCTACAGAATTCGCGTGGAACATATGGAGCGTCAATTAGCGAATTTAACCGGTTTAGTCCAAAAAGCGTTAACGCAAGCACCAGCAGCACAACGAGATTTTTTAATACCAGCCGGTCGAGATAATTTTCGTCCAGGTAATATAACTTTTATATTTTTTTTAAGCATAAATATTTTAATATTTTTACAATATGAATATTCATTATTTTTATATAAAATCAAGTTTTGAGGCAGAAAAAATAATATTTTTTTTTAATATTTTCAATCAGTTTAATGTTTGTTTATATTACATTACCATAGGATTCATTGAAAACGGTATGAAGATTGTATTTTTAAGTATAAATAAAAAAGGTATATAGATTTATAAGCATGTGTTATAAAACCCTGTAGTGATGCTTATTTTACATTTACAGTAAAACTATACAAAACCTATCATTTTCTGTTGAACTATTAAAAATAAAAAACCAATATTTATAATCTATTTTTTGACGTAGATTTCTTGTATCTATTTCACTATTTCTAGCTTTAATATAATCCTTCAAATTATATTTACAATCTTAGAGATTTTGAATTCAAAAGTATTGTCTGGTCTAGGATTTTCGAAAATAATTTTTTACCTTATATTTTCATTTTACAGCATCTCAATTTAGATAAAATCAGAACTACGCCAATAAGGCAAAAATAAAACAAAAAAAAAAAATTAAAATAGAATAAAAATTGCGCCCGTAATTATCTATCTTTAATGCCTCATAATATGGAGTAAAGTGTCACTTTTAGTCCCTAGTCGCTTTTTACCTGTCAACAAGCAGAATTTATGCAACAATACCAATTAATGAGCGAAGTTTATCTTAAATTAGTTAACATTGCTATTATAGGTAATGAGCTACTTATTTAAAATAATAAACCAATTCATACTTGTCGAAAACGTTAAAAATTATGTATGTATTGGTAATAATCCCAGAGTACAGAGGTACAGCAACTATCTCTATCGTGTAATCTGCAGTGTGCGTTTCTGTGCACATTAGGCTACTAAATAGTTACTGTTACAGTAGCAGTCGCTGAGTGTAGGTCAGTCAAACAACAATGGATTTGATTGTTGTTAACATTGTAGAACCCCCACACGTAGCGTTGTGGTATTACACATATGTATGCGAAGCAGGATCACGTAATGGCCACCACCATCTTCGATTACTCACACTAACACAGTTTACCGCACAAATACAAAGTAAACACCGTGCACGTATACAACCACAGAACACTAGAAGCCAACTAATATCAAAAAAGTGTAATTGGCTTGGAGTCATTTGGAGACGTGTCACAGCTTAAGGCATTAGTCAGTCCGTGTCCGTCGTCGAACGCACAGTGCATTGTATGTACATTGTTACCATTGTTAGTTGAACACGTTGAACAGCTCTCTCTGGTAATACGTGTGTTACAGTAATGTGCGTAAATACGCACACTACTAAAAAACACCAAACTAATACACTGCAAACAGTGTGTATCTACACAAACAGAGTGGGGAGATTTACGTCATAAACTCATTACAAGTGGAACAGAGACATAGACAATCTAGTTTGACCCCTTGTATACAACATATTTTCTATCTCTTACTGGTTACACTGGTTCCAGTAGTATAGAGATAGGTATGTTATCTCTAGTGCTCTATGGTAATAATGGTTATGTGCATTGTATCAAAATGACACCTGCCCTTTCAACCAATAAAAATGTAGAAGAGGATTAATTCTATTTCACACAGCCATATATTCGTGTGAATACAATAAACAAAGAAAGATACATGTTAGATTGTCCAATTTGTTTAATTTTTCCACAGTATATTTGATTTCATACAATTTAAATGGCATTTTTAGATAGAAATTGTAAAAAGTCGCATATAGGTACACCAAGGGATTAAAATATTTCGTTAGAATTTTTTAAAGATTCCCCCTTGGTGTGTAATACACCATTAAAAATTTTGTCAATCTCAAAATAAATATATAAAATATGTAATGTTGGAAAATACGAAATATAAGGTAAAAGCAGAATCAATTTTTTGAAAATTCTATACCAGACCAGAAGTACCATTAAGTATTTTTTCTATTTTAAGGTTAAGTGAAATTAACTTGAAATCAAAACGTGAGTGGCTTCTAAAGTCAACTTGTATTTAATGTTGTCAAAGACTATTAAAGTATACCTAAGTATATAATTTTTATTTTTTAATGCTTTTATTATAAGTTTCTAATTAAACTTGAAAATCAAATCGTATATATTATCTTATACAGGTGAATCGCAAACCCTGCCCTAAATTAAAACTGATAATTATAGACTATGAAAAATAGAACTAAAAATCTTAGTCCCATTTTCGTTTACAATACTTACTTTTCCAAAAAATTCTCAAAAATATGTCATTCGATTTTTTTAAGATTTTAACCAGTATAAATAGGGTTATGACCATATTGATAAGATAATTTTTTTTATATTTTTTTGCTGAAATGGACTTCTTATTGTCGACTTTTTTGATTCTTTAATTAATTATTTTTACATGTATAATTTTTGTTTCCTATGTGTTTTGTTTAAGCTTAAGTTCAATTCTTGGTAGTAATTTCTTTATCTTACATTTTTGTTTAGTGTTTAATGCAATTTTTAGTTTTAAATTTATATTTAATTTATATTTAAACAGCAGTGATATTATAGTTTCTTATTCAGTTTGTTATGAATCATTACATGTTGTAATTTGGGGCAGGAGTTAGTACTCATCTTGTATACTTAAAATTTATAAAATATTTTTTTGTTAAATATCGAAATATCATAACGTCAGCCAATTATAATCAATTCCTCTTTGGATACTGAAACTTGCCACATATTAGTAGGTACTTGGTACCTTTAAAATGAATTCCTCCAAGATATAATAGTGGCAGCGCTTGGAAGACTTTCTATTTTAACACGTTAATTGACACAGCCGTTGTATAGTCAAGTTAAATCTGATTAGTTATGAGATAATAGTGTGCCGCTTTACGATAATACGCTGCACAGCGCTAGTGATTGGATTTAAAATACTCCCGGTATACCACCAAATACTATAGACGAGTGATATAAAACCAAATTGTTTCATTTAATATAGTTATCCCTTCCGATTTTCTCTTACAGCATGTATTTTTAAATATTGTACATAATATATCTGAAGAAAACATATTGTTTTCAGAATTGTGTCCGCCAATGTGTTAGGGAAAGTGATCTATTTTTTAAATTTAATTGATTTGAGCGTTACTTTATGGTATTCCACATATTTGATATTAGTAAATAAAAACACTTTACAAAATACCACTTTTACTGCATATTGCAGAGGCTCTTATGACATGTTTCGCGGAAAAAAAAACCTAAAAAAAAATGAAAAAAGTAAATTACAAATATTGCAGTTAAGGAACAAGAAAAAAAATTCAACTAAAAACTGTGTACGTATAAAAACATAGGTATCGGTATTTTTATTATATTTAGGTATAAAAACATATATTTTGAATGTTTTTAGTTATTCAGTTTTGTTTCTTAATTCTTTACTCTTTATCTAGCACATTAAGAAGACATAATGTTTTGTCAAAAAGACTTTCTGACGTAAAAAAAAAAATTAACAAGTAATGAACAAATGTTTTGACAAATGAAATTTTACCTTGATTAAAATCCAAGCATATAATTATTCAAAAATTTAAAAATTTTAAAAAAAAATGGACTTTGTCGCATCATTGCTTGGATTAGATATAACTGATTGTTATTATTATGTGTATGTTACAACGTAAATCGATAATAATTATTATATAAAAAAATTTAAAATATAAGAAGTTAGTTTACCTGAAACCGTGGGTTCATTTTCTCACTCTTTCCTGTACATTTTTAAGTATTTGGATTTTCCAGTCATTTTAGACGAAGCCATTGCTTGAATTTAATTTAATAAGACAAAATAAAAAATGTTTTAATATTATCTTCAATAAATTTTTAGTGTATTTTTTTAAACAATAATAGTACGCAAAACATTATAGTGATTGCCGTCCTCAAATAATGTATAATAAGAGAATTTAGCAAATAAGTATACCGTCATTTGGGGTGAAATTGATAATCGGGGGTGAGATTGTTCACTAAATCATATTTTTTTAAATTGAATATGGCGCCAGAACTATAGTTTAGAATGCAATTCAACCGACCGATAATGGAAGAAATAAGATGACTGAAAATACCCTATACACGTCAAGTTCCGCAGTTCCATATATTTAAAAAAAAATATAGTTTATTAAAAGAAGTCGTATTTTTGGGTGAAAGTGAACTTTTAAAACTTTATCTGATAAGTCAAAATCTAAACACAATTTTTATATTTTAATAAAATACACATAATTGTTGATGCTTTGTAACCATCACGTGCTTGACTGTACATAATCAGTTCAGTATTTTTTGTCATATTGGACATATTATTGCGTGGGGTGAGAATAATCATATAATGGGGTGAGATTGTTCACTTATTGTATTGAAAGATTAATTGCGTATAGCCGTATATGATCAGAGCCGTAGAGAGAAATGGCGGGCCCCGGAAATAGAGCACATCTCTTAAAAATATCCCTCCAAAAAATAAACGACGAGCCAAAAGAAAGGTTCTTACTTTTTCCCAGGCCCCATTTTTCGGCCCGGGCCCCGGGGCTAGAACCCCGGCTATCCCACCCTCTCGTCGGGCCTGTATACGATGTATCTGACCATGTTTTATACTCTTTAAAACTGTTAAAATTTATTATAAGTATCGAACGAATTCTTTTACAATAAGAATTTTTTTGAAAATTTAAAAAAAATGGTGGTCAAACAGTTTTTATACTCTTAATTAGGGCCGTGGAAAAAGTGGCGGGTCCTGGGACTAAAACCGTATTTTCTAAAAATTTTCCTCCCCAAAAAATAGGCGATGAACAAAAAAGCCCTTAACTTTTTTTCTGGCCTTCTACGGACAGCAATGGACTTCCTCCTTAAGCCCGGGCCGCGAGGCTGTAACTCCGGCTACACCACCCTCTCGTCGGGCCTACTCTTAATGAAGGTAGTGCGTTTTCAGGGCTGCGAATTCGTGTGAACAGTGTCACCCCATAACGAGTATGAGATTGTTTATGGCTTCCTTGCTTCTTGAAGACTATGTTTTGACATGTAAGGAAACGACATTTTGCAATAAGGTCCGTATTACCATCGTCTATACATATAAACCCATTTTTCTTCGATTGTGTTTTATTTCTATAAAATTAAGACCAAAATATGTCTTTTTTTATCAATTCCACCCCAAATGACGGTACTTAATATTATGTAGATACATTTCTTTCTTATTGGTTAATTTAAAATTGATTGTAGGCTTTGGACGTTGTCTTAAAATACGGTAGCGTACATTTGAATTTTATTTGTTATTTGAAACTTATTGTTGAATTTGATTGTTTTTAATAAGGACAACAAATATATTCTTTTAATTTAATTAAGAAAAACCCCCAAATTCCCCCAATTTCAAAATTCCCAACCAAAAATCCCCCCAAAATTCCCTCCAACAATTTGAAAATCCCCCAATTTGGGGGGGGAGAACCTCCAATCTGGCAACACTGGATACATGCCTATTTATTCTAAATCTTAACTTTTATTACAATGGATGATGGGAAATTAGTGGGAATAGAAATAGTGATTTTGACTCCGCCCACTACTGTTCCCACTAATTTCCCATCATCCATTGCTACAATTTATAAGTTAAGATTTAGAATAAATAGGCATGTATCTGAATGTAATCTTTACACGTTTGAGAATGGTCAAATTGACCGAAACATGTCATAGGAGTTCCTATATTCAATAAAAGTGGTTTTTTGCAAAGTAAAGTGTTTTTATTTACTAATATGATCTCTTTGTTCACTGAAATAAATACTAACTCATTCTACAAACTAATTAAGAAAACTTGAAGAGTGAATTTATACCAAAGGCAAATTTTTATAATTATAACGTAAAAGCCCCCATACCGGAAGCGTATATAGAAAAGCTAATCGAATACGTCCCCATAGGCGTTGTGACGAAATGAAATAGCATTTCTAGACAATAAACACGATAAAACACGCGTAAATCCTACTCCAGTACGTCTCGGATGGTGACATACTGGAGTAGGGTTTCTAATTTTTTATGCATTTAAATGCACTGGAAACCCTCACGCAGTTCGTCACCGTTCAATTAATCCATCCTATCAAATAAATCTCTTCTAAAAATTATGTGACATGGAAACCGAGTTTGTTTGTTTTGAACGATTAAAATTAAAATAATTTAATCAGAAATACTTATTAAAATTTTTTGGCTCCAATTTAATGAATCAAAATCAGAATTTTTATTTGTTCGACATTAAGTAGTATTTACATGATGGTATTAATATTAACCCTAGATTTATACGTTGGTCTACGTTGGTTTTTAAAAACTTTGTACTTTACATATTAGTTTTCCCAATTTTTTTAAAAATTATTAAAAATAACGATGTTGTAATTAATTTATTCAGTGATAATGATAATGTGAAAGATGATGGCAACTGTTTGACTTATGCAGACGACATAATACTGAAGTTTTAATATATTGAATCGAAAACCAAAGAATACGTTTCAAGTGACTTAATAATACAGTTTTGACATTTACATGTTAATGAGGTTATTTCTGAAAGAAACGTCTAATAACAAAAATTATTATTAATAGAATGATTGTTTTCCAATTAAAATTCACCTCGCATTTAAACAGTTTTTGCGTTTGATCAATGCATATTTATAGAAACACATGTCTTATAAATTGCAACATTTTCCAGTTAATTTCCGAAATTAGCGCAATAAAACTATACAAATATAATTTTTATTAGTCCAGTTAAGAGATTATAAGAGGTAAATCACCTTTTTATTTGGTTTAAATATAATTTATATATATATATATATATATATATATATATATATATATATATATATATATATATATATATATATATATATATATACATATATATATATATATATATATATATATATTGTATATGTATATATGTATTTCTATTCAGTACAGATATAACCTTTGTATGTAACTTATGTCATGTACGTAAAATAACTAAAAATTTATATTATAAATAGTTTTAATTTCTTTTTGAGTCTAAAATATTTCTTTACTGCTTTAAAATCGAAAAATTTTTAATATTTTTTTTATTTCGGAGCGTATCATCAATTGGTAAATAAAAAAATATTGATCTGAAATTGCAAATTATGGAGATTAGACAAGGAGACGAAACTCAATGTATTCAAAAAAGTGTCTAAATTAAAGATAGCACTCGTGTTCGTACGATACGAAAGCGATACAGTATTTATTCTCTCTCAACAGTACACCCTCAAATGGAAAATCGAGCTTCTATATTGTCTTTGTTAGCTTTTGAATAGAATCTTCTGGAATCTTTTTCAATGTTCAACTCAGTTATAAAGTGGGTTTTTCGATCGTTTTTAAAATAAACTTAACGATTTTTATTTTGCGTCACATCATTTGTATTGTATATTATATAATTCGCAGACGTCACTATGTAAAATCGGAGTCAGTACCATTGGATATCCGCCGTATAAAGTAATTTAAACTATAAGAGTTTATTTCATACATATGTAATTTCTATGTATTTCCTTATTATTAAATATTATCAACCGACATTGGTGATTCTCAAATGGAAACACTCACTTCCCCAGTCCCGACGTGTTTCCATTTGAGAATAAGTACTGTATTTACATTCTGTTTTATCCGTTTTATGTTATTATATTCGCTATACTCACATCGGTATTTTAAGAATATTAACGCCACGAGTGGTGAAAAAAGAAAGCCTAATATATGCCATTTTCGTGGCCAATTTTGGCAATTCTTCCCATATGAGTTAGCCGTCCATCATAATATATGGTCCATGTATGTATATGTAGTTGACTATACGTGAAAAGATGGCAGAAGATGTATGTGATGTATCTCATGTACGTTACATACGTGTTCTTTTTTAGGTGTTAATGCTGATTTTTTAAAGGTGTTAATATATTCTGTCCGTTTTTTTATAGATTTCAACAAATTATAAAACAAAAACATTAATAAATCAAAATTTTTGGGTTATATTTTCTTAAAAAAATATTCATTGGATTAAAACAACTTGGTTTAATTTTTATAAGCCACTTTAATGACACACCTAAAAATAGTGTTCCGTAATGGGGGCTTTTACGTTATAGCCCTTACAAAATATTCTTCTTTAGCAGGAAATTAAATTATCGATTGCCTACCATATTTATTAGTCTTCGTCAATTTACAATTCCATACATTTCCATTGAGACACAATAAAAAGCTTATATCTCAAATTTCATTTATTATGATAAAAATCACGATTTACCATTGAAAATTATCAATTTCCAATTTCCAAACAAATTTTTTTGATTTTCTTTGTAGTCCATTGATGAACAAAATTTAAAGTAACATTTATTGTATCAAAGAGGGAAAGAAAGTAATCAAAATATATGCATTCAATCAAATCCACTGAGAACAAGATTAATGGACTTTTTCAAAAAAGTTTTTCCTACATCACTCTCTCCTCCTGCCCCCTTAATCTTTTTCATTTAGTTATGTATATTGTAACATTAAAACTAAAAAGGTTTATTTATGGTGGGTATCATTATTTTCAAGATGCTTTCTTGTAAGATGGAGAAAAAAAATAGATTTCAATAAATTTATGAAAGAAAATATAAAAAATTGAAGATATCGTCATTTCCTTCCGATAATTAGATTATTGGAGTAGATGGTTTTTCTTATTCATATCATTTGAACATGTAGATATAAAAAGAATGAAGATCTTTACCGCCGCGCCGTAGGAGAAAGAAAATAGTAGCTGTTGAAAATTTAAATTATACGTGGTGATGTATATGAAATGTATTTGTCTCGTACTTATCCCACATTTTCAAATATGTCTGTCTCTACCAAACGTAAGTTATTATCAAGATACGTGGCCCCAGCTACACAGTGTGTTAATTAAAGACCTTGTCGATGCTAACTTCGTACTAATCATTAGTACTCGCTACTCGTACTTATCACTAAACACAAGAAGTGTTCATATGAACTGAAAAGTAAAATTACGAGTAGTATGTAGTATTGAATCAATCGTGACAATAAAAATTATTTTATATCAGATATGTAAATATGATTGATACCACTTACTACCTGATGTCTGATTCTTGTATTTTCTTTTTTCGTGGTCATATGCAGGGTTAGATTTCCGTAATGGCACTTAGGCCACATATTCCAGGACCTCCAGAAAATTAATACTTTATAGTCCGCGTTTTCAGCATCTGAAAATAGCCACGCCAACCGTAGAGGCTGATCACAACCAATGATCACACATGTGCGCGCAAACAAGTACATATTGACTTACAACAAACATACTCTCTATGTGTTGGTTTTTGTAAACATTTATAGAAGAATAACAAACACTTAAAACTATAATTTTATATTATCATTTTTTTATGACTGTATTAAAATGCGTCTATTTTAACAATCACAAAAATCAGTTTGTGTGTGTGTATGTTATTGGTTTTGTTTCTAGTAAAAAGAATATATGTTTACACATGTTGAATCATTTCGTGAATTTATTTATATAAATTTTTTTTAATTCTTTAAAAATATTGCCGACCTCTGGGGAAGTTTACTGTGAAAATGCGCGGACTATATAGTGTTAATATAGCCATAATTACGCCCAGGATAAGTGCCCCGTTTGGCCCGCTCTAGTTACGGTGCTGATACTAAATCCGTGTAAACAGGACATTTTTATACGTCCACGGTACAAAAAAAAAAAACTGTTGTTTTGAAGATGTGCTAGTTCAGAAGTTATATACCGTAAAACCGTCTAGACCCGGACACTTTGCACCAATCTTCAAATTAAATAATTTCTACATTAACCTGCAACAATAAACATTTGTTCTTGACGTCATTAGAGAGAGAAAAACATCCTCTAAACAACTGTACCAATAAAAACTACGGATTTTAACATTTACTATCTCATTTTGCAGAATTACTATCCTACAGTTTTTCAAAGAAATAAAATGAGTGTCTAACTTAGACATGTAATTTTCGTCATAATTGTTATATTGTTTTAGTTTTGACATGTATGTGTTCAGAATTTTATCGCGCATCGTTTAATGATGTTTGAAGTTATATTCGACGTATATATAAAAAAATACATGCTATATATGTATATCCGTTTAGACCCGGACACATCAGTTTATTACACTATGGCCGCGATTCGCACCAGTTGTAACTCCCACTGTCCATACGTTAATATTCCCCCCCCCCCCCAGAATGACGCGATTTATGCCTCCTTCTGGTGGCATATCGTATGTTTACTTTATAGAGAGGCATACTATCCATTGCCCCCTCGCCATTCCAACAAAATATTTTGAAGTCTTTGACAGGTTCAAAGACATCAGACGATATAAAACACTGTCCTAAACCCGACGGGAGAGGTTAGTTTGCATGTTATTACATTATTTAAGTAAGTGTCCGGCTCAAGACGGATTTGGGGTGTAGACCCGGACACTTACTAATTTTTTTTTTTTTTTTATTTTTACTTATAATGAAACAAATGGGTCAGGGATATAACAAATAATATACGCTCTTTCTAATGGTAATATTTTTATTGGTGATGTCTATGAAGGAAACATGTATAAACATAAAACTATACCAAAAAATGTAAAAAAGTGTCCGGGTCTAGACGGTTTTACGGTAGCTATTAATTTCGATTCTTCACATTTAGTCTCATAATTTAGTAATTGATTTCTATATCAGATATACATAAAAATTACATAAATTCATAGAATTCTTAAGATAACGATTTTTTAAGAAAATCATGGCCAGACCTATTCAAGATTAGGTGGACAACACAGACCAACGAATATAATTATTATATATATAACAACACAGACCAACGAATATAATTATTATATATATATATATATATATATATATATATATATATATATATATATATATATATATATATATATATATATATATATATTCTATGGATTGATTGTATCAATGATTCAATGAATAAACGAAGCATCCACATACGCTCAAAATACGATCAAATACTTTTTTGTAATATTGTTATCAATGCAATAACCGTGGTGTCCGTAATAACCTTTTCAAATAATTTCATTGTTAAAATATAAATTTATCAAAATATTTTAACTTTTTTGAGAAAAAGCTACAAAATTTTGGAAGGAAAAAAGTGGTATTCATTTTATTTTCAAAATAAGTACGTATACAAATTATGTCTTGTAACAAATATAGTCCTGTTTACTGAACAATAGACAACACATTATGTTCATCATATGTCATCCGTCTCGCCCCGTTACCTGCTTCACGAAAAATGCCTATAAAGTGGTTTTACCCTTTGTCTAGTTTCTAGTTGTATAATAATATAATAGTGTTTATTGGTCTATGGTGGACTATGATTAATTTTCAATGATAAATAATCAATTCTTTCGACAATTTATAATTTACCTATAATTTTTTTTCATAAAGTCTCTTAATAAATAATATTCTGATGGTAAATAAATATACGATTTTTGCAGCGAGTCTTTCGAATGATTCAGAAAATAATAGTGCACTTCTTATTTAGATCAAACGTACAACAATGTATCAAATTTTAAATACCCCTGTCGCAGCACCTGCATAACATAGCGAATTTCCAAAGATTAGATAGTGGCACATCTCATATAACAACCTATATTAATCTACAATAGATTAATATTGTAATAGTGGAAAAAATTTCGAAATCGGTTCAGTAGTTAATTTTTGGTGTTTTTAGCTTGCTACGATCTCATTTAACATAACTTATAGCCATCAAAAATAGTTTAGCTTTTTAACAGTGAACAAATTTTCAAAATCAGTGATGATGTGTTTTTGAAAAGTTGGTTAATTTTTAGTTTAAATAAAAAATGAAAACTGAAACAGATATAAATATTGTTATTGTAGTGACAAAAATGATGAAATATTTATTGTAAAGAAATTTAGTAAATTTCTTAATTTTTTTCAAAATCTAGTTCACTTAGAACAGTGTTTTAAAAACCTATCTTATGTAAATTTTTAAAATAACTTTTGCAGTACATTTATTTATAAAATAGTGTATGTACAAAATTGCTTTGTAAAATTTATATATATACATATATATATATATATATATATATATATATATATATATATATATATATATATATATATATATATATATAGTGCGTTCATTTCAAGATTCCACATTGCATAATATAATATAGTATATGAATGTTCACTTCAAAATTACACATAGGGAAAATTTCAATGGTAATTTATAGCGTTCCTATGGAAATTCAATTATTATTTTCATAGAAGTATTGGTGTTCAGTTAAAAATTACAGATTAGTATTACTGAATAGCAAATTTTATTGAATAATTTATTTAAGAAACAAAAATTAACAAATTATGTTGTTTATAGAGATATTTGACGTGAAAACGAGCCAATATTTCTCTTCCCTTGAAGTACTACATACATATTTTTTATTTTTCATTTTTCTTCCATTTCAAGTATACTAATAATTGATATGTTTTACTTTTAATTGCAAATGAATTATTTTAAAATATTCTGACAACATTTTGAAAAATGAAGCGTTATTTGTAATTTCCGTAGAAACACTATCTCCTGGATTTCCTATGTGTAATCTTCAACTGGACGCACTATATATATATATATATATATATATATATATATATATATATATATATATATATATATATATATATATATATATATATATATATATATATATATATATATATATATATATGTTATATATAGTATTTTTACTTTTTTTTGAAAGAATTTCAGTATCCAGTTTTCATTTTATATATAAAAAAAAAATTTACTAGCCGTTTTTTTAATATTGATTCAAAAATTTTAGACAACAACGGTAGTATAGAAATGGGTCGGTAATTGTCAACATTTTCAGTTGTACCTTTTTTATGTATCGGTATAACCTTAGCAATTTTAAGCTGTTCTGGGAAGTAACTTTCTTCAATGCATTTATTTAATATATAGGCAAGAGGAGCAGAAATTATTTTTTGAACTATTTTTAAAGTGTCAGATCGAAAGCCGAAAACGTCCGTAATATTAGAATCACTTAAATTGTTAATAAACTGCTCAACCTCAGCTGGTGTCGTCGGATTTATAAAGAATGATTTATCTGGTGAATTCACCCTCGTCAAAAATTCCAAGTTTTGTAAACTATTTGGCAAACTCTCATTCACTATATTTCCTACATTAATAAAAAAATTATTAAAAGTATCTACAGAAATATTTGTAGGTTTATGTTTTTGTCCTTTGCCTATTTCCCTATTGATAACTTCCCAGCTAGCTTTAGATTTATTACTAGAATTTAAAATATAATCTGAATTGGCCTTTCTCTTTGCTAATTTCACTGCTTTCTTGTACTTTTTTTTATATTCAGAATTTAGAAGCTTAATGTTGCCTTCATTAGTTGTAGTTGAAATGACAGACAGAATATCAAGAATTTCTTTCAAATGTGACAATTCCTCCGTGAACCACTGTACTTTATCAGTTCTAATTTTATGGTCAACAACTGTACTTAAAATAGGAAAACAAATATTAAAATTATATAACAACAAATCAAAAAAACAATCAAAAGTATCTTTGGCATTTTTGTGACTGTAAATATCAGTCCAGTCAATACAATTTACAGTTATATTAAAATAATTTAAGTTATTGTACGTGAATTGTCTTTTCAAGATTGTTTCGCGCTTTCTTGTAATTTTTACATTCAGTTTTATTTGTAAAAATATGCTAAAATGATCCGCCAAGGAATCATCTAAGATATTTAATCTGAAATTATTTTCATGTTTATTTACTATAATATTGTCAAGACACGTACTAGAATTTTTAATTACTCTAGTGGGAACATCAACTAAAAGTTTCATATCAACAGCATGCAAAAGATCCCTAAACCGTTGAGTATCAGTGTTTGTGCTTAAAAAATCAATATTAAAATCACCAGTGATTATAATATGTTTACCAAGTGTTTCCAATAAGTGCAGTGTAGTGTGCATTTTTTGCAAAAAACTGTCAACATCAGCAGCTGGTGATCGATAAAAAGCTGCAATTATAGTATTTAATTCCAATAATTCTACACAAGTCAGTTCAAATATTTTCTCTACACACAGGTAATTTAATTTGTTAAATTCTCGATAGCCAATATTGTCTTTTACATAGATTATGACACCTCCATGTATATATGTATTCCTACAAAAGAAATTTGCTATTTGAAAATTTGGTATTTTATATAAATTTACTTCGTTCTCTTTCATCCAATGTTCAAATACACACAGTACATGAATGTTTTTTAGTTTAGTTAAAATTTCAATTTCAGGTAATTTATTTTTTATGCATTGTACATTTACTGCGTACACATTAGTATACATGTCATCATCATCGGGTGTTATTTTAACTTCCGATTGTTGCCAGTTGTCTCCGAAAACGAAACCTCCGTATTTCGGTATGGGCGGGCCACGTAGTCGGTTTATATAATTCCTCCATTAGACCCAAATCAGCACCGATTTTAAAAGTGTGATACGTAGCATTCTGATTTTTTGTCATCAATTCACAATCAAATTCACTGTTTGGAAATTGTTTTTTTAAATATGATTTGACATCTTCTTGTGTAAAACTTGGTAGAAGTCTGGATACACATATCCATGCTTTCTTTGGAACCGCTTGCAGCAGTGAATTAGTATTATTATTTGAGCCAGTTACAATATTTTTTTGTAACTGTTTCGGTTTAACAGATTTTAATTTTTCCGAGTAGCTGGCCGCAGGAATCTCAATTTCAGTTTTAGAAATTCTTTGATCATTTTCACAATTAGGTAATTTTTTTGTATTAATATTTCTATTATCACAGTTATTCAATAAATTTTGATTATTTTGGTTAACCTTTTCGATAACTTTCAACTTATTGTTTTCAATTTTATTTTCAGATTTTTCTAGCCACTGTATTTTTTCTTTTAACAGTTTAATATTTTCTTGAAGTACTAGATTTTTGTCTTTCATTTCCACAATTAATTCGTCCCGATAGTTTACTTTATTTGTGTCAGTATTGTCGCTAATACTGACAGTTGGCATTGTATCTTGAAAATTGTCTTCAGTTAGTCCAAATAAATTTTCAAAAAATTTATTTAAAACTAAATTTTCTGAATAATATATATATATTCTGAATAATACATACCGTAGTTATGTATACTCATTGATTTAAGTATTTCACAAATAATTAAAATTTATATCAATATTTGACAGGTATTGAATGATTGTTGTTTATTGTTTATCTTCTTCTGATTAAACGGATTAAACTGATTAATGGAATTCAGAGCCATCTGTTTTATAAAAGTTTGAACTACCTAATTTGAATCTTTAGAAATTAATTTTTATTTTTTTATTTTAAATTTAATATATAAATAAATAATACATAAAATTTAAATTTTTTAGAAATGAATTTTAATTTTTTTAAATATAATATATAAATAACATTTTTGATTGACCATATTGCCAAAATTTTAATGGCAAAAATTAAAAATTTTTTTTTAATAGGAATTATTTTTTTTTTAAATTAAAACAAAAGCAAATGATTTTATATTAAATTGACAAAGAGCTAATATGTCTATATGCATATAAGGACATGTTTACACTATGAAAAATATGTAAAAGACTTATTTGATCAAAGAAAAATTATAGTCTAGCTGACCAAATTCTATAATTTATTAATCCTCTAATCATTATTACATATTATTTTTTTTGTATTTTGTAATCAATTTGATCAAAGATAGTTAATATGTATTTAAGAGTATAATCATGTGGTTGTAAACAAGGTATATAATTTTAAATGTGTAAGACAGAAACAGAGAATCTTTAAGTCAAAATTTTGAAAATTATTTTCAATTTTTCTGGAGAATGAGCCAACATACAAAGGTAGCTTAGAGGAGCTTTAATATGTCATTTTTAATGTACTTTCGATTCGTCAAAAAAAATCTTTCGAATTCTAATGTCTTTAGCACTTAGGACACTTTTGTCAAAAGTGCCCAAAAAACCAACTTCTGGGCATCCGATGTGTCTGGCTAACGAACTTAGCCTAGCAAATCGATATTCCAGTTTGCATACGAAATTTCATAAGCATTAAACGTTTCGTTCGAGAGTTATCGCGTACACACATAAATACATATATATATATATATATATATATATAAATTTTAGTGAAGTAGATTTTCGGGTTCTAGAGGCTCCAAAACAAATTTCTGCCATAGTCCCGGGCTTAGGTCTTACCATAAGAGCTACGGTAAAAGCTGAATTTCATTCTGGAAATTCGCTAAAATGAAAAAAAAACGCACGGTTTATTTTCAAATTGGAATTATATTCTTACCATTATATCCTTACGGTTTAAAAATCTGGGAATTTCATTTACATATTTTAAGAATTCCTTTTTACATAAATTTTGAGGGTAGTAAATATGACATAATATATGAAGTAAAAATTCTTTTCAACATAAATATATCAGACAGTTTTTATTTCTTTAAAGGGAAAAAAAAAAACATTAAAATAAAATGAAAATTGTAAGAAAAGAAATAAAAATCTAAATGTAAAATAAATTTATACATATTTTATTATACATAAAAAAAAAAATTTATCAATTATTATACTTAATCCCTCATTTTTTTAATGAAAATACAGAAAAAACGTAAAAGAAAAAGAAGAACTTTTTTGTAAATTCAATTTAAAATGTAAAGTGTACGTAGGATATACGTAAGTACAGATTTATCTGAGAATTTCTCAGAACCCCAACTTGGCATCTCTTTATATTAAATTATAAAACGACTTATTTTCCAACAAATTCATGTTAAAAATCTAAATTGTCTGTTATATGTATGTAGAAAACAGTGGCTGTCAAGCGTCAATAAAAAAAATTAATTCATACATGCGTGAAAAATATTTTGCAAAATTTATTTTGCAAATATTTTTCCACTGTATATTTGATTATACATATTATTAAAGTTAACAAAGAATTAAAATTTTAATAAAAAAAAGATCTAATTTACCTTACAATTTAGTTCAAATTTTTCTTTAGTCTTTTTCTTGCCAGTCAATTAGTTAGAGGCAATTTTAATATGATATGCTTGTTGCTCATTATCAAAGTTTATATGCATCAGAATTTCGAAATCATAAATTGTTAATATTAACCAATTGTCGGTCATTGACGTCATAAGATATCAAGTAAAAACAGATTAACTCACACACTACGTCGTACGACGTCAACAATTCCATATAAAGTGTATTAGCTGTCAAAATTGTATACATGGGCGTCATTTCAGCTTTGTAACTGCGGTGGCAAAATCCACCACATGGGGTCTGGGGGGAAAATTTTTAAAAACTGGCTTAAAATTTGTAAGTTTCTGAACTTTTTTAGACTATTTTACAACAATTTAATTGCTAACAATTTACCCTAAAAAAATAATTTTTAATGACTTGAGTTATTAACTAAACCCCATATAAAGTAATCAGCGTTTACACACTTTCAATTTTTAAATTATTAAGTTTTCTACTTCAAAATTCTGGGGTGGCAAAATACTGTGCTCTACAATTCGGAGGTGGCAACTGCCACCCTTTGCCACCCCCGAATTACGCCTATGCCAGTTGGGCGATTCGTCATTATAGATTACGACCGTCAACCGGTTGACTATATCATTTGCCTGCCTTTTGATTAATATATAAATAAATATAAAGAAAGTACAGAAAGCAGACCTTTAAAGCTTCTCCTTTTAAATGGAGATGATTATGAAATTGGTAAAAATAAAGAAACTACTAAATGCCAAACTTTTCACGTATGACCATTGTAGATTACATATTAATGATGTCAGATGTTTAATCGATTAATCGGTTTAGTCAACTAATTTTGCTTACATTTAGTTATCTTCAATCGACTAATTTAACCTCGACTAAATGACTAAAATGATTAATTATTTTTTAATGAATAAAAACGACTAATTTAACAATTTTTCTGTATTATTGGATTTCAAAAAATACAAACTAAAAAATTATCTACTTGTATAATTTTTCACTTTTATGTAATTAAAACATTGTGATATGCCAGATCTTTGTTTTTCTTAAAAGAAAAACATTAAATGTCAATTTAAATTCAAAAGAAAAGCTTGTTGTGGAAAGAGTTACATAAGTCACTCTATTCATGAATTCGACTAAAAATTTAGGTAGTCGATTAGTCGATTATTCTATGCCCGATATTTTCGACGATTCGATTAATTTGTTTGAAAAACTGTTTTAGTCGATTAATCGACTAACTGTTTCTTGGCTCGATATCACTACTACATAATTATAATAATATTTAACATATTGACGGTCATGAGGCGTTATGACGAAACACCTGACGGATACACTATTTTAATACCTACCATTTTATTCACGCTTACACTTTAAAAAAGAAAAATCTAAAAACAATTATTTTGAGCAATAACTTACGATATTTTGTGAAAATTTTTTGATATTCTACAACACTAACTTATATATAAAATTAAAATTGGAACCACAAAAATAAAGAATCTAGCTAACCTGTCTAGTAAAATTGAATCAGTTATTTCAGAAACAACAAACACGTTGTTGTCGATAGTCGGGACTATCGATAGTTCTCCATCACTAATACAACTGATTCACATATTGTGTTGTTTCTGTTCTAAACGCAAACTTCAAGATTAGATCAAGAATAGTTTACCAAGATGCATCTTGGTAAACTATATACAGAGCCTTTCAAAATGATTGAAGTCCCAAGGTCACAAAAAATGTGTACAAATAAAAATATTGCCGCTCTTCATAAAAATGATCAAAATTATGTATACGTATAACATTGGATAGCGTGGCATGTTGTTTGGAAAAGGGAATGTAGTTTTATAGAAAATATGGACTATGTAGTTACCGTGAAATAAGTTTTGTGTTCAGCAGTGACCTTGGCACTTCAATCATTTTGAAAGGCTCTATACAAATCCACTTTGAACTGAAAATAGCCGAAATTGTTACATGTGTTGTTTCTGAAATAACTGATTCAATTATTTTTAGTTCTTCATTTATAACTTACTCAAGACCAAGAGTTTTCGTCTGCAATTTTGAATTCATAAACTTTTTTCCGTTGACATATACCAATAATCTTGGTGTGCAATCTGTCTTATTATTACATATTTGTGAAAAATGGTCGTATCGGAGTCGTAAGTAAAGCAATTTAAAGCTGGAAGTTTCTAGTTTCGAGATCTTGCGATAAAACAATTTTCAAAGCAATGCATATCGCGCAATCCTAATAAACACACTGAAAAAAAATTTTTGAAATTTTTTCGATTTCTTTTTTTGGTCCACGGGCTTGGAAAAAAATTTTCCGACTTAACCACCATATAAACCGGATAACTTGTTCATTCAGATTTAATTTGCTTTTTTTTAGACCTATATACGACCACTTCTCGCTAAGATATCGGACTCTGAATTGAAAAGGATTATTTCGTTTTTGACCATTGATATCTCAGCAACCAATGATCACACAGAAAATTGAAGATGGGTTTGAAAACTCGAATAAATTCTCTGCAAGGATTAGCCATTGTTTTTTCGGAAAAAAAATTTTTGCATACTCTACATGAATTTGAAAAATCAAAAAAAGAGTTTTTGATGAGTTTTTGAAAAATCAAGAGCTGAATTAAAAATATCGAGCAAACCATTAATGTTAAGAGTGTCTTTTACAGTTCAATATACCCACAAAAACCCCACCGAGTTTCAATCCATCCCGCCATTTTTTTGTTTCATTCGATTCAATTTTTGAAAAAATTAAAGGGTCATTTTTTTGCTTTTAAACTTTTATAATCTTTAACAAAATGAAAAAAAAATTTTCTCAGCTTTTTTCACATTTTTATCAATAACAGTAGGGTAAAAGCCCCTATACCGGAACGCCATCATATGTCCGAACAGTTTGGATACTTATATATTAATGAAGTTATTTCTGAAAGAAACCTATGATAACAAAAATTATTATTAATAGAATGCTTATTTTTCAATTTAAATTCACCTCGCATTTAATGTTTCCTTACTTACTAAAGAAATACATATATATATATATATATATATATATATATATATATATATATATATATATATATATATATATATATAAGAAAGTGGTGTTAGTTACACTACTTATAACTCAAGAACGGATGAACCGATTTGGCTGAAAATTGGTGGAGAGGTAGCTTAGAACCAGGAGACGGATACTTTTTATCCCGTTCGAACGCGTTTCCGTGAAGTCAGTATAAAACGTGGTATAACAAAAACGCATATGACATAAATCATACGTATGTTTGTTATTGATTTTTGTTTCTATAGTTTCAAAGTATGCATTGGCAAAAATTTAAACATCTTTTACAACTGACATAAATTAATAAAAAATTTTACTATTTATTTAAATAAATAAATTTAAATTTTACGAGTCGTGCGAGTGATATGGCGAGCGGAGCGAAGCATTACCTGGAATTAACCTTTTATAGAATTTTGAATTGTTTAGCGAGCAAAGCGAAGCACTTTATAGGCGAGTCATATGGCGAGCGGAGCGAAGCATTACCTGGAATTAACCTTCTATAGAATTTTGAAATGTTTAGCGAGCGAAGCGAAGCACTTTATAGGCGAGTCGTATGGCGAGCGGAGCGAAGCATTACATAGAATTAACCTTTTATAGAATTTTGAACCGTTTAGTGAGCGAAGCGAAGCACTTATTCTCTCGCCTATTCTCAATCCCATATGACTTAAAATTGGCTAAACTATTTTCAGCTTTATTAGTAAATCGTATGGCGAGCGGAGCGAAGCATTACATTGAATTAACCTTTTATAGAATTTTGAACTGCTTAGCGAGTGAAGCGAAGCACTTTATTCTCGCGCCTATTCTCAATCCCATATGATTTAAAATTGGCTAAACTATTTTCCGCTTTATTAGTAAATATTGATTTGATTGTATCAAAATGATAAGAAAAAATTAATTCAATCAATTATAACTACTGAGCCACAGCAACGCGTGGCCGGGTCAGCTAGTATATATATATATATATATATATATATATATATATATATATATATATATATATATATATATATATATATATATATATATATATATATATATTATAAACAATTTTTGTTGAATACAGTATTTTGATCCTTTATTTACGTTTGATACTTAAACCATTCTATGTTTCCTACATTGACGTCTAGATGTCACTTTATATGTCATATTACTCATATTACACGTCGGTTTGTATATCGGTTACCAACTCCTAGTGTCATTAATATTTCTTTGTTTGGATATAGATGTCGACATTTTGCAAAAGAAAAACATTAATAAATAAAAATTATTAGGTTGAATTTTTTTAAAAACATATTCATTAGATTAAAAAAAACTTTCTTTCAGCTTACTAAAAAAAAAAAAATGGATGTTTGTAAATTTTTATAAGCCAGTTTAATTACACACCTAAAAATAGTGTTCTGGTATAGGGGTTTTTACATTATTTAAATTTATAAAAAAAAGAAAATTTCGTAGATAATTTAAAAAAAAAAAAAATTCTAAAATTCTTCAAAAAATATTTGAAAAATCTTTTTGAAAAATTCTTAAAAAATTTTTTTTAAACTTTTTAAGAATTTTCTTTTTTTTTATAAATTTAAGTAACTAACTACTGTTATTGATAAAAATGAAAAAAGCTGAGAAAATTTGTTTTTTCATTTTGTTAAAAATTATGAAAGTTTAAGAGTATTAATAAATTTGAGCGTTACTTTATGGTATTCCATATTTGTAAATAATAAACAAATATTTTACTTCGCAAAAATACCACTTTTATTTTGTCACATGTCACAGTTGTCACATGTCACAAATATTGTCACACTTTCAAAATAAAAGTGGTATTTTTGCGAAGTAAAATATTTGTTTATTATTTACAAAGTTTAAGAGCAAAAAAATTTTTTCAAAAATTCAGTCGAATAAAACAAAAAAACGACTGGATGGAGTAAATTGAAAATTGGTTTTTGTGGGTATATTGAACTGTAAAAGGCACACTATACATTAATGGTTTTCTCGAAATTTTTAACTCAGCGCTTGATTTTGCAAAAAGTCACCAAAAGCTCTATTTTTCTTGATTTTTCAAATTCATGTAGAGTATGCAAAAAAAATTTTTTCCGAAACAAAACTGGCTAGAATTTATTCGAGTTTTTTAAACCCATCTTCAATTTTCTATGTGATCATTGGTTGCTGAGATATCGATGGTCAAAGACGAAATGATCCTTTTCCATTCAAAGTCCGATATCTCAGCGAGAAGTGGTCGTATAAAGGTCTAAAAAAAGCAAATTAAAGCTGAATGAACAAGTTATGCGGTTCATATGGTGGTTAAGTCGGAAAAACGTTTTCCAAGTCCATCGACCAAAAAAAGGAACCGAAAAAAATTCGAAAAAAAATTTTTTCAGTGTATTTAGTAGGATTGCGCGATACACGTTGCTTTGAAAATTTTTTTATCGCAAAATCTCGAAACTAGAAACTTCCAGCTTTAAATTGCTTTGCTTACGACTCCGATACGACCATTTTTCACGAAGATAAAGCTATTCGAAAAATCGCTAAAAATTTGGAATTTTTTTTGATCCTTTAATTTTTTCCGCTAGTGTAGATTTTATATATCAGTGATGTTCAACTTTTTTTTACGTTACATGTTACTTTTCTTAAATCCTTCCTCAAATGTAATTTAATTTCCGTATATAACTTTTCTGTTGTTTTGAAAGTTCCAATTTTGTGAAAAATAGAAATGATACCAAATACATATGTCCTGTTTTTTTTTAAATTGTGGCTTTTGGAGTTTCTGAAAAAGATCTTCTACACGTGATGACGTCATCAAAGTTAGTTAATAGTTCAATTAAAAATAAATTGAACTAGATCCGTTGATGAACTCTGAATTATTTCCATGCGAAATTTTCATTTTTCATGTAAAATTAGCCATGTTCAGAAAATATGACTTTTTTTTCGGATATGATTTTTCTATTAGGCTAAATCCGTTTTTTTTTATTTGTTAATTAGTATAGGAAATCGTCCAAAATTCGCTCTACGATTGACCTAGCAATCAGAATTAAGTATCACTGTTATATATAGTTTGCTCACCCAAACAACGAAGTTTATTTCTCCTTTGTATCCTTCCTTATTTTTTTTTTTTAAATTGTTTTCTTGACCCGCTAAATATTTTACTATTTACAATTTGGCAAATATTTTACTATCTACCCATCTACGCAAAATTTGAGGAACCCCTGCTCTAAACCTACAGTTACATAATATTTGCCATATCTGAAACTGGAAAATTACATCAGTTTCAAAAAATTCCAAGAAAATAAGTAAATATAATGAGAAATATTTATTATGTGATGTTATAATAAAAAATTAAGAACTCTTGGTTAGAAAATATAATATTATTATCAAAGTAAATTATCACACCGCAAAGTTTTTCAATTAAAATAACAGTTAATAAACTTAACCAAAATGAAATGAATAAATCCAATTTGAAAAATAATTACATAATCAACTTACCGACATAAAACGAATCATTAAGGGAATAAAGATCAATTTTGTTTGATTATATCATCCCACAGAACGTTAATGTGTCCCGAAGGATTCGTAAAAAAAAATGATCAAACATTTTAATCGCATTATGTTTAACATTACAAGTTTTTTCATTACAAAACATTTTTCTTTACTTGTAAATAAACGTAATAAATAGCGAATTAATTTTTAAAAATATGTACGTTCCAGTATTGATTTATTCCATCAAAAATTAGGTCAAAACATTAAAAAACGTAAAGTAGCGACACTATTAGTTAGATTTACTTCTTTATGGTCATTCAATTCGTGTCAATAGTTACATTTATTTTAAAATCTTTTTAGCTACATGAAATATTTTTCCTGTACACAATAAGCGTCAGCTCATGTTATCATAAATTAACATTTATTTTTGAAATTTTTTATTTTTGCCCACTACATATGTGATTGATATACCGAAAATGGACACATATGGACCCGCAGGATCTGTATCCAGGATGCATCTTCGAAGAGTTTGATGTTGTTCCGGAAACGTATTTCCGTTTACATGTTCAATAGGAGGCATTGTTGCCTTGAAACCCGCACGGTTTTGTAACGTTAGCTCTTCTACCAAATACGTGCCTAATTCAAGTCCCCCGTCCTTTAAACGCGTACGGGTTTGCAGCGCACATTGTTCTTCCAAACACGGAAATGCTATGTTCAAGTAAATGCTATAATTGTACTCACTATTTACATGGATTTTTCTGACCTATGAATTTTTCCAAATATTCAAATTGAATTTATATGTCTAATAAATAAAATGGTAGCTTTTATAAACTTTTATAAAGAATCACGTCATCGACAACGGAAAGCTATATAATATAAGCTCTAATAACTCAAAAAAATTATTACGACTTGAACATAATAATGTCAATTTTTTGGTAAATCAGTTTTTACCTGAAGATGACGAGACAATAAGTGAAGAATTAGGCCAAAAAGAAAAAAAGTTAGGTGTTTTTAAGATTCTATTATCTCTTGTTCCCAATCACTCAGTTTAATTGGTTTGTAGATTATAATACTGACATAAGCTTTTTTTTTCATTATTGCTTTCATTCTTTGTAATTCTTTTTTATTGAGCAATAGAAAGTATTTCGTCAATATTTTGGATATGAATTTCTTGGGCCACAATCCAAGCTTTTATTACATTTGCAAAACTACCTTTCTAATCATCGGGTTCCCTTGACCACGTGTTTGAAAAAACCGTCTGCATTACAAACTCGTGTGCGTCTAGAGGACGGGAGACTTGAACTGTACACGTGTTTCGAGCGTTACAAAACCGTGCGAGTTTCAAGGAAACGGTGCCTCCTACTGAAACGGAAATACGCGTTCCGGAACCAAATCTAAAAAATATCTAAATACAATAGCTCTCCTCTGTGTCTGAAAGAATAAACTGTATACAGTCCAACTCATGTATGTATTTTCAACACCATCTATTTGCAACAGATTTTACTCACGAATTTTAAATTTTTTAGCCCCTACTTCTCACGCAATACTTTAATACAGAAAAATAACTACCACATTAACCAATCGATCACTAGTGGCTTTATTCTATAATATATGGTTTTACTTCATTCGCAAGTGTTTAAAAAATAATTTTATTGCACTTATTACACTTTTTCCATTTTTCACTTTTTTGTTTATAATATGTAACTTGACATTTAGTCATTTTAAGATTATTCACTGGAAAAGTACACATGACTACTGTGTAAAAATTTGCGCGGGCTTTTTGTGCTTGGTTCTGTCTCTCACGGTGTTCTATGATTTCCACGAAGTGAGGATGAAAGAGAAGTTGAAAATACATGAGTGGATCAGTCTTGACAGGTTGAAAATACATGAGTCCGACTGTATAATATGTATAAAGTTCAACTCACACTTAAAAGCTCTATACTTACCTTGTTAACTCTTTTTCATATCGCACTAGGCCCCATTAATGTGACAATTATATAAAAATAATACTGTACGATTTTATCATTGATAACAAAACTACGTAAAATTATATTTGGAAATTTAATAATACTACAAGAAATAGTTAAATTAGGAAAATTAAATAATAATTTCAAAATAATATAACTTCAGTCTATTTCAAGCTTCCTAAAGGTTCCATCACATTCTGTAATTACTGAATCTACATTTTTGTATATTTTATTGACCCGTTTTGATTCATCCGATTTATTTTCTGTTTCTAACACAAAAAGTTTGCTATTGTCGACCATTGCTTGCACACGTTTATCTGCAAATACATATTTAGAAATTTTATTCAAGAAAAATTCCCAGTGAAACCATCTGCAGACGTAAAGATGATACTTACCATACATTTCCATAAAAGGTGGTTCATCTCCTCCATACTCTTTTGGTAATATTTCTTTAGGTATGTTTTTATGCAGAGATGAAAGATCGTAATGATTATATAGCTAAAAAAAGAAATTAAAAAAAAAAAAGTTTCTTTTTTTCCTTTTGAACTTGCATGTACAATTACCCTTTGCAACATTTTCGGTTTCAGTAACAACTTGGCGAGTCTTAATACAATATCCAAGCCGACAGGCATATTTAAATAATGAATTCCCTTGAGTATTATTGGAGATTTCCCCTAAAATGGAAATTTTTTTTATGGAAAACCAAAATTTTACCAAAGTGCGATGTAGAAAATACTTACTTCCATTAGAATTTTATATTTTCTCTGAAATGATGGAGCGGTGAACTTAAGAAAATGTTCTAACTTGAAACCCGCCATATCAAATACAATATGTTCACCTGCATTGAAGTCGCCTAGATGAATCCGCGCACATGCTGTCAAATAATAACATTTAATCAAATCCCATGGATTAAAGACTTTTGAATCATTATTTAGTAAACGGAAAATTGTTACACGTTCAAAATTTTCGGTCATCTTGGGTAAGGCAAGCCAAGCACTAGAAATTAATTTTAATTGTTAATAAAATAAATTCGAGTATTTTGTTATATTAAGATTTTTTTTATTACTTTGTGTACAAACATTTTTTAATTTCATCTGTTGATATATCCCAATTGTCAAAAACTTCTGGAATTACATGTTTCAATAAATAATATTTATCTAGGAAATTTGTTGTTCTTTCCAAATTGAATTTATTATGTATTAAAAGATACTCATATTGTGATCCTAAAACCAAAATCAAATAACTAAAATTTAACAGTTAAGTAATTCGGACACACAAAATAATTTCCAAAAATAAGCCTACTATGAACAATCAAAAAATATAAGTCAGTCCATTAGAAATCACCCAGTCGTGTTGCCCAACATTATTGACTTTCCTAATTTTTTTACCCCAATATTAGATGATTGCAAAACTAAAGTTAAAAAAAATTTCAAGTTTATCTTTTTTCAGCTGAAAACAAGTATTGCGGAAATGTATCTAACTCTGTTAATTTCACAAATATCAAGACAAACTAAAAACCAAAGTTATCAAAATGATTTATGCTTTAGTTTTTTTGTCCTTACATAATATTACCTAAGTAGTGAGAAAAAAAAAATTCGCAATTATAAAGTGACAATTAACTTAAAATGGGACTTTGAGTGCTGTAAAATTATTAAATGAAAGAAGAACTTATCTTTAATTTTTTTCCGTGTATAAATTTATTATGGAACTACTGACTATAGAAGTTTCAAGCTTAAAAATTTTGCACTTCCTTTATATAATTTTTCAAAAATAACCAAAAACGTATTTTGGCAATATTTAAAACTGAATACTATTTCAAAAGGGCCGGAGTGAAAAATTATAAAATTAATACAGATTACGATTATGATGTAAACGTATTTAACACTTAGGTAACTGAGACTCAACTGGTCCCAGAGTTATATAGTGCATCGGAGTTGGCGAAAACTAAAATTAACCAAAATAGAATAGCATTGTATAGAGAATATACTATGTACAGTTAATTTTCTTTATAGGTTAATTTAGCACACATATATTTCTATTATCTCATGTATTTCAGTTCTACTCACTGAATGACAACAATTTTTTGTTAGGTATACTGTTAAATATTTTCCTTTTACATTTCATAAATTTCAAAAATCAAAAAAAATTCAAATGGTTTTCGTTTTTAATTTTCTTTGGATTTTTGAATATTTCAGTTATTTAAATAATAAACGAATTTCTTAAATTTTAAAAAAAAATTATACAGGGCTGCTTAATTTTTATTAAATAAAAAAGTGAATTAAAATAAAAGTTAATTAAGTGCGTGGTAAACACGCATTATGCCAGCATTTCGTAGTCAATAACCAGAGTTCTTAAACATACAAGAGAAAAAACGGCAAAATATGATACAGGATGTGAGCAAATTTAACTATACATATCGACGGCTTGCTGCTAGAACCACGTATGTCGATTTTTCACTGTTTTGGGATAATTAGATATATAAATGTTTAGATTCATCTTATACTGATGATAGGCTAATAAAAATTTCATTTTATTTATCAGAATGAAAGTTATTAACAATAACAAAACCTCGTACTCCAGATTTCAAATTATGTCATAATTTAATGGTATGTTACCATACGAGCTAACTGCGAGAGTCGGTATAGTAGTCCTCAGTTTTTTTTTCTTATTATCAATATTTTTATTAATATTATTTTTATTATTATTATTATTATTATTATTATTATTATTATTATTATTATTATTAATTTTTTTTATTGAATTAATTTATTCATTCATAAGTATTACTTCCATTGTAAGTATGAGAACTTTCAAAGTATGGTTCATTTCAGTTAAATTTAACCATGCTTCGTCACTTTGAATTTAAATAATTTCCGTTTTCTTGGCTTTATCTCTTTCATTATTGCATATATGTAAATTTTAAATTTGCAGTTTGTTTTTAGAAAAGAATTGAAGATTGATTTGTTTCGAATATAAGAACTATTTAATTTTTTAGCGAAAACTCATGATCAATTGTATCTGAAATGAGGTATATCAGAGAATTATGTAATTTTGTGAGATACGAGGTATTACATTCAATTATGTCAAAATAATTTAGTGTATCTCACAGAGTCAGTGTCGCCATCTAGTGGTATCTTATATCGACCGGGAATATTTAAATTTTAAATACTCCCGGTCGTTGTAAAAGATATCACCAGATGGCGACAATCAAGATAGACTGAGTTATTTTAACATAGTAACCAGGTATTTCACAAAATTACATATTATATTTAATTAATTAAATGTTTTAAATTAGTATACAATTTTATTTTAATAATAAGAAAAAAAATAACTTTGTGCTTAAAACAGAAAAGAAGTACAAACTTTCAAAAATAAAGAAGTTATAGTGTTTTTTGTCTCTTCTGAAAAGTAGCATTTTTCAAGATACGTGGTTTTAGCAGTAAGCCGTCGATATCTTGTAAGCGGTAAAAATTTAAAAATTGGAGGAAATATTTATTTCAAAAGTGTGTTGATTTGACATGGAATTGGTCTAATTGAAAATATAATTATCAAAAAATTCATTTTAATATCAAAAACTTTTGACATTTAAGGAATATCAGACAAGATACCCAAAGTATGTAATAAAAGAATAGTTATCTATGTCTGGGACAAAATATTTTTTTAACCTGACACCAGATGGCAATAATCTCGTCAAGCTCGATCCCTATTATTATTCAAATGTAATGCTTTAACTAACAACAAACAGATGACACTAGCTGAACAAAAATTATCAAAATATTAGTAGATAGGTATTTATTGTTGACATTTGCATTCAGTGCTGTCAGTTATATATTTTTCAAAGTGGAGTCAAGTTTCAAGCAGTGTTTAATACTAAAATTAGCCTTTAATTTGTTATTATTATTAATAACATTATAATTTGCAACGGTTTATCTCAGTTAAGAAATTTCTATTTAGAATACTTAGTTATTTTATTTTTAAATAAAATTACCTCATAAGTAGGGGAGACTGAGATCAATTGAAACACGGGGCGGTTGAAACAACGCTAATAATTCAGAAACTATTAGCAATAGAGGAAGACATGTAAGACAAGAAAAACACAGTATTGATATTGGAACCTGTATGTTAGTGTTTGATGTAGCTTCGTGCAAGCCACACGTCTGCGAGAAGGGTCATTGTATTTTTTCTTGAAAAAGTAAATATTTTTATTGTTGTTTTTTTGTTTTTTAATCGAAGACTGTACTGGTTACGGCTATTAAAGTTCTTAACGTAAAAACTCTGATAGAGTTCAAATTTGTGTAATTATTTTTTATCTACATTTCATATTTTAGACGTTACGACGATAAAAATTATAAAACATGTGCCGGGGACGATTGAAACATTTTTTTCAGGGTCGGTTGAAACGTTTCATCCGACCGCATTTCAGTCAGTCTCTATGTATTTAAAAGCAATTTAATCTTTGTTTTGCTTCCCTTATGCCGAGTTTTTCTTCTCTTATTTTCATATGCTTGTAAAGCATACGAAAATTTAAAAAAAGATATGTCGCTAAGAAAATCTACTAAAAAGCACGATTACATTACGTGTCTCTACTGCGCTATAAAAGAAAAGGGGGTTCT
This sequence comes from Brachynemurus nebulosus, assembly GCA_035578155.1. Lineage (NCBI taxonomy): Eukaryota > Metazoa > Arthropoda > Insecta > Neuroptera > Myrmeleontidae > Brachynemurus > Brachynemurus nebulosus. The sequence continues at coordinate 47,369,925 of JAPWDM010000001.1, read as the reverse complement.
AAAGAGGATGGAAGCATCAACTTTCATGGGCTACATGGCACATCAGAAAAGCCACTAGCTTGTCAAGGAAGACTAGTTTCAATAGGACGTATGTCGATTCATTTTATGACAGTCTACAAATAGTTATGGACCGAGATAGTTTTGAGCCACAAGATATTTATTTATAATGTGGACTAAACGAGTGTAACAGCAAATCTTCAGACTTGTTTTCATTTAGATAAATGCTTCATATAATAAATATTAAGATTGCTGATTCGTAAGCATAAGTAAGACGTTCATTTTATGCCTTATATAATATAGATATGACTATATTCTATAATATTGATTTAATAAATAAATAATATATAGAAACGTATTCTCTTTATTTTTATAGTGTTTCAATTGACCCCAATCATTGTTACAACTGCCCCGGGTATGGGGTCAGTTGAAACATTTTCTCTGGTTTTGTAAATTTGCTTCCAGTTATTTTTGTAATGTAGATACTGCCACTATAACCTCATCCATTTGTAGTCTGATAACTAAGGTATACTGTTAAATAGGTCAAGATAAAAGCATAGTTGCAGAGAGCGATTTTGTCAAAACTGTTTCAACCGACCCCGGTCTCCCCTATCATAGAAAGAAAAAAATACTACGTGTCTGAAGTTTTAGCAAACATTGACACGATGTTATTATCATTTCGTAGAGTTACTTTCGCTCTACGAAATGCTAAAAATCAAAAAACCCGACTGCGTTTAAAGTAAACTAAAATGGTGTAAACAAGATGAAATAGAGAAAACGAAGAATGAATAAAAAGTAAAGCAGTCGGAGGCATCAAACTTTTCTGTTTAACTTGGTTATGCCTCCGACTGCTTTACTTTTTATTCATTCTTCTTTTTCTCTATTTCATCTTGTTTACACCATTTTAGTTTACTTTAAACGCAGTCGCGTTTTTTTATTTTTTTAATTAACTTTTTTATTTAGGTCTTTTTAGCGTTGTTTAATTATTTAGAAGAAAAAATATATAGGTTCGCATATAAGAGATTACAGCGGCTGACAGCCTAAATTACCACGAATTTAATATTAATTTTTTTTTTTATACTAGCTCTAATATAATAGGTTTTGTCTACGACTTCACCCGCGTAGAGTCATTGAAAGTTGAGTAAATGATTTCGTACACTTACTATGTCGTCATCGACTCCACACGGATGATTTCATCAACAAACACTAGTTTCCATATAAATTTTCAACCATTGTCCTACCGCTTTAGGGTATGAAATTTTAAAAATTTGCACTTGGTATTCGCTTACGTTACTAAAAACCCCTGTGCAAAATTTCACGTTTCTAGACTCAATGGTTTTCTATATAAATTTTCATCCCCTATTTTATATTCTTACGGAATAAAATTCCAAAAATTCCTTCTTATAGCTCACCTACGATACATTTAAGGAAATCCTGTACAAAAGTTCACGTTTCTGGGCCCAGTAGGTTTTTTAAATAAATTTTAACCGCCTATTTTATCCTGTTAGGGGATGAATTTCCAAAACCCTTTATTGGTGCTCGCCTACATTATATAAAGAACCCCTTTGTAGAATTTCACGTTTCTAGACTCAACAATTTCTATATAAATTTTCATCCCCTATTTTCTCCTTAGGAAACGAAATTCTAAAAATCCACTTGATGCTTGCTTGCGTTACTAAAGGAACCTTTATACAAAATTTTACGTTTCTGAACCTAGCGGTTTTCTATATAAATTTTCATCCCCTATTTTACACTCTTAGGAGATAAATTTTTACAAAAATTCTCTTAATACTCATCTACATTATTAAAGGACCTCTGTGCCCCTAGGCAAAATTTTACCTTTCATAAATTTTCATCCCCAACTTTATACCCTTTAGGAATGAATTTCCAAAAATATTTTCTTAGTACTCCCCTACGTTACATAAAGAACTCGTCTACAAAATTGCACGTTTCTAGACCCAATGGTTTACTATGTAAATTTTACATCCCCTATTTAGGGGATGAATTTTGAAATTTCATGTAGCCTATAGCAATCCCCAAATTAAGACGAATCCAGCGACACCTTTTTTACCAAAATCCGTCAAGCCGTCTAGGCTGCAGGCTGCGCCAAAGAAACAGACATAATTAGAGGATACATGCATACTTTCGAAAAACATTACCCTCCTTCTGATGCAGTCGGGTAAAAACAAAGTACCACTTTATAATTGCGTTTTCATCAACGTATAGAAATTTATGGGTAAATGAACCCTACTTGTTCTTTTTTAAAAGCACAATATTAAAAAATATGGAAAGTCATAATCAAGTGAAAACTTATTGATTGTTATTTTATTTTTTGACTGATTTGATAATATATTATTAGAATTAAAAAATTGTTAGAGAACAAATATTTTGAGTCAATGAGAAAATAAACTGCGTTCGTAGCTATTAGAAATTATTGATACTTACGATTCTTAACATTTGGTAAATGTGGCTGTTTATCTAACCAATCCAATACTTGTTGCACAAAATAGTCGATATCCTTTTCAGTTTTGTTAATTTTCTTTAAAACACCAACTCGATCCACTTCCAGTAAATTTTGTTCGATCATTTTATATTTAAATTAAAAACATTAACCAAAACCAACTTGACTTATCACTGACTAAACAACAAATGAGTAAAAATTAATTTTAATCTTTAATGTACATGAGTACAATAATCCCAATTCAAATCCGAGATTGTTAATGTAAATTGTAATTAACAATTTGAAAACATTATTATTAGCCTTCTGAAAATATTCTCTTAATTGTTTGAGGCAAAACTGAATTGCCTTGAAATGACTTTGATTCGGTATAAATATTTTTATATAGATACGATAGATACTATCTGATATAAAAAGGCTATTAAAATTGAATGAAACATAAAATTAATTATAAATGCGCAATGGTCCGAGTACGTTGTCGATATTTATTTATTGCTTTTTTTTAGCTTTATCTAAAAACAAGAACAATTATAATTTCTTACACTATATTAACTCACAGCTTTATACACCATAATATTTATTCTCTTGCATCAATTATTATTAATTAACCAGATTAATAAATATTTAAAATTTTCTAATAAGTGTACAACAATGTGATCTAAAAAAAATAAATAAATAAATAAATTACATTAAATTAACCAAATGTATTCTGTGATTGTTATTATCTAAGGCCCGGGCCGTTCTCATAATCAAACTCAATTTAAAACTTTAATTTTTGTAACTTTAAGCTTTTATCTTTAATTTAAAGCAGTTAATTTTTATAATAAAATTGATACGCTCATTTATTTAAACTGATAAAGTTACAAAGTCGAGGTAAAGTAAGTGAATATCTTTTAAAGGTTGATAAAATGACTTTAACTTTGCTCCGAAAACAGCCCTAAATACCTAAATACTTAATTAAATCTATATTCAAACTTCCTAAAACGGGCCTTAAACAGAAATGATAGTTAGGGAATTAGAGGTAATTTTAGTATATAATCTGTTCCTTACCTATAATGTAAGAGTATTAGCAAGATTTTTTAAACCGTATTGTACTAATGTAACGCAGGTTGGCTCAATCAATATAAAAGTTTAACCACATTTTTAAAATTACCTATTTTTAAAAGTACTCTTAAGATTTGACAACGTTACTAACGCGATATATTATTAAATAATAATCTTAATTGTTTGTTGTGTACCCAGGACCGGCGAGAGCGATGTCGGGCCCCCGAACAAACGAAAATTTTGGCTCGATACTTCATCATATTTTTTCCATTTTTTTCCCTAAAAATAGATTGACGAGCAAAAGAAAAAAAGATCATCGACCTTGTCCCGGGCCCTCAATCTGTACCTTCCAGGCCTCCTTGGCGTCTCATATTTCCCCAAAATACGATTAACGAGCAATTAAAAACCTCGTTGGCCTTTTACCGGGCCGCCTTTTTACAGTCACACTTATGGAAACCAGAAAATTTGCTCCCATTTTCGCCGGGCCCTTAATTACGCCTCCGGGCCCCCTGGCAATTGTCCCACCTGCCCTAACCTCTCGCCGGCCCTGCGTGCACCTACTTGCTGATAAAAATTATTCTCAAAAAAAATCCGACTTGAATTATTCGAAAAAAGTTGAAAATTATAGAAAAGAAATGATATTATAATAACGCTGCACAGTCAAAAAATTTGTGTTAAAATTAACACATTTCACATGTCCGGAACGGTCCACTCAATTTTTTGTGTTATTTTAACACAAAGAATATGTGTCAAATTTTTACACAAGATTTGTGTCAATGATTTAACACACAAGAGGACATACATTTTGTGTTAATTTGACATAATTACTTAGTTATAATTTTACCAGTGAATATGTTAATATAACCATTATTTAGTGTACATTTTTAACACAATGATGTGTCAAATTAACTGATTTAGAATGTAGAAGTTTACTCAATAAATGTGTTAGCATATTTTGACACTTTTTTTAAGTTAATATTTTTTTTTTTAATTTATTTATTATGTAAATGAAAGGAAATAGTAAAAAATACTTTTTCAATAGTTAAACTTTTTTGTTCAGTATTTCTAGAAAGTTATTATCCATCAATTTACAAAAAGTATTCTGTTCCGTAATATCAATTTCCGCGTTGTTCAAAACTATGTCTTTGGATAAAACCAATTTTTGTAAAGATTTCGACGATGATATTGGTGCATTTCATTTTACTTGGTATTTGATGAAAATAATGTTGAAGCAATACCCAGAAATTGTGAAGATCGTTGTCAAACTGAACGTGCAAGACAAAATGGACCCACTACTGGTTCAGGGTTTGTAGCTGGGACCTCCTTCTTTACCTGATCTTCTTTGCCCTTTGAATGTGTTCTCGAACGTCGAATATTCGATAATTTTTTAATTAATTGAAATAAATTCTACAAAGAAAGAAAGAAATTCAATCATTTTGGAGCCAATTAATTTTGATTAACTATTGCAAATATAATAAATAATATCTTATTTGTAAAAACTACAATGAATTTCCTCTAGCATGAAAAGTAAATTCAATTTCATAATGAAACTTACCTCCTTATAAAAAGAATCGAGCTCGAATTTGTAGGATTATCAAGTCGGTGTCATTTTGGCTCCGGTTCAGTTAATGTAGTTTCTGGATCATCACAGTCTACCAATGGAGTTCATGCTCGTGAAGGAGTTGGTGTATTTGATGATGAAATTGATGGAGAAGAATTTGCTGTATGAAATAAAAATGTATTTTTTTTTTCAGATATCATATAACTACTTTGAAATCAAATAGCGTAAGTGCGGGAGAGATGCCGCGTCGAGAGAGACGCCGCAGTAGCCATAGTTCGTCCGTTGATTGATAGATAGCGCTATTAATGGATTATATTTTTAAAATAAGTTATTTATTTAAGCTGTATATGGGTACATTTATGATCAGTGTATTAGTTTAGTAATTATCCAACTTCTTATTATTGAAAAGTAAGTTTTTTAACATAATATTTTATCAAGCATTTAATTCATTAGAATTTAAGAATATATATTTCATTGTTTTAATGAAAATGAGTTTTGTTATTAATTTAGGTATATTTTAAAAGTACTGTATAAAATTTTAGGTTAGAATTCCGCACTATGCTTGCTATAGCAACATGCAGCATCTATCCCAACAGAAAGAAGAGATGCCGCATTTAGAGTTGGTATAGATGCCGTATCATATTTCATATTAAAAACATAGACTTATACCTAAATTATGCAATTTTTTTTTGGACTGTAAATTATGCCACGTGAATAATAATAATAATAAAAGATTAATAATAATAATAATAATAATAATAATAATAATAATAATAAAATTTTTGGTGGAAGAAGCTCACTAGTACCCACCACCACCTTGCCCGTATATTTTCAAATTGGTTATTTAACTGTGAGCCAATACCATCGTGGCTCGCTGAGGGAAGAACGGTCCTAATACCGAAAAAAGGAGACCTATCACAACCACAGAACTACAGACCGATAACGTGCCTGAACACTGTGTATAAAGCGTTCACTTCCATTCTATACGAACGCATCTTGAAGGCGATTGAACCAGTGTGGAGTTCGATCTATGAACAACGAGGTTCAAAAAGAGGAATGTCGGGTTGCAAAGACAACTTGCTGGTCGACAGATGTATCTGTCAGGACGCTAGACAGCACAAACGCAACCTGAGCATGGCCTGGGTGGACTATCGAAAAGCATTTGACACAACGTCGCATGAGCTCATTATCTATTTGCTCCATTGTCTGCGAGTCCATCCCGACATTATTAAATGTATTGGACACCTGTTGCCGCTCTGGAAAACAAGGTTCACAATAACATCCGGTGAACACGTTGTGTCAACGGAGTTGGTGACATACAAACGAGGCGTATACCAAGGAGACAGCCTCAGCCCACTTTTGTTTTGCATCTCGTTGTTGCCCCTGTCAATCAGCCTGAGAAAGGAACCCGGGTACTTGTGTGGCCCGGTAGGAAATCGCGAGCATAAAGTCACACATTTATTTTATATGGATGACTTAAAACTGTATGCCTCGTCGGAGAGTGATCTCAACTGCGCTCTAAAATTAACACACAAATACACGCACGCGATCGGTATGGAGTTCGGACTGGACAAATGCGCGGTGGTGCACTGTAAGCATGGTGTAGTTCCGAATTTTGATTCACACGCCCAATTAGTGGATGGAAGCATCATAGAACATCTTGATGAAGGAGCGACCTATAAGTACCTTGGTGTTGGCGAAAGTCACATCCAGGACGTGAAGAACATGAAGGCCGCCTTAAGTAGTAGATATAAGCGCCTTCTCCGACAAATTTGGAGTTCCGAATTGTCGGCGAAGAATAAAACCAGCGCTACAAATATGTTAGCCATACCCATCCTTTTATATACTTTTGGCTCAATTAAGTGGAATGTGAATGAATTGGAGGAACTAGACCGAGACACGCGAAAAATAATGAACATCAATCGTAGTTTGCACCCACGCGCATCGACACAACGACTTTACCTCCCACGAGACCTAGGGGGTAGGGGGCTCCTGTCAGTCGAACGTTTACATGACCGTATAGTCTTAGGTACAGCTTGTCGTGTACTTAACAGTTCAGACCCGCTATTGCAACTCGTCAGGGATCACGAGCTTGCTGGCGTAGGCGCATTTTTATTCACAGCAGCGCAACGTGCCGCCGATATCTTGGGCTTAGCCTTCGATCCGCGTAATCGCGACGGTGATGATAACATTCTTTCACTATCACAGTCGCGCCAAAAGTCGGCAATCAAGAGAGCCGAGCAACAACATCTGCTCAATCAGCATCGCGACAAAGTTCACCAGGGTATGTTCTACCGTCATCTTGACAACCTTGGCCTTTCGAGCGAACTCACTTGGGCTTTCTTGAGAGCTAATGGACTTAAATCGGAAACGGAGGGCTTTATCATGGCAGCTCAAGATGGAGTGTGGAACACCTTAACACACCAAAAATATGTGATGGGTAATAAAGGGGTTTCGAATACCTCGTGTCGGGCATGCAAAGCATACCCGGAAACCTTAATGCACCTGACTTCAGGTTGTTCTTATTATGCTAAATCCACCTATATCCATCGCCATAATGCAGCGTTGCGTGTGCTCTACTTTTATCTTCGTCATCATTACGAAGTTGACAAAACACCAGTCTTGCCCTACGATCCTGCGGAAGTAGAATCCTTTGTTGCCAACCAAAAGTGCAAGATCTTTTGGAATATGCCGGTTGCAACTACCAGGCAATTGACCGCTAATAAGCCTGATGTTGTGCTCCAAGATTTAACATCTCAGACTATGTATGTTATCGAGTTCTCTGCTCCGGCGGAAACTAACATAGTCGAAAAGGAGGAGCAAAAAAGGATTAAATATCAAGATCTAATACACGAGCTGCGACAACTGTACCCGGGCTATACGGTCCGCTTGGTCGTACTTATAATCGGATGTCTGGGGGGTATGCATAACTCCTTTGTGCGCAATCTTAACATCATTCCGGCTTGTAGATCTCACGCCAACATGTTAGCGGCGTCAATGCAAAAAGCAGTTATGATCGGGACGCTCCGCACGCTTCGGTCGCACGAGACGACTTTTTCCGGGAGTTCATGAACACCTTTGAACCCCATGCCCCGTTTAGAGCGGGTCCTCGAACATCCATTGGACCTGCCCTCGAATCTCCCACTGTTATGGTTTCGCAGCGAGGTTCGGGGATTTATTAGGTAGGGAAGACCAGGAAGGGGATGCTGTATGACGGACATTACGTACCTGACCTAGAAGTACCTGACCTGGTACGCTGCACGGACACTTTTTCCTCCGCCTGGGGGTTTTTGAAGTGCAGTCGCGATATTTACGTATAACAATAATAATAATAATAATAAACGCCCTGTGGGTGGGGGCTTCACTCTGCAGAATTTCCCCACAGTAAGTCCTGCTTGTCGTAAAAGGCGACTAAAAGGACAACCCATTAGGATGGAGCATACAAAAAAGAAGCCTCGGAAAAATGCCGCTGCCGGTGGAGCGACCGGCCGCATCAGGGTCATCACTGAATGTGACAGTTTAGATCGCGGTGACGACAGGCAGCCACCTGTCAGCTGTAATAACACCTTCAGCCAAAATACTACTGCCCTACTTACAGAGCCCCCAACACCTTTGGCTCAGCCGACTTTAAATGTTTCCTCGGAGCATTCTTTGGGGACCACTAAAGCTGGTAAGAAGCGTGTGCGTATGCAATGGACAGATGAACTGAATGAATTCATCGTACGCACATACTTCCAAGTTACTAGACTTGAAACGGACAAAACTGGTTACCGTACGAAATTACATCAAGATTTCGCGCGCACCTACCCTCACCTTAGTCGCGTCACTGAACAGAGACTGGCAGACCAAAAACGTGTCATTTTTACCAATAACCTTATCCCTTCCTCCCTCATAAACATGATTAAAACACAAGTCGCACATCAAATTGCTCAAAGTGAAGAAAGTCAGGCCGACGGCGGCCCACCAGAAATGGGGAGCCCCACACAAAACGACACTCAACAACTTGTCGATAATGGGCCTGACCTCCATGAAACAGCAGTAAACGACACCCTACTGCAAAAGATCGAACTGGAATTTAACACAGCGCTTACTGAATTTGAAGGGACGGACCCCACACATAGGTACTTGTTGCCTAAACAACACACCTCACGTAGATTGGCTGAGATCGTTGAGATATTAAATAATATAATACTGCCTAAACATGTAGAAACCTGTGACAATTTTATCGAGTTACACACAGCTATCTATTGTGGAGCCGTTGCAGCTATACGTTGTAACGGGTCCGATGTAACACCACCTGTAGCGCACAACTCGAAGGAACACAAAACTCCTGCCTGGCAAACACGATTGAATAAACGCATCAGCAACATCCGATGCAACCTCGGCAGGATCACCCAATACCAACAGGGTACGAGGTCCAAACGGCTCAACAAACACATACACGACATATTACGCAAACACACAGTACACACACAATACGAGGAATCCAATAAAACACTCACAGAGATCAGAGATACGCTTCACCAAAAATTAACAGCACTAGCGAAGCGCTTACGAAGATATAAGACCAGTACTGAACGCAGACGACAAAACCAAGCGTTCAGCAGAAACGAGAGACGGTTTTATCAGTCTCTAACGAACACGGTAACTGACAGTAATGGTCTACCGGAGAAGAACGCACTCCATAGTTTCTGGGCGAATATATGGTCCAACACCATTGACCATAATGACAAAGCCAGCTGGATCGATACAGAGTGCAGGAATAACGAACATCTTCCGGAGATGCCCTATACGGACATTACTACAGAGGACGTCTCAAGAGCTTTACAGAGATCGCATAACTGGAAAGCACCTGGCATCGACAACATACAAAACTACTGGCTCAAACACTTTACATCAACACACAAGTATCTCGCTGAACACTTTACACTATTTATAAGAACACCAAACCTGACACCGAAGTTCCTAACGCAGGGTATCACATACATGAAATCTAAAAACAGTGATACAAAAAATCCTGCGAATTATAGGCCTATCACCTGCTTGCCTACAGTGTATAAGATTTTGACGTCCTGTCTGGCAGAAAAGATCAATGAGCATTGTCAGATTAACACCATACTGACAGAAGAACAAAAGGGATGTCGAAAGAGGTCACAAGGCTGCAAAGAGCAGCTTCTGATTGACTCCGTAGTACTAGAACAAGCGAAAGGGAGAAAACGTAACCTGTACACAGCGTTTATTGATTATAAAAAGGCATTTGATTCGGTCCCGCACTCCTGGTTACGGAGAGTATTGGAGCTGTACAAAATACACCCAAGTATCGTGAACTTCCTTGGAACGATCATGTCCGACTGGCGAACGACCTTACATTTAAGTATTGGTAATGAAAAAACAACAAGCGACCTTATTCAAGTAAGACGCGGCATATTCCAAGGCGACTCATTGAGTCCATTATGGTTTTGTCTCGCAATGAATCCACTTTCTCGCCTGTTAAATGAAACCAAATACGGTTACAATGTAGGTACGCAAACGAATTCGCACCATACCATTTCACATCTAATGTACATGGATGATATTAAGATCTATGCAGCTACTAAACATCAATTACAGCAGCTGCTGGGACTTTCCAAGGAGGTTTCGCGAGACCTCTGTATGGAGTTCGGAATCGATAAATGTCGAACACAATGTCGTTCTGGAGGAAAACGAGATGCGGTCGTATTCGAACTCGAACCAGAGTCTGTTATGCAGCCCATGGACGAGGGAGAGTCGTACCGGTATCTCGGATTCAATCAGGACGAACGTATAGATCACAGCGCTGTAAAACAACACCTGATGCAGCAATACCTAACGCGTGTACGGAGATTACTGAACACCCACCTTGATGGAAAAAAAACCATCAAAGCAATTAACACCTACGCAGTTCCGGTACTAACATACTCATTTGGGGTAATCAAATGGACGCCTACGGACTTGACAAACATCGAGATCAAGACCCGCGTCCTTATGACCAAATACAGAATTCATCATCCCAAAGCAGCGATAGAACGATTGACGCTGCCAAGAGCCGAAGAGGGTCGAGGTCTTATAGGCATAAGGAACACGCATAATAAACAGGTTCATAACTTGCGAGAATACTTTTACACCAAAACACACACATCACACTTACACAATGCAATAATCCAAGCCGACAAGGCATACACACCATTAAACCTCTCACACACAGAAATACCAGATAGTTTTTGCCGTTTGGTCACGAAGGAGGACAAAATTCAACAATGGATTCGGAAGCCTTTACATGGGAGACATCCACATGAACTTAATCAGAGTAACGTCGACAAAGCAGCGTCGCACGCCTGGTTGAGTCAAGGAAGTCTTTTCCCGGAGACTGAAGGATTCATGCTAGCTATACAAGATCAAGTAATTCATACAAAGAATTACTCAAAATACATACTTCGTGACTCGTCAATAACATCTGACTCATGCCGGAGATGCCATTCCAAACCTGAAACGATCCAACACATCACAGCTGCCTGTACTCAGCTCGCTCAGTCCGAATACAAACACCGTCACGACCAGGTTGGCAAAATCATATACCAGAAACTAGCGGTTAAGCACCACCTTATAACCGATAAAACACCTTACTACAAGCTCACACCAAAAGTAGTAGCGGAGAATGACTCCTGTAGACTTTACTGGGATCGGTCGATTATTACAGATAAGACCATAAATCATAATCGACCAGATATCACCTTCGTAATGAAAAACACTAAGACAACCTATCTGATCGATATTGCGGTTCCAAATACACACAACTTACAAAAAACACATGCAGTTAAATTGGATAAATACACTGACCTCGCAGCCGAAATAAAACAACAATGGCGAATGGAACATGTCCACATCGTTCCAATAGTGCTCAGTGCCACCGAGGTCATTCCACACACACTACATAATAGTTTGAGCCTCTTGGGTCTCCCAAAATACACATATGTCACTATGCAAAAGGCAGTGATCATAAACACGTGTCGTATAGTACGGAAGTTCCTCAGTAATACGAATCCGACTGCGATATGTGAAAGCACAAGACCTGCTTCTACTCCATCTGAGCCATCTACAGTGAGCGAACAATACACTGACACTCATCTTACAGACACACAACACACATACATAAACACACAATACACTAACACTGAAAGACAAACACTTAACACACATACAGATCCAGATTCGTCTGATGGAGAGGGGGGATCGAACAACTGCCGCACTGTCACTGTTACCGCTCTGGTGCACAATCCTCCCCAATTCAATAACACACAAGGTCCGTCAACCTCTGTACCATCTAAACGCGCAGTTCCAGGAACACCCGATCTTAATGAGCAATTTGATGAACCAGAAAACATCTACACCAAGAAACGTAAAATAGAAAGACACATCCACACACATACACAAACACACACACAAACACAAACAGTCCTTTCCCTTCCCTCTGTCCCTACTCCTACCTACCATGTGAGGACACGAAAACGAACTAGGCTTTCACAGCCCTCTGTCATTGAGCCAACATCTACGCTCCCACAAAAGTCTCGCCGTACGACCCAGTGTACACCAAAATAGACGAATAACACCTCGTTTCAAGTAGCAATAACAACAATATAGGGAGTGATGTGACAAACCCGTCCGTGAATGTACTACGGTACTTTTACGGATTGGTTTGGCACATTACCCTTCCACAGAGCCTAATACCTTGTATAATGCCGGTATAGGTGAATGTTACCCAGTACTGTCCTACTGAGTAGTGAGCGCCAGGTTGGCGTAAAAGTCTATAATAATAATAATAATAATAAATAATAATAATAATAATAATAATAATAATAATAATAATAATAATAATAATAATAATAATTTTAACTAGTTCCCAACGGTAATAGAACTAGGAAGGCTGGTCGTGCCGCGGGTCTCTCGGATGGGCCCGCACAAAAAGGCGGAACCAGTCAAAACTCATCTTCTCGTCTCGTTCGACTGGAGTGGACGGACAGCTTGAGACGTGATCTGCTCACGTGCCGCGCACAAAGTGACCCAAATAAGAGAGGGTACATGGCAAGGATGCACGCCATATGGTGCCATATGCATCCCGAACACTCAAATTTAACGCCACAAAATCTGCGTGACCATGTAGCCCGAATTATAAAATTGAAAATACCTACCGGACATGACGATAATCGAGAAGCTCGCGAAGAAGCTAGGGTTGCTAAAACTGTGATGGTGGAAGTTGAACAGGATTCTGCGGTCAATGGTGAGAGCTTGGCCAATATTAACATCACAGAGCAGGATCAACCGGTAACTCATGGTGACAGCATGATTACTGAGGCACAGACGGACTTGTTAAATCAAGCCAACACAGATACTGTGCTAGAGTCTAACACCAGAACGAGTTCAACTCCCACACAGAATGATGCCGATCTAAATAAATCCCTTTCTGTCTCAGACAATTTAAGAAAACAATTTCGCGATCTTCTCGAGACCGATTTAGACTTTGACAAACGACCACGTCCCAAACACCGACGGACGTATATAAAGGGCGAACAACTGACCCTACTAAACGAAATTTTGGACGATCATCTATCCCCATCCAGTGATCTCACCGACGTCGACAACGCAGTATATGCAGCGATGCGGGTCCTGACCCCATGTACTAAACAGCAAAAGACTGCAGAGGAGAAGGCACGGATTCGTATTAAACAAATTGACACCAAGGTGAGGGCACTACGACAGATGGTATCGCGTATCCAATGTGTGATAGAATATATTCAGACCAACAGGCGTTTTACGCGAAAGGTACGGGCTTTTGCCAGAGAACTAAGGTACCGCTATCACACAATAAATTTGGGCAATCTGTTGACCATCAAACAGACACATTTGGATAAGATACGCGCATTGGCCCTGGCCAAGAAGAAAGTAGCCCGGCGTGAACGGTGTATTCGGGAAAATAAGATCTTTAACTCGAACCCTTCACGCCTGTTCGCATCTAAAAGCCCTGTCGTGGAGCAACCGCCGACGGTCGACGCAATAGAGGATTATTGGCGGGGGATATATGAGACGACTAAAGAGACTGACTTGGACTGTATTCCCATCAGCCAGTTTAGATGGTACTGCAAACAACAGCTTGGCAAAGTGTCATCTCATACCATTATAACATCTGTTGATAAAGAGGAAGTCGAACTTGCTTTCAAAGGCAAGAAGAACTATTCGGCTCCGGGCATTGATGGAATAACGAATTTTTGGTGGAAGAAGCTCACTAGTACCCACCGCCATCTTGCCCGTATATTTTCAAATTGGTTATTTAACTGTGAGCCAATACCATCGTGGCTCGCTGAGGGAAGAACGGTCCTAACACCGAAAAAAGGAGACCTATCACAACCACAGAACTACAGACCGATAACGTGCCTGAACACTGTGTATAAAGCGTTCACTTCCATCCTATATGAACGCATCTTGAAGGCGATTGAACCAGTGTGGAGTTCAATCTATGAACAACGAGGTTCAAAAAGAGGAATGTCGGGTTGCAAAGACAACTTGCTGGTCGACAGATGTATCTGTCAGGACGCTAGACAGCACAAACGCAGCCTGAGCATGGCCTGGGTGGACTATCGGAAAGCATTTGACACAACGTCGCATGAGCTCATTATCTATTTGCTCCATTGTCTGCTAGTCCACCCCGACATTATTAAATGTATTGAACACCTGTTGCCGCTCTGGAAAACAAGGTTCACAATAACATCCGGTGAACACGTTGTGTCAACGGAGTTGGTGACATACAAACGAGGCGTATACCAAGGAGACAGCCTCAGCCCACTTTTGTTTTGCATCTCGTTGTTGCCCCTGTCAATCAGCCTGAGAGAGGAACCCAGCTACTTGTGTGGCCCGGTAGGAAATCGCGAGCATAAAGTCACACATTTATTTTATATGGATGACTTAAAACTGTATGCTTCGTCAGATAGTGATCTCAACTGCGCTCTAAAATTAACACACGAATACACGCACGCGATCGGTATGGAGTTCGGACTGGACAAATGCGCGGTGGTGCACTGTAAGCATGGTGTAGTTCCGAATTTTGATTCACACGCCCAATTAGTGAATGGAAGCATCATAGAACATCTTGATGAAGGAGCGACCTATACGTACCTTGGTGTTGGCGAAAGTCACATCCAGGACGTGAAGAACATGAAGGCCGCCTTAAGTAGTAGATATAAGCGCCTTCTCCGACAAATTTGGAGTTCTGAATTGTCGGCGAAGAATAAGACCAGCGCTACAAATATGCTAGCCATACCCATCCTTTTATATACTTTTGGCTCAATTAAGTGGAATGTGAATGAATTGGAGGAACTAGACCGAGACACGCGAAAAATAATGAATATCAATCGTAGTTTGCACCCACGCGCATCGACACAACGACTTTACGTCCCACGAGACCAGGGGGGAGGGGGCTCCTGTCAGTCGAACGTTTACATGATCGTATAGTCTTAGGTACAGCTTGTCGTGTACTTAACAGTTCAGACCCGCTATTGCAACTCGTCAGGGATCACGAGCTTGCTGGCGTAGGCGCATTTTTATTCACAGCAGCGCAACGTGCCACCAATATCTTGGGCTTAGCCTTCGATCCGCGTAATCGCGACGGTGATGATAACATTCTTTCACTATCACAGTCGCGCCAAAAGTCGGCAATCAAGAGAGCCGAGCAACAACATCTGCTCAATCGGCATCGCGACAAAGTTCACCAGGGTATGTTCTACCGTCACCTTGACAACCTTGGCCTTTCGAGCGAACTCACTTGGGCTTTCTTGAGAGCTAATGGACTTAAATCGAAAACGGAGGGCTTTATCACTGCAGCTTAAGATGGAGTGTGGAACACCTTAACACACCAAAAATATGTGATGGGTAATAAAGGGGTTTCGAGTACCTCGTGTCGGGCATGCAAAGCATACCCGGAAACCTTAATGCACCTGACTTCAGGTTGTTCTTATTATGCTAAATCCACCTATATCCATCGCCATAATGCAGCGTTGCGTGTGCTTTATTTTTATCTTCGTCATCATTACGAAGTTGACAAAACACCAGTCTTGCCCTACGATCCTGCGGAAGTAAAATCCTTTGTTGCCAACCAAAAGTGCAAGATCTTTTGGAATATGCCGGTTGCAACTACCAGGCAATTGAGCGCTAATAAGCCTGATGTTGTGCTCCAAGATTTAACATCTCAGACTATGTATGTTATCGAGTTCTCTGCTCCGGCGGAAACTAACATAGTCGAAAAGGAGGAGCAAAAAAGGATTAAATATCAAGATCTAATACACGAGCTGCGACAACTGTACCCGGGCTATACGGTCCACTTGGTCGTACTTATAATCGGATGTCTGGGGGGTATGCATAACTCCTTTGTGCGCAATCTTAACATCATTCCGGCTTGTAGATTTCACGCCAACATGTTAGCGGCGTCAATGCAAAAAGCAGTTATTATCGGGACGCTCCGCACGCTTCGGTCGCACGAGACGACTTTTTCCGGGAGTTCATGAATACCTTTGAACCCCATGCCCCGTTTAGAGCGGGTCCTCGAACATCCATTGGACCTGCCCTCGAATCTCCCACTGTTATGGTTTCGCAGCGAGGTTCGGGGATTTATTAGGTAGGGAAGACCAGGAAGGGGATGCTGTATGACGGACATTACGTACCTGACCTAGAAGTACCTGACCTGGTACGCTGCACGGACACTTTTTCCTCCGCCTGGCGGTTTTTGAAGTGCAGTCGCGATATTTACGTTAAATCAATAATAATAATATAAAAGATCCATTAATAGATCAGGAAGAGCTCTCATATTAGTGAAGATAACGAAAATAATGATTGCCTGTGTATTGAATGTTTTGAAAAGTACTCAAAAACAAAAAAAAAGCTGACTGCTTAAGATATATAAAGTGCCAAAAATGGTTATATATGGCATGCGTCATGTATAGAGATGTGTGTAAAATGCAAAATTTTTAATATGAACTATGCGGGGTCTGTCCTTTTTTGATGCGGCATCTCTCCCATAGGTGTGGGAGAGACGCACAGTGGTCTGAAAAATCATTCTAGCACGACATAAATCAAAAAACTTTTTGTCGCGAATTCTAATGATCATTACAGTCTTATTGTCAAATGGTTAAATTAACTTTTTTCAACCTTTATTTATCCAAGAAGGTCAAAACCTGTTACGGCAATAGTAAAGTTGTTCTTTTATTAGTTATGAATGATAAAGTGGTATGAGGCTGTTTAAGCAAATATTTGTTTTTATTTTTGTTTTTTAATATTCCGTTGGGTAAGATGGTGGTACCTATTTATTGTTAATATTCGTACATTCTTAGAGTATTTTGATGTGCATTTGGTTTATTTTAACAGTTAGGATATAAGTGGCAGCTCGTTGAAGATTTGTTGTTTTTTCACTTTAAAAAAACAAAGAAAGCAATTTTTACATAAGCTTTTAAAAAGTGTTTTAAGGGGTTTGAAGTTCTAATTTTGATTAACTTATGCCTTATAGCATAATTAAAGAGGTGAATTAAGTATTATATCCGTCGGTGTCCGTCCGTAAATTTCACAGCTCAGTAACCGATGCCGCGAAAAGTAATGTTTAAAACAACGGAAAAAAAACGTAAAGCTAAAATTAAAATGAATTATAATTTAATTGTATTATAAATATATACTTGTGTTGGAAATATATACATATATGTACTGCGCGCCCGTCTCTTCCATGGTTAGGCTAGGAGGTCCTTCCAGATAGGCTAGGAAAAATTGTGAAAAATTTTCAAATAAATGGTTATTAGTCTATGATTTTCAGACGTTTTTGAAATTATTTCCTCAAAAACTTGAGTACGTAATTCGTAAAATTTTTTCTTATATTTTTCCCAATTATTAAGATAAAAAAGCTATTAAGCCAGAAAAAAAAAATTTTGAAAAAATGCGGGAGAAGTACTAACTTGGCGCACACATTTCTGTACGCAAAATAGCTGCTTGCCTACGGTACTCTTAGCGCATACTTTTTTGCGTATGGAAAGTAACTTTCCACACGTAAATTGACAATAAAACACGCAAAATTTAATCAAAACACGCAAAGCCGCCTCTTAATTTTTCATTTAATAAATATTTCATAATTATTTCTATAGAAACCACCAACAAAGTAATTTAAACGATAATTCAGAAAAAAAAGACGAACACTTAAAAATATTATTTTAAAAAATAATAAAAATGTCAAAAATAGTGACAATAATAGAAAAAAGTTTGTGAAATTCGTAATAAAAAATAGTATGTGCAATTCGTGCGGGATTGTTGATTGCCCCACTCAAGCAAATGAGCGCACTCACTACGTTCGTGCGCTCAACTTCGCTTTCGTGGGTAATCGACAATTTGCCGCCCTTATTGCACTAAAAAAATAATAATATTGTCGCACTAAAAAAATTTTTCAGACCACTGTGAGACGCCGCTTTGCAGGCTCTACAAAAATGTTAATTATGAGTCCTTTATGACTCAAAATTTAAAATTATTTATAAATAATTTTAAAGAACAATGTTTACATTTATTGTGTACCAGATTTCAAATCAATTACATAAATGCATACTTTAAGAATTATCAAGTATAGTAAATGACGTATGAAAAACGAGTATAATCTGTACGTAGCGAGTATATTTGCAAACTGGTTATAAATATTATGCATTATGCAAATTATGTTACTCAATAAAAAAAATTATCTTTAAGATTAAAAAAATTTAATTACTCTGAATTCAAGTTGTAAAGCTTAAGTCACATTATTATAGCAAATTCTTGAGTTATTACGAAGAGAATGGCAATATTTTTCAGTAGTCCCTTTGGCGATTAATAAATTTTTATGCTAAAAACCTAGCATAATATTAGTTTAGCACAGTGAACTATACTTTCTGTAAAAGTATCTTCGGTTGTAATCAGTTAAATTAAAATTAAATTTATTAGAGTGTAAGAGCTCAACTATGTTGTGGACTGGTGTATGTTCAGTTCTACCAGTGTTATATTGTCTAGGGATCAGTTTTGGTCTTGCAGTCTTGTCAGATATTTAAAATTATACTTTTTTTTGTTAAGTTTTCAAACTTTAGAATCCTGAAAATCTTTAAAAAAAAAACCTTTCTAATGTACTCATCTAATATAGCATAACTTCTAATGTACTCATCGGGATTTTAATGGGGAACTTGTTAAGCCATTTTTCATATGTTTGGCGAATCTCCGTTACAACTTGTACCTGTACATGAAAAATAAAAACTACATACTAATTAATTAGGATTAGTATAAAACATATATATTTATACCACTACTACAGGGCATTGCCCAAGAGAGGATTTGGTCTACTCTCCCACTCTCCTAACGGTGGTGGCCAACCGTTTCTGGGAAAATTTAGGTCTTCAAAAACATCGAATATTTAAGACATATGAACTTGAACCGTCTTGACTTAACCAAAATTCAAATCTGAGACCATCCTGTGATTGTCATATCCTAGTTAAGACGACAAATTAAATACAAAAGGAAAAGAACTTATCAAATGCAATTTAATTGGTCATCGAACTCTTGACCTTAGATATAATGATAAATAATTACTAATACAACAATTTTTTACTAATAAAGGAAATAAATGTCTAATTAAGTTGACACATTATGTTTTATGTACAATCTTACCGTTTTCAACTAGGTACATTTACTTTAAACCAATTTTTGGTTAAACTGGTTTTTTCAATGATATTTTAATGTTAATTGCTTTTACATCTGACAAGTAAAGGTCTTGAAGTGATAATTCCCGATTTTGATGAAACTTGGTAGGTGTGTAGATTAAAGAAAAATAACAGGCACGTATTTTTTTTATCGGCCAAAACACCATTTAAGGGGTGAAATTCACCCCCAAAGTTGGGGTAAAAATTTAATTTTGTCAAATTCCTCGAAAACTATAACAGATAGAAAAAAAGTTTAAATTGACACAACCCTTCATTTTTAAAGGTCTTTCTACTGATGTACTCAAATCCAAGGTCAGACCTACTGAGGGACCTTGACTATAAAATTGGGGGTAAAATTTGAAATAGGATGAATATGGTTCGGCCAATCAAAATATTAAAACTACATCAAAACTACTAGTTTACCTGTTTTTGCTAAAAGCCGTTACGTTAAAGTTAAAAGTTCAAATCTAGGATCTTACATGTGCACTCAATATTTTACTTATAATATCTTTAGAAATAACTTTTTAAATCGTTTTTATTTATTGTATTTATACTTGACAATTAATATTATATTAATTAATTAATATTAAGCAAAAATATTGGATAAAATTTTACTATAATGTTATTCGTACAAAATTAAGGTCTCTATATAAATTCCCGTAGCTCTTCTACACTCTTCTACACACCTACCAAGTTTCAACAAAATCGGGAATTATCGTTTCAAGACCTTTACTTGTGAAAAAGAAAAAAAAACTTAGTTATACCCTCATATTGTTAACACAAAGACTCTGAAAGTGTGATTTCCGCATATAAGATATCACGTGCACAAATATTAATTTTATTTGTCAAAACGAATATAAAAATTAACCTCTCCAGTTAATAAACAAATTACAAAAACAAATATGCAAACATACTATAAAGATCTAATAGACCATTAAATAATTTGATCAATTACTGCGCGAAAAGTTATATATACCTCTTCTACCCAGAGGCGTAACTACAATGGAACAGGTAGAACAGCCGAACAGGCGCAATAGAGCAAAGAAATAGAACGAAAAAAGGCTGGCAAGTTTTTTTTTTCTTTTGACTCACCACTTTTTTCTTTCTAGGGGGCACTTGGCTTAAGTTGTTCCAGGGCGCAAAATTTGTAGTTACGCCTCTACTTCTACCCCTGTCTTTGGATTATAATTTAACGACATAACAGCCCGACCTAGCTGCTTCACACAAGAGTTATCGTTATTGTTCTTCTAATTTTATAAATTTCAATACCGACCATTTACCTCTTTTGTTTATTAGAAAACATATTAAGAAATGGAAAGGTTATCATGTGTTTAATAAATAAAAGAGATAAATGATCGGTATTAAAATTTACAAAATTAGAAGTAATTTATAATGTTTGCAAGTAGAATCAGTGTTAAGAAAAAATTGTAAAAATAACAAAACCTGGTATGTAATTCGATGTAATTGCATATTTAAATATACGAGTAGTTTACACTTTTTTTCTCATAATAATTTTTAATACTTCCGCAAACAATTTGCTGGATATCGTAAAATTTTCTTGTTGTACTCGGGCTTCAATACCAATTTTGAATATTTTCATGCATATGCAAATTGTACATGTAGAATCTTCCCTGTTTCCAGACTATTAAGCAATGTTTACACTTCTTTACTATCAATCAGTGTGAACTTTAACTATGTTTCTTAACTTTATTAGAGGTTTTTCTTAGCCAGTTACTTATATAATACCTTCATATATAAGTGATAAAAATAAATTCCGTAATAATTATCTACATGGCCTTAAAGAACAACTGTGTAAGTTTTTTTTAATTACTATTACACATAAATAATTATTATATTATTCTTGGTAAATATATGGTAAATTATTTTTTAATTAAATTAAAAAATAAGAAAGGAATAATGTTATATTACGTATTCATCAACATAAGTTTAAATTAAAAATCACATAGCAATTAAAACATTATCAAACTGAATCGACTGAGAATTCAACCCAGGATCTCTTAATAACCAGTCAAGAGCCTTCCCCTAGATCTAGGTATAGGGGGAAGGCGCTTAACTAGTTATCACGAGATCCTTGGTTCAATTCCCAACCGATTCAGTTTGATAGTTTTTCAATCACTATATGTGATTTTTAATTAAAACAATGTTGTGGCAATATACCTATATCAATGTGTTTCAGTTTAGCTGAACATTAAGATTGAGCATATAAAATATGAATAAAAGTTCGACATAGTTAACACTATACGGTCCGGCACTTTAACAGTAAACTTCCCCAGGGGCCGGCGATATTTTTAAAAAATTAAATTTTAAAAAGCTTTATATAAATAAATTCACAAAATGATTCAACACGTGTAAACATACACATTTTTAATAAAAATAATAACAAACAAACACTGATAATTATAAAAAAGGTATTAAAAAACACACAATTAAATACTTTTGTTACAATTACATGTATGCCTTTCAATACAATTATAAAACAATAAAAATAAAAAAATAAATGATAATATAAAATTATTTTTTTATATGTAGGGTAATTCCACGGTCACTTACATTACAATTTGATATAAAATTGGGATTAAAATCTTTTGAATTTTCGTATTTAATGAGTAAATTCACTAAAATTTAGTAATATTAAATCAAATACGATCTGAACTTTTCAACAAAGGATATCAAACAACAAAAAATGCATATAATTTTTTTTTTATACAAGATAAAGTAGGTGGTCACTTACATTACTCAAAAAGGAACATAATTTTTCACCTTTTATACAATAAGAATTTTCTGTTCTTTTCTGATAACAAACAGCTTCATTTAAATTTTAAAAAAATAATGTTTCAATAAGTTATTTTAATAAGAAATTTCATAACTTATTATATATTTTTGATAAAAATGTAACTTTTAGTCGGTCACTTACATTACACCCTCTTTGGTCACTTACATTACAGTCACTTTAAAACAAGTTTTATTAAAAAGTAAGTAGTTTATTAGTTTGATTTTTTGGGAAATATGATAGATAACAAAGATAAAAGTTTATTTTTAGTAATTAAAAAAACGTCTGTCGGTTTTGATAGCCTCCATTACTCGAATTCGTAGCTTGACAAAAAATCAAAATAATACTTAAAACGAGTATATAATAATTATTTCAGCAGAAAGAAAAATGTACATTTAGCTGTATTTTAATATTCACTTGAAGAAAGTTGCAAGTTACGGTAATTTTTTTTATTAAGTAAAAAATTTTTAAGCTAAATTTACAGAATAAAGACAATTACAGGTAAAAAATAAAATAAAAAAAACGTTGTAATCAGTTATTTAGTCTTTTGAGTATCAAGTAGGCATGATATTGATTAATTATTTTCATTTTTTAATTTTTACTAAAATTCCATCTTTTCATGGAATTGTCCTGTATGTTATTCTTCTATAAATGTTTACAAAAACCAACAAAGAGAGAGTGTATTTGTTGTAAGTCAACACCTGTTTGCGGTAAGATCGCACATATATGATCACTGATCGCGATCGGCCTCTACGATTGTTCTGGCTATTCACAGATGCTGTGAACGCGAACCGTAAAGTGTAAATAATACTCACAAGCACATTGGTAATATTGAAATTAGAACAAACATTTAAATAAGAAAAAGTTAAAAAAATATATTAAATCTGTTATTTAATTTTATAAAAGTAATGTTCTAGAATCTATTCACTAAAATCTGATAATTACGAAAAGCAATTTATATTAATTTTGAAAATGATATAAACGTTTTATTATTTATTTATTGTCGTACATCGTACAAGATAAAGAGAAATCTATAAGAACGTTTGTCAACAAGACAAGATTTCGCAGTTTTCAGACACGAAAATGACGTAGATGCGACGTTTAGATATATCCTTGGATTAATAGTTACATAAACCATTATCATTCTTGCATATGTCCATTTTCGTTTCTGAACGTAATAAAAGTTCATATTGTCACCTAATGACGTGTTTTCGTGAATTCATGGTTTTAATATACCTCTCTAAAAATATGATCTTAAAAAAAAATTCTATTTATTTTTGACTTTTTTACCAAAATAAAATCCATATTGTACTGAAATAAATTTAGTTGATAATTTCAAAAAAGAAATATATTTTAAATTATAATTATCATTTTGTCTTCTTTTGTTTTCTCGTAAACTCTAACAGGAGATGAATTTGATAAAAATTCAAGTTCTAGTTCAACTTCTTTGCCAGGTTAGTAAAAATGTTAAACAGTTTTAAATTTCTCAAAATTAGTAGCATATCATCTCAAAATATAAAAAAATTAACTTCGAATATTCAAAACTACAATGTCAGGAATGTACAAACAGTTGATTTTCGTCTAAAAATTTTCAGTTTTATTCTTCTGTAACTTGAAGAAGTTTTTCTTTTGAAAAGTAACTCAATCACTGAGAAAAATGAAGAATTATTTTAAATTTTTAACGATAAAAAAACGATATATAATTTTTAATTGTACTAAATCCAATGGTCGAGGTCCAATTTTTTATATGTTCTTTAAACGTCAACAAGTATAAAAATGCAAAAATTAAAATGTTAAAAAAATGCGCTTATGTTTAAAAAACACTCGATATAGTAGGAAAAAGGACAATTTTCCAAAAAAAGCCATTTTGACCACAGTTTGTCGATTTTTCTTGTGAAGAAAACGCAGTTACTTTTACTTTCAAATTATTGTAGCGTTAAGTTAGTGTCCTGTACTTTACTAAAATAATGAAAAGTATTAAATAAATATACTTAAATAATTTTTTGTCATATAGGGGTCAATTTTCTTAACTTATCGATACGCCCTCCAGCCTCCTTTTAAACTTTCGTATTATATTAAATATTTTGGGTGGCTGAAGAAAACCACAGTTTTTCAAGTAGAGAGCCGCCGGTTCCCAATTCCCTTAGTGAGTCGATGTACTCCTCAAGTTACGAAAGTTTCGCTCATATATTTAAAAGTATTATCTGATCAACTTTTTAAAAACTCGACTTTTTTTATTTCATATTTCCTAAGTATTTCAAGAATGTCAAATTTCAACAATTTTAGATTTTATCGAAAATGACAAAAACAAACTATAATTGAGTTTTTCTCAAAACTGTATTTTTTTGAAACAGCCATTATGCGAACTATAGTATAGTTTTCATCCGATATTATCTAATTTTTTAATTTTTTTTTTCTTATTAGTATGAATCTGGCTTTGTCTACACCCAAAATTTTAATCAGTCTACCGATTTGTTTTATAAACAAGTAAAATAAGTGGATATTTCCAAACTTTTTTTAGTCGAATTTTCTCCGAAAAATTAGACTTATACAGTCTATACGATAAGAGCTGCGAGAGGCGAGACCAGGGGCGCTATCCGTTTTCGGACCCGTAGAACACGATTATGTAAAAAAAAAAGATGTCTGATATATATATATATATATATATATATATATATATATATATATATATATATATATATATATATATATATATTTTCCCGCAACCTTTTAATATGTGTAGGGCCCCCCTATGGAAGTTAAGAGATGAAATTTGGTAAGTGGGGCTTATTCCGATGCACAACAATACTATCAAAGTGGGGTCAAATTTTGGGCAAATTTTTTTTCGGACCCGACCTTTAAGGGGGTGGTGGGGGGCGGAAAAGCAATAAAACTTTTCCAAACCGGTTTTAAATAATGTTTCGGTCAATTATCTACAACATATCCAAAATTCAGCTTCCTAGGATGATATGGTGGGAGTAGAGGGGGGAAGAACGATTTTCGCTGGATCTAACAGGCCCCCAGTCCCCCAGAATTAACGTAGAGGGTTGAAATTTGGTGTGTTGATAAAGTTCGTACCTAGGTTGTGCTTTTTGGAGGTTTTAATATTTTACCCCCACCCCCCTCATTTTTCACCTGTCACCCGAATAAACCTAGAGGGCTGAAATTTTGTATTCGGATTGAGTTAGTATCAAGGGGGTGCCTTTTGGGGGTCTCGACTTTTAACCCCTACCCCCACCATTTTTATACCCAAAAGAACATGATTTTTCTTGTTTTTTAACAGTTTCGTTCGGGTCAAAATCTCCCCAAATAAACCTAGAGGGCTGAAATTTGGTGTACAGGTTAAGCTAATAGCCAGACACTGTTTTTTGGAGGTTTCAACTTTTAACCCTTACCCCCACGATTTTTACGCCAATATTTCCTTAATTTTTTTGCTTGTTTTCTAACACGTCTAGAGACTGTCTAAGGAAACCTAGAGGGCTGAAATTTTGTACGTGTATTCAGTTCGTATCCAGCTAGTACCTTTTAGGGAGTCCACATTACTTTTCCCCCCACTTCTTCCATTTTTACATCGGAATTGAATGCTATTGTTAAATGTATTTTAAATGCATTACATTTATTGTAAATACAAGTAGGCGAATAGTAATTTTAAAAAATTTAAAAAAAAGTGAATACAATTTTTTAACAAATGAAATACATACATATTAAATAATTTGAAAATGTTATTAAAGTCACTGTTTATTTATTTATTTAATTATTATTTAGGAATTTTGGATTTTTATTATTTATAAAATAGAAATTTTGGATTTTTTTGGAAAGAAAAAATATCTTCATAAAAGCCTTCCAGTTTACTATTTAAGTTCCTTTTTTAATATTTAAAAATAAAACACAAAGGCAATTGGCGGATAAGCATGGATAGAAATGCCCTCGTACGAATTGTGTTGGCTTTTTCCCTGTTAACTTCTATCGGCACAAAATTGAAATTTACTGAGATTCAGCCCTTAAAAACTTAAAATCTTTTTTTAAAGCCCCGATCAACCGGACACTCATTATCAGTTTTGAAACCACCAAAATTACAAATCGCTTGTAGACTTTCAATTATATTTCGCTTGTAGACACTCAATACCGAAGAAATAATTTTTTATTTTTTATTTTTTTTTTCTTTTTTTTTTCTTTTTGAAAGAAAAAATATCTTTATAAAGGCCTTCCAGTTTACTATTTAAGGTCCTTTTTTAATATTTAAAACTAAAACATAAAGGCAATTAGCGGATATACATGGGCAGGAATGCCCTCGTACGAATTGTGTTGGTTTTTTTTCTGCTACCTGTTTTCGGCACAAAATTGAAATTTACTGAGATACAGCCCTTAAATACTTAAAACCTTTTTTTAAAGCCTCGATCAGCCGAACACTCATCACCAGTTTTGAAACCAACAAAATGACAATTCGGTTGTAGACTTTCAATCACATTTCGCTTGTAAACATTCAATACCGAAGATGAAGGGGAAAATTCGACTACCGTGATGGGGCCCCGCTGCTCACGGCGTTTTTTTTTAAATTTGATAATTATATATCCAGTCGGTTTTTTAATGATTGTATTTTGGACGACACTATTAAGCAAGAAGTTAAATATTAACACCGGATATTAATTACGTCAGTTTTCATGATAACCGTCTTAAAAAATACAATTTCGAGAAAAATGTACTGTGAAGCCGCCTAACCTTACCAAACCACATTTTACGCCAAATAAATCAAAATTTCATGTCTTATGATGTTTATAATACTTTTTTCAGTGACAGAGGCATTTCTAACAAATCAATAGTACTATATAAATTTCCAGTTTTCAGTTTCTTTAAGGGGAACCACTAGTGTGACATTTTGAAAAAATTGGAATTTTTTTTTTGAATGTTTCGATAGTCTGTACCTTTAAAAATAACATACTAAAATTTCAAGTGCATATCTCAAATCGTTTTTGCGTTACAGCCATCCGAAGAGCGGATTCTGATTTTCATTGTTAACTTTGAAGTATTGAGAAATGTATGAAGGTTGATAGTTCGGGAGTTTCTGAACTTGGCTGCCAGTTACATGTTGTGGAGAAACTAGACCCTGACACATTTAAACGACTCGCCGTTTTACTATGACCGTTATAGTGAGTACATCGTAAATAATTTTAGTAAAAACTACATTTTTCAAATTTGCTGCAATTATAACTCAAAGACAAATCATCCGATCGATTTGATTTTTATTGCAGCTTCTTTTATACATATATGTTTCTTCGTGCGATGAACCTCCAGTTTTCCGATCGAATAAAAAATGTAATTTTTGCAGGCCAAAAATCATCAAATTTCGCTCAAAATTTAAAACTTTTTTTTAAAAACTCCGCCGTTTTGTTAAATTTCAATTTTTTTTTCGATTGAGGTTCACGGCATGGGCAGTACCTTCTAGTTTAATAGGCTTTTTGGTTTTTTTGATTTCAGGCACTGTGAAGGTCGCTATCACTGCAGCAGTGGGGGAACTTTTTTTTTGGAGCCTTGGGAGATTGCGAATAACTCACTGAATTTTCAATTTTTTGGTCCAAAAATTTTATCATGAATTTATCATATATCTACGAATATATCCTTAAAATATTAAAACATTCCGTACAGTAGCTTTCTTTAAAAAAATTCCCAAAAATCACCTTTTTCAGGCTGTCACACAGGTTGTCCCCCTTAAATTTTCAGTATTTTTTAAATTTATATGGCACATTAATGTTTTCAACGAATGTAATTTGAAGAAATCGCGACTACCAATAGGTATCAGAAAAATTTATACAAGCACTACTGACTTGTCAGAAATGATCCTGTAACTAAAAAAAAAAGAAAAAGAAAAGAACAAAAAACAAAAACAAATGCTACAGACACAATGAATCATGAAATTTAATTTATTGGACATAAAATGTGATTTGGTCAAATTACAATTTAACGATATTCAAAGTTTTTGTTTGCCATTCTCATAAGTTATATATTTACATAATATGTAACCCAAATAACTATAAAAAATGTCTGGAATATTTATCTAAAATTTCTATTCAACATTCTTGAAAAAAAAAATGATTTTTAAAAATCTACATAGACAAATATTACCCTGAAAAGTTAAGAGGTCCCAACTCCAACTTTTTTTAAATGCTTTTTTGTAGCGTTTCCGAATCGGCCTAAAAAATATATCTTTTTATGATATTCGAAACCTCTAAATGCAATACAAAGAAGAATTACATTGAAATTCATATTGACCCTAACACCAGTTTGGGGTCGTTTTCGATAAAAGAAGGCCCTATGTAACAAAATTTTATTCTTCGGAGGCAGGGTCTTTTAACTTATGAAAGCAGAAAAAATATTTGCTCTTTATTTTACATAATTACTTTACGTTATACTTTACATAACTTTACATAATTTAAACTAAATATTTGTTCTAAAACATTTTTAATTATTTTTATACAAAATTCAAAACTGAATGTGTTTAAAATTAATGTTTTTATTAGAATCAATTCAAAATATAAAATTAATTTAGTTAATTATTAGCTTTAGGTAACAACTGTTTGTACTTTACAAAAAAATGATTTAAAGAAAACAATTCAAAATACTTATTATTTACGTCAGAGAAAATTTGTGGATAAAGCCGCTGTTAAAATTATTTTATATTTTTAAAAAAATTGTACCTAATATTACAAACGTGGAAAATTTCTTCAGTTAATTATTTGATTTTAGCTCGTGGATATTTTTTTATGATGCTACAACAATGAAATGTCATTGTATTACAATGAAATGTCATTGTATTACATACACGGAATTTTTTTTTATTCACATAAAATTCAACCTTAGAAATTTAAATTTCCTGTGTTTATTTTGGAAAATTGATTGACCTTACAAAATAAATTTCTAATTTACGTATTACTCGATCTGGTATGATCTGGTATCTTTTTGATTGATTCTGCAATTTGACTTCACCTTGTCATTACCAAAACTATTTTAGGTAATTAAATTTTTATATACTACTTTATTTAAAATGCCTCTAGGACCTAAATGATACTTCAAGGGTTAAAATTTAACTCATCAATTCTCGCGTCAAAAGCCGCGATCTATCGACAAAATATCCTTATTTTGTGCTAGTTTTTACCTTCAGGTACTCAACATATAAAAAATTAATAATTGAAAAAAAATACGCGAGTGTCATCTATAGGTGACACTGGGCGTTATTTGTAGTATGAACTGAGTAAAACGGTATGAAATTACTGGCAAAAAATCACTTTCATTATAAGCTTCATTCTTTAATAATAATTTGTTATAACAGTAATAACAGTACCTACTCTTTAGACATTTTTATAACAGGGAAAATACCACAAGATACACTCACGCGCAATAAAATAGCAAATCGTTTGAAACAATAGAATTAATTTGACCGTTAACATAACTTCAGTGTTGCCAAATTAAAACCATGAATAACTACTAACAAGTAAAGGTCCCGAGGCCGGACCTATCGATTTCGATGAAACTTAAATATATTGTAGAACACTAAAAACTAAGGGACACGAATTTTTTTATCTGCGGAAAAACGGTTTGAAGGGGTGAAATCGCCCTCCAAAAATTGGGGTAAAAATTTAATTTTTCAAATATCTCGAAAACAGTAAGAGATAGAGCAAAAGTTTAAATTGGCGATATTGCTATTTATTGCTCTTTTAAGCTATTTTCCATGAAGAAGAACTTCTTGAACTACCCAAGTAGTACGACTATTCGACACAGTCACCCCCTAGTTAACTACCTCTAGACTTAATATTAGGACATTGAGCAAAAACAGGTCAATTAGATTTTTTGACGTAGATTTCAAATCTGTAAAAAAAATTTTTATATTATTTGATTTTCACCCCCTTTTGCAAAATTAATCCCTAAATTTTAACCCCCAACCATCCCTATTAATGTAATTTGAACAAATTTAATACCAATAGATAGCTCTTTAAAAAAGAGCAATATCGCCAATTTAAACTTTTGCTCTATCTCTTACCGTTTTCGAGATATTTAAAAAATTAAATTTTTACCCCAATTTTTGGAGGGCGATTTCACCCCTTCAAACCGTTTTTCCGCAGATAAAAAAAAACACGTGTCCCTTAGTTTTTAGTGTTCTACAACATATTTAAGTTTCATCAAAATCGATAGGTCCGGCCTCGGGACCTTTACTTGTAAGTATTAACATTTTAGTCGTAACACATTTATTTTTAAAATTTGTTATATTGTCTGTAAAAAAAAATTCACAAATCACTGTCCCCTAGATGTGCCACTGGAAATTGACGAGTTAAAATTTATTTTCGAGTTTATATTTTATATCAAACCGTATTATACATCTAGTATTTGGGCTTTTTTTATTTTAAAAGTTATTTTGTTGCAATATTTTTGAAAATTTTTTGTTTTTGTCACGTATTACCTATGTTTTGTACCTTGAACTTCATTTCGCTCCTCTAGAATGTAAGTGTTCTATGTCCATTTTCAATAAGGCCGATATAGTGAGAGATAGCTCTAGAAATGCATATGTTTATTCTACAGTTTTCTCTTTCTATATCGACCTTGTTGAAAATGGACATAGAACACTTACATTCTAGAGGAGCGATTTTTAATTTTCATATGTGGTGTCCGAAATTTTGCGAACATGGAATTTTGCTAACACATAATATTCGCGGAAATTTGCGAACAGTAAGGGTTTTTACTACCTGAGACTGACCTGACAAGATTACAGGCATATTTGAGCTGCGGATATTTGCGAACACTCTTTTTTTCCTTTTAATATTTGTTAAAATAGGGTAAACGCCCATTTACAGAATGAATTTAATTATATAGCTTGCAAAACCCTACACATTCCGTTTTTGTTTATACATCTTAAATGTTGGCAAAATATGACTGACCCCTCACTGACAATATTATTTTATTACAGTCAATAATAATATTAAACGAAGAAGAAATAATCCTAATTGTTAATAAATACACCAATAAAATGACAAAACGTAAAGACAAATTTAATTATATTGGATAGGTTTAATTATATTAGATCGTGTTTTTTCTATGATTTTGTTGTGAAAAGTAACAAAGCAACGATCCCATGTTTTAATTATATTAGTTTGGAAATTCCAAATAATTTAAGTACTGCTGCTTAAATTTTTTGAAAAGGAAATCTGTACGCCCATTATGATCATCTACGTAACACAATGAAGTAATAAAAATTAAGGGTATATTTTTAAATATTTTAAAAGAAAACTGCTTTTTGGTAAATACGTACTATTTATTTACTTTTTATTATCTACATCCACCATAAAATACATTCTATAGAAAATTCTGAATAATACCTACATCTGTAAACAAACCTAATGATGCAATACCTTATATTCTTATACAATGTACATACTGATTAAATGTCGAACTTGTCGATATTTTTTCTTTTATAATGGGTAATATTTACTTGCACATTTTCTACAAAAATAATATTAAAGACATTTTGTTTATATACGTAAAAAAGGGCATTCACCTTATTTTGCTATATTCTAAGTGGAAGTGTAAAAAACTAAAAAGTGTTAGCAAATTTCCGCTATTCAAATAGGTAGGTAATCTTACCCGGTCAGTCTCAGGTAATAAAAATCATAACTGTTCGCAAAATTCCGCTGTTCGCAAATTTCCGCGTTCGCAATATTCCGGCATTCTTCATATGTACAGTTTATAAAGACGTATAGTATGTTTTTTTTTTATACTATATAAATCTTCTACAATAAAACTATAGTATCATTTTTATTCGTTATTGATATAGTTCTATAATAGGCCAAAAACACAGCGTCACCTCGTTCGTATAATATCGCCTATTATTTCATATAAAGACACTATGTATTATGTCTAAAGTATAATACAGGTGTCACTTAAGTTATTGACTATTTAACTTATGACCACTGATCGCAGTTTCCCTCGAGTTATAGACAAACCATACGTATGTTGGGTACATACATATGGTTTGTCTATAAGTTGAGGTAAAATACATAAAATACGATCAGTGATAATAAGTTAAATCGTCAATAATTCGAGTGACGGCTGTATGTCAATGACCACAACAAACTGATTGATCAAGCCCAGTGCGATAAAGTCTTGCCATTTGTTGCCAAAAAACAGTTTTTATAAGAAAAATATTGACTTTTCAATAAAAAGAACAATAAAGGATATAGCAAAGTAAGCATAGCTAAATCACCCCTACATCCGATATGTGTAATTACATACATAATGTTAATGACATTGATTGTGTTTGTGAGGAAATTTTGTTACAAAACCTTTTTAACGGAGCTTGCATCGTTATGTGCACTCGAAGTGCTTCTGAATTCGATCTATTATAAAGTGTACCTGTTTTTTACTATGTTTGTTTTTAAATGAAACTTTACGTTATTGAAAACTTTGATCGTAAATATCTCGTAAACGGAGCATTGTAGCTCAAAATAGCGAAATTTTTGAATGCTTAAGCGAAGCAAATTGTAGGTATTCCATATTGAGACTATTAAAACCTGGTTTTCGTTACCGAAAATTATCGGTATCGAAAATAACGATATTTTTAAAATTTAAATGTGGAAATTTCTACGTATTCGTTATCATTTGTATTATAAAATTCTCTAAGATTTTAAATAGCTTTTATTTCCAGTATTTTTCCTTTTATAATCACAGATTCAATTTACGCGATTTTTTATTCGCGTAAATCGATTTCCCGTGGAACGGATATTCGCGTAAATTGCGAAACCGGTGTATATTAGAAATTGTATTTTTTACTGGTTCCAGTCTTTTTTGTAGTAAAATTTACAAACAGTAAATTACGTAACTCATTTTTTGAAAAGTCAATATTTTTTTAGATATTTTCAAGAAATGATAGGTCATTTTGTCAAATTCTCAGCATATATTTCAGACATACACAAAGTGCATTTATACAAAATTAGTTTATAAGAAACTTTTTGAATGAAGTGTACGGTGCCTCTTAATCTCTAAGGAAAAAAGTAAAACATCAAATTGCAGAATTTGAAAAATCATACCAATACTTAACACGTTTTTCAAAATAACAATAAATTTAATTCACCGGAAAGATTTAATTTTATTAACTAATAATATTTTAATCGATTAATTCAAATAAATTCCATAATTTCATCCAAAATTGATTTACATATTTTGTAATTTTTGTAATATTCTCTGAATTATGTTTGTAAACAAGTACTGAAACAAATAATTTTCTCCACTTGTGCAGTATATCGATACCTACCTATATGTAGTTCTAATTTTCAAATAAGTTATTTCATTTTACAAAAGACTGGGTACATGGAATCAGAATATTGTAAGAAATCATGCCACAGTATCTGCCGCTTTATCCACTGGTCTTCCACTCTAGCAGTCAATCAATAAATTCTTAAACGAATTCCTTAGTAAAATTTTTATTAATATAAATATAAAAGAGTTTCGAAACCACTGCTATGTCTTAATTACATTTCTCTTTAGAGAATTTAATAATATCAATAATATCAAGTATACCTACCTAGAATTATAAAATATTTAGTTAGACAAAATATTTTCTTTTTATTTTCCTCCAATGAAAACTACCTACTCTCATCAAAAAATTTTTCAATTATTTTTTTTTAATAATAAAAATTAAAATTAAATCTTTAGATGACAGTTACCTGCGATCAGACACAACTAAGGCCCCAAAACTAGGCAAATCTGGCTGTCGTAAGTTCTTTTATATATGTATATGACATGCATGTTGTCCGCAAAATTCTCTTTTCAAAATTTGTTAAATTATTACTTCTATTATCAAATAATTTTTTGTTTGTTTTTGTTCAAAATTGTTTGCATGTGTTTATTAATAACCAAAATTATTCGATATCGTTCTCTTTTGCATGTTGTTTAATGTTTTTTTTTTTTAAAGTTGTTAAAACGTTCATTCATTTTACTCATATTTTGTACACATAATTAAAACTTTCATAGTTTATTGAATACAACCGTACATAAAAATTAAACAAAACAAAAGAAAAAAAATATTTATTCATGGTTAAAATAATAATAATAATAATTAAAGTCGAAAATAATCATTAAAATATTATCTTCTTAAATACTTATAAAGAGAAGTTTGACTACCTTTTTAACTTACTTCAATTAATTTCTATCAGAAAAAGTCAATAAATATACTAGAATAACTCAGAGATAGTTCTTTGAAAAATTTCAAACACTGAATTGAAAAAAAAAAGATTAACTGGTGTAAACTGATAGCTATTTTTTATTCCCGACATGAACCATTGAACTCCCGTGGTTGCTTATAACTTATAAGCGACAGTATCATATTTTTGTTGGATTATCAATAAACCAACTTTTTTTTAGTTAATTCACTGTGTACCTTAGACTATGGTCACAGTGCGTCCCATCTAGTCAGGAATTTTGACATCGGGGTCACGGCAGTCAACGACAGTGCACAGTCAAATCAATAATCGTACGTTATTAGATGTAAACGGTTACAGCAATAATGTAATCGCCGAATTTTCTCGATCACCGAGAAAAACCAAATTATATTTTTTTTGGCAGAGCACGTTCTTGTTGTTTGTATGATATGCTTGAATAATAAATAACCGTGCCCCCCCCCAATTTTTAATGAATTCTAGGCCACTAATGCACAGCATTGATTTATAAATCTGTATATAGAAAATACGAGTGATTGAAACAATAATGTGTCGATTCTAAGTTGCTATGTCCACGAGACGATATGAAAAGTTAACTGAGTCAAGTATGCCATTGCAACAAATTTGTAATTTGTAAATACTGTCATCATTAGTGACCTTACTAAGATCTGCTGAACATAGTTAAACATACCTATATATACTCAGACTCTTTGTATTTCTGATTGTAATCTCTATCACTTTTTTACAATAGGTACAACTGAAAGACAAGGCACCGTAAAAACTTATTATTATACATGCAGAAAATAAAACTAGAATAAGTGCAGTATTGCCCACATATAGCTACTACAATATGACACATTGGCGAGAGGACAAAAACACCTTCTGAAAATATAAAAATTTTTATAACGCTTAATATAACTCGGACAACGGGACCGAATACACTTGAATACATTTTCAACATCCTATAAGACTTCACGCATACGCTTGATTGAGCTAATTCTTTTTTTCTATGAATGGGCTTAAGCAGCTCAACACACTGATATATGAACCATTAGGCCAGGCGCGCATTAAGCTGCGTCACACAGTAAACTAAGGGCAGGACAGAGCAGAGCAGAGCAGGGCAGGGCAGGAAAGCACGAGAAATAAATTGTGTGGTCGGGTGCACATTGAGACGCAGTTAGCGCAGGTAGGACAGCGCAGTGTCTGTGACTCTTGTTGTAGAACGAGATAGCACGAATTTAAAAGCAGAGTACAACAGAGCAGCACTGTTTTTCTTCAATTCCTTCAATTGTTTTCATTTCGACGAAATAAAACCAACTAAAACTCGAGAACGTGTTACAATGTCGCGTAGCATTGCGCAGTTTCTGTGTCACATTCGCGAGTGCCACATCGGTCTCGTGCGACGCAGTGCTGCTCTGCTCTGCTCTGCGTTTCAATTCGCGCTATCCCGTTCTACAACACGAGTCACAGAAACTGCGCTGCGCTGCCTGCGTTAACTGCGTCTCAATGTGCGCCCGGCCTTACTATGGGCAACACAGTCTATATTGGGTATTTATTAGAAAACTGGCCGCGTTATTCCAGTATGATATTTATCACAATATTTTTTTTCTTAGAAAATTTCATTAACCCTTATACTTTGTTAATCACAGAAAGTTATTATTATGTAATTTTTATAACTAGCCCGTTACACGCCCGTGATAAATACACTGCTGAAGCTGAGCGCACGATGACTATAGCCTAAGCGTGTGTTATTAATAAAAATAATAAAAGGTACATAATTTAATAATAAAAATATTTTTATCAAATTTTATTACCAGTTATAACGTAATTTATTCTACCCTTATGTCTTGATAACTACCTCGACTTATTCTCAACATGCTCAAGACACGCCATTTAAAATTGTTGAATATCATATCTATAATAATTATATTGACTGAAAGTTCTCAAAATTTTACTACACCATATCTTTTATTACAGTTCTCATAGATCGTACTACATAATTACATAATTTCCCTTAATTGAACGTTTGATATAAAAAAAAACTAATTAAAATGTAATTAACGAAACCCGTAAAAAATTATTAATGTAGTACATACTTATTATTTATAACTTGTTGAAGTACAACTGTCAAGGCTGTGTAAAAAATTTAAAAAATTAAAAAAGCAACCATTTACTTTCTTACTACACAATGTCATATCGATTAAATTAACGACTCACCATTTGAAAAATTTTCAAAACTTATACCTAGACACTTTAATAGTAGAAATAAAAATATTAGATAATAGAAACTTAAGAAAAAAGGTGTCACTTAATTTTTAAAAAATAATTCATCCATATTACTTTTTTCTATAAAGTTTAAATTATACGAACTAGACATAAACTTGCTATTAATATGATTTTTGCTATCAGTTAATCCATTTTTGACAAAACTAAAGAGTCTTAAGGTCAATTGAAAGTAACATTTGAGAATTTTTGACATTCTGATTATAAAAATGAAAACTTTATTAAAGTTCTATCAACAAAATAACAATAAATTGTTTACTTAAATAATGTTTTCTTCGAAAAATATGAAAATACAATCTTGTGATGTTAACAGCGTATTTAATCTTGTGTACTCCAACTGTATGTCTCACTTACCATACCATTACATTGATTTTCTATTTGAGACAATCTGATGTATAATTATATAAAACGTTTATTCACAGCGTTTCCACCAAAATGTGTTGGGGTTAACAGTACAAAAAGTGAAACATTTTTGTTATAAAATTCCTAATTTAAATGGTAGACGCTTGATGTTTACTGCTACACTGTCGTTCTTTTAATTTAATTTTTTACAGTGTCAAAGGTAAAATTGCCCAGAAGGACTCAGAGACATAGATGATCCCTAATTCACCTCTTAAAAAAAAGAAAAATAAATTAATGTTAAAATTCAACTATATGACGTCCTCAAGTATGCTTATTTAATCGTTCTATAGGCTATAATAACCCGAGTTTAAATGACAGAAGATTAATACTTACTGCTACTTATATAGTGCGTTCATTTCAAGATTATAAACATTTGATAATGTAATGTACGTACAGTACGCTAGATGATTTTCCACTTCAAAATTGCACAGAGCAAAAATTTCAATGGTAACTTATAGCGTTCTTATGGAACGCTTTATAAAACTATTGGTGAAAAGTTGGAAATTACCCATTAGTATTATTTTAAAGCAAATTTTATTGAATAATTTATTTAACAAACAAAAATTAACAAATAAATACTGTCTATGGAGATATTTGGCCTGAAAAAGAGTCAAAACTTCACTTACCTTTTGGTACCACGTACACATTTTTCATTTTTCCCCCGTTTGAAGTATTTAATTTGTAAGTTTTATTTTTAATCGCAAATACTTTATTTTAAGATGTTCTTATAAAATTTTAAAAAAATGAAACGTTGTTACTAGTATCCTTAAAAACATCATCTGCCATATCTTCTATGTGTAATCTTCAAATGGACGCATTGTGTGTGTGTTTCTATTATCACTTTCCTCTTTTCTGATAAATGTAAAGCTATGATGAAATTGTCTGAAAATAAAATTCTAGGGTTTAAATTATATTTGCAAATTGAAATTTGAAAAATTATTTGAATAATCACACTTATTAGGTAGCGGTTACACGGGATACGAATTCATCCGAAAATTCATTCGTACGAGTTTATCCGAGTTAATACGAATTAAACAAATGCATACATTTAGACATGCGTGGTTACACTGCTTACGACTATTTCGTACGAGCTCGTACGACTTTTTGATACGACCAAAACATATTGTTTTTTGATGCGAATTCGTACGAAAAAAAAAATGGATTTAAAAAAAATAATTATTTTTGTTGAACAAAGGCGGTCTTTAAAGGATCAAAAACATAATCGTAATAGAAAGTTAAATAAAAAATTGTGGAATGAGGAGGCAGAGGAAATGTTTAGATAATTTTTTAATTAAATATATTACGATATAACAAAACTAACCTAACCTAACAAAAACATTTTAAGTATGTGTAATGAAAAATTAATTAACTAAATATTGAAGCTGAAATTCAGTAGATTTTAAAATATAATTGAATGTGACTTGTGACATGTTCAAGTACTCTAAAAATTTCTGTTCGTCTTGAAAAATTTCTTCAAAGCAATTCCAGAACTCAGCTTTTTTGGCTCTACATGAATAATAAATAATCGTTAAATTTTGAAAACGATGTTTCTAATAAATAAGGTTCGGTAGCTGGATCCATTGTTTGATATTATGCAATATAATTATACTAACGGTTTTCAAAATTTAAATACGAATTCGTATTACGATTCCGTATCCAATGTAACCACACAGTCGTACAAATGAATTTCGTACGAGCTCGTACGAATCAATTTTCGTACGAATTCGTATCCAATGTAACCGCAGCCTTATTATTACGATACGAGGTTGTGTTTCAGTTACAATAAACAGTACCGGTCAGACTAAAATTTTATTGTATTATTTGACGCGTACTCAAGTACTCAAGTAGGTAATAATTTCTGAACAATTAAGTAACGTAGGTATTGGTTTTGGACAAAAAAATTTAATTCATGTTTTGGTTAATTTGTCACGTTTTCGTCTGTCAGGATTACTTTATGGTTTTATAAATTTTGCGGGCAATGATACGATTGCCCGAACTTATCTGATCAGCCATAAAATAGTATTTAAGCAGACTATATTTTTAAGTTGTTCTTTTCATCTATTAGATAAACCAGATACTTCATATTTCCTTAACAGTCATAACAAGACCATCCTTCAACTTCCTTAATAACCTAAAATTAGTTTTAGAACCACTCTACATTTTCAATTATATTGCCACTATGAAAGTTTTAATTATATTAATAAAATATGAATCGCAAAAATCAGCTTAAAATCATCTATCGATCATAGATCT
Source organism: Brachynemurus nebulosus (assembly GCA_035578155.1). Lineage (NCBI taxonomy): Eukaryota > Metazoa > Arthropoda > Insecta > Neuroptera > Myrmeleontidae > Brachynemurus > Brachynemurus nebulosus. The sequence continues at coordinate 47,330,189 of JAPWDM010000001.1, read as the reverse complement.
TACAAATTAAAAACACCAAATTTTAATATAATTTTCCCGTATTTATTTAGTAGAATTAAATACATTAAAGTACACATTTGAGCATGCATTTAGTAAGCCCATTTGACTCATTCACGTAGAGAATTAAAACCTATTTAAATCCGTTTGGCTTCAATTTATTATAGATATTTACATAGGTATAATTATATATTATGAAATTTAATTCTTCCCCTAGTAGACAACTCTGCTTTATTATATTAGAAAAATAAACTTTTATACACTTAGTTTTAAAAAAAATTAGTGGGCTTATCCCTAAACCTGTTTTCCGTAAGGTCTATGATTTTACAAAAATTCTTCAAAATAATCATTGTTATTTCTCATATCCGGTGGTTTCTATTCAATTCTCCACTTTCGTTACGTTCTTTGTTACTAAGTTTGGAATTGCAAACACATTACTAAAACAACTTTACATTAATTTTATTAAATCACATACAAATTGTACCACTACAATATTAGAGTATCCGTAAGTAAATCAATCTTTTCTAGGCTTATAATTTTTAATACCAATAATTTTTAATTTAAAGACTACTTTTCTAAATCTTTAAATAAAATAATTGATTCACGTCTTTTTAAAACCTGTAAACTAACTATTATAATTAAAAATTTAGATTAAAAAGATAGACATGAATTTATTTCTGATGATAAGCACTGGGATGTCGTAAACTACAAGAATTCAAAAATTAGTTAAATAGAAAAATAATTTGTTCATTTTAACCTTATATTTAAAAAAAATATCCAAAGGATATACAGCTGAACTCTTTTTTGTGCGGTCGCATAAAAAAACACACATAAAAAAATCGCATAAAAAAATCGCATAAAAAAAATCGCATAAAAAAATCGCACAAAAAAGTACCGCATAAAAAAGAGTTCAGCTATATTTTGTTTTTTTAAAGTTTCAATTACGTTTTTCAGATACTTATTTTCGTACACTGATTAAAATTAGACACTCGTTAAAATTAGATTCTCTCAGTCACTAAATATTCAAAAATAAATAAAATTGTGCTAAACTGCACATACAAATCCAGCAATTACTTTTGAAAGTTTTGTTGAGAATTAAGGTAGGTATGTAATAGGAATTTAGTAAAAACCTTTAAGGGGTTAGGTGGGTTTCAGAGGTTCAAAAAAAGGGTATTTTTACTATTTTTTTTTTAATATATACAATCATACACATATTTTATTTAAACAATTCAGCATTCGTAAGATACATATTTAAATAGTATTTTGTGAAATTTTTATTTAAAAATTCCGAAAACTCAGCCGTTGGTACCTCATTTCCCTTGACGTCTCAAAAAAAAAAAAAAATGCTCTTGCCGTACACAGCATAACTCATTATTGGTTCATTTAAAATCAAAAAACCCAAAATATTTCATTAGTACATAGATAAATCTCGTTATTGTACAAAGGAAAAAAAATTAAAATTTGAATTTTTGACAGACTTTGAACAAAAAAACACATTTTTTGGTCAAATTTTCGCCATGTAAAAATAAAAAAAAATTCTTTGTTCAATGACTAGATAATGTTATTTCAAAGATGTGTGCAAAATTTGAACAAAATCGCTTCATAACTTTTCGAGAAATCATGTCCACCGATTTAAAAAATTGAGTTTTGAGATAAACGCGTTTTAAGTTTACTGCGCTGCACTGACGTGGCCTGATGGACGAAAATTCCGAAGGGTCTATCTCTTAGAATTTTACTCGAATCGATTTGAAATTTTAGGAGAATATTTTAAACATATTGTACTATTTAATAAGACAAAATGGATTTTTTGAAATTTTCAAACCCACCTAACCCGTTAAACATTGTTTTGCGTAATTACTACGCAAGAACTTGAGATCCACTTGACACGATAGCATATTAGTTCCTAAATAAATAAAAATAGCAGAACTATATAAAATAATACCTAAAACAATAAAGAACTTCATGAAGTATTACATACTATGTAGTTACAATCAGCAATAGGGTATTTCTCAAAAAGTATATTTAAGGATCTCATCCTATTATTTATATACTATACTATTTGTATTTTTTCAAAATCAACTATAAGATTTTAAATTTTGTAATTCATCTCAAAACTATTCGGTGTATTTAATTTATAAATTTCTTTAAAATTGGCCGTACAGTTAGTTCATAATTAGATCTTAAAATTTTTCTATAGGAGCCATGTTATCATCTTGACGGTCATTGATAACGTAAAATGTCATATGTCAAGTGAAACTTGTAACTCACACACCACGTTAACAATTCCACATAAAAAGTAGGTATTAGTTGTGAAAATAGTTTACCAGTTGGACGTTTTGTCATTATAGGTTATGACCGTCAAGATGTTATGATAATAGAAAATAGTAAATTTTAAGATTTATTTATAAGTTAACTGTACGGTAAATCTTGATAAAATTTATAAATTAAAATAATAAAGTACTTTATTGAAATTAATTACAAAATTTGAGATCCTAAAATATAAAAATAACATGTAATAGCCTATTAGAGTGTTTACCAAACTGTGTTCCGCGGAATTCTAATGTTCTACAATCAATCAGAAAGTTTTCCACGAAATTTTTTTTTTTTTTAAATAACCTCGGGGAAAAATAATTTTCAAAATAGGCGAGAAAACACAGGGTATGCTTTTATGTGTTTAATTTTTGAAAAGTTACTACGTTCTTTTTTATTAAACTTTTTTAGTAGTTAGTTGTATTTAGCTGTATTTAAACTAGTGTTCCCTAAAAATTTTAAAATGTTCTGCGATAAAAAAATTTGGGAAACACTGGCCTAGTGTATGCAATAGTAATAAAAGAACATCCTGAATGGAAATTCAACATAATATTTATATTTCAATACAATTTTAGCAACATTTTCCATAATAATATTATGCACTTATCTAACATCTCATTGAAAATTTTCCATCAGTATCCAACGAAAAACAATATTTTTTTGTCTTGAAGAATAGTTTATTAATAAGTAAACAGTATGTTTTCATGAAACTGTTGTTAGTTTGTCTATGGAAAATTGAAAAAAGCCCTCTAAACCTTTCATATCAAAAAATTGAAAGATACTTAGTTCAACAAGTTAAGTTACAAGGCAACCAGTTAATTTTTTATATGTTAAGTAATTTTTTTTTCTTTTATTATAATGCATATAATATATAGAAAATACAATAATATATTTACCTATATGAACACTTGCACGTTATACACTGTAATAGAAATTAAAAGTAAATTTGGTTATTTTTGATTATTTTCTCACCAAATTTCCTATTTATTCAATTTAAATAAATAACTCCTCTTGGTTTTGATTATAATGAAGAAAAGTTAATTTTCTGTTGCACAATCTGTAATGTAATAAAAATAATTAATTTTTTTGTTTTTACTGTTTTCCTGAACTAACAGTTCTTTTGTGTTTAGTTAACTTTATCAGATACTACTAAAAGGGTTTCCTTCCTACACGTCTAATTTACAAAAAAAAAAAGCTTGATATTAGTAATAAGTAGAGAGCGGAATTTGCATATTTTGCATATCGATAAGTTCTCGTAAAGTATCAATAAAACTTCGGATGTATCCGAATCTCCACTTTTCGAATTGATTAAGACTATTTAAAATTTGCATATTTCGTATATTTGACAAAATTCTGCATATTTTCGACTTTTTTGCATAAATATATGCATATTTTCACGAAATTTAGCACTTTTTAGAAAATATATTTTAAATTACCTATAGGTTTACTAATTTTATTAGATGTAATTTCAAGAACTTCAAAAGATTTTTATAAACGGAAATTCGCTATGTTATGCAGGATGCTGTGACAGGAGTATTTTCTTTTTTTGCTTGTCAGTTATTTTTTTAGGAAAAATTCGAAAAAATGTAGGAAAAGTTACGATTTTTTATTTTTAAGCAAAAGGCAGGGGCCGCATTTTCCACATGTCTAGGGCGACACTTAGGGTTAATCTGACCCTTCTTGTAAGTACTTTATGCTCTTATTCCTGTTTTAGATTTTAGAAAAAATTCTGTTTTTGTTATTTTACATCAAAGTTATTACTTACGCCAAAATCATTGAACCCTATTTTTACATTTATTACTGCATATTTGTGCATATTTTGGAAAAATTAGTGCATATTTTACCATAAAACCGCGCATATTATATTACATATTTTTCAATATTTTTGTACATATAATTCCGCTCTCTAGTTATAAGTTAATCAAACACGCTAATATTTTGATAATTATAGACCAAAGGCTAGCTTGCATTTTATTCAAAGTTTTCTACTGATTGAGATTTTGTATAAACACATTTCGATGTCTAAAATATATGCCGGCAACCTGACTGAACAATCTTGCAGTTAGTCTAGTAATGAACTTTTATTTCCAGAAATAACACATTTTCTAAAAAAAAGTAATTAGGTATAACTTTTTCGTATTAAAGTTTACAAGCAACAAATTTCATAATAATCCTTTTTATTGAATGATTTTTGACAATTTTGAACAATGACAGGTCCTCGTAGGGCAGGGGTTATTCAGCCAAATTGTCGGCATATATTTCAGATATATACGAAATATTTATACAAAAATTCAATTTTTTGAATAAAATTCTCATTTTAGTATGTTCTGTCTCGTCTGTCTAGAATATAATCTACAACTTTCAGTGTAAGTAAAAAGCATAACATGTATTGTAGCTGATAAGGGAAATCAGCCTTAATCTTATTGTCTTAAGCATTTTGTGTAATTTAACTATCAGAATTAAAATCAATATTAATTATAAATTAAGCAAATAGATACTGGTCTTGAAATTGTATTTTCTTCACGCCATCCTAAAACTAGCATAAAAAATCTTCAAACATATTTAGTAAGAAAAAAATAATAGCATCGTCTATTTAGCGATTAAAGATCTTCAATAAATTTCATATTCAAAAAGCCTACAAAAACATATGTATTTTCTTGTAGAAACAGAAACAGACATCATTCAACGAACACAATCATATAGTCTGTGTTTTTCTACTAATCTACTTACTTTTTCTAGCAAAATAACAAAACAAAAAAATAATTAGCAATTATTAATAAAATTAATAATTACGTAGAAAGAAAAAATTAATTATATTTTTTATCAGTACATATTTATATTTTAACTGTACTTCGATTTTTTAAACTTTTACTTTACCTTCTTATTCATTGTTATAGTTATTATTAAGGGTAGTGCATACGACCTATTTTACTTTCCGAAATATTTTTTACAGATAAAAGACTCCAATTTATTATAATTGATCGTATCAAAACTTTATAAATAGCTATCATAAAGTATTCTAATGATGCAACAAATTTTATATATTATGTTTCACGTGTAATATAATTTATTTAGTTTGGTTTATCGTGAAAAAAACTTTGATAAACTGTAAGAAAAAAAATCTTTTTTTATGTAAGAACGTTTGAATACACCAAATTTATCAACTTTTACAAACACGTCTCAAAGGAATTACTTCTGTTTAACCTTTAACTATACACAATTTTTTTCTATTTTTTCCAAATTTGTATCTTTTTGGCATGAAATTAATTCTCACCTCTTTACTGCGTTCTAATTTTACCAAATTTAATAATGCTTACCAATCTTATTATTAATATCTTTAAATCTAATTGATTTTTTTTTAGTTTTTGTACATAAATTTTTGATAAAAACAAATTAAATTCAAAATTATTATTCATTTTGCAGACAAATCAGTTTCGTTTGAGAAATCAGTTTCATTCAGCGATGAACCGCCGGATATGAATTCACCAAAGCAACATTCTCCTCAGCATTCAGGTGATTTATATACAATTTGTGAACATTCCACATATTAATATTAATTAATTTAAATCACTATTTGGCCACGAATGTCAGCTTCAAATAAGAGTTACCCGCGACCTTACGCGAACCAGTTATTATTTTGGCAGCTAATTTTTGTCTTTGATTGATGTTCATTTCATTTTATTTCATTATCGCGCATGCGTATATTATTTTAAATTGATGTAGCTTATTTACTGTTATTTGTTCTGAAATTGGAAGTAATGAAAACGTGAGTTCAGCAATAGGATTACAGGTAAATAAAATTTTTGAAACAAAGATAAAAAATGGTTTTATATCTTACAAGGCCATAAAAAAGGTGAAGGTAAGATTGTTTCAACTTTTTTTTATAAATGGATGAAATTCTTCATTCTATTGTCATTCTAAAACAGAATACAATTTTTTTTATAACTTTTTTGTTATTCATTTCCGTCATTTACATATAAAGAAATAAATCGTACATTTCAATGTTTAAACTAACAAGTAAAGGTCCCGAGGCCGGACCTATCGATTTTGATGAAACTTAAATATGTTGTAGAACACTAAAAACTAAGGGACACGTATTTTTTTTTATCTGCGGAAAAACGGTTTGAAGGGGTGAAATCGCCCTCCAAAAATTGGGGTAAAAATTTAATTTTTCAAATATCTCGAAAACAGTAAGAGATAGAGCAAAAGTTTAAATTGGCGATATTGCTCTTTTTTAAAGAGCTATCTATTGATATGCAATTTGTTCATATTACATCAACAGGGGTGGTTGGGGGTTAAAATTTGGGGGTTAATTTTGCAAAAAGGGGGTGAAAAATAAACAATATAAAAATTTTGTTTACAGATTTGAAATCTACGTCAAAAAATCTAATTGACCTGTTTTTGCTCAATATCCTAATATTAAGTCTAGGGGTAGTTAACTAGAGGGTGACTAAGTCGAATAATCGTACTAGTTGGGTATTTCAAAGAAGTTCTTCTTCATGGAAAATAGCTTAAGACAATTAGAATAACGTAGAAATGAAATTCTCGATTTCAAAATTGAGTTTGAGCTACATTGGAGAGGGGGTGAGTCACCCTCTTAAATTACATACTAGTTTATATACACTAATTTTTGCTATTAACACACTGATAGTGGGTAAAATAATGTCACAATAGGTGGTTCTGAAGTTGGACTATCATATGTAAGGGCTTTATTAGGTTTGTTTTTTAATGGATATTATAGTTTTCCTTATCGAAAATTATCGATACCGAAAATTACATAACCTAACCTAAAATAACGAAACTTAATAAAAACCTTACATACGATAGTCTAACTTAAGAACGATCTATTGTGACATTATTACCCCCTGTCAGTGTGTTAATTAGTGTATGTAAACTAGTATGTAATTTAAGAGGGTGACTCACCCCCTCTCCAATGTTGCTCAAACTCAATTTTGAATTCGAAAATTTCATTTTACTCCAACTTCAGAACCACTTATTACGTATTATTTTACCCACTATCAGTGTGTTAATAGCAAAAATTAGTGTATATAAACTAGTATGTAATTTAAGAGGGTGACTCACCCCGTCTCCAATGCTGCTCAAACTTAATTTTGAATTCGAGAATTTCATTTCTACGTTATTCTAATTGTCTTAAGCTATTTTCCATGAAGAAGAACTTCTTGAAATACCCAAACAGTACAATTATTCGACATAGTCACCCTCTAGTTAACTACCCCTAGACTTAATATTAGCATATTGAGCAAAAACAGGTCAATTAGATTTTTTGACGTAGATTTCAAATCTGTAAACAAAATTTTTATATTGTTTATTTTTCACCCCCTTTTTGCAAAATTAACCCCCAAATTTTAACCCCCAAACACCCCTGTTGATGTAATTTGATCAAATTGCATATCAATAGATAGCTCTTTAAAAAAGAGTAATATCGCCAATTTAAACTTTTGCTCTATCTCTTACTGTTTTCGAGATATTTGAAAAATTAAATTTTTACCCCAATTTTTGGAGGGCGATTTCACCCCTTCAAACCGTTTTTCCGCAGATAAAAAAAAATACGTGTCCCTTAGTTTTTAGTGTTCTACAACATATTTAAGTTTCATCAAAATCGATAGGTCCGGCCTCGGGACCTTTACTTGTAAGTTTATTCAGCATAACTTTAGAATTTTTTATTATAAACGACGTCCTGTGTAGCGTCTTCAAACATTTTAACAGTTTACAAAAACGAAATATGTACCTAATAAAATATTTTGATATTATTGATTTATTACTTATTTATTAAAGTGATTTTCTTAGGAATCTTCCACGCATACCCAAGTTCTGTAAGGATTAAGTAAGCATATTGCATAATTATAGGACTTTTAAACGATGCCACCGTGGTGGTGCTATAGAGAAACCGCTTGAATGGAGATCATATGTTTGTATGTGTGTGGAAAGGCTTACAAGGCTTTTATAAAAGATAAAATCAAATCAATTAGTTTGTAGAGAGATGCAAAGCGATGCAACTGATTCGTTAATATTAATTAATCTATCATAAAAGCATCTTACGCTGGCTGGATGCATACATTTCAATTTTTAGCGGGTCGAACACACGACCTGGAACTTGAAGTAGTGCAAATATCTTTAATTACATCATAATGTATTTATTACCATACCCATTTTCTTATCTTCTCGGATAAAACATCGCCATTGTCGCCCAGACTGAATGCACCTTGTGACTTTGTATGACTAGCATAAATGCATGTTCTAAACGTACAGACAAAATTCGTGAAATTTATTAGGTGTACAACTTTGCTTCCGTCGTTTTCCAATAAATGGCTTTAGCTGTATGCGATGGTGAAAATAAACGTTATACAATAAGCTTGGGCATTTGTTGACTTAACCCCATCGGAACATTAATCGATTTGTGTCCGCATCTCTAAGGTATTTTCGATTTAAAATGTCAGTTAGCGATCCAAATTCTCGTCATTTGCGGAAGGTTTTAATTTTCTACTTCAATCTGAATGAGGTTTTAATTTTCTACTTCAATATGCGGGTGAGGTTCATCGAATGCTCTCAAATACTAATGGCGAAACCGCTATTAGTAAGAAAAAAGTGTCGTGAGTGGTTTAAACGCGTCAAGATCAGTTATTTTGACTCAGAGATTATACCCTGTATTTGGTAGGACCAGCTCGGTGTAGTGTATTATGAGCTGCTGAAACCGTCTAAAACAATCGCAAACGATCTATATCAAAAGCAATTAATGTTTTTAAGCCAAGCATTGAAAGACAAACGACCACAATACAAGAAACACGATAAAGTGATTTTGTAGCATGACAATCCTCGACCCCACATCGCACAGTCGGTCAAAACATGCTTGGAAATGTTGAAATGGGAAGTCATGCCCCACCCGCTGTATTCTCCCAGTGCTGCTCGCTCTGACTATCAGTTGTTTCGATCAATGTCACACGGCCTGACGGATCAGCACTTTCATGCTTATGGGGAAGTCAAAAATTGAATTGATACGTGGATCGTCTGAAAAAATGAGCAGTTTTTTCGACGCAGAATTCATACACTACCCAAAAAATAGGAGAAAATAGTGGCTAGTTTACAATAAAGCAACCAATATCAAAATAGAAAATTTTTGTAAAACGTACGTATTTTTATACATACATACTGTACGTATTTATCCACAGTCTATGACGGCATGTTAGTTGTCTGTGTATTTGAATATTTTTGTAAAGGTCATGTCTGCCACGATACGTGCCTATGACATTCAGTGTCTATGAACGAATCTTAATTCCATGGACCATATATAATGGATGTCAAAGTCAATGTGTTCAAAAAAGTGTCTAAAAATACTGGACATTCGTGTGCCTCAGATTGCCTCAGATACCAAAGCTTTTATTCTCAAATGGAAACGCGAGCTTCTATATTGTCTTTGTTAGCTTTTGAATAAAATCTTCTGGAATCTTTTTCAATGTTTAACTCAGTTATAAAGTGGGTTTTTCAATCGTTTTTAAAATAAACAACAATTTTTATTTTGCGTCGCATCATTTACATTACATATTATATAATTTGCTGACGTCACTATGTAAAATCGGAGTCAGTACCATTGGATATCCGCCGTATAAAGTAATTTAAACTATAAGAGTTTATTTCATACATATGTAATTTCTATGTATTTCCTTATTATTAAATATTATCAACCGACATTGGTGATTCTCAAATGGAAACACTCACTTCCCCAGTCCCGACGTGTTTCCATTTGAGAATAAGTACTGTATTTACATTCTGTTTTATCCGTTTAATGTTACTATATTCGCTATATTCACATCAGTATTTTGACAATATTAACGCCACGAGTGATGAAAAAAGAAAACCTAATTACTGCCATTTTCGTGGCCAATTTTGTCAATTCTTCCTATATAAGTTAGCCGTTATATATGGTCCATGCTTAATTCTTTAAGTTTTAACTGTACTACTGATTCCTTGCGGTGAATATAGTAACTTCTCTGGAATCACCGGTGATTTCGCCGGTGATTCCAAAAAGGTAGTCTGCAGACATCAGGGGCCCGCGAATTGTTTATTTAGGTGAAACTTAAACTTGGCGTATCCAATTCTTAGAAACATGGTACAAGAAAAAAAGGCTTGATATAGGTAAAAATTTTCACCACTTCATAAACAAAAATAAAATTTAGAAGACGATGCAAATATTTTCACTCGCTTTCCAGAAAAAAAAAAAAAAAAAAAAAAAAAAAACAAGACTAACTTGTAAACTTATCAAATAGGGTAATTCTTTGATAACGAGAAAAAATAATAAGAATGGTTTTTTAAAATTTTCCTCTATCTTTTATCATTTTGAAAATAATATGTATTTTATAGAAAAAATATCTATTACTTACAAAATTTTATATAAAAAATTTTGTATAAAAAATGTACTGCTTCCAAAACGATACAACCATTACCATTTTTTCAAGATCCATTCAATGATATAAAAATTTTTAAGAGTATACGGACAGAGGTGGCTAAGGCGAATGATATCAATAGAGATTTCAAACACCCAAATCGATTTATATACTTTTTTAAAAACTGGAATTAAAATTTCGGATTCTAAAATTAAGTTACTTGAAAACTATTAGGTTTAGACCAGTAAACTCAGGTATGCTACTTACTCTTTAGAAACACTATTGATTGATGTTGTTTTTTTGTCTTTTACGTTGCAATTAATTTGGAAAAAATTAGGAAAATAGATTTCAGTAGATTCACACATGGATCATTTTGGCAATGTCCACTCTACAGAAGCAAGTGGATATCTCATAGCTTATAGGTCAGCACAACTTCACAACACTTATATATTATAAAAATAGAGCCTCATACCTTAGGGACAAAATTTCCCAAAAAGATTTGTTGGGAACCATTGTTTTGCACTATAACATTATTTTCAATAAAATTATTCTTTCCAGAGCTGCTACCATGACATTTGTACAAATTATTACCATCAATTTAAAAAGACACAAAAAATTCTAAGGTTATGCTAAAGAAGACATTTTCTTATGAAATTGAAAAATATTAAAAATTATTATTTAATCAAAAAGTATTATCTATCGGCAAAATTTTACAGTATCTACTCACCAATTTCACCATTAAATAAATAAGTTACATAACGCGTAATACAAAGTCTGTATATTTGAAAATTAAAATTATGGATTGCGTATACAGTAAGACCTCGCAATATCGCACTGTGCGGGGCTGTAAAAGAAAGAAATGCGATATAAATATGTCCGCCACTGAACACCGGTTAATCTAGTGTAATATCTGATTTGGCTCGAGGTTTGTTTATGTGCATACGTATGTATGCAACTATTTAGTATGTTGTAGAATAGCCGTCGCAAAGTGGGATGCAATAGAGCGAAGTCATACTGTATTTAAATAATTCGACTCAATAAATTGGAAATATTTTGAAAAAATAAAACTCTTATTTGAAACTGTCGTCGTAATATATTAATTTAACAAATTTCGGTATATTACATTTATTATATTTTTTCATGTAAATGCTTTTCTTTGTATTTGAATTAAAGTAATATTATTATTGTTGAATTAAATTACTTATTGCATCTAAAAATTATTCATTCTCCTTCTAAAGTGCATGTCACACCAAAATTTTCCCTTTCAAGCACACTCTCTAGAGACTATTATCTATTTCACTAAAATTTTCCTTGTAGAAAAAAATTAATGATTAGTTGTTTGGATTTAGATTTTAACTAAATTAATTCAAGAAAAGATTGAACTAAATATAGATTGGCCAGAAATAAAACTATTTGTAACTAATACTGAGGTTTTATACCGTATACGCCGTATTTGTTAGCCACAATATTATCGGGGAGTGTCGATTTAAACTTCGACCAAAAAATAAATTTTTTTTACCAATTTAAAGCAGCATTTTAATAATATTTTTCCATAAAAAAATATAAATATCTTAATTTCACAGATTTTTTATTATGAATAACATAAGTAATTTCAGTACGCTAGGACGAATTAAAGACCCGTTTATACTAATCCCGGTCCGTTCCGACAAAACGATAATAAACCACGTACTCACAACGAATCATTAGGATAAATTTCAATAATCTTTCCATCGACGTCAATTTTTAAGGCACAAAATTGCCCGATTTTATCAAAAATAAGTTCTAATATAAGAAAAAAATATCCAAAAAATTCACTAAGTGCATGTTAAACGCGCATTAAATCAGGATTCGTAATCAGCAGCTAGAATTTTTCACAATTCTCGGTATAAAATATTTCTTGCTTTTATTTAATGTTAAAATTAGCCTTTTATTTGTTTGTTCGTAATATGCTTATTTGAACCTTTTCCTTTTTATATCTGTTAAAAAAAAATCAATAGCAGGTTCAATAATGATTATTTAAAAGTAGTCAAGTGCGGATATGATGATAGACATGACGAATTTATAAGGATTTCGTTGTTGTATTACAAAACCAAAAAAAGAAAAAAAACAATAAATCTATAAAATCATTTTCATACCCATTTAAATGAAGATTTCTTTCAATAAATTTTTAACTAACGAATGAACGATCCAGGATCACCAACGTTTTAACACTAACAGTATTAAAACGCAGGGTGGAATATAAGTAACAGAATTTGGTTGCATTGGTTATAGAGATCGTAGCGATTTAATATCAGCAGACCCGACGAGAAATTGGGTTAGCCGGGGTTGCAGTCGCGGGGCCTTTACCTGTCGGTAGAGAATCCGGAAAAAAGTTCAGAGTTTTTGTGAGGAAATTTTTAAAAGATGCAGTTTATTTCCAATACCCGCCATTTCTCTCCACGACCCTGATCACTAGAATGGATCAGACGCAGTGAATAAAAGCCTTAAATAAGTTTAACTGGTAGTTAGCATTCTAATAAAATTATAACGATATCGTCAATACTCTTACCTTTTATAAAGATATGAATTGAAAATATTAAAATGAAAAAAAAATATATATAGTACTACTACTACTCGTCAGATTTTCTTTTCAAAATTTCTTATAGCTTTTCTTTTTTGTTCGGTCAGAGAATAAAATTAAAAGCAGTTAACTCAAAAAATTTAATCAGATTAAAAATTTTATTGATTAAACATAAAAAAAGAAAGCTTTTGTATTCTTATTTTGTATTCTTTATTTCCATGAAAATTAAAATATGAAAAAAGAGATTCTATTGTTATGTTAGCATGTTAAGTCTTATAGGTACATATTTTTCAACTAAAGTTTTTTAATTTACAAAAACAAAATTTTTACTCAAAATTCAACATATTTGTTAAATTCATGTCGGTCATTTATTTCAAAATATATAAATTTTAAACAGTCTCAAATATATTTTATTTTTATTTTCTCTTGTCAAAACAACATTTCACTAAAATCAGTGGCCTTTTTTTCTGTTTTAAAACAATAAAGTAAAATACAGTTTTTAATTAATTTCGGTTTTTTCATTGTTTACTTTTCAAAATACAAAAATTTATACTGAAAGCTCTTCTTGAACCTAAAATCAAAATGTTTTAGTTTATTCAAAATACCATTTAGATTTAAGATTATTTCCTAAATGAAAAAACTAGCCAAGTGTAGTTCGTGACAGCAAAGTTTGCTTTATACTAAATTGGATCTGATCTCACTTTAACAATAATAACCAAAGTAACCACTAATAACCAACATATTAATAAACGTCATATGTTATCACACTTAACCCTTTTCCTCGATTATTCCTAGTAAACTCCGATGGAACGGACTGTAAAAATTTTTGATTTAATGGATATTTTTCATCATTCTTAATCTTAAATAATTTATTTAAATCTATTCTGTAAATCATATTTATTCTATATTTATTAGAACCAAATTATTTTTTAAATCTTTTTTAAAAGTAGATCTGTTGGACCATTTATTTTGATCAGGAAAAACCAACAATTTAACAAACTCAGTTTCATAGCTTAGGCGGCTTTCATTAACCACGTGATCCGATTAGAAGGAAAAGGGAATATATTATGTGACTAAAGCTAAAACAAGGTTGCATGAAACAAAGGAGGGATCAAAACAGGGTCTTAACCAGGCTTGCCAACCGTCCGGTTTTCGACCGGACAGTCCAGTTATGATATGATTTGTCCGGGTCCATTTTATACATAATTCTTTTTGTTTTGATATTATAATAAGCCATAAGATCTTTAAATAGCTATAAAGTATAAATGAAAACATTTTTAAGAAATAAAAAGAATTTTCCTAGAAAATTTTTTTTTTTTATTTCTTTACTACCCAGAATTGCAATCATTCTTTTGTTTGCGGAAGTTTTCAAATAAACATTGTCTTCTATTCAAAGACTCTACAATACTTGGTTTGATATTGTAGAAAACTGACTTCAGAGTTTAAATTTTCTTCTACTTTGCTCAGCAATGTTTCACATTATATACATAGGTATTGAGAATTAGATAAGTATTAATTATTTCGCCTTATTCATGAATTACACTAATTTATTCGATTTTTTGATTATTGTCTATTCGATATTTGCGACTAATAAGTAAAAAAAAGCTCAATTTCGGGGTATGTGAAAAAAATTTTCATCTGCATAACAAATTTTGATGTTTGGTTGTCGGAAATTGAAAAGTTGGCAAGTCTGATATTCACAGGGCTACGTGATTTATGGAAGCACGCTTGTTTACTTAGGAGCAGCAAAATTAAAATATCTTAAATTATTTCCAATCTTCAAACATTTTTCAAAATAAATGGATCAGTTATCATTGTCACTTAACTCGTTTTTAATTTGATTTTCCAAAAGAATAAATAAATAAAGGGATTTAAAAACTATATTCTTAACTTTCTTTTAGATGAATCTATGGTGATGTAATTAGAATTTTAACCAGTTATATTGATAAAATTCACTAATTTCGATTTCTCTTTCTATATATAACTAAACTTCTTATTCTAAATGTGGAAACAATATAAAATACTTTTGCACTGAAATAGCATTTATTTAAAATCTATTAATTTCTTATCTGTATCTTATTTGCACATCGATAAAACTACTTGAAAAAAGAAGTTATTTACAATATAAATTGAACAAAAATTGCATGATTTATTTCTTCCAATTTTAACTGGTGATTTTCTTGGTGTGTAATGCTTGCGTAGCGGATACTAAACCTCCCAAGCCAGCCATTAAATCCTCTACGCTGCCTCGCACTTCTTCCCAAGGTGAGAAATCCTCCATTTTTTTTTTTTTGTGTTTTACAATTAGTATTTGATCGAAATATTTTTTGTAAAAACTTTACAAAACACTATTCTACTAAAATATGTCCTGAGTGGTGTCTGAATTTCTTCCAGATAGTGTTAAACGGTTTTCTGAGCTGACTGATAGTGAAATAGAATGGTCGCTCAAATATTTCATTCGTATTAAAAAGCAAAAAAACAAAACAGTCATGAAATTAATTTAGTACCTGCTCTTCCATCTATTACAATCTATTTTAGCTCCCATCTCTTAGAGCAACAGGGTGCTGAAAAATACTCTTAAATAATCTTAGTGTCACAATATTAAAGTACATTTCAGGTCTTTGACTAGACCTGGAATTAGGATAAAATATCTATTTATATTAATACGTTACATTACCTCCTCCCCATAAGAGTGGTTTTGGTCTACTCTCCCTCAGTTTTGAGAGATGATACCTACCACAGGCATCCAAAAGCTGGGGAATATTCAATCTCATCATTTTCACTTAACCGGGATTCGAATTCGAGACTACTATAGTCGGAGACCAGCTTGGTAACCACTAAGTCATGTGGTCATTACTCTTTGATTAGGTAGAACCGTAAACCTCGCCCCTGACAAAAGTAGTAAGATTGACAGTTTTTTTTTTAAATTGAAAAATATTTCGATCATGTAGTAATAAGCGTTTGTTTTTTGTTTGATTTTTTTAGATTAGTATAAAGTATGTTTTGATTTACTACTTTTTTAGTAGTATTTTTTGTACGATTTTATTTTTGAACACAACAAAATTTTGTTTTTTATTTAAAAAATTTTCTATTGTTGATTATTACACAATTTTTGTGAAAAATATGTAAAATGAAACATATTCCTAATATATAATAATCTGTATATAAAAACTAGAACGTGATCGACTGAAGCCCGCACCGCCACCGAAACCAGCAGCATTGGCTGCCGTACAATATGACAGTAGTCGACATTTGTACAGGGATTTACAGCTAACACCCGAAATGTATAATCAACTAAGAGGATTACAGAAGAAAGCCAAGGATTTAAGAGCTGAAGTACGTAATTTACGACGAATGTCTCAAGCTCAAGCACATTCTGTACGTGAAACAATTCGAGATACATTTATTAAAATAAGGACGATGTTATTAGTTGGTGGTGAACAAGCTTGGCAAGCAGGTAATATGACAATTTGTACTCTCTTTTTCTGTAAAAAATACACCCAATTTATTATAATCAGAATTTCTTTTGCTATAACGTGAATTTAAACTATAAATCTGTTTTATTATAAGATTCCGATCCACAATTTAAGTCTTTTTCACCTGATTACTTTTCTGTCAGTCAATTCAGTTGGTAATTGATGTTTTAAATTTAACCGCGATAAAAAAATTCAAGACTGAAAAAAAGATATGTTGTAACGTAAAAGCCCCCATTATGGAACGATATCTAATACTGGAACAGTTTTGACATTTACATATTTATTTCTTTAATTATGTAAAGAAACATTAAATGCGAGGTGAATTTAAATTGAAAAACAATCATTCTATTAATAATAATTTTTGTTATCAGACGTTTCTTTCAGAAATAACTTCATTAATATGTAAATGTCAAAACTGTTCCAATATTAGATACCGTTCCATAATGGAGGCTTTTACGTTAGCATCTAAAATTTTATTAACTTCCATGAATATTCAACCTAATTTTTGTTAATAAAAGCCTATTTTTCTCATATTTTTTTATCACAAAATTTTCAAAGTAATTATAATGGAACCGTTGGGAACTAAATTAAATATACCTAAAGCTTTTAAACCAGACTAGTGGCCAAGACTACTAAGGCACTAATATTAGACTGATTTGTTTAATTCCCCAGATTTAATTCCGATGACTGGCTATACTCATGGAGATTTTTCTGCAGTTACCCTTCACAAATCCAATTAAATATCGGTATAGCTCCTCCAAAAGAACAACTGTAGAACATACCTTCCAAATCCTAAAGTATAAAGCCTAAAAATACTGATGTGAATAGCCTCTGTCATAGACATTGATGCCTGGAAATCAGACGATTAGACGGATCATTATTAAGTTTTTAATACTAGTATATTAATAATAACAAATCTTTAAATAATTTTCTTAAAGAAATTTTTAAAACTCAATCATCAGCAAATGGAAAAATTAGTTTTTTTACAATTTATAATTTGTATATATTACATACAAGAAATTAAATTTTTCACAACTACAATTTGATAAGTTCTTACAATAACAAAATTTCTTTGTATTGTGTAGGTATGGATCAAGAAAAAGTAAGATTGAGCAGAGAAGAAGATTTATATAAACAAGAAATGCTTAGACTTGAAAAAGATTTATCAGATCTTGAATCAACCGTCGAAGAATTAAGAGGAAATGTCATTAATAGAAAAACTCGCGTTAATATGTCAGACGTTGAAAACATGGCGTTAATATTGAGTAAAAGTTCTAAAACTGTAGCCGATTTAAAAGTAAGGTACGTAATTCTTTTCTCCGAAAACACAATATTAAATAAGACTTAAATTTTAAATTTTGCGTAAAGAAAACTGGGTAACAACCAGATAGCAGAAAGGGATATATCTAGACTCGCACAAAATTCTAGACTTCCTACAGGAAACAAAGTGAAGTATTAGAAGAGGTCACAATGAATTCAAAATAACTCAATCAACGAAACCAAAATCATTCAATCAACGAAAAGTTTTTATAATAATAAATAAAACACTTTACTTTGCAACAATACCATTTTTATTACTTAAACTCTTATGACATGTTTCGGTCAATCTGACCATTATCAAACAAGTGAAGATTACATACAGATTCATGTCTATTTATACCAAAACGTAACCTATAAATGGTATTAGTGGTTGATGGGAAAATGGTAGGTATAGAAGTAGTGAGAGGAGACAAAAACAAGAAAAATAAGTTCAGACGAGTTGGGTACATGTGACAAATAAACAAAAAATTCGTTAAGTGCGTGTTTTTGACACGCACTAAGTAATGTCACCTCAGTGAAAGTGTTAATTTATGATTTTTTGTTAACTCTATAGTTGTTAACTCTACAGCCCTCTTGCGTTTATTCAATATGGATGTACAACTAACTCTATAATTATTCAATATGGATATACAACTCTATAATAATGTTTCCCCCACTATGATCACACAACGATATTAATATGTCATCCTTCGATGACATAATAAAGGAAGAAATACAACTGTATATAAAAATTTTAAAACAGAAATTTAAATAGAATTGTAAATATCAGTATAATCGTTTAAAAGTGATTCAGAATTGTGTTTGAAAATTTCTATTGCCTGAACTTCCTTTTCTTGTTTTTGATTCCTCCCACTACTTCTGTTCTTACTATTTTCCGATCAACCACAACCACCATTTATAGATTACGTTTTAGTATAAATTAGCATGTATTAATAAGGAACAAAAGTTCAAAAAATGACGACAAACCCGCAAATTACAAGTGATAAAAAATAAAAATCACTACATAATAAATTCAAAAAACAAAAAGAAATAAAACTGCAAATCAATAAAAATCAAGTTTGACTAGTTTCGACCGTATTAACAGTCATTTTCAAAAACAACAGACGGTCGAAACTAGTCAAACTTGACTTTTATTGATTTGCAGTTTTATTTCTTTTTGTTTTTTGAATTTATTATGTGGTGATTTTTATCACTTGTAATTTGCGGGTTTGTCGTCATTTTTTGAACTTTTGTTTCTTATTATTGTAATTTTCCCGCAGTTGGTTTTGATTTGTTTAATTAAACATGTATTTGTATCATTGAGGAGAGAATCGACTAGAGAGAATGCTGTGTATTACAAATACATTAGGAAATTGAAGCAAAAAAATTGACTGATGTGAGCAAAAAAATTGACTGATGGGATTACTTTAATGGCGGTCAAACCATTAATTTAATGGTTTAATTGGTTTATCTAATATTTATAAACAAGTCTCCGTGGTTACAATTTGGGCTTACTAAAATGGAGTCATGCTTCAAAATTTAATGCCTGTGTTATCTCTAGGAAACATATGTTAATATGTTTGATTCAGTGCTCTGTGATTTGTATGTAATCTTCACTTGTTCGATAACGGTCATATTGACCGAAACATGTCATAAGAGTTTAAATAATAAAAGTGGTATTGTTGCAAATGAAAGTGTTTTATTAATTAACAGCAAATATGGAATACCATAAAGTAACGCTCAAATCTGTTAAATTTAAAAGTTTTTTTGTTTTTTAAATACAGGTTTCCAAGTTTACAAGAAGGGTTGAAAGCTATGTTATCATCAGAAATGGAGAAAGTTGTGCGTGAAGAAAAATTTTTGAAAGAAGAACCTGAACGTTTAGAAAGTGCATTACGGCGCTGTAAGAAACTTACTGGCACATTAGTTACATTAAAACGGTAAGCAGTTTCTTTTTCTTCCTCTTCATACTGTAGACGACTTTGGTCTCTTGACAACTATTACATAATTACAATAAATTCTTCCATCGTTTCTTTGGTCTTCCGGTGTCTCTTGTTCCTTGCGGCAACTTATCCCTAGCTATTCTAGAGCAATCTATTCTACTTATATAATCGTCTCATTGCCTTTGCCTTTCAAATACCCAATTGCAGACCGATTGAATACATAGAACCTTTCGACATTAATTTTCCCCAAAATCTTCTTTATGTTCTTATATCGGAAGTCTCAAGAATTCGTTTGGTATTTGAAATATCGTACCGTGTTTCGCAGCTATACGTGAATATTGATCTGATTACTGATTTGCAAAATGTTTATTGTACCATATTATGTTGTTTAGACAACCTGATATTTTAGACGCTTTATAATATGAGTAATATGCTCCTATCGAATTCTTATTTTGTCTTTCTTAATCTGTAAATATGACTAAATTTAAAAACTGAACCACTTTAAAATGTGGCTCTTGCACTTTAAAACCGTTAAAATCTCTATTAACTCTTTTACTTTAATCATAGAGAAAATTTTTTGTCTCAAAATGTTGGACTTTTTACTGCCAGTCATATATGTAGTATACATATAAAGCCAAATGGATATGAAAAAAACGTCCCAACATCACGGTGCAGATTTGGAAGTATTTTGTTCGTTTTGCGCAAATGCGACTTTTTTGGTGGTAATATGAACCAGTCTGAACAGTAAACACGGTAAACACTAATTGATGCATCTGCGCAAAACAACTGAAGTGGCTCTACCCGATGTCTATCCGTCTCACTTCATCGGAACCACTGCATCTTATAGGGATTGGCCATATAGTTATAATACATATATGCTGCCAGTGACAAGTACAATAGATAAGGTTACAAAAAGGGAAAGAAAATCAGAGATGCCAACATCAAAAAATAAAAAACCCTAGAAATTTTCAAAATAGAAATTGTACTAAACTATGTTGGTAAAATTGATATTACTTACAATTATACCGTATTTCGAAAAGTCTGTCACAGATGGCGACACTTGTACCAATGAATATATATATATATATATATATATATATATATATATATATATATATATATATATATATATATATATATATATATATCAAAGCATTTTGAGTCGCCATATTGTATGACGAGTTAACTCGTCTTAATCATTTAAAGCGTCAATTATAGATATAATTTGTAATTTATTTATTTCTATTAAAGACTAGCGAGCGTTCAGGAGCAACGATTACCGTGTGCCAGTAATGCAGCCACTGATGGACGTTTATCACCATCGACTGATGAAACGCCACCAGTAACTCCAACGGCCGGGTCGCACGGAAAAGTAAGTTCTTTCTCACATTTCGATGCACTATAGATGAATGCCTTTATAGATGTTGTGAAATACTCTTAAAAGTCTAAAACTATTCAATTATCTATCTTTAATGCTTGTACCCCTTGCACGCCAAATATAATCTTTCTTTTCATT
Source organism: Brachynemurus nebulosus (assembly GCA_035578155.1). Taxonomy (NCBI): domain Eukaryota; kingdom Metazoa; phylum Arthropoda; class Insecta; order Neuroptera; family Myrmeleontidae; genus Brachynemurus; species Brachynemurus nebulosus. Next base: position 47,308,689 of record JAPWDM010000001.1, on the reverse strand, counting down.
TTGGTACAATGAAAAATTTCAGAGATTTATTTTATATAAATAATTGGTGGGGATATCTTGGCAGAAATTTAATTATAAAATGCGAAATTAAAATGATTTTATTTTTACAATCATATGACATAACAGTTTTTTTTTTTTATTTGCCTATTTAGGATGTCGTATTTGGCGATCAAAGAAATTTAATATTACTGATTTAAATTGCTAAATGTATGATTCTTTGATTGCAATAAAGATTATCAGAAATATCTTATAAAAATCGAAAATTAATTTGTGTTTTATAAGATATTTTTTGATAATATATAGAAGCTTTTATCATATTTTGTTTTCATGCTCACCTTATCAAAATATTATCATAATCTAATTTCTTATTTTTGTAAAGTATTACTTTAAAGTTTCTAGTAAATAATAAAATACATGAGAAAGCTGTTTAAAAAGTTAAAAAAAATGTAGAGCATCGCTGCATCACCTATGAAATTTATCATCATATTATTGTCAAAATACCGTGGAATGAAGGTCTCAAGTCAGAAAATTATTCATGAGGATGAAATTATAATTAACTGAAATGAATAATAACCGTCATATGTATTTTTAGAAAATAGTTTTCACTATAGTTTTTTCTTTACTATTGAAAATTTGAACATTTTCAAATCTTTAAAATATATACAAATAAAGATATATAAAAGAAAGCACGCATTGTCATTCTAAATTTCGTTCATAAGTCCAAGTTAATCAATATTTGAAAGAATTAATTAATATAAAATTTTTAATGTGAAATTTAAATTGAGTTTCAATGGGATGTCGATAAGGAGCATAGTTTAATGTTTAATCTGCTCGTAGTAGTTTTTCCATTCGTCATGAGAAAGCTAAAATTTCGAAACTTCGTAGGTGTTTGTTGAACAGTCCATACAAAACCAATGAGTGTTAATCAACGCCTTTTGTTGACGTTAGTTGACTCGATTATACGCAACATTATAATTTTAAATTTCCATCGAACGTTCTAAATTCACTTCGTTCATCTTATACATCGCACATTATATGTAGGGTGTCCATACGTCCCAGTTTTAATTTTTTTTTTTTTTTATTATTTTTATTGAACGGCCATTTGTCCTGATTTATTAAACTACTTATTATCGTCACCTTATAGATACACAATTTTTCATTTTGAATAATGAATAGCCCAATATAGTTCAGTAAATATTGAAATAATTAACTGGGCATTTTGAGTGGATAGATTTTCTTCTGAAACTCGTAAAAAAGTTTTCCATGAGTGTAAAACCGAGTTTTCGGGACTCGTAGTATTATAGGTCGGTCCCATCTTTGATAATTATGTTGAAATTGATTTTTTAACTACTTCCATAACTGTGTAACTAAAATTTTGTAAAGGGCTTTTAATAAATAATTTGATTCTCTACAACCTTTATTTTTGCGAAAAATAAACAATCAATATTAACTAAATTAGGAGCTTAAACTAAAGAGTGCGGAAATCAAAGGGTGAAAAAAGCCAAATAACTTATAACTTGATCAATTCTACAAAAAATAATTTCTTTTATATCACTTTGAATTTGTGGTCACGTACAAGTCAACAAGTCAAGAGTCAAAGAACTATTCAATTCAGAATTCCATATCAAAATGTGTTTTAAAAAATTCGTTTTTTTTTTTTAATTAGTTTGTGTTTCCCAATTTTGATTTAGCAAAATATGGACACTCTACACGTATGCGGCTAAATAATATGGACGTATTATTTTTTTACATATAAAATACCTAAAATACCTTCCCTAGTAACCAACTTGACGTCAGACTGACATCAGATCTACGTAGTTAGGTCTACATTACCCTTCGTCAGATTGACGTCCATCTGCGCCGTTTCTGACGAATATTCAAACGGCAGACTGTCGACAGAATCTAACGTCAGGAAAAGGCGGCACAGATACGTAAGTCTGACGAATAATTTTTATAATAACTCGGTCGACAGACTTACGGCAGAAAGACGGCAGCTACCTGCTTTAAATTCTTGAAATTGTATTATATAATATACAATCTCGTAAGCTTACATGATTTTTTTAAACTGAATCTGTAACAAAATAACCTTAAAATATAAGAAAATTGTTTCATTTTTAAACATTTAATAAAACTATATTCGTCAATAACTGAAAAAACTTATAATTTTTCAGTTTTGTTTAATAATAAGAACTAGTCATCTTTTTTATTATATATATTTTGTACATATATATGGAAACAAGAATTTTTACAAAGGACTGACACTTTGAATTAATGACAACCGCTGAAAACTTATGGGAGGGGAGAATTTAAAGCAGGTAGCTGCCGTCTTTCTGACGTAAGTCTGTCGACCGAGTTGTTATAAAAATTATTCGTCAGATTTACGTATCTGTGCCGTCTTTTCCTGACGTTAGATTCTGCCGACAGTCTGCCGTCTGTATATTAGTCAGAAACGGCGCAGATGGACGTCAATGTGATCCAAATTTCTGACGACAAAACTGGTTACTAGGGTTGTGTGTAAGGCTGGTCGTCCTTTGGATTCGGAAACGTGCGATATTTAATTTGGACAAATACGCATGAAAACGGAGGAACGATCCAAACAGCTGTGAAGCTGTACATCCTCGTCCATTAAAAGCGTCTCGTTCGTTCGTTTTCGTGCGTATAATTGCGACGTGCGAACAGATCCAATTTTGTTTGGATTTTGTCGCGCGACGAAGTCCGTTCCATGAGATTTTTATTTTTATTGAAATAAAACTGAAGGTAAATTACAATTATAACTGTGTACCTTTGCATATTACGTGCCATAAATTGTTTTTTACGTATTTTGATAGCATTTATAGCTTGAGAAAAAAAAAATTAAAAAGAAAAATACTGACAAATATTGAGCTAGTGGACGGACAGTAGACATATCATTTCGGACGAACGACAAACGTGCGTAATCGTCTGAATCAAATATCACACGTTTCCGCATCCAAAGGACGACCAGCCTAACTACGCAAATATTCACTGCAGATTCAAAACTGACTAGTCAATAATTTCTGCAAATTATTTGCCGATTTCCCACTTACTAAAGTGACCAACTGATCGGTACATCTCTAATAATAAGGTATTATTTGACAGTCTCGAGTAGTAAATTAGAAACGAACTGTTGCTTAAAATTCCAAGGTATATAAACCCTTTAATATGATTAAAATTATACCAAGAAAACTTATTTCTCCTAGATTTACAATGTATTAAAAAGTGTTTTTTTATGAATTTGTTGAACAGTTGGCAATGATAAGATTCCCTAACGACGAGTCGCGGAACTAACGTATGACAGACAGTTATTTACGTAAATTGTAATAATTACGTGACTTGAAGTGTTGGCATTTTACAGTTCGTCTATCTTTTGGTATTAACACACATCAACATTCTACTTTTAAAATACTGTTCACACTCTAGAAGAAGTCGTAGTATTTTTTATTGTCTCGTAAATGTCCAATAATGAAATCACCTCAAAATTTTTATAAAATGAAGTAACATTAAACACGGTATATTTATCACAGAGCTGTCGGAAAGTATCTGTTATGTATCTCTATGGTCATACGTTAGTTTTGCAACCGCCTACCAGGGAAATTTAATCGTTGCCAATAAATTATATTGACGTAATTTTTTTTTGTTTAATGCATTCAAATAACAAATGGTGAGCATGAAATGTGTTTAGTCAGTGTCCGTCAGTGTTGTGTATGATATTTAATTACAATTATATGAATGAGAGTTAATTCATTTTAAAACAAAAAATGGTCAAAAACATTTTATTTTTCTTTTAAGCTTATTTTGTATGTTTTGCACCAAACAATATTAAGAATATAACAACTTTTTTCAGCATCTTACAGGCTATGGTGTAACAAATCAGTTTATTAAACCAATTTATTTCGCTTAACTTAACACGGATTAAGTTTCGTTAAGTCCTACAGAACTAAACAGATGAAGTGTGCGTGTGAGGATGATATTACTGGCATAAATAGTATTGTATTTAAAAATTTAGTTTTTTTTTTTATTTTTAATGAAAACGCATTTCCAATGTTACCTTAGCTATATTTATATTAATATTAATATTTTATGTTAGTCTGCCATAGTCCCTAGTATAGCATCTTGTATATTTTTTTCATTTTTCGCAATTCATTTAATTAGGCACTGTTTAAATTACGCACCATTTATATCAAATTTAATAATTAATTTTCTTCATTCATGTAACCTATCTCTTTTATTTTATTTTTATTATTTCTATTAGTGTACTCATCGTAAATAGGTTATGTTATATAACCGCTTTGCTTTTTATATACCTATTTAATCCAATGAACTCTAGTGGAAAAATACTAAATTAAATTGAGGTTACGTAATCAATTCAAACAATTTTAATATTTTTCTGTAGTTCATGGAACACTAATAGAAGTAATTTATTTTCCTTTTTAATTAATTCACAAAATTTACTTAATTTTAATGTTAGATGTACGTACAATTCTTTTTAAGTTGTCCTCTGCTAGATTGTTCAGTGGACCTCCTAACCTTTTGTGTCGTTTATGTGTCTAATTCTGATATATTTAATATTTAAAAAAAATCGACGAGATTTAATTCAAACAAATATTTCTCTACACGAAACAAACAAAAAACTCCCATTCAAACAACTTTAAAAAATTTATAAAGTATGTTTGTTTTGTAGAAGAGAAATATTTTTCATGTCAATTAAAAATAACAAATTAAAACCTGTAGACACTAAAATAAAATAACCCTTTGATGAATTTAATACTAATTGCAAAATAATAAGACTTTGATGGTGATGAAACAGACTCTGTAACAAAACTATTTTATTATTTCATATAGTACGGCTGGAAGTGGAGTTCTAACTTCAAGGATGCAATAACCACTCACGAGTAAACCAAATCTACGTTTTTCAATAATGCTTGCATTTTTACTCTATATTTATTATAAATCGTACGTGACATGTTTATGATCATGAGCTGTTTCATTCAAAGTTTGGCTTGCAAAACAATTTATCGTTGTTGAGTCAGTTTCATTTTTATAAAATGTTTACATAGCTTTTCAATTACGACATCGAAAAGCAATAGATGTTTTGTGTAATAAATCAAAATTATAATATTTTTTTAAAAACAAAATTCAAAAAAAAGAAAATTTTTTTTAGCTTTTAATTTTCAAAATTTTATAATATGATTATTTGGCCATTACTTAATGCTTGTTTAATTCCTAAGCTTACAGCTTCATTTATATCTATTTCAATACGATATTCAAAATTTCTTTAGCACCGAAAAAATTCTTCAATGTTGTTTAAAAAGCTGACTTTATGTTATAAGTAGTGGTTCTTAAACTATTTTTAAAAATAATTATATAAATTATAAACTTTTTCAAGATTTTAGATTTAAAAAAAAAAAAATATATTGTAAAATTCGCGTAAATATTCTGATTACTAACATTGATTGCAAGAACGCATACACTTACACGTATGTACCTGTGACCATAGTTCTATTTTGATACATTATTTAAAAAATGTTATACAGGGTTTCCAGTCTCGATACAAAAACATACAAAAATTCACGATATCGAAAATCGATCTTTTTCGAATTTGAATAAGGATATTTTTAATAAAAGTATTTTTTTCAAAATTATTGTAGAGTATATTTTTATGGTTGTCAAATAATTTTATCACTTTAATAATTCACTTATAAAAAATTGTATCAAATTGCAGACTGAAAACCAATTTATTTGTATTAAATTCAACAGTTCATTTTCAAAGGATTTGAACAATTTTTTTTTATAAATTAATCTGTGATTACTTAAGAAAAAGATTTATTAAAACTTTTTTTTTTGTTTTGTTTTTTTTTGTTTCTTTTTTCTAAGTAGAATCGATTGAATCGGTTTTTTCGACCAATCGATTTCTGTAATTCAATTTTCTGCGATACCGATCTCTGGTTTAATGATTTGAATCGATCCACAACCACAAAATCGATTTTTCCGCCAAAGATCGGAAACCCTAATGTTGTATTGCTTTTGTTAATGGATAATAATAATATTATAACAAACTATTTAATACGTTGACTGTCATAACCTGTATGAAACGCCCAACTGACATACTATTTTGACAACTAATATACTTTATATTAAATTATTGATGCAGTACAGCGTTGTGTCGCAGTTAGTCAGGTTTCACTTTACGCTGTACGGCGTTTATGGCCGCCAACGTGTTAAACTGTTTGATGACACTGTAAATAAATCGGTATAATAGGAACTGAAATATCAAAGAGTTTTCTATTGTACACTGAGCGGGAAAGTGCAATACTTCGACCAAAAATAGTATACTATAGTGATTCCATTATTACGCATTAAGCCGGTTCTACACGATGCTACGAACACCTTCCAACATTGGACGTTTGATGATTCGTCGCATCGTGTGGCCGTTGTTCGAACCCACGAGCATCCAATGTCGAGCGTTAAACGTTCACATTTGGCCATGTTCCAGCCGATGTCGGTATTCTTGCACCGAGTCAAAGGGATGCTTCGAACGTTTGAAGGACAATGTTCGCTGGTTCGACTCAACGGCTACACGACTCGTTCATATGAAGAGAGATAACATCAGTGTATAACATTAGAGATAACATCAGTGTATAACATTAGACAGATAACATCCTCGTCCATTGAATAAACGTTTGTACTAACACATCATCATATGTATTGAATCAAACGTATTGAATCAAACATTCGATTCACCGTGTAGCAGCAACATTCGCGGCACCAACTGTCCAACTAACTTGCATTAAACGTTCGATCGAACGTTGGAAGAAACGTTCGTAGCATCGTGTAGAACTGATTTTAGATAATGCGGACACAGTTAAAAATGAAAACGATCCTACATTAGGTACAATTTTAATGATTTTTGTTACAGCGTTGCTCATTTCTTTTCTTTTTTATGACATACAGTTTATGAACCACTTGCATAATTACATATTGTCCTTAAAAGAGTGAAAAATACCAATTTTCTTTTTTTGGTATCGAATTAAAATGAAACTGATTAATTGTTCGGAAAAAATTTTTGAATGACCTTGCTTCTGAATTTTCTCTTTTCCTTATAGTAAGGTGTCATTGGAAATGTTCTATACACTAATTGGCATAATTTTTTTTTATAAAATTAATGAACAAATAATTCTTTTTAAAGTACACATGCACCCTTATCATTAAAATTTTAATCATAAACCTACCAATTATTTTTCAGTAAAACACAAATTTTTACCTAAACGATAACATTTGGCAATTTTTTTTACAACCGATTTTAACTCTTTGTAAAATATATTTAAATATCATTTTTTTTTTAAATTTTTAAAAACGGAGAAAATGTTATCGTTTTAAATTTTTTTTACAAATAAAAAAAATTTTTAAAGTTACTTCACATACAATTGTGTGTCACAATTTATTAAAAATTGAATCTATCGACTAAATACTTATTTTTTCTATTAATTGTAGAAAGCTTCTTTCCAATCTTTAACTAGTATTGTAGTAATTTCACTGCAAGTACACTAAAAGTGAATATAATCCTTCTTAAACTGGCTTTATAATGCATGAACTTCAATTATTTTTGCAATACTTTTTTATATAGACATTTTTCAGTAATTATATATCAATTTCCTATTTTTAACATTAAAATCAAATAGCAAAAGAGCATGTATGAGCCGTTTTTGAATAATTTGTTTAAAAATAAGCTATTAAGAAACTCAGCAACGATTAATCCAAAGCACGATTTAAGGTAATGTATAATCATTTATAAATTCAACATTTAACTTTTTTTTTAATAATTATTACTGTTAAAAATTAATTTGAGTTTACACTAATATTGTACTTGCAAAATTCAAAACATTTTTTTATTTCGAAATTTCATATCAAAATTGTTCAAAATTCATTATTACCTTACTATGAGGGAAAACAATGCATGCAACATATTTTCATACATCATCAACTATTATTTTTCTTATACAAAAATTTTCAAATGTTTTATGTCACTATTAGATTTAATATTTATATTAATTTCATATTATTAATTGCAAAACAGAAAATTCTAACTTAATTACACAAAAGTTTATTTTAAAATGCAATCCAAAAACACATTTGAATTCAATTATAATAATTTTTATACAGTTTAACTAGCAACAAGCGATTATGGATGATGCTAATGATATTATTCGATTATAATCACAATTAGTTACTAATTAGTAGCACCAACAAATAAGTAAAATAACACTGTACAATATATGTTATATTAGCACTACACTCTCGCGAGGTTGCCTCAACGAGACGTTTTCCGACGTTTTGACGAAGCAAAACGGAACAGATCGTTGGCGCCGTTATATTTTCGTCTGTTTCCTTACCCGACTAGCAATATAGAAGTACAATAGAACTTCGATTAACCATCACTCAATTATCCGTCAGTTTTTTGTTATCCATCAACGCCTAATTTAAAAAAAAAAAAAATGCAATATCTGGCAAATGAATTTTCCCAATGAATACATAGTCCTAGAAAAATAAATATTTTGTTAAAATAAAGAATATGGTTGCAAAAGATATGAAATTGTTTTATCTATTATATAAATGCGAAATACCACTTATACACACACTCATCTATCACAAAATCTCCAAAACTACAATAGCTATAAACTTGAAATTTGGCATGTAGGTCCCTATTGGGTCATAGGCGCTCGCTAAGAAAGGGTTTTGCAAAATTTTTTGTCTAACCGTCAAAATTTACGAAAAACCGTAAAATATCAATTTTTATTACTGTATACAGCAATCTATGGACGATTTATAAAAAAATCATACAAATTGTTGGTTGCTATGTATTTGCAGAAAAATAATTTTTGTAATTTTAAAAACTAATAGCTAAGGTTACTACATATTTATTTAAATACATATTGTTTCTTACTGACATTCTAAACTTGAATGTTTGTAATCTAAATTTATTCAAATTTAATTAATTATTTGCTATTATTGGTTCTGTAAATCATTAATCCTATTTACTATTACCAACAAAAATACAAAAAACAAAGTCAATGTAAGTTTAAGGCTGTTACTATTTTTATATTATTACAGAAAATGAATTTTCAGATACATAATGCGAATATCTTTAAGCGAAACAGATGAAGATATAATTGCATTAAAATTTGATCCGGTACTAAAGAAGCAATCACAAAACAAGAAAAAAGATTAAATAGAATTAGAGCTAGAGTTAATAGTATAGTTCTGGAGTAATCTTATATTTAAATAAATAAAAATGAAATATCGACTGTATTTATCCGTTCCCAATGGTTTCAAGAAAACAGTAGCATATATCAAAAAAATGATGAAAGAAAACTATAGGTAAAATTGACATACGAATTGAAAGAATAATATCAGAATTAAGTCAAAGTTACTCCACAATACTGTAGGACTTCAAAAAAAGATTAAAGTAAACGACTGGACGTATCATTACCAAATTTTGCGCAAATACTACTGATTCTGAAAAAAATAAATGTTACATTATAATTGATCCTTAAGGTCCTAAGAGCCCAAAACGAACTCTAAATAATTAGCTGGACGGATTTTGACTAAATTTTTTGCTCAAATTGTACTGAGATTCTGAGAAAAATGAACATTTTAAAATTGCCCTCTAGGGGTCTGGGGGCTCAAAAAGACCCAAAATAAACGACTGCACGGATCTGAACTTTTGCTCTAATATTATTAAGAATCCGAAACAAATTAACGCAAGATCGGAAATATTCTTCAGAGCCCTGTGAACTCGAAATGTCTCGCAAAATAAAGTACTCTTAAAATTATCAATGTGAGTATCTCAAGGTATTTCAATATATCTCGAGTATTTCAGTATATCTGATTTAAAAGCAGGGCTTCGAACCCAATTTTTTTTTCGTTCCAGTTCAGTTCCGGTTCAACGCAAAAAAAGATTAGCGGTGTCGTTTACGATTACGATTATAGAGTATAGGTTATTTTCGATTTCGGTTGTGGTTTCAGTTTTCGATTTTTGGTTTCGGTTTTAAAAAAAGTTTAAATTTTTTTTGCGAGTTGTGAATATATTATCTATTTTATAGAAATTACCTTTATAAAACATAAATCAACGTTTGAAAAATCCAATCGTAATATTTTTCAAAATGCTTGAATTTATCGAAACACCATTTTCCCTTAGTAGGTGTTTACTTTAGGCCTGAGAAAGCTCTTTCGACACTCGCTTGATTAGTTGATACGCTAAACACAACTTCCGAAATTAGAAAACCTGGGAATATAAATTTTCATTTCTAATCCAGTAACCTGTTCCTTTTCTATCTAATCTAGAAATATCGTCGAACGCAGATATCATGTCTGTTAATTCTAATTAATAATGAGATACAGTAAAAAATAAATAAATAAAATAAAATAAAACAAAAAAATATATTTTAACGACATATGTACGAACGTTAGAAAAGTTTATTGGTTACTATCTTTGTAAAATTTTATATTTTGATTCATGAGAACTTTTCAAATGTTATTGTAAATTTTATTCACATACCTACCTACATATATTATAGAAACATCAGTTCGTTAAATTTTGAAATTTATTGTTGAAGATGATAGAATAAAATTAAATATTGAATTTCAGGTATGAACCGGAATGATAAAAATAACGGTTTCGTTTCGGTTGATGGTTTTTTAAAAAAATAATTTTGCTCCAGTTAACGGTTACTCTCCGGCAAAATCAATGGGTTTTACCGATTTTTGGTTACGGTTACGGTGCGATTCGAAGCCCTGCTTAAGAGATGAGATCGAAATTGATTCACAGGACTATCGAATACGATTTTAATTAAACAGCTGGACCGATCTTAATAACATTTTATCAAAATAAATTATGTTATTGAAATATGAATAAGTTTACTTAAGAGTCGTTGAGCGAGCCAATCGATGTACTATAAGAAACTGATTTTGTATAAAATTTCAGAATATCAAATTTAAATGGACATGTGCTCAGAATTGTCCATCAGTGACACCAAATAGATTCCAAATTGAAAAGCTGAACGAATTTTTGACAATATTTTATTCAGATATTGTTGAAAGCTCTGGAAAAAATTAAAGTGAAGTAAAATTGTCCTCTAGAAAGGCCTAAAATAGAAATACTTCTAACACTATTAACGTGGGTATCTACATGACGGTGCGGAAATTAGCCATGCTTTTGAAATATGAATATGGTTACTCTAAATGGTTACTCGAATGAAAAAAATTTAAAAAGCCCTTGTATAAACAATCGAAATATGCAACAAAAAAAAATCAATTTTGTAAAATGTCAGACTAGTAGTCCCCCTTAATTAGTGTGTACATGTACTTTACATCATTTAGAAGTGATGAGGCCAACGAAGGCACTCACTTTTTAACAAGAATAAAAGAATAACACTCTTACCACCGTTCTAAAAATCACTATAAATACATATTTTTGTCCCAAAGCTACTTGTAAAATCAATTTACCTATTAAGAAATTTTGTTATCCGTGTATAATCCGATTAATCGTCACAGTCTCGGTCCCGATGGTGACGGTTAATTGAAGACTGTATTACTGGCATTACATATGTAATGAATGTATACAATGCAATATACACAAAACACGAGTATACACGAAAGTGTAGTTGGTAACCGTCACGCCTTGTATCTCGTACCCTTTGACTAGCGATAAAAAACCGACTCGCCTCGATGGCCTGACAAGAGAGAACATCAACTCATCAACTACCTCGCACTTGCGTTGCCTTGAATATACTGCTTCCATTACATAAGTATGTATAAGCCAATAGTATAGTGGACTATAAAATATTGATTATTTGATTATTAATTAGTATTATTTATCTAATTTAATTTAATCATAAGGATGATTAAGTTACTAATTTTGTGATCGATTATTGGAATATCCTAATAGTAGATAGATCATTCATAACTGGCCACCTATAATTTTAATAATTAACTGTATTCTTGAATCTAATAATGGGCATCAAAGTGTAGATTTCTAATTCATCTTCTGTATAGAACGAGTATTTGGATCCAAAGGCTCCAATATTTCTGAATAATTGAAAGGAAATAAAGCTTTTCGTCATTTTCCAGGCATAAGGTCGTATCTTATTTTTAGTGATTTTTCAGAAGAGCAGAAAAACAAAAACTACTGTTACATTTTATTTTGTAAATCATAAACGAATATAGGTACTTGAAGAATATTAGTGTGCAAATACACTGATACCTTAGGTTCAAATTGCATACCAATAAATTTGAATGTCTGTGCACATACCATCAAAATAGGGTATTACACCTTTTTTCGCAAACTGTTTTAAATTAATCCTGAGATCGTAATGAACCAGTAGAATTTTTATTTTAATTTTATAAAACCTAAAAATGCCTTAAAAACTATTTGAATTTTCGCACGGAAACGCTAGCCGCCATGCTGTTTCGGCTCGTGACGTCACTCCGTTAGTAAACAATACGACTGCAAAAGACCAAATAACAAGACTTGTGGTAATGAGTCATAATGTTTATCATTGGTGTCTTGTACCTGAATGCAACAATACAAGTGTAGAAACGCCACAAAAACTGTGGATTCAAGTGCCAAGTGATATTAAAATGAGAAACACTTGGTTGAAACTGGCAAGAAGGGATCCAAAATCATTGTCCACAAAGACTAGACTGTATTTCTGTGAAGACCACTTTGATGTAAGTATGCATTATAAATGGTAAATTAACTATCAAATAAACAAAAACAAAAAAAACTTCATGTTAATATTACAAAACAAACGTCGTATTTTGTAATGTATTTATAGGTTATAGTATAGTTTGATTAGCGAGCCTTTGCGCCTCAGGCACACTCGACTTTTTAGCCCTTCCACTTAAAATCCATTTATGCGCATGCGTAGTTAACTTTCAGCTGGAACACGCATGCGCACAAATAAATTTCAAGGAGAAGGGGTTAAAAATCGAGCATACCCAAGACGCTAACTTACGCTAATCAAACTATATGTACCTATGATATCTAGGGAGCTGAAAACTTCATAAATATTATATTCCATATTTTAGCTGGAAAATGATATGGAAAATTATACAAGTATGAGATAATGGGTTCTGTTAAATGAATTCGGATGAAACCAAATTGCGTACCATCCAGATTTGATCCTGATGACAAAAAATAGGTTAGGTTGGATTGTAATAGTAAACACAGGTATTATCGTGTTGTATACATCTTGTTATTGTACTTATTGTTAGAGAAAACTTCATACGATAGTTACTTACATTGCTATTTTAATATTTCTCAGCTCGGTTGAACAGAAATCAGGATTGGATGCAGAAAATTTCGCCACCATCAACGAATTTATCATTGGTAGATTTGTACTTTCTGCTTTCACAGAACCGTCTTCCATGATGCAATTTTAATAAAATAAAGGATAAAAGTCCGCAAACGTGATAATAACTTGTAAAATTTCAAAATAACACAGAGCACGACAAAAGACTAAATTGTGTACTACCGGAGTGACGTCACGTCGGAATCCAATATGGCGAATGGCGTTTTTGACATTTGAAAAACGGATTAAAAAAGACGATTTACAAAATTGAATTATAAAATTTACATTGCATTTTTATGAATAAATATTGACGTTTCTCGGCAAGACTACGATAAGTACGGCGCCAAGATTTGATGACACTTCCTTATAGAACTTGACAAAATAAAACGAAAAACAAAAATAAAATTTTTCGAGATCTCGCTTCATTTTCGAGTTAAACTTGTTTTTGAATTCCAATATATTGTATGTATGGAATGTGGGCACGAGTACGATATCCGAGGCGACAAAATTTGACAAGCGGATCTGATAGATTTTGGCATTCTAAGCAAAAAATAAAAAGTAAAAAATTTTGAAATTCGCCTCAGTTTTCGAGATATTGATCGTTAAACTTGTATTTAAGTTTTCATGAAATTCAGATATATTGTATTTAGCGAAATATTGGTGAAATATATTTATATCAAAAATCGAAGTTTATTGTCAAAACTGGCCTAACCTTCGGGCAAAGGGTAACCTTAACTAACCTCACCACTTAGTTTTTATATCAAAAATCGAAGTTTACCTTCATAACTAGCCTAACTTTCAGACAAAGGGTAACCTTAAATACAAGTTTAATGATCGATATCTCGAGAACGAAGCGAGATCTCGAAAAATTGTATTCTTGTTTTTCGTTTTATTTTGTCAAGTTCTATAAGGAAGTGTCATCAAATCTTGGCGCCGTACTAATCGTAGAAACCCCCGTTTCTCATTTACTTTTTTCGAAATCTATCAGAAACATGCATTTTTAAATTTTTTCTTACGTAAAATACCCTATTACATATTATGTATTCAAGATACGACCGTTTGTCTGATACATTATGTGAGGTTAAACTGAGATATACGTCTTAAGTTCACATAATATTACAATGGATAAATAAATAGCCCATAATTTTTTTTTTGCTTAAAGAAAAGGTGAGAATTTTAAATAAACTCAAGCAAAAGGCTTAGAAGATTAAAATATTTATTACAAAATAATGTTTTTTTTATAAAAAAATACGGGCGGTAGTAATTTTCGCACCAAACAAAAGATTGCAGGTAAATTCCGCACTCATATTTTGAAATTATCATGATCCTATGTGTATTTTCCGCACTAAACAATTGAAAATAAAACTAATTATTTTTTGATAAAATAATATTTAATTGGTGTGTATAATACATATATAGAGTGTCAATTTAAAAACAAGCCAGGTCTTGTAACCTTGGACCGGTAATAGGTAATTAAAATCTGTTAAGACCATTTCTAGGGCATGAAGGGGGAACCATTATAACCCGCTTGGGAAACTTTTGCAACCAATCCCTTAGACTCCAGCCACCCCAACCCTATTTTATCAAATTGTAAGACCCCACTTACGGTACATATTGGAAAGTTCTTTAAAAATGCTGTTCATTAGTACCAAATACAGTATTAAATTATCGAATATTTTTTTGAAGATATGTTAGGTTAGTTTAATTAGTTTTGAAAATATACTTCCACTTTGATATAAAACTAGGTGGTAAGGTTAGTTAAGGTTAGGTTAGGTTAGTTTAGTTTTGTCAATAAACTTCGACTTTGATATAAAAACTAGATAGTGGGGTTAGTTTAGGTTAGGTTAGTTTAGTTAGTTTTGATAATATACTTCCTCTTTGATATAAAACTAAGTGGTGGGGTTAGTTTAGTTTAGTTTTGACAATATACTTCGACTTTGATATAAAAACTAGGTGGTGAGGTTAATTTATGCCGTATTTACACGTGTTTAGTAACTAAAGCAGGTTACTTAATCAAGTTACTAAATTTAGTTACTTTTGTCATGTAGACAGTTGTATTTAGTGTAAGTGCAAGTAAGAAATTTAGTAATCTGTTTAGTCAAGTAAATAGAAGCCTGTTCTATTTACTTGTGCAAGTAGCTTACCCCCACTTTATTTTTTTGAACTTGCTGTTATTTGTACCAATGTAAACACATTAGTTTAGTAAAGTGTTTAGTAGATTTCGAATATACAAATATAGGCGCGTAAATATTTATTTATTGCAAATATTTTTTTGGGAATTTTTGTACTTATTGTACCTATTATATAAATTATAAATATCAAAAAAAGTCACTGAAGGTAACTTGATAAAAAATTGAATCTCGTCTGACAACCATTCTTCATCTAATAATAATAATAAAAAAAATATTTTATATAATATTTTTTTTTTCATTTTTATGGGATATATTTGGGACAAATCATATATAAATATAATAAAAGGTCGAACCAACAAGTCAGTTCAAACATAAATGTCACATTTTTTCTGATTAAATCGCTTATTAACATTTTCAGTCCCATGGCTTCGGCATCCGAAACCAAACAAAACATCTTCAGGAGGCCGACCGCGATCAATGATTAATTGATTAGTTGGTTACGCATTATGTGTGCGATGTTTATCATCATTCATCACACGGATGTGTTCCTACTCACACAAATACATACCAACACACACTACTCTTTTGGTTTCTATGTATAAAAAATTTTAAGATAAACAAAAAATACATAAAAAATATAATTTATATGTAGATATTTTTAAATAAAATTGATTTGAATGTTAGTGTATATGTAGTATGTACGTATCAAGTACGTATGTTTACAGTTTTACACATACATGTTGAACTGTGTTGAATCTATTTAGTGTTTGAATCATTTTATATTTTATGTATTTGTTTATATAAAAGATATAAAGTTTTTTTTTTTAAATATTGCCGGCTTCCGGGGAAGTTTACTATGAAAGTGCTCGGGCCTTATAGTGTTAATATATATGATAGATTTTTGTAGTGCACAACGAATTTATTGACAACTATGTACCATTTTTAATTTAGTTTTACTAGGTTATGTATTACTACTTCAACTAATACTAAATCAATTTACTAAATTGTGTGTAGACAGCCACTAAACAAAAAAATTATTCAATTTAGCTACTTGTTTTAGTTACCTGCTTTAGTTACTAAACCCGTGTAAATTCGGCCTTATGTTAAGTTAGTTTAGTTAGTTTTAACAATATACTTCGACTTTATACATATGTATAGATTAACAGATTGATTCTGACCGTTCAAAGTCCAACTCTATTTGTTGTGTATCCTTTTTTATTGCATTAGTACAATACCAATACATCATAGTGTAACAAAGATAGGAAACATGTTTGGTGGGCCAAAATTAATCTGTTGAAGTATATATTCTAATAAAAATGGCCAAAATAAATACTTTTAGTCATCCACTTGATTAGCGTTTTTAGTATTTCCCTTTGCCCGAATTCTTATGAAATAAAAGCAATTAATTGAAGATAAATCACTTGTCTGATTATCATTTTTAGCATTTTCCTTTACCTAAATTTTCATGATAATAATAGGGGCTAAGGAGCTAGCTGAATATTAATCACCTTCATAATTAGCATTTCCTTTTGTCCAAATTTCTAAAAAAGTGGTTTCGTTATTTTTGTGAATATTTTAAGAATAAATCGAATGGCAATTATCAAAAAACTCACCCGGTATATAGTTTGTCGTGTACATACTTATGTTAATTTTCTGAGCAGTACGGAATTTACCACATAAATTAATAAAAAGTTGATGCATTTTTTAATAAAAAAAAGTGTGGATTTTATATGCGCCCAAAAAAAACTAAACACTTTTTATTTAACTTTTTATATTCTGATCCATGAAAATCTATTCTAAATATTGTATATTGTGATTTAACATAAAATGTTTTAGACATATGTACGTATGTATCTTGAGGTAGGCCACATGAGTTGACTCCATCTGAATTCAAACATACCAGGCGAACCGTCGTATCTTCAGATACGTCCATTCCTCTGGAAAATATTTCCAACATAATATGTAGATACGCCGCATCAGACATAAGCTGTAACTCCTAAACTAACTGAGATAGATACGACGGTTAGTGTAATGCGTAGAGGCTGCATGTGAGATTCCAAAACTGTCATAACCCGAAAATCGATTTTTTTGAGATACGACCTTATGCCTGGAACGTAACGTTTTGTTTCATGGTTTCATGAGGATGTCATTGTATATAAAGAATTAGAGATGCCGAATATTAAAAGACTCATCCATCAATACAGAAGCTAGCATAATATATTAGGTAGGAAAGTTAAAAATTATCCGCACTTTTTCTTCTATATAAGTTGACGAAATATAGAGAGACTGAATGATCCAAATAAGCGGCAGCCGAAAGAGGCGAAATTTAGACCGTTAGAAGTATTCCAACACTTAAAAACGCAAACATTTAATAGTTTCGACAGTACAGCCAATCTCTGAATAATTATGATACCAACTAAAAATTCCGGAATGAAATTTGGTGACATTTGTTAACCAATAAATCAGATGTACTTTTCGAAAAAGTAGAGAGACTATGTAGTAAAATGTATATATCATCATAAAAATAGATTTGCTAACAATATTAATTTTCAACTAAAATACTCAAATAAACAAACTTTTTTTAATAAATTTTTCAAACTTTAGCATTTTCTTTTAATAAGTCCACACAAGTTAATAACAACTGTTAACAGTAATGGGAAATTTATTAGCTAGGGGATAATAGGAAAATTATATCGTAATAAACATTGCATTTTCAAATAAACTAAACTGTTTTAGCACTTATTTGCAAATAAAATTAACCAAAATGAATTTTTTATTAATGGAAATGAAAAATGTAATAATGCGGATAGTTGAAAGTTAATAGACGTTAACTAGAAGCTAATATTAGAAATTAATGCATGCAAAAAAATATCTGTTTGCAATACTCGTATATAACAATTAAAAAAAAAGAAACTATTAATTTATTTAAAATAAAAATAACTAATAATTATAATTGTTTTTCCGTACAATATTTTTTGAATTAAAAAGATGGCAATGTCTCTTATAGCATTTTTTCAATTTAATTATCTATTTAAAAATATAACTTTTTTTATTTTTAGTAAATCAAATATTTGCTTGGATAATTAGTGCATAAACCACTATAATTTTCCCGATTTCAAGTGCACGTCTCTTTTTGACATAACTAGCAAACTGTTTCAGTTGGAATCGTTGCCACAAAAATAATACGCTTAAGGGCGACTTTCCGTTTAGCACGTTTGTTGTTCAGGTAAATGTTTCTTTATTAAACAGAAGGAAATGTTATAATTTGATTAATTTGAATGAATCTTTTATGCAGATGTTTATATGCAAATTATTAGGTCTGACGTATACTACAATCATATGCATATCTGAGAAATGAATTAATTTGGTCTTTTTGTATGTGCAGCCCTCATCCATATCCACAACGCGTCCTGTCGTGGGGCCGGGCGGCCTCGGGGGAGATTCCGTCGACTCCGAATCCAGCCAGCGTCCGGAGAACGCACTCGACGCTCTGTTAGATGAACTTCAAACATTTTCAAGACCTCATACATCAACCCCCTTATCCCAACAACAATCCACTCACGCGCCAACAATGGCAGAAATTGGACGAAAAGGTAGTATGGATTCCCACACACTAACAGTTAGTACAGGTACTGGAAGTTTGCGACGGTTACATTCATATCCTAGTGGTTCAGACACAGATAATAGTCCCCCAATACAGCCAGCACCCCGTTCGAATATAGGAGTAAAACCTCCATTACCTGAACGCAACGCAGAACTTCTTCAAGCATTAGCCGGCAGGCGTGTTCCGCCACCACCGCCACCAAGAACCAGCTCTAGGTCCCCGTTAGCATCACCAACGTCTCCCAGTGTGCCACCCCGCACACCATCCAATCTTCAACATATTCAAAATGTTCAAAGTATGGTGCAACCACAAAATCAAAACACATCAGACTCCCAATCACAATTTGAATCCGCTAGAGAAAATTTAGGTCTAGGCACATTACGAAGAAATGTATCTGGCCGATCAAGTCTAAAAGAACGGTCACAGACACTACCACGAAACATTGGATCAAATTTGCAAGTGCATACGCACAATTCAACAGATGCAGAATTACAAAATGTGATGTTAACCACTAGCAACAGTAGCAGTTGTGAATCTGTCAACTCACAAGAAGGGGCAAAAAAAAGTAACAGACAAGAACAGTTAGAAATCCGACATCAAGAATTACTAAAAAAACAAAAAGCGTTACAAGAACAGTATGCTAGACTACAACAATTACAGCGTGGGAACAACGCGCTAACTGTAATCCCCCCCACTCCTGATTTATTACTAAAGAAAACCGGAAGTGAATCAAACATCTTACAAAAAATGGGATTAAACATGACAACGCCACAAATGACTGGATCGTTAACACACTTAGCCAACAATGGAAACAGTGCCAATCAAATTGTTTCGAAATCAGATACAAACACCCCAACCACAACTAATGCAAGCACAACGAGTAAAGTTTATGAAACCGATATCCTGTGACCCTTTGAAACATTTAGTTACTTTTGTATTTCAATTTTTCTTTCATTCAAATGAATTGCCAAATTATCATGTAAATTACCTCCTAGCTTTTCATCATAAGACATTTTTATATTCATAATAAAATTACTGTCTTTTCGTACTTAAAACTCACAGTTTCATACGTATATATATATACATATATTTTAGGAGAAATAAATGACAATTTACTTTTGTTAATAACTAGTTAGGTTAACTACTTACTAGTGCAGATATTTTACTTTAATAATAATTATTTATCATCAAATCAATATATCAATATGAAGTTAGCAATAGAATTTTAATCCTACACGTAACCATTTTTATAGTAATTTTTAATAAACAGAGGTGCATTCTTGTTGAATATATACATTTACATTTTTTTCTATTACAAAAGGACAATTTAATGCTCAGTATTAAAAAAGACGAATAAGTAAATCTGTGAAGTAAATTTACTTTATTCAAAGATATCGATATTACATAGCAAAAATAAAACTAAGGAAGTAAAATTATCGAATATAACATTTACCCTCTAAGAAATCTACCAAGTAAATTTTATTCCAAGATTAGCTTAACAGTTTGGTTTTAGTAGATTTTGCATACATTTTATTTAGTTATATTCATATCATACATGTCAAACATGTCCATACACGTTATAATACAAATTATATGTACAATATTACTTTTTATATTACAAACATGGAATACATTAATTAAAAACATATTATTATTGGCGTAAACAAAACTTAAATCTCAATATTTACATTTGTACGCACTGTGGTACCCACTAATTCCAAGATTTTATCCAAGAAAGGGACACAATTTATTCCGGTCGATAAGTGGCAAATGGGTGATAGTTTATGTTTTGAAATATCGATATTGTGTCTAGTTTTTAACGGTTTTTGTGTAATAAAATCAAATGAGTTTGCAACATTAACATTCAAAATAACTGTTAATAATTTTATACAAATTCTTAATTCATAGAAAATTATTGGCGTTTTTCACGTATTAAATTAACTAAGCTAATCTCCATTACTTACTCTGCCTTAAAATTACTACGATATATTCGTGGATCTTATATTAATTAAAGTAATTACTCAAAAACATGAGATAAAATAATAATTTGAGCAGTACTGGTAGGTTTGAACCATAAACTAATTTAAAAGCTACAAGTTCCCATCATAACTCGGAAATTTCAAGACCTCTTAAGCTCTTTAAAATTATTCACGCTGTAATTCTGAAAGAAAAAGACTAAATTAAAAATTGCTAACTTCATATTATTTTTCAGTTACGTTAAACATTTAACTATTTTTATTTGAAATGAAAAATTGAAAAAGGCCTATTATTAGATTTTTTACAAAACAAATATCAAAACTAAACAATACTTCAATGTTTGTATATGTAAATCTCATAAATACTAAATAAATGATGATATTAGCCAATTTTTAAATATTAAGTGAAATCAAATATTTTTATTTTTGACTTAATTTATTTTAGAAAATAAAATAAAAAATGAAAAAAATTGTTTTTTTATTAGAGGGAAAAAATTGTTACCGATTTTATTAAATAAAAAAATTATGAATTTTTCTTTTGTCAAGATTCTAGTTATTTGATATGTTACATAATTATTATTGTTGATCCATTTAAGGAAAAAAAGTGAAAAATGAATACATATAAATGGAACTATAGGTAATAATCAAACGCTATAATATTATTATTATTTATGTATTTAGTATTATATAAGAAAAAAATATTTATTAGTTATGCTATAAAAAAAAATATCAACAGATAGTTTAAAAAAAAAATATATATATAATTAGTAGTACAATAATTACTGTATAAATAAATTATTTGACAAAGAAAAGTCGTGCACATTTTGAAAAAAGTAACAAATTTGAATGTAACACAAAAAAAAAAAAATGTTTAAAAAATTAATTCAGGTGTGATCTTTAACAAATATTAATTACAAACGATTCAAAACTTTTTTAGAAATAATTTGAAATGAAAAAGGTAGCTCTCTATAAAGTTGTGTTTAGACAATGCATAATTCTAGTTGTAAGTTTGTACTCTTAATAGTTTTGGTAAAATGCGACAGTAACGTTATTTTGTCATTTGAACCAAAAGTTTATGTAACTGCATAAAATGAAGTATTTCAATTTTTGAACCTTTATTATAAAGAGCAGAAAATGATCTTATTGTTGTCTGATTGACACGAGCGCAAAAATATTAAAATTGTATACAGTAGAGCACCAATTTTTAAAACGTCATTGTCAGCATTACTTTTAGAAATTCCAGCAGAAGTATCAAGTACATAATATATCGTCAACTGGGAATTGGTTTGTACCACGTCCATTCCTTAAAAAGTTTTTCTAGATGGTTTTTTTGACGTTGAGGTAGTTGAGTTAATTATTTAAAAAAAAAAAAATATATATTTTAAACAAATGAACTTGGCACCAACCAATTTTTAGCTGACGATATATGCAGTAGATATGATTCGTTATTTGTTTGTAAAGAATAGAAAAGATAATACAAGCTTCAAATTATTTAGCAGCAAAATAAAAATAATTTATTATAAAACGAACACTATTTAGTTTTATTTGGAATTTTTAAACAACTAAAATTCAGATTATAATCTTAAAATATTTGTAAAGCGTCTTTGATAAAAAAAAAAAAAAAAAAAAAAAAAAAAAAAAAAAAAACTTGTCAAGCACCGCTTTTGGTGGTTACTTTTTCTTAATAAAACTGGTGCCGTACTGTACTTTTATTTAAGTTAACGCAGTTGCTTTAACCGTCAAAATAACGTTAATGCGCATAATTAATGAATAAAAATTGCTTGAAATGTCACTACATTACACGCACCTTTTAGTAAATTAACATTCTCAAAATAGGTATTGTTAAAATGTAAATGTTTAAAATCAAAATTGGTTTGATTTTGTAATTTTTATAGTTAAATTTCACACCAAAACCTACTTATACTAACAAATTCGTTTGAAATTTACACTGACAAACGCAAAATTACGATTTTTCCGTAATATATTAATAATTTATTGATATTTATCTCATATCAATATTTTAATTTTTTATAGCTAATTGTAAGATGTTATTTTAGAAAAATTTATATTTTTTTAAAAATTGTATATAACTGCTTGCTTACTTTTTATTTTTTTAAATATTTTTTTAGTTGATCGTGAAAAAGTCGTTATTTTGTCATTGTAATATTTCAGACAAAAGGTATTACCAAAGACTAAACTAATTCGTTTTATATTATGGTTAATACTTAATTTATTACTTGAAAGGTGGTAACAAGATACCTACCAAGATATGTTCTTGAACAGTCAAAGAAGTTATTACTGTATAATTAAGAATCTTCTGAAATTGACGTTTTATATATATTTCATAAATACATATTATAATTATTACTTAATTTATTTATTCGATTATTTTCATTTTGAAATTGCTTATTGTACAAAAAGAGGAAATAAATTATCATTTACCAACAAATTTTTTTAATTTCTTATTTTTATTTACCAAAATAATTTTCGTTTCAGTTAAAACATTGTTCTTAGATTTTTTAATCATAAATTTCATTTTTTAATAATAAGTATGAAAAACCCATGTTCTAAGATCGTAAAGTGAAATAAGAAGTGAAAACTTCTATTGATGATCGTAATCAATTCAAAATAAATATTTTATGAATAATCTTAATACTTTCATGGATGAATTAGGAACAACTGATGCTGAAGATTGAATAGTATTTTCAAGTAGTAATACTGTGGTAATACGATACAGCATTAACCCATTATAGACTGTGTTTTTTGAGGTGTCATATTTTTGTTTATTTTTAATATGTTCTTAATTATCTTAATTATGGTCTATTTGATGCTCTATAAGTATTTAAAAATTGATCTGACCTGTCTCTCTGTACTGAAAAGTATCAAAGTATAAAAAAATGCAGTAAAAATTAAAATATGTAACTAAATTATTCAAAAGACACGGTAAACGGCTAGTGGTACTGTACGATACCGGCAATGTTTACATACAATATGTATTTTTGCCTTTTATTATCTACCTATTAATTGTTACTATATTTCCCAATTAAAGCACTTATGAAGAACATATGATTATAACAAAATAATTATTTCACTAATATACAAAAAATATGACCACTTACTTGAAAGCTGCTTCCATTTTTCTGAGAAATTTTTGTTACACTTTCTTCAACCGTCAATCACACTCAGATAAAAACAATAACGGTCAATTTTGATTTCTAGAAGCATAGACCATATCATGTCCCTCCCACTTGTTTTCAAGGATGGACCTTTGAATGTCACAGTTTGCTAAGTGGCGCTGATGATAGAGGAGCATACTAAATAGAATTGGGACATGTGAGCATTTTTCATCAAATAGATGTCAAAATTAATTATCATATGATTGAGTACAAAAGTATCGTCACCAAGTTATGTGTTAACGAAGAATTAAAATGTTTTAATTTAAATAATCTTTCTATGTTGAATTAAAGTATTTTTTTAAATATTTAATTTATTTCCAATTTATTTTAGATGAATCTTTGATGAAAAATAGCGAACTATCAAAACTCATGTTCCGACTCTAATTTTATTCTAGTACATCAATGCCATCTGGTATATTAGTTACAGCGGCGTCATTAAACGGTTCATTTTTTTATAATGGACTAAATGGAGAGTGGCAGGGACATGGACCATGTCTATTGGCTACGATTTGCACTAATCAGCGCGCTGTATCTCTTCACGTGTTAATATATAGCGCCAAATTTAAACACACGATAAAATGGTACTGTTTGGTACCACCAGTCTATAATCTGTTAATAAATAAATGAACACAGATCAAGCTTGCCAACGGTCCGATTATAACGCTAGATCAGACATTTTTGTGTTTTAAGGGACAAGCAAGGCGTAGGATAGATAGTAAAATAGTAATGCCTATATTGAATAAAAAATGGTTGAGATAATTCAAAAAATTTTTATTTTTAGGAATTTTTAAATAAATAATTTTTTTTTTAAAATCAAATAAAATTTTAATATTGCTTTACTTAAACTTTTACGTATATGTATCCCTCCCCTGGTGCCTTTTCAAATCAAGATCACCAGTAATACCAGTTAAGAAAAGTGAAGTTGGCAAGCCTGGCACGGATACATATTTTTCACATACACAGTATGTATGTACGGTCGTTTTTCGTACTAAAAATAATCGTATAAAAAGTGTACTTGTACTCTATCTTTCTTATTGTATTCACATAATGATTGAAGAAAGGCAACAATTCTTCTCACTTTGCTGTTGTATTCACATTATGTCAGAAAAAAGACGACAGCAGCATAAGCCAGAAGGGGTTATTTTTTCATTCTAAATAATTAGTAATAATGAATGTAGAATATTCAGTTCAAATATCTAGCAACAAATGTATATCAAACAATAGTTAATACGAATACATATCCATGTTTATTTCGTACACAACAAACCTGACCATATATGATATAATACACATATTCATAATGCAAAATTTAATTCAGAAGAATTAAATAATTGTTGCAAATAAAGTATAATTTAAAAAAAAAAAATAAAGAAAATAATAGAAACATTCCGTGACAATAACAAAGCTAAACACAATCCGGTACAGCAGCGACAGACAGTTAGTTAACTGGTTTGTTTAGGTTCTCGACCCAAATTTACCCCGAAAAGCATTTCACCTTTGCTGGCCAATTACTGGCTGGAAGAAAGCATGCGCTATGGTTCATAGAAGTTTTCACTTCAAAATATTAACTATTTCAAGAGTGAATTTTTCTAATTTTAACGTTTTGTAATTCATGTAAAAAGGCAATATTCTTGCCAATATTTTTAACTCATTCGGTTTTACTCGTTTATTAAAATTTACTCTCACTTGAAATACGGTGCTTGACTATAATTAAAATTTGTGTCAAATGTTAAATAATTTTATGAATTAATTTATTATTATATAATTATGGTCACTTTCCAGGCATAAAGTCCTATCTCATTTTTAGTGATTTTTTTTTAAAACAGCAGAGAAACAAGAACTACTATTTACATTTTGTTTTATAAATGATAAACGAATGTAGATACTTGAAGAATATTAGTCTGCAAATATATTGATACCTTAGGTTCAAATTTATAAAACAAAATGTAACAGTAATTCTTGTTTTTCTGCTCTCCTAAAAAAATCACTAAAAATGAGATACGACCTTATGCCTGGAAGGCGACGTTATGTTTGATTTTAATGATGAAACATAAAAAATATTTGGTAATTATTTAGAAATTTTATTTTGAAAATCGTTATTTTTTTAATAACGATTAAAATTAGTGAAAACGCGCCATTCTTTGAAAATGATGTAACATTTTATAAACAGACATATCGATTTTGATAATTTTCATCGACAAAGTGAAATTGTCTTTAATTTTAAATATTTCTACTAGCTTGAATATACAGTAATAATAATCGCCCAGAATTCAAATAAATACTTAATTTTACTTTGACATCTTATGAATGTACATAATCAAAGTTTAAAGAATGGAGTATTTATTATAAGATGGAGATCTAACTCATATGAGAGGAATTGACAAAATTGGTCAGGAAAATGGTAAATATAAGGGCTTTCTTTTTTTACCACTCGTGGCGTTAATAATCTCAAAATACTGATGTGAGTATAGCGAATATAGTAACATAAAACGGATAAAACAGAATGTAACTACAGTACTTATTCTCAAATAGAAACACGCCGGGACTGGGGAAGTGAGTGTTTCCATTTGAGAATCACCAATGTCGGTTGATGATATTTAATAATAAGGAAATACATAGAAATTACATATGTATGAAATAAACTCTTATAGTTTAAATTACTTTATACTACAGATGTCCAATGGTACTGACTCCGATTTTACATAGTGACGTCAGCGAATTATACAATATAAATGACGCGACGCAAAATAAAAATTGTTAAGTTTATTTTAAAAACGATCGAAAAACCCACTTTATAACTGAGTTGAAAATTGAAAAAGATTCCAGAAGATTCTATTCAAAAGCTTACAAAGATAATATAGAAGCTCGAGTTTCCATTTGAGAGTGTCCCATTTGAGAATAAGTACTGTACCGCTTTCGAATCGTACGAACACGAGTGCCATCTTTGATTTGAACATTTTTTTGAATACACTGAGTTTCGACTCCTTGTCTAATCTTCATAGTTTAGAGGCTATAAAAATTGACATGACATCTGTTTGTTTAAAATCATGACGTCATTACAATGAGCTGTTTTCGCGCCAATTTTGTCATTTAAAGTTGTACAATTATTTTTTTGATAATTTTTACAGAATTTACCGAAAATAAAAAAATCACTAAACTGCTATGTAAGGCTTTTAGAATAGCTTTTTAGTTTCAGTCAAGTACCCTATTAACCACTTGTCAAAAGACGGAGGTTAATTCTACCAATTCTAAAATTCATTTGACAATTCAAAAAAAACCATACCAAACACAGAATACAGCTATATTGCTATCCAAACACAGAATATTGCTATCTCTATACTACTGAAACCAGCGTAACCAAAAAAGGATAGAAAATATGTTATATAATAATATGTGCACTGGGTTTAGTTTGTATTTATGTGATCTGTCTTGTGTGTGTGAGTGATCTGAGGCGTGTTGCGTAGTGTCGCATACGTATATATAATACTACATACACATGTATGTGGCTTCGTGCGGCGGTGGTAACAATGCCCATAACAATCAAAACGTGATCAAAACAATTAATCTACGCTCATCCATTTCACCGAACGAGTGACTACTAAGTAGCCTAACTTGCTCAGATCTGCACACTGCAGATTACACGATAGTAGTGCAAGTTCTGTATTCTGTAATACCAAATATTAACAGTACTTATGTGTCAATGTGTATTTGTGTTTACTATAACTAGATGACACTTATCGAAGTTACACAGTATATTACTATAACTAAAAAGCACATCAATATGCAATAAGCCACGATTACGTGTGCTTTTACATAGAGATCACAACAAAACAAGTTTTATAATAAATATGTAGAGAATATTGGTTTATGGCGTTTATTTCTATGTTGGTCATAATTAAAATTCGAATAAAAAATTAAAGTAATAGATATGTGTATATATAAAACGTACAAAATATATTTTAATTTACATACAGCTGTTTCATAGGCACTAATTTTATGTATTTCTAAATTACATCGTATTCTAATTTTGTATATATCACCGAAATGGTATTATATCCCATATTGGGGTACATATACAACAATACAACTTCATCTTTTGTAATTAAAATTTTGTTGAAGATGTAGTTGAAGATGAAAGTCAACAATATTCCAAAAACTAAACCACTACTTTATAATATTTTCTTCAAAACTATAGGAAAATTCATTAGTATTTTATCGTACCTCAATTACGTCAAAAAATATTCATTAGGTACTGTCATTGTTACATCTCTGAAATTTTAACGTCCTAAATCTAAAAATATTTACTGATTCGTCTCCAAAATTTCATCGCGAGTGGCGATAAAATTGAAAATTTACAAATTCTATGACGAACATATATAGCAGAATCCGGTAGTTATATAACATTTTTTTGAAATATATTTTAAATTATTTACATATATCGTTTATATTATCAAAATTTAATAATAACATCCAAAGTAATTAACTTATTTACCAGCTATGTAAAATAAGATAACAAGATCGTCGCTTTATTTACAACGGCATAAAAGAGATGACGTCACATCACTCCACTTGACGAAACAATTAGAACTATTTAACTATAAATTATAACGAGTAACTTTAAAATCTGTTAACTTTGTTAGTAGTAAAGATATCTGAATTTTTGTTTCAATTTTTTTTTAAGAAAGGATTTTTTTCGGATTTGTAGTTGATTGTGAACCTCAAAGGTCACATGTGAGATGTGACCTCCAGTATCAAAATGATCTAGCTTGTTTTCTTTATAAAACAAACTAGACAAAAAGTAACCACTTCTGTTTGACTTAGTTATTACATACTTCTTACTTAGTGTGAGCAATATTTTAAGTTTTGGAAATAACGCCATGACTCACAAAACCTAACACAACTCACATTCTAAATTAAAAGTAAAATAATTCCAGAAAACTTTAAAATTTCAGAGAAAAATACATAAAATGAATCGATTCTAAAAGAAAGAACTCTTAATGTTAAAAATTTAATGCACAAAGGCTTACTAATTGTAAATCTCTCATACTGGCATTAACAATACCTCATCCAAACCATTTTTGGACAAATTGGAACAGCTCTACTCACTCATTTTTTTATATGGAAATTCCTTACCTAGTTTTTATATATCTTGAATTAAAATAACAAACCATGAAATAAAATACATTTATACGTCTCTCGCATGTCTGTGTATATTTTTAGTGAAACTATTTAATGAACTTGCACCATATTCGACAAATGCTCAAACGACTAATTTTTGTTTTTTGTTTCCCTTAATAAAACGCACGTTTAAACATATTTATAAATGAAATTATGTCTTTGATTAACTATTTGAAAAAACTACAATTATTGTACTTATATAGACAACTATCAATTTTGTTAGTTTATTTATATTGCAATAAAATAATGAATGTGAAAAAATTGTAAACATTTTTTTAAAAAAAATCCTAATAATACTTCTATAAAAATAAAAGACACTATGCTGTGACATGGTCGCGCAAATTTTTATGGCATAAGTAGGTCTACTGGTAAACTTCTTAACATCAACTTTCCCAAAGAAGAAGTAAGATTAACTGTAAGTGAATAAATTAAAGTAGACTTAAACCTATCTTTCAAATAATGAACTCATCCACTTTAAAATGTATGATTTTAAAGTTCTAACATATAAAATCCATAAGCTTTAATACAATAAGTGAAAAAAGTAGGTACATTAATCACAAATACTTTCAAAATAAACTGATTGGCTGAAAATAACGCTCAAGAAACCATACTAGAAAATTCATGTTCATTTTCATCCCTTTTATCCCTTATTCCTATCAAACATAAAAGTCGTCTGTGCGCGTTATGCCTAAATTCATATCAACATTTGTATCCATAAAAATATAACAAAAGATTACTACTAAAGAAATACTCATTCTGTCATATGCCTGGGGATGAAATAGTGCTAAACGTATTAAAAAAAAACGCCGTGAGCAGCGGCGCCCCATCACGGATGTCAAATTTTTCCCTTCATTTTTTTTCCTTCATCTTCGGTATTGAATGTCTACAAGCGAAATGTAATTGAAAGTCTACAAGCGATTTGTCATTTTGGTGGTTTCAAAACTGATGATGAGTGTCCGGTTGATCGGGGTTTTAAAAAAAGGTTTTAAGTTTTTAAGGGCTGAATCTCAGTAAGTTTCAATTTTGTACCGATAGCAGTTAGCAAGAAAAAAGCCAACACAATTCGTACGAGGGCATTCCTACCCATGCTTATCCGCCAATTACCTTTGTGTTTTATTTTTAAATATTAAAAAAGGAACTTAAATAGTAAACTGGAAGGCCTTTATGAAGATATTTTTTCTTTCCAAAAAAATCCAAAATTTCTATTTTATAAATAATAAAATCCAAATTACTTAATATGTATGTATTTCATTTGTTATAAAAGTAAGTTCATTTTTTTTTAAATTTTTTAAAATTACTATTCGCCTACTTGTATTTAGAATAAAAATAATGCATTTAAAACACATTTAACAATACCATTGAATACCGATGTAAAAATGGGAGCAGTGGGGGAAAGTAATGTGGAATCCCTAAAAAGTATTAGCTAGATACGAACTCAATACACGTACAAAATTTCAGTCCCCTAGGTTTCCTTAGAAAGCCTCTAGACATGTTAGAAAAAAAGCACAAAAATCAAGGAAATATTGGCGTAAAAATCGTGGGGATAAGGGTTAAAAGTTGAAACCTCCAAAAAGCAGTGGCTGGCTATTAACTTAACCTGTACACAAAATTTCAGCCCTCTAGGTTTATTTGGGGAGATTTTGACCCGAACGAAACTGTTAAAAAACAAGAAAAATCATGTCCTTTTTGGTATAAAAATGGTGGGGGTAAGGGTTAAAAGCCGAGACCCCCAAAAGGCACCCCCTTGATACTAACTCAATCCGAATACAAAATTTCAGCCCTCTAGGTTTATTGAGATGACCTGTGCGAGTGGTACAAACTTCGAAAACGTCAAAAAAGCATAAAATTGTAGCTTAAAAATGAGGGGGGTGGGGGTAAAATATTAAAACCTCCAAAACCTAGGTACGAACTTTATCACCACACCAAATTTTATCCCTCTGTGTTAATTCTGGGGGCTGTGGGCGTGTTAGATCCGGCGAAAATCGTTTTTTCCCCCTCTACTCCCTCCAAACCATCCTAGGAAGCTGAATTTTTGATATCTTGTAGATAATTGACCGAAACATTATTTCCAACAGGTTTGGAAAAGTTGTATTGTTTTACCGCCCCCCACCACCACCTTAAAGGTTGGGTCGGATCCAAAATTTGACCCCACTTACCAAATTTCAGCTCTTAACTTCCATAGGGGGGCCCTACACATATTAAAAGGTAGCGGGAATATATATATATATATATATATATATATATATATATATATATATATATATATATATATATATATATATATGACATTTTTTTCTACAAAATCGTGTTCTACGGGTCCGAGATCGGATAGCGCCCCTACTCTCGCCTCTCGCCGTTCTTATCGTATTCAGCCAAATTTCAGCTCTTAACTTCCATAGGGGGACCCTACACATATTAAAAGGTAAGGTAGCGGGAAAATATATATATATATATATATATATATATATATATATATATATATATATATGACATTTTTTTCTACAGAATCGTGTTCTACGGGTCCGAAAACGGATAGCGCCCCTACTCTCGCCTCTCGCCGTTCTTATCGTATAGGCTGAATAAGTCTAATTTTTTCAAGGAAAAATTCGACTAAAAAGATCATGTTACATCTAAAAAATATTTAAAGGTTAGTTTGCAATAAAATTACTTGTATTATTTTTTGTATTGCAGTAAAAGTACTACTATTTTGTGAAAAAAAAAATGCACTGTCACACAGTGTCATCTGTGTTTTCTAACTGTAAAACACTTATCAGCTCACAATGCTGGCGTTCGCCAGAAATTTTATTACCCTAACGTTACGTAACGGAGCTTGTACTGTTACAAATCAGAGGGCTCCGATTCAAAAAAGTAATGCAAGTTAAATATTTTTTCACGATTTCCTCTGGTTTTTCACGGTAGAAATATTTAACTTTTGAAATACAGTCACATTAAAAAATTATGGAGTAAAACAATTAGTTACTAAGTTAGGAATTGTAGTTTTACTATCTAGTACTACATGTTCATTGTTTTTTAAATTATTTTGAATCAAAGCCCTATGGTTTGTAACGGTGCAAGCTCCATTACGTGACACTAAGGTAACAAAATTTTCTGGCGACGCCAGCAATATTTAATCAGTTTTTATTCATGGTGTCAACCATTCAGTGTTGTCAACTTGGTGGTTTTACCACTAAAACTAGTGGTTTTGAACTTCCCACAGTGGGGAAAATTTGTGGTTATTTTATCATTTATTTATATAATATTGTTCTATTTTTCTATTTTGTTAAGATTAATTCATAAAAATTTTTATTTAAAAAAAAAAAATTTTGTTGTCGAAAAGCGAAAAGCTTTTTTTTTTTTTGCTTGTCAATAAAGAGCTGGTGGCTTTTAGTGGTTTTTTAACGGTTTCAAAGTCGAATCTAGTAGTCTCTGGGAAAAAAAATTGGCAACACTTCAACCATTATATAGCACCATCAATTATAATTATCTGACAATTAACTCATGTCTAATAAGTCTCATAAGAATATTGTAGTTTTTTACTTTTATCATTTATTATTACACACGAAGTTTGTATTTTTTCGAATGTGTTTATATATACTTAACGAAAATTGGTTGGTGACAAAATTAACGAGAAGAACTGTCAACTAGTAAAAATACAACAGCGCAGCAGTTTTTAAACTAAATATAATTCTACATTTCATCTTACATGGTTTTCGGATAACGTGTCCCCAATTTTACTATAGATTACTTATTGTATCTACTATGTAAAAAAATAGTTGGGTGTATTAATTAAATCCACTTAACGCTGTTTGACCGTCACTCTATATATTATCTTTGATGATTATGTAGATGGCACTAGTAAGTTATACATAAGTACAACTAAAATTATCGTTCTGCACATTACAAACAGTTCCAATAAATACGGTTCATTATCATTTGATATTTTAAATAGAACAAACCTAATTAGAGTAACAACAATATAAATACATAGGAATTCTCTTTTTTCATAATTTTTTATTTAAAATATTAAAAATATAACTAGGATTGTATTTGATTTGAACATTTAAAAGAGAAAACACAAATTTTTTATTTAACAAATCTAGTAAGCACCAGATCCATAAGTTTTATCCCATATTACATACTGTTCTAAATCTTTTGTTGATACGCTTGCTCGTACTCGATTCAAAGCTGATTTAAAATCATCAAAATTAATTGGTCTCACCTAATGAAAAATGAAAATTGTATTTATAAACTTATTAAATGAACTCAAGTCTAGAGTTACTATTCAAGATTAACTTTCTCAAACATACAGGAGTGAATAATTTGAAAGTTGTCATTTTTATGATTCAATCAATAGGGGCAACAAATTACTGTATTTGGGAATGGTAGATATAATTCTTGTGATTTTCAAGATATGATGTATATACCTATCGGCAGCGCAAAGATTCTCACTCGCGCCTTTGGTGGTAAAATTAGAAGCTGTATCAAGTAAAAATATACGTATATGCTTAACTAGCGATATAAAATCGAATAACCAGGACATAATATTAGTATAATACATAGTTTTATGCCAATTCTGCGCAAATTAAACAAAATATTTTTCTTAATGTTGTATAGAATTGAACTAATTGATAAAGACATTAACTTCATGTCAAAAAATTTTTGAGAATTTTAAAGAAATTATTTCAACTGAGAAAATTTATATAAATTATTATTTTTAATCGTTAGAAAATAATGTCATTGTTTGGATTTAAGATTCAAAATTGAATTTATATAATATAGATCTGCGAGCAATCGAAAAATTTTTAAAGGGGCCACCACGGAGAAAAGTTTAGAAAGTTCGAACACCGCAGTAATAGACAAAAAAGATTACAAAATTTGCGGGCTAATTTTATCTAACAAGCGAACACTATTTAACAATTCGATAAGTAGTCGTTTATACTTTTTACATATTATATAATAAAACTGCATAAGCTTGGAAAACCAGCATTTAAAATAATTGTTAATTTACTAATTTGACACAATTTCACTAAATCATTGAAAATTATCTACATATTTGGCTTATTAAATTAAGAAAGTTAAATTCCATTATTTACTCTACCTTAAAATCACTTCAATATATTGGCCCAATGTTAATAAAATACCGTATTTGGATATAGTTTGAATTCAGTGTTTAATAGTACTAGCGCGTAACTATTTGAAAAAATTATTTTTAAAACGAAATTGCTCAAAAATACCAGATAAAATAATGGAAATTTGAGTATCAATCATAAAAACTAATTTTTATAAATCTTTTAAATATAGGTTTCCGTTTAAAAAAAAGCAAAAAAATTTTATTCCAACAAAACCGTAAGTCCTAGAAGCTTGGTAATACGTTTCATAGATGTCCCGCTTTGGTATTTAGTATTTTTGGATTAGTTGAATATTAGCTAAATAAAATAATTTTTAACTCTTAAATTATTCATCCTGTATAGTGAAAAGAAGTTCATTTATATAGTTTTTCAGAACTTCTCCCCACTAATGCTATTACAATTTTATTCGAAAAACGTGACTAAAAATATAATTTTTACCTCTTCTGGGTGTATTTTATCCATCATTGAAAAATGTATTGATCTTATTGGGCCCAGTGAAGCTTCTGCACAGAGGTTTTTCATATCTGCGCCTGAATAACCATCTGTTAACGTTGCCACTTTTTCTATATCCTGTTCAGATAAAGTATTTTTCTCGGTCGACATTAAACGCTCGACAATCTGTTTTCGTGCCTATCGCAAAAAGTTAAAATTTCAGAAAATTTTTTAAACATAAATAACAATTCAAACAAACCTCATATTCTGGTAATGGAATATAAAGTCGTTTAACTAAACGTCTTCTTGCTGCCTCATCTAACTCTTGCGGTCGATTTGTCGCACCAATAATTAAAATTCGATCATCTTCAGCAGTACCAGCACCATCCAGCTGAATTAAGAATTCCGTTTTCATCCGTCGAGAACTTTCGTGTTCTGTATCACTTCGTTGAGTTAAAAGAGAATCAATTTCGTCAATAAATATTACTGCTGGCTGATGACACCGTGCCACAGCAAAAAGTGCGCGAACCATTTTTTCACCGTCACCGATCCATTTTGATGTTAACGACGAAGCGCTAATACTGAAAAATGTTGATTGACTCTGAGACGCGATACATTTACCAATCAAAGTTTTACCGGTCCCTGGAGGGCCAAACAACAAAATTCCTCGAGGCGGACGTCGTAATCCTGTAAAAATATCTGGTCGAAGTAGAGGCCAAACCACTATTTCTTGGATAGTTTTCTTGGCGAATTCTAATCCGGCGATATCATCCCATGAGACTGGATTGCCCGTTTCCATAATTTCGGAACGGATTAATTCAACCATTTTCGGATCTATATTCTTCAGTCTTGGATCCACATCTTCTTCTTCTTTTGTTTCAGGTGAAGGATTTATAGCTTTCTCGTTTCTAAATAGCAAGTTCGATAATTATAGTAAAAAGTAGTATAGTGGGCATTCTGAATATTTCCGCTCTCAATAGTTCCGCTTCCCCAGTTTGAGACTCGAGCGTTACCCCCACTTTGCCACCTATTATAATATTTATTTCATAAGAGCTAAAAATGTTTTGTTTATATTAAATAAAAGAAAAATTACCTAAATTGAATAAATATAGTAAGACAATTTAAGTTTGTAACATAATTATTCGACTAACTGATCAGCATTGTTTATACTGTTCCACTGTTTCACTGATAGTGTATCAATTAGTGTCCTCATTATGTAAACAGATAGACATAAATTATTATGTGACATATATCGGTGTTAGGCATGCAGGTATAAAAATTAAATTAGAAAAATACATTTAGAGATGCGAGCGTATTCTTGCAAAATTTTATGAGGAGATACATATTTGATCAGTAAAAGAAAAAGGTTACACAATAGTTAATACTTTTTAATTAATAATTAGATTTTTAAAAATAAATAAAACAGAAATAAAATAAACTTGTTAACTACGTACATAAATAGATGATTATAATGAAAATGATATACCATTAAGTAATTATACCTAACTGTAAGCCCAATACCGTACATAGGTACATTACACTCATATAGTACAATTATGCATATCAGCATATCTATACATATGTTAAACGTAAACCACTAGAGTTTCGTTACATGGTTATATAAATATTAATTTAAATTTTTAAGTTACATTATTATTTTTAGACCCCCGTCTTGTTTTGACGCTCCTGGAAAAATTTTCAATTTTGACATAATCATAAATTAGTGAACTACAATTTCTAAATTTAGACATAAAGAAATTTATTACCTTGCTAGCGACCAATTGCAATTCGGTGGGGGAACAACAATTCCTCTAGCGAGCTATTCCCCTCGTTTCATTTTGCGGAACTATTGAGAAGGAATACTGTATATATAGTTTCCCTACCAAAGCTCTTACGATTTCCAAGATATTTAAGAAAATTAAAAAAAAAAAAAACTAATTTTCAGGGTTATGTTTCACCCCCTTAAACCGCTTATGGGCACAAACGAAATATGGCTCGTGATTAGTTCCAGTAAGATCTACAATCCATCAAAGTTTCAAAAATTTTTGAGAGATACAGTTGGATACCTTTCCTTGTTACTTGTTTGAAACAGCCTGTATTCAATATATATGTTACGGGTAATATGAGAAAACTTTCATTACGCGTACTAGCTTATGGCTATTTTCGGCAATCATCTGGTTTCTACGCTATTTTCGGCAATCATCTGGTTTCTACGCGATTTATCCGAGGTGTTCCGGTTATAACCAACAGCCGTTGGTTATTATACAATTTTTGTAACTTTTAGTTAATAAATTTGTTGAGATACATTTAGGAAATATTTTAGAAAATTTAAAATGATTAAAACAGCGAAAAAAAATATTTTATGTATTTTTTTCAAGACCTTACCTGCCTTACACAATAACGAAAATTTTTTTGTAACGTATATTTTTTTTTAAATTTTCATGCTTAATTAAAAAAGAAAAAATGCTTAAAAAAAATACTTTATGTATTTTTTTATAAAGACCTTACCTATACCTTGTACAATCACGAACATTTTTCCGTAGTATCTTTAAATACTATTTTATAACTAATATAATTATAATATATATATATATTTTTTTTTTTTTTTTTTTTTTTTCAAATTGAACTTGGTGAAATTTCTAGATTCACTCATAAGTCATAACAATCTAACAAAAATAAATAGCAAATGATACACGTGGGGTAAATTTATCTTTTCTTGTTGGACAATGGCTTTCCGAAATTTTTCAAATTTTCCCGAAAAATAGGGTTGGCGAGCAGAAAAAACATATATTATAAACTCTTAGATTTTGACAAAAAATAACATATATCAGGGTATCGTCGAAATCGTAGAGGGACATCTCGGAATGTTCCCTTGTGAGATAAATAGACACAATCTCTTATGTAATGTTTTTATACTTTTTGTTCAATTTTTAAAGAAATTTCGATTGTTAGTATTTGCTGTTATTGTTGCCATGTTATTTCTTTAACGGATGATGTAATACTGTATTTTGATAAAACAAACATTTAAACCAAGACTTTTTGGATACAACGCGTCTTAACCGATTTGTGTTAGTTAATAGAAGAATCGTTCGTGTATTCGTGTATTATCCACGACATTCGTATAATACGCGTATTTTCTATTTCGTGCGTAACATACAATATAGTAAATTCACATAAACCATTCATTAAAAGTTTACGATTTTTTAAATATAGTGCATTTTTTAAATACTTTTTGTAAGGTTTTCGCCTATAAACAACTGAAATACAATATTTTTACCTTTCTCTTGTTTGGGTTATAACAGAAAGAAACACCAACATTCTTATTTGTACGGAACATGGTATTTTTGACATCAAATTTGGATTATACATTAATTTTTGACCCTATTTTTGAGAAATTATATCTTACACATTTAGACAGATGTAAATAAAACTGGATGTGCTTAAAGACTATTAATAATACCCTATTATCTATATAAACTTTTTTTGTATTTACGATCGACTTTCTTTATGGAATCGCCTTAAAACATAAACATCTTTCCTAAACTTTACAGAATTTTAATATAAGATTTTATAAAGCAATATCACTGTAGATTTATACTTACGATTCAATATCTGGTGGCACAAATTTGCTAGTAACTCCATAACGCACCCCTAGTGTTTTTTTCTGTACACCTCTGAACTGGTATTGATTACTATTTGAATTAGCATTAGTTTGCTTATTATTATTAATATTTTGTTTAATCAATTCTTGGCGAGCAGTTAAAAATCCATTAGCATTATTATTCTGCTCTTTATTATCTGCAACGTTTGGTTTTGGAGCATTTCTTCGAGTAAAGTTTCCAAATGGACGTTTATTACTAACTCTTGATTGGTTTATGCTGAGTGTGGAATTATTATTGGAATTTACATTTACACCGAAATTGATTTTTTCAGGCACTGATTTAATATGTTCTGTAAATGGCTTATCTTCTCTTGATTTAAAATAGTTTTGTAATTTAGAAACATCTGATAACTTAATATTATCTTGTTTAACAGATTTTATTAAATCGTTAAAATGTTCATTATGAGTAAACAAGCCGCTTTTCCATGTTTGTGGTTTTGATATTTTTAAATTAGAAGTAAGAGCAGAAAGAACATCAGTGTAATTGTTTACAAATGATTTTTCTCGTTGATCAATAATATCTGAATATTCTTGTAAATCATTTTCCAAAAAACGAGTTTTGGTATGTTTACTATCATTTTCCGTATAATTAACTGCATGTGTTTTGATCATTAAACATTTTCTTTTATTTTGAGCTTTCATTAATTCATTATTAGCTTCAGTAAATAAACATTTTTGATAATGTGGTATGAAATTTTCTTGTTCGAAATTACTGTCCATTATTGTAAAAATATATTAAAAGATAAATGACACTGATAAGTATATAATATATCTAAAATTTGCGTTAAAACACAGCAGAAGTTGGAAAACTTGGAAAATGCATGATAAAAGAATAATTCAAATATGTAATTCAAATTTAAAATAGTACCATAAATAAATAAACAAATGTCATTTTTTAATTATAGATAACACAACCAAAATGAACATCATAAAGGACCGTCCACACGGTCAACCTCTACCATCGACTTGGGCAAACAGTTTGTGCAAGGAAACATGTACATTATGGACGGAAAAATTGTATCTCGTACAATGCCATTGATGTGGCTTGCGTAAACATCGCACTGCACTTGTGTTACAATACTCATTCATACTGTAACACAATTTTGATGTTCCTTTCACTTTTTTACACGCGCGTGCACGCGTCTGTGTAATACAGATTTTTTCGATTTTAACAGTCGGTCTTATCCATGGATAAAGTACACCAGAATTTTATTTCTGAAAGATAACCAACTTCAATACATTTTTTTAACTCTCTATGCGTCTCTATGACACTGAGAACGGGGGCAGCGGGTTTAGATCGTTGTCGTAATCATCATGTGTAGTACACTTGGGAAGAACAGATATGTCACTATAATAACTTTAAATTATCTTTAGCCTTATTCGATAATGTAGGTTACTACTAGTAAGATAATCCACTAAAATTCTCCTAATTACATTTTATTTTAATCAGTTTTTTCAAGTTTACAACTCATACAATAATTATAAACTGTTATATTTGTTTAAAAACTCAAGTAAATTTATTTTTATTCAAAATTATACATTAATCAAATATTTCGTAAAAGAATATCACTATCAATAATTCTAATTTCCGACAAGTGCGCTCCCATTTTTCTGCAACAGATAAAATGTATTCTAATTAATTTACTGTTATAATACAATAAGTAATTATTTTCAAATAAAAATAAAGTAATAAATGTTAATTATACTTACCTCCAATAATAATTAAGTAAAATTATTAAATTTAATATTGAACTCAAAAAAATAGACGAATTACTCATAAATAATTCGAAAAAAATGAAAATTTCTTGATAGAATTTTTTGTAATTGTTATACTATACAAATCTTACAAATTATAAATTTCTAAAATAATAGAATAAGTTCTATGAACAGTAAATTCGACAGATATCAGCTAGTAGCACCACAATTACCATTTTTTTAAATATGTTGTGCAATGCTACTGCACTGCGCTCTGAACTCAGTACCAAAATAACCACCTGCTAAGAAAAAATCCTATAATTTAAGTGAGTGCTCTTCCATATATATATATATATATATATATATATATATATATATATATATATATATATATATATATATATATATATATATATATATATATATATATATAGTGTTATTCTCTATGATCTTATCAGTGAGGTTTTGTCGTCCTTTGGGGCTTCCGGGGCTCAACCCCGAAAGGAAAATAAACTGGCTTCAACGATATGAATATTATAATTTTAAAGCTTATAATGTAGTATGTATTATTAAACGATATTTTTCAATTATTATTTCTAGGAACTAGCGTAACAAACAGTTTAAATCTCTTCTTGGGGCTGGTCGCCTTGATAGGCGTGGCTTACATTAATAGCGTGATCTGTGTCTATACAGAGAGTGACATCTGTGAATTCGTTTTATTTTAATGAAGAGTAAAAATCCATATATGTATTATAACTATATGGCCAATCCCTATAAGAGGCAGTGGTTCCGATGAAGTGAGACGGATAGACATCGGGTAGAGGAACTTCAGTTGTTTTGCGCAGATGCATCAATTAGTGTTTACCGTGTTTACTCTTCAGATTGGTTCATATTACCACCAAGAAAGTCGCATTTGCGCAAAACGAACAAAATACTTCCAAATCTGCACCGTGATGTTGGGACGTTTTTTTCATATCCATTTGGCTATATATGTATACTACATATATGTAAAAATCGCAGAAACATTTAGAAAAATTTTTATAGCAAAAATAGTAGATACTAAATTAAAGCATACAATAATTCTTTTTAAAAATACCTTAAGGTTGTTCTGGTATGAGGACTAACTAAAGAGAAATGTATAAAAAATTGCACAGAGATTTTCAAAAAAGTGTTCCACTATCCTACGAAAGAAAAAAGAAATCTGGTCGCTGAGAGTCGAGAAATAAATTATGAAAGTTGGGTGAAAATGTATAGATTCTTATGGAGACATGTAAATTTTTTTTATTTCGGATTTAAAAAGAAATAGTTGTAATAAAAAGAATTCAATAAAAAACTTAAATGATGTAACTTAACCGATAAGGAATAAATTCTCAAATTTTTAAAGCGATCCTGTCGACTGAATGCGAGATTTTTCGATCGAAAGTAATGAAAACGCATGTCGTAATGGCTTTATACGTGAATTATGGCAACACTGTTGACGTCATAATAATATATATGCAAATATATATGTACTAACTACAACGTGAAATGTATGCAATGTGTCCACGCCATCTATTAATGGGTGATCATGGTATCATGTTAATAGAATCGTCGTTAATTCTTTCTTAATTGGTTTGTATCTGAGCTTATCTGCTAATGTAATGTACATATGTATGTACATAATTTATGATAGAGTTGGAACAACACATGTTGTAAATTTAAATGCGTACATACATACAACACTAGAAGCCAACTAATATCAAAAAAGTGTAATTGGCTTGGAGTCATTTGGAGACGTGTCACAGCTTAAGGCATTAGTCAGTCCGTGTGCGTCGTCGAACGCACAGTGCATTGTATGTACATTGTTATCATTGTTAGTTGGACACGTTGAACAGCTCTCTATGGTAATACGTGTGTTGCAGTAGTGTGCGTAAATACGCACACTACTAAAAAACACCAAACTAATACATTGCAAACAGTGTGTAT
The DNA here is from genome assembly GCA_035578155.1 of Brachynemurus nebulosus. Classification (NCBI taxonomy): domain Eukaryota; kingdom Metazoa; phylum Arthropoda; class Insecta; order Neuroptera; family Myrmeleontidae; genus Brachynemurus; species Brachynemurus nebulosus. The sequence goes on along the minus strand of JAPWDM010000001.1, from coordinate 47,266,374 downwards.
CTACACAAACAGAATGGGGAGATTTATTTCATAAACTCATTACAAGTGGAATAGAGACATAGACAATCTAGTTTGACCCCTTGGAAATATAAAATAAATGCTGCCATCTAGTGTAATCTCTCTATAGTAGGATAACTATTATGGGTTAAGTTAGGTAATAATTAGATGATGTTTCAATCAGGGTCACTAGATGACGACACTTTTGCATCTTACCGATATTTTAACGTTGAACCCAGTGTTGTTGAGGTTTACAGAAATAATTCACTATTTAAAAAATTGTATAAAAACAATTTCTGTCGAAAATATTTACGAAAGTATTTAATGACATTTAAACATATTTTAATGTTATAATTATATTTGTATATATTAAAAATTAATAAATTTCCCCTTTGAAATTTCGTTGGATACAGATGGCAATACTTTTAAAAAGTAATGCTTTAGTATAGGATACAGTATCACCACAATTAAAAAACTAAACCTCATACCATAACTACCTTAAATACAATAATTTTGCGATTTTTTTTAGTTTTTACGATAAATAGTAGAGGTTCAGATGCTTGATTTGGGGCTAAGTTTTACAAGTCGCATTCGCTATTGGATGCTTGCGCGCTTTCTTTGCAATAAGTGTTATTATTCAAGAATTCGTTTCGTTGTTAATTTTTTACATGTAATGCAGTTAAAAATAGATTAACTATGCAGATTTTATTTCTTATTTGATTTTTTCTAGCAAGTCTGACATAATGTGCGAAATACATTAGCGCCGGTCAAATTTTAGGTCACGAGAACGCTACTGAGTCTTATTTATATCAATATGCACACGCCCTATTGATTTGTTTCTTTTCACAAAATATCACTTTTTTACAAATTGTATAAATAAAATTATAAGCTCAACTATTCAGCGGAATTGTAAAAGTTAGAATTTAAAAAAAAACGCCGTGAGCAGCGGAGCCCCATCACGGAAGTCGAATTTTTCCTTTCATCTTCGGTATTGAGTGTCTACAAGCGAAATGTAATTGAAAGTCCACAAGCGATTTGTCATTTTGGTGGTTTCAAAACTGATGATGAGTGTCCGGTTGATCGGGGGTTTAAAAAAAGATTTTAAGTTTTTAAGGGCTGAATCTCAGTAAATTTCAATTTTGTGCCGATAGCAGTTATTTTTAAATATTAAAAAGGGAACTTAAATAGTAAACTGGAAGGCTTTTATGAAGATATTTTTTTTTTCCAAAAAAATCCAAAATTTCTATTTTATAAGTAATAAAAATCCAAAATTCCTAATTTATAAATAAACAGTGACTTTAATAATACTTTTAAATTACTTAATATGTATGTATTTCATTTGTTAAAAAATTATATTCACTTTTTTTTAAATTTTTTAAAATTACTATTCGCCTACTTGTATTTAGAATAAAAATAATGCATTTAAAACACATTTAACAATAGCATTCAATTCCGATGTAAAAATGGGAGAAGTGGGGGGAAAAGTAATGTGGACTCCTTAAAAGGTACTAGCTGGATACTAACTGAATACACGTACAAAATTTCAGCCCTCTAGGTTTCCTTAGAGAGTCTCTAGACGTGTTAGAAAACAAGCAAAAAAATTAAGGAAATATTGGCGTAAAAATCGTGGGGGTAAGGGTTAAAAGTTGAAACCTCCAAAAACAGTGTCTGGCTATTAGCTTAACCTGTACACAAAATTTCAGCCCTCTAGGTTTATTTGGGGTGATTTTGACCCGAACGAAACTGTTAAAAAACAAGAAAAATCTTGTTCTTTTGGGTATAAAAATGGTGGGGGTAGGGGTTAAAAGTCGAGACCCCCAAAAAGCACCCCCTTGATACTAACTCAATCCGAATACAAAATTTCAGCCCTCTAGGTTTATTCGGGTGACCTGTGCGAGTGGTACAAACTTCGAAAACGTCAAAAAACCATGAAATTGTAGCTTAAAAATGAGGGGGGTGGGGGTAAAATATTAAAACCTCCAAAAAGCACAACCTAGGTACGAACTTTATCAACACACCAAATTTCAACCCTCTACGTTAATTCTGGGGGGCTGGGAGCCTGTTAGATCCAGCGAAAATCGTTTTTTCCCCCCTCTACTCCCACCAAATCATCCTAGGAAGCTGAATTTTGTATATGTTGTAGATAATTGACCGAAACATTATTTAAAATCGGTTTGGAAAAGTTTTATTGCTTTTCCGCCCCCCCACCACCCCCTTAAAGGTCGGGTCAGAAAAAATATTTGCCCAAAATTTGACCCCACTTTGATAGTATGAGGTGCCTCGAAAATGAGCCCCATTTACCAAATTTCATTTCTTAACTTCCATAGGGGAGCCCTACACAAATTAAAAGGTGGCGGGAATATATATATATATATATATATATATATATATATATATATATATATTTAATTAAAATTGACATAGTGTTTGAAAAATTACCAAACCGGACCGGCTGGGACTCGAACCCGGATCTCTTGGTTACCAGCCAAGCGCCTTACCAACTAGGCCACCGATCACTTGTTCGAGTGCCACTCCAATTCAGCAATCAATCAAACATAACCTCTCTCTAATGCGAGACGCAGTTTTATACTTTTTAATTTCAATTGTTATCGAGTGCCTGTGAAACATTATTAGTGTATGGCGGATTTTTATCCGTATTTAAACATACACCAATATTCATATGTTCACTCAATGTCCAGCTTTGGCTGATACTTGAACACTCGATGTACTTTGGCAAATGGCCAATTCATTATGTTAATTAAAATTGACATAGTGTTTGAAAAATTACCAAACCGGACCGGCTGGGACTCGAACCCGGATCTCTTGGTTACCAGCCAAGCGCCTTACCAACTAGGCCACCAATCACTTGTTCGAGTGCCACTCCAATTCAGCAATCAATCAAACACAACCTCTCTCTAATGCGAGACGCAGTTTTATACTTTTTAATTTCAAATGTTATCGAGTGCCTGTGAAACATTATTAGTGTATGGCGGATTTTTATCCGTATTTAAACATACACCAATATTCATATGTTCACTCAATGTCCAGCTTTGGCTGATACTTGAACACTCGATGTACTTTGGCAAATGGCCAATTCATTATGTTAATTAAAATTGACATAGTGTTTGAAAAGCTCTTATCGTATAGACTGTATAAGTCTAATTTTTCGGAGAAAATTCGACTAATGAGGGGGGTGGGGGTAAAATATTAAAACCTTCAAAAAGCACAACCTAGGTATGAACTATATCAACACACCAAATTTCAACCCTCTACGTTAATTCTGGAGGGCTGCTGGCGTGTTAGATCCAGCGAAAATCGTTTTTTTCCCCCCTACTCCCTCCAAATCATCCTAGGAACTGAATTTTGGATATGTTGTAGATAATTGACCGAAACATTATTTTCAACCGGTTTGGAAAATTTTTATTGCTTTTCCGCCCCCCACCACCCCCTTAAAAGTTAGGTCGGATCCAAAATTTGCCCAAAATTTGACCCCACTTTGATAGTATTGTTGTGCATCGGAATGAGCCCCATTTACCAAATTTGAGCTCTTAACTTCCATAGGGGGGGCTACACATATTAAAAGGTAACGGGAAAATATATATATATATATATATATATTATATATATATATATATATATATATATATATATATATATCAGACATTTTTTCTACATATTCGTGTTTCTACGGGTCCGAAAACGGATAGCGCCCCTACTCTCGCCTCTCGCCGTTCTTGTCGTATAGACTGTATAAGTCTAATTTTTTCAAGGAAAAATTCGACTAAAAAATACAAGCTGCTGCAGATGCTGGCTGCAAAAAGTCTCCTATATAACCACTACACAACGCGTGCAAGCTCCCTACATAATCACAGCCTAATGGTTTGGTATTTATATGATTTAGATTTACTCATATTTACTTCACTTAGGTCCGATTTACATTAACGTTCTGCTCTCACTCCGATATCACTCCGCTCCAGGTTCGATAAAATATTCTTACACAATAAACAATGAGTGTATTCACGTCATCGCTCTGATATCGGTCCGATATCAGTCGCGGTACGGTCCCGTTTCAATGCCACTCCAATATCAATACCACTCAGGTAATATTTTATTGGAGCGATATCAGACTTGTTATGGCTTGTTACCTATAATGTAAACACTTTCTTGATTCCACTCCACTCCGCTTGCATTCAGTTGTTATGAAAAGATATTTGTATCGAACTGAGACCGAACTGGGAGTGTACTCAGAGTGGCATTATAATGTGAATAGAGAACGAATGGGTACCAGCATGATATCAGCACTGTAATGTGAACACAACAAGATTATATCGAATCGGGAGCGTAATGATATCGGAGTGAGAGTGGAGTGATTAATGTAAATCGGGCCTTAACTTCACTACATTTTCTGATAGTTATTTTACGTACCTATACATAATTTCACTTTGGTTATTATGAGCAGGTACAGCTTGTTCATTTCTACTTGGCGGCTGGACTTTGAACCTCATGCATATCTGTATATGTGTTAGTGTGTATCAGCATATCTACAGAGTGTAAGTACACAAATACTACCACGATACTACAACACTACTTACACGAATATGTTTTTGCGCCGATTCTGTAACCCGCCAAGTTAAAATGAACAAGCTGTAAGTGGCTAAGTATAAGGCCGGTCGTACACTGGATACGATTACGTACGAAATTCAGTTGTACGTATACATACGAGTACGTACGATCGTTTCTGACAGATGATGTATTATGGGAGCTCGCACACTGTATACGCTGTATACGATTCAGTCGTATGTATACAGACGTACAGTTACGACATCCGACACAATTCAATTTTGTTTGAATTTATTTACGTTTACGTACGATTAAATTACATCAAATCTGTCATTATATGATGAAATTCACCAAATTCACCCCTTTTTGCATATAATTCGTTTACCCACTCGGTTCTACGATAAAGACGATGGCGTAGTTTACGTGTTAGAAGACAATTTTCTTAAAGATATAGATTCATGTCGAATGAATGTTATCAGAGAACTGCCAATAATTAACTGATAGTGTCGGACATACATGTAACCAGTGTGCGAGCTCAATTCATACGACAAGAGTCGTATAAATACGTACGTACAAAATCGTATCCAATGTGCGACCAGCCTAAAAATAAATTAGAAGATTTTTAGCTCAATATTTGTCAACCAAGGTCAGTGAGTCTTAAAAATAAATTTAAAAAAATTATAAAATATAAAATTTATTCAAATATGTTCAAAAATCGAACATACAACATAAAAAGTACAAATTTCACAAATTTGAACAATAATGCATTTATATTAAGATTCCGACTTTTTTAAATCTGGATCCAACAATTTTAAAACTGCACCAACCAAATGCAATGATCCAGTTACTAATACACACGGTTGAGTCTTCTCAGATTCAAAAATTTTTAGCGCATGTGAAACGCTTGGAAGAACATTAGCTATTGAATTAATGTTTGATGAATTCTCGCAGCATATATCGCTCCATATTTTTCTATGTTCTTCACAACGTAGTAACTGAACATTATCGGGATTGTTGAAATTTTTTTGATCTAAAACAATATTTTATTTATTTATTAATATAGAAATAATATGGATGTATTGCATTTTTGTAAGAGACAAGTTCTAAAATTATTCTAAAAAGACAGGAGTAGGATAGTTAATACCTATGTGTACAACAACATGAGCCTGTCAGTGAACGACGGCGAACAACCCTTACACGGTTTAAACATTCTGACTCTTGTTTTAATATACATATATTCTACTTCATTTTTGTTTAAGGGATTTTTTACAAGTGATGTGCTAAAAAAAAAAAAAAACTTTTTGGGGATTTTTTTTTTTTTTTTGTAGAAATTATTTATTGTAATGAAAAAAAAGTTTGGTATACATTAAAGTGCCGATATTTAAGTGTATATTGAATTTGTTTTTCTTTTTGTCTGACTTTCCATCTACTCTTGTAGGCCTGTCGAATGTCACACGTAAAGAGTCTCGCCTGCTAAGCATATAGGATTTCGGCCCAGCGGCTTTTTCTGCTATTCTTTTTCATGAATGTTGCTTATAGTGAGTAATGTTCGAAAATATTAGATGAAAAAGCCTTCATCTTCATTAGATCTCTACCCCCTATATTGTCAGAGATATGGGGGGTAACAACCCGTAACTAAAATTTTTTTCTTCAAAACTATTGAAGATAATTACATGAAATTAGCAGAGGATGTTGATATAAAGCAGCTTTATATTATACAATTTTTTTCATTCGTATGACGTCATTTATTACATTAAAATAATAATTGAATTTTTGAGGGTGCGAGGAGTTTTAGACCAACTCCTTGAGTGACACCTACCAACAAAATATATGTTATTTTGCTCTTACATAGTTATCGTGTGTAGAAATTTCAGCAAGGTCAGATTGGCGGAAGGTGTCTTAAAAAATATAAATTTAGGTTAAGTAGCAATAAGACACCCCCATGAGAAAAACTAAGGTCGTGATCTGGATGACTGACTACGGATGACTGTCGACGCTGAGTACAAATCTGATGTCAAAAAATTATTATACCTCTTAAATTTTTGTATAGAGACACAAATATCCCTTAAATATGTGTAAAGTTATGAATATCAGTATCATTACAGAAAGGAATATGATTGGACTCTTTGCAATCCGCGTGCCTCATATTATTGCCAAGAGCTCCATCAAGGGTGTAACATTTACCGAGAAGGTTGATTCGCCCTCTACAACTGTTTTAAATCTCTCTGGACAGAGATTTACGTAATGACATCTTCTAGTTTACAAGTGCATCTGTGTGCGCTGCATGCTTACCCGGCGAGACCCTTTTATAATTCAAAACGGTGTCATCGATTCAAAAGAAACTACAAGTCCGATATAAGACTATCTAGAATCAGCCCATCAGACCTCATACTTTTTTTGGCGCCATTTTGAATAAAAAAGTACGAAAAATTACTCTGTTTTTTTTTACCTTTCAGGCGTTCTAAAAAATCTAATTTTTTATATTATGGCTGATTCTAGATAGTCTTACAAAAAACACCATAATAAAAAGAATGCATCCAATTTTAGTCCAATCGGACTTATAGTTTTCTGTGGGCTTGTTTTGGGTTGTTGTTTTCTTTTGTTTTGTGTTTTTTTTTTGGGGGGGGGGTGGGGGCTGTGACCTTTAACAGGCTTACGAGGGCCGATGGCTGACCAAAAATAAAAGAAAAAATATTCAAGATACACTTAATTATATTTACTTTAATGTACAAAAGTTTTTTTTTCATTACAATAAATAGTTTCCCGAAACAAAATTCCAAAAAAGTGTTTGTTTTTTTATAACACATCACTTCTAAAAGATCCCTTAAAAAACTAATTTTGTCGGGTGGAAAGGAGGTAAGAGAAGTGATAAAGGAGGTAAAAGAAGAGAATACCACATGCACAATCAATTATAGATTTTTTTAAAACTAAAAGGCTCTGTACTGATATTATTATATCATCTGATATCTGATCTGTGCTATGATTTTGTTGGTTATTTTGTTAAATTTTATAAGAATATCTAAGTTCAAAAATATTACCATCAGATGTCTCTTCATTCACAGAAGCGATGTTCGGAGTAAAGAGAACCATGTTAAAGGAATATTCCTTTAAAATTTTTAAAATAGGTAATGGATCTCTATCGCCTGTCATGTTAAACAAAAGAATCTTTTGACCAATATAATTGCTGTAAAATAAAAATAAAATTATAATTTTTTCCCTAATAATTGCAGCTTAGCCAATTTGATAAAAAATTCATACTTGCTATTTTTTTTGAACCAATCCAGACATGCAATTATACTATCTAGGGTATGCGCCCCATCTAGATAAAATCTAAAAATAAAATTTGAAAAAATAATTTATCGAACAGATTTTTGTAACAGTAAAACTATTTACTTTGCTATTGATGTATTTAAGATTTGTGTTCTACCGGGCCACCGACAATTCAGAATTCCTTCTACTGTCTTTCTACATATTTTCTGTCGATCTAGAAATTAAACAATTTAAAAAATTTAAAAAAAAAATGCACCAACTACTTACAGTCTTTTTTTAACCAGGCATATGAAAGTCGAATAGCTAAAGCTATATTTATTTTCTGAATATCTGGGAAACTAAAAAGGGTCAATTTATCTTGTGAATTAAATTCGTAGTCTTCAAAGTTAGGAACAATTTCTAGAGAGCACTGTAAAAATATATTGTAGAATTTTTAGATCTAGCTATAAGCCAAATCAATTAAAAATGGTCTGACACCATTAACACATGAAACAAAATTAGACGTACAATTTTAAGTTGCTCTAGTTACTTTATAATAAAAATAGCAAAGACTTCGAGTTGGTCTAATGGAATTTTAAGTAACTTCGCTCTTGTCTGGTAGATTTTTAATTCAAACCTGACGGGGAGAGATATATCATCATCATTACCAAATCAACCCCAAAATACAATAGTAATTACCAAAACGATGCATATGATCTAAGCTGTTGCACATCTACCAATATAAAAAGGAAGAAAAAGAGCCAGGGAACTAGGTTCATCTAATTTTGCTTCATTCATTGCATTTGTTTGACGTCAGACCATTTTTAGTTGATTTGGCCTACGTATGACGTTATTTTATCATGACAACAAAGTGGCATCGAATATTCGTATATAGTAAACAAAATTATCTCTTAAAATAATCCAAATGAATACAAATACCTTTTTTTCTACACTTCTATCCTTTAGTACTTTTAAAGCTTCTATGGGTTGTTTTACGGTAAAAGCCTGACAATTAGGTTTTAGTATACCTCCTTTTTGCCAAGCGATTTTTTCTATCGTATCACCTAATAAAGTGATGTGATCAAGACCTAAGGATGTAATGCCAACCACAGGAACGTTTCTGTAAGAAAAAGTAGCATTATTTAAAAAAAAAAAAAAATTGTTAATTAATTTGTAAAACCAATAAAAATATTAACCGTAAAATATTTGTGCAATCATATTCGCCGCCAATTCCTACTTCAACAATAGCGACATCAACATTCTCATTATAAAATACATGGAAAGCCATTATAGTTAGAAAGCGAAAATAAGTAGGCATATCAGTCTCGTTTTCCTAAATATACATCCAATAATAAATAATAATACACAAAAAATCAAGCTTGTAATATATTATTAAGACAAACCCTGTTCTCATATAGTTTATTATAGACCAGCCAAAAATATTTGAGAAAATCGCTTTTTTCAATAGGTTTTCCGTTAAGTCGAATCCGTTCAAGAACAGATATTAAATGAGGGGACGAAAAAAATCCCGTTTTATATCCATAATGTCGTAAAATACTTTCGCAAAATGCACTAGTTGATCCCTTGCCTTTAGTACCAGCAATATGAATAACTGACAACGTATCTAATTGATTAAAACTTAAACCAGATCTACAAAAATAGTCTACAATTAATTGAACCTTTGATAACTTTGCATAAGTACTTAATTTGACATTAGTAAGTAATAATTTGCTGCCAAAAATATATAATGTTTATAGGCAATGTATAAAATTATTAGGTCTAAAATTTGAAAATAAAAAAATATCTATCCTACGAAGAACACTCATAAAACATTGTTCCACTCGTACATCTCATAAATTAATAAAACTATAATATTTTACCCATGTAGGATTCTAAGGTAAATGTCAGTATATTCTGTATATTGGAGGTAACAAATTACATCTGATAATATTAATTTCGATATAGTTATTCCTTATTCCTAAGGCGGCCAACTTTTTCACTAATCAATGCGGGACAATATCACAATCTTGGACCTTAATTCTATTTGTGTGATATTTTAAAAAATTTCAAAAATTTCTTTTTAAAAATACAATTTATAAGCAAAAATAAAAAAATTACATTTTTGCAAAAAATACAATTGATAAGCAAAAAAAAAAAAAGACACTGACAAGTAAAGACCAAGGCCGGACCACAATACAATACTTCTGTTTGTCTGAAAAAAGAAAATAACGGGAATGATTTGGCGGGATCATCTGGTCAACCAAATGGTTGGAAAACGACAAATCTAATAACACGACCTAATGTTACAGCAACTAATAGCGGAAAATATTCCAGGCTACAAGAATTTGATCCAAAATTAAAAAATTGCTTTTAAACAATTCGCTAATACTTAAGATAGTGTCGATATGTATCTGAATTTCATGGTAGACGAAATGGTCGGAAAACGACATTTCATATTACACGACAAAATGTTATTCCAACTAATGGCGGAAATGACTCCAGAATACAATAATACTGTTTAAAATTACAGAACGGCTTTTAAATATTTCTATAATACTTAAAAAAGTGTCGATATGTATCTAAATTATATGGTAGACAAAGTGGTCGGAAAACGACATTTCATATTACACCATCAAATGTTATTCCATCTAATGGCGGAAATGATTCCAGAATACAATAATACTATCTACAATTAAAGAACGGCTTAAAAATATTTTTCTAATTCTTAAGAAAATTTCGAAATGTATCTAAATTACAGGGTAGACGAAGTGGTCGGAAAACGACATTTCATATTACACCACCAAATGTTAGTTCAACTAATGACGAAAATGATTTTAGGATACAATATGTAATATTTTTTAAAATGATAGACTAGCTTTTAAATATTTAATATTTATCTTAATAGTTAAGACGTTAAGAGTATGTCGATATGTACATATCTGAATTACATGACAGACCAGTGGCTCCCAAGCTTTTTTGTCTCGTAGACCACTTGCCATGGTTTTCGGTTTTAGATCATCTTTCTAAAATATAACCCCGAAAAAATGGAACTAGCGAACCAAAAAAAAGGTCACCAGTCATCAACTTCTTATTTTAGGACCATCTGAAACAAGCAGGTGGAGAGCAAAAAAAAAAAAAAAAAAAATAAATAAATAAATAAAAGAAAAGGTCACCGGTCTCGATCTTCTCATTTCATTATTTTAGGGCGAGCAAAAACCCGTTGTACGTCTACTCTGCTGTTGTAAACTTTCATTTACATCTCACAGACCGTCAGTTTTTTTTCTCCCTCACCGTGGACTCCTTGCAGGTCGTTATCAACCCCTGGAGGTCGATATATGTAGACCACTTTGGGAACCACTGTGGTAGACGAAGTGGTCGGGAAAACACATTTCGCATTAAGTATAAATGTAGTTTAAAAAAACTGATAATTGTCAGATGTGATTATAAATGTGATCGGTCCGCACAAAATTATCCAAGATTTTATCGGGTCGTGACTGAAGACAGGTTAAGAAACGCTGTTCTGCAGCATATTCAAATTTCATCAAAATCGATAGGTCTGGCCTAGGGACCTTTCCTTGTCAATTAATTTTTTTATTATTTCCAATTTATTGAAAGCGGGACTTCCGGGACGCATTAGGCTCATTCCAAGATTATTTTAACAAAAATTGCAATGCGATACAGCAGTTACTTTTCTGGGACTGTCCAGCAGAATCCGCAACAGTTGACCGCCATACTTATTCCATATTATAATTATTGTTTTAAATTATTTTTAGGCTTAATACACAATCAATGAAATAAGGAATAAGAAATAAGAAATAAGGAATAAGAAGGATGCCATCTAGTGACGTTGAATGAAACTACTTACCTGCTCATAGGTATATGTATTCAGGTATTTTTGTACATCAAAATTCATGAAAAAGTAACGTTCGTAATGACTTTTTTGTCACTAAGTGAAAAAAATCACGAATTTTTATGTAAAAAATACCTGCATATTTATATCTATGAGCAGTTACGTTAAAGTTCCATTCAACGTTACTAGATGGCATACTTCTTATTCCTTATTCCTTACTTCATTGATTGTGTATGAGGCCTTACCTATTTTTCATTTAAAAGAATTTCCACATCGGAGTTGGATTATTTTTAGAACAGATTGGAAAAGGAGCAAATTTTTATGGGAATAATAGAAAAATGATATTTGTAGAAAGCAAAAAATGATATAGCCTAAAGCAGGTAGAAACGGGTTAATAAATATTACATATATTTATTATTATTAATATATAGGGTATATAGATGTTTAAGTTAAAAATACCTTAAACAATATTTAATATCCAATACAGTTCTTTGCTTATAAAGGTCAATTAATTTCCCTTTCTGTTTCACTTCATTGATAACAGCTGCATTACTCTGTAGTTTATTTAAAGTAGATACTGCTTCCTGAAATTTTTATAAACAATAAGCTAATTTTTTTATAACATTTCTTGGATTTCTATTTTATTTGCTAAACTATACTCGTTGACGGCCTCTCAGTAAAATCCAATAAAATTATTGTTTTACCATACGTACCATACGTACGATAGGTATTAAAATTGATATTCTCTATAATTTTTTTTTTCATTTGTACTTGTTTCATTTTGACCTGTGTTTTCTCTGAACCAAGTGTTTACATCTTATAATAAAAGGTTTTTATTTTTTTCCGTTCAATTAATATACAGTAGAAACAATAAAAAAAAAGATAATACAAAATACAAAACTAAAATAATTTACTATTTTTGTCATTTACAATAGTACCTAATAATTTTTTTTTATATTTAAAAAATTTAAAAATTAAAAAATATACTAAATCTTGAAAAATTAAAAAATAAATAAAACAATAATCATCGTAATTATTATATAAAAAACAGAATAATACTATATAAAAATATGGAAAGTTAAATAATCAGAAATTTAAAAATTTTGTAAATTTTAGCATTTTTTTGTACTTTCTGTTACCTTATATTTCAAATCGACTTGAAATGCATTCTCTTCGTTTGATGCAACTTCTTTGGACGCAATTGTTTTGAAAAAATTATTGTAATTCATTTTAAAAAATCTTTTAGTCGAAAACAATAAAATTAAATCATATTTTAAAGTGTTCGTATATTTTAACATTTAAAAGTTTTTGTATTTAAAAATATCTTTTTTCTTTTTTTTAAAAATATAGGTATTTTTTTAAACAACTTCCTTTAATTATTTAATTACAGATTGTTAGGTTATCTATTCTATATCGTTGGAAAGCTTGGAAAGAGATGATTTGAAATTGCGTGATAATTTTAAAAATTTATCATTGGTATAATAAGTACACAGTTATCATTTAGATTAAAAAATCGATAAGATGTCAAATAATTATCGAATTAATTGCAGTAATTATAAAACTTTAGTTCAAACTCGTATGTGTAACTGTTTATACACATAAAATCAAGTATTTTTAGAGCAGATGTACTTGGTATACCTATTTATGTATAAAACCCTTTAATAACACTATAGTTTACAAAATAAAAAAATTTTTTTGTCCTTTCAGTGAATTTTATATTTTTCTATTTAACTGCAACAGTTAAGCGCAAACATACATATTTTTTATTTTCATCACGTCATAGTTTAAAATTATCAACGTATTTTATTTTCGAATAGGTACTTACAAACTGGTTTTGAATTTAATCTTATTACATTTATTCTTAAGTTACCGATTTGTTACATAATTTTCAACGGATGGGTGTCAACATGTCCCTGAAAATTCGTTTCCTGCAATTACACCTCGATTTCTTTCCTGAAAATATCGAAAACGTCCTGTGGCGTAGTGAACATAACCGGCGCCCGGGGCACGACACTTTATTGGCGCCCCTGTAGAAAAAAAAATGTTGCTTTTTTCCTCACAAAAAACAAATGACGAGCAAAAATAAAAACCTCATACCTAATTTTTTTGGCGGCCCCCAAGACTGCCGCCTTTGGGCACATTTGGCGCCCCTCTGCGAGTGGCGCCCGGTGCATGATAGACCCCCTTGCACCCCCCTCGCTTCGCCTCTGGAAACGTCAGTAGCGAGGATGGCGAGCATTTTCATTAGGACTTGAAAACTTTTGAGCAAAATTATGAGGGATACTGGGACCAAACTATATTAACCCTAGAATCATACGTTGGTCTACGAGTCAAGTTAATCATACATCGGCGTCATTTTGACGAATGGACTTTTTACGGGGAGTTTTAGAGTTTATTTGCAAAAAACATTTTTTTTTACATAACAATACTACAAAAGCGAACAAAATATTTAAAAAAATTGGATTTGGAAAAATTTCTTAATATAAATATTTATTAATTATTTAATCTTTTTATCAAAGCATATTTTCATTATAAAAATTAAAAAATAGATAAATACATTAATTGTATCATAAAACATGTCTTTCAAATAATTAATTTATGAACTATTATGAGTCAGTGAACATGTGTGACTTTACAGAATGTGAAATTTCTCAGTCATAAATATTCCTATAAATATGTAGTTACTTCCCCATTAGGCACATTTGTAAATTTTCTAAAATTTGTTAGTAATTTTTCGAATAAGATCTCAAAAAATAATAAAAATTAAAATATTTTCCACAAGTTAATCTTTTATTAAGTCATTCGAAACGCATTCTTTAGTTTCGATTCAATATGTTAAAATTTCAGTATTATGTCGTCTCTGTGTATAAGTCAAACACCTGTAATCATCTTTCACATTATCATAATCATTGAAAAAATTAATTATAACATTCATATCTTTAATAAATTTTAGAAAAATTAGGAAAACTTTTATATCTGGAGTACAAAATCTTTAAAAAAAAAACATGGGTTAATCATACATCGTTGTCCTTTTGACGCACACTATTTCAGTATAAAAAAAAACGACAATAGCTATAAACAAAATTGATACGTCTTATGTGTTATAATAACAAATAAATTAGATAACAGAAGTTTCACAGTAAGCAGGCAACGACAAGTTGTAGTATTGGAGCAGGTAGAGAAGTTTGTTCGTCGTTTTGACGAGTACGTATGATTCTAGGGTTAAGTAACTATTGCTGGTTTAATGTAAGAGACACAGACACAAACAAGTACAAGAGAAAGCTAAGGTTTGATTTTTAATTTTTTTTTAAACACATTTGTACCATCATTTCTTGTAAATAAAAAGTAATAAATATTTTTGAAATGTGACGTGCTGGATTTTTTTCATAATTTTTTTGAAACTCAGAGCACCTCACTCGTTAAAAAAAACTTCACTTCAAGGACAAAAATCGTGTAAACTAGTGTAATTGTTTTAAATTTTAATTATTTCATTTGTATATAGGTAATTTAGAACACTATTAAAATCTCTCAAAAAATTATTTTCTTAATTATTCAATAGTTGAAAATATAACTGATTACTGAAAAACGAAACCATTAAGATATTAATGAAAATAGCTCAGTTTTGCTCAGCCATCCATAAATTCGCGCATTTTTACCTTTCCCCCTCGTCGTCACGCTGCATCAGATTTTGTTTAACTCCCTAACATTACGTCACAAAGCCTGGAGTCTCCCCCCAAAGGATTCATTCGATTCATTATTTTTAGTAACATACAAAAAAAATTTTTTTTTTACTCGCCGACTATAATTTTGAAAAGATTTTTTTTTGCTCGTCAACTGTAATAAGTTATTTCAAACGTGATGCCACGTTTACTTGGACCAACACCCCCTTCGCGTTACGCGAATGAATTCTATTTGAGTGTTAATCAGGCAGAATTACGAGTTTAATAAAATACGATTCAGCAAACTAAATGGAAATACAAAAAAATTAAACTATTTAAAAAAAATTTTCCTGAAAATCTTATGTTTACTAAATAAAAATGATATTAGCGACGCGAAGATTCTCACTCGCACCTCTGATGGTAAAATTAAAAGCTATAACTATCAAATAAAAATATACATATACGTTTAACTCACGATATAAAATTTAGTAACCCGCACATAATTTGAGTAATACCATATAATACATATCTCAAATAATATGTATTTGTACAATACATCTCCAATTGAACGTATACGTACATCTTTTATTTGCTACAGTTTCTAATTTTGCCATCAGAAGCGCGCGTAATCTTTACGTTGTCAATATAGTACTAGAAGAGCAGAAATATTTTTTAATCTTTTTATTTCGTTTTTCTTTTTTTATGTATAACTTTATTTAGGTCTTTGCTTCTGATAAATTTATTTCAACATTTCTGCCAAAGTTTTATGTAACCCCAGAGCTTAAACATTATAATATGTATATATGTAATATGAACCATTACTCCTAAAAAGGACAATACGTCCTTCTTTGGGAATTTACGTAGTAATCCCATTATAAATATTTGTGTAAAATTTTATCAAAATCTGACAACAAGAAATAGATACGGAATATAATCGATTAATTACATAATACCTTTTGAAATAGTTACTAAAATTTGTTAAATAGTCGTAAGACCAAATCATCATAAATCATCTTTATTATTATAAATTTACCACATTTACCATTTGCGACTATTTTTACACCACAAATCCAATTTTACGTAGTGGTCGGTGCAAATTTAACGGGAAGTACGTAAAATCGGAAGATCAGGGGCGTCGGTAAACTTTTGTTTCGGGAGTTGGTAAATATTATTTATCTGAATTTATTTAAAACAATATTATCTTAAGAGATAATTTACACCTAAAATTCGGTTGTGTAGACAAAGGAAATCAAATCTTATACTAATGAATATGAGTGACGACTTTTAAAAAAACTGTCGAAAAATCAACTTCACTATCGCATTCATCAGCGTAAAAGACGCCAAATAGCGGAAGCTGATGTTCTATTCGTCACCTAACAAAGATATCGAAAAATCGATGGCACCATTTAATTGGTCATCAAATAAAAGACGGAATAGGACATTTTGATAAATGTTCGAGAATATTCTATTCGTCAAGCAGCAAAAATTGTTTGTCAAAATCGTACATTAGTTTAATTTCGGTTGGACAATTAAGTGGTGCAGTAGATTTTCCAATATCTTTGTTAGTTGACAAATAGAATATTCTAGAACATTTCTCAAAATGTGTTACTTGGTCTCTTTTTGGTAGCCAATTCAATGGCGACGTTTGTTTTTGAATATCTTTGCTAGTTGACGAATAGAATATTCCAGAACATTTGTCAAAATGTATAATTTGACCTATTTTTCAATAGACAATTAAATGATCCAATTGATTTTTCAATATCTTTTCTAGTTGACAAATAGAACATTCTAGAATTTTTGTCAAACTACACTGTTTAATTTTATTTTTAATGAACAATTCAACGGTGAAGTCTGTTTTTTGATATCTCTGCTAGTTGACGATTAGAATATTCTAGAATTTTACGTTACTCATTTTGCATTTGCATTTTGCATATTACGTATATAGAATATGTGCATATATATCTGCAGTGAAATTTTAAAATTTTTAAAGGCTACGAGACCCTCAGACAATATTACCTACGGCCCTGACTCTGGCTTGGTAGTTGGTACATAAATTTTCACCAACACAGACAAACAACAAGATATCTGTGAGAGGAGAACCCCACTAAATCGCTGACGTCACTAAGTAAAATCGTACGTACCATTGGATGGCCACTGTATATCTTGTTTGGTATCCAACCTCTTACCAATTATTTTACCGTTATTTATTCTTGAAAATTTTTTATTAACTCTTTTAACCCGGGCGGACGATGAATCGTCCGCTAAATAATATGCAAAGTGTACGAGCGGACGATCCACTGTCCGTCGAATGTTAACACTTATATATTATTATTATCATTATATATATTTCGATATTAGCGATTTCGTAGGCTCTTTACAAAATTGTGTGCAGCAGTTCTTTTTTTTGGATATTAATTTTAGCCTCTGGGTCAAAAGGGTTAAATGGAATTTTACATTACGTAGTAATTTATAGTAGATAGGATAGATAGGTAATACTAACTTACTAAGTAATCCATAAGGACCGAAGTATTTTATCAAAATAATGCACTTTTAATTTTTTGGACTTTTTTCAGTAGATATTACGTAAAAGCAGGAAAAAGAAATTTAACTAATTATCCTAAATAGTACTTGATATTGCATAAGGAAAATCAATATTGAGGTTAAAACGAATAAATATAAAACATCTACTAAGCCTACTAAGGTATTTCAATTTGGTTTTCAGTCTCGCCGTACACCTATTTTTAGTTTTAGGATTTTTAAAATAACTAATTAACGCTATTTATTTTTAAATAATTATAAGACTTACTATTTATCTTTCTAATACATTCCAATAATTGTATAAAATATTACATATCGTATTTAATGATCTACTCGTTTGATACATACATCTATTGTACCAATGACATAGATTAAATATACAAACTTCAGTTAAGTCAAGCAATTTAAAAATAATGCTGCCTAGTCGTACAATACGTTACTGAATATAGTTATATTGAAAAATCAATACAACGATGTTGAATATTTATTTGGCTACTGAAGTTAAAGCCCAGCACAAGTATTATTTATCTTTGGACTCACTCGTTTATTTCATTCGCCATTTGATTTTATTTAAGTTGAAACTGTTATCAAAAACTGAAAAGAGCCTTTACAATCAACATCAAAATATATTTATTTATTGACATTTTTACAAATTGTACTTATAAATAAATCAGTGTTTTGTATAAAAAGTTTTATGTTCATTAAATTTTCTGTTATGACAGTGTTTAATAAAATTGTTTTTTCCGTAGTTTTATGAACAAATATAATTATTTATATTGTTTTTAGTGCTTGTTTATATATTTATTGAGTACAAGTAATTGTTTTTTACACATAAAAATGCGTTTTTCATCACAAATGATAGAAAATTTTTGATATATTTATTAAATAAGTTGATTTAAATGATGCATAATAACCAAGATATCGACAGTCGAATTTTACGTCCAACGAAAAGTCGTGTAGCCCGATGTTTATTTGAATCAAATTCAAGTAGTAATATCGGTTCATCGTATGACAGATTTATACCATCTCGTGCAAATAATACTTGGGAAACAAGTTTTGCCACAGTTCTAGACGGTACGAAAAATGGACTTGGTTCGAAAAAAGTTCGTGAAAATGGTGATAACAGTAGGGATAATAGTGTGTATGGATGTTTATTGAAAAATGAAATATTGGGTGAAGGTATTGAAGATGTTAAAACACAATGCGAAGATCGGCAAGCTTTAACTCCTGTCAAAAACCTATATAAATTTGGAACTCCATCGAAGAAGGTACTTTGTGGTACATTTTTTTAATTTTTTCATTTCCTTTTTTTGTACGAATTAACATAAATTTGCGACAAAAGTCTGCTAATTTAATTAATCAGCAAATATAAATAAAATTTTCAGTGTTAACATGTATGTTAATATTGTTGCTGATTTTGCTATAAAACGTGAATTTTTTTATTTAAATAAAATGTGTCTTACGTGCTATAAAATGTTAAATAATCGGATTTTGAAATAGTAAAAATCGTCTACTTAGCACCTAACAAGGAAAGGTATCCAACTGTATCTCTCAAAAATTTTTGAAACTTTGGTGGATTGTAGATCTTATTAAAACTAATCACGAGCCATATTTCGTTCGTGCCCATAAGCGGTTTAAGGGGGTGAAACTCACCCCTGAAAATTTGACTTTTTTTCAATTTTCTTAAATGTCTCGGAAATGGTAAGGAAACTATATATATTTGTAAATGGCACTTTAAGATCTTTATTATGATACCAAAATTAAAGTTATAAAATCATTGGGGTTTCATCCCTCACCCCACCCCTAATTTTATCAGGTATTTTTTAGTAAAAAAGGAGGCTGTTATGTGTCTAAATAAAAAAATTTTTAATTACGTAATATATTTTACATCACACTAGTCTATTTCTTTTTTCATAAATAGGTATACCCTTTGCTAATATTAACTTGGGAAATATTTTAACTTTTTGATTTAATAATGAGCAAAAATATGGTCAAAGAATCTGGTATTTTAGTAGTGAATTGTTACAAACTTACGATATACTTTAAAGGACGTAATTTAGAAAGAAGAAATTCACTGCACCCCCCTTCCATTTTTTACTTGTATCTTTACAAATCTTATTTACTTACCTACTTACTTATTTATTTATTTTTATTTATCTATACAATTGTCAATATTTTAACCTCTGAATGTCTATGAATTTCGACTCTGGAAACAATTCATCAGAGTATTTTCGGATAATGTAATTCTAAATGAATATGATATCGATTTACATCGCCGTAACAATATTCTAAAATTCTAGTCTCTAGCTCACAATCAGTTTTCGTCGCCTCGTTTTCAAAATTTGTTCAAGTATGGATGGTATAAAAGTAGATATATTGACCAACGACCAGAAAGATTTGAAAATCCTCTAACATATTGCTTTTTACAGGAGAAAGAGAAGCACCAAAGTGTAATGTATGTGGTAAATCCGCTTTTATAAGATGTGCTTGGTGTGGACAATATTTTTGCTTTAAACATTATTGTGTAGATTACAAACCTTAAAATATTATATTAACAATTGTATAGATAAATAAAAATAAATAAATAAGTAAATAAATAAATAAATAAGTAAATAAAATTGATACTGATATCTATATCAGTAAAGCATGGGGGAGGGTCAGTGTATTTTTTCTTTCTAAATTATGTACTTTAAAGTATATCGTAAGTTTGTAACAATTCATTACTAAACACCAGATTCTTTTATCATATTTTTGCTAATTATTAAATCAAAAAGTTAAAATTTTTCCCAAGTTAAAATGAGCAAAGCGTGTATTTATGCAAAAAGAAATAAACTGGTGTGATGTAAAATATATTAATTCAAAATTCTTTTATTTACACATACATGGTGGCCACATTACTGGAAAACCTGGAAATGTCAGGGAATTTTTACTTTCTGGAAAAGTCAGGGAAAAGTCAGGGAATTTTACCAGAAGACTGGAAAAAATTGATTTTTATATAATTTTTCACTTGTTTTGAGATTAGATTTAAAAATTATTGCGTATTTCTGATTAGATTTAAAAATTAACGGGTATTTCTTGTTTTTTTTTTTTTTTTTTTTTTTTTTTTTTCGTCATTTACTTTTTTATGTCAGAATTTTTTTTTAGCTTTTTTGGGATAAAGTAGGGGTGGCATTTTTCACAAAATAGTCAGGGAATTTTTTAATAAAATTTCTGGAAAACCTGGAAAAGTCAGGGAATTTGATCTTCAAAAATCTGTGGCCACCATGACATAACAGTCTGCTCTTTTACCAAAAAATTCCTGATAAAATTAAGGGGTGAGGGAAGAAACCGCAATGATTTTATAACTTTAATTTTGGTATCATAATAAAAATCTTAAAGTGCCATTTAGAAATATATATAGTTTCCCTACCAAAGCTCTTACCATTTCCAAGATAGGTATTTAAGAAAATTGAAAAAAAGTCAAATTTTCAGGGGTGAGTTTCACCGCTTTAAACCGTTTCTGGGCATGAACGAAATATGGCTCGTGATTAGTTTTAATAAGATCTACAAACTACCAAAGTTTCAAAAATTTTTGAGGGATACAGTTGGATACCTTTCCTTGTAAGTATGAAAACAATTTTCAAGACAGTGATTATTGCTAAAAATGATGTCTAAATTATGTAACATTTAACAAAAATTGACATATTTTGTGAATTAAAGTTAGGGCCACTTCACTGAAGTAAATAAATAAATGGTTTGTGGAACCTTAAAAAAGATAATTTCTTCTCCACGATCTCAAAGCATAAAAATTTGTTTTGCAAAATATTTCGATAAAAATGTTCCGGTCTTATAAAAAAAGTACTTTTTTTGTTCGTCGTAAAAATTAAAAAGGAAATACCAAAATATTTCTAGTCTGCTTAACTGAACATTTTTTTTAGACTTTGTACAGTGGTTTAATAGGTTCACTGATTAAAGCCCATATTATGTGGGCTAAAGGCCAGATAAGGTTATGGACAAGAGATATTTTTCAGAATATTTCTTAAAGGTTGTAGCGAATTTAATACGGATACAATTTCATCAAAATTACGTCTAGGGCATTAATCCGGATATTGAAATTTCAATCCTAACATTTTGAAATTTTTAAGTATCAAACCCGGTTTTGATATCGGGATTATAGGTGATGCAAATAGGTATATTTGAATAAGAAAATACTATAAAGTAAAAAGTAAAAAATTTCGTAAAATTTGTATAATGAATTTAAGTAGTGTCAAAAAGGAAAATTTATTTAATTCTTAAAACTTATAAATTCTTAATGATAGATCATATTTTTTTACTTTTTATAATTTTGTACCTATTTATTTACTAATTTTTATTTCAATGTGAGTCACGGAATTTTAGTAATTCAATTCCGAGACATTCTAAAAATTAGTCCGGATTTCGAGATTGGATGTCGCCTTAATCATGCGTAAACTTAGGGGTTTATTTATACTTTAAAGTTAAACAGTGAATCTGTTAAATTGTTTATCTTTGTTCATTCAAATCATCTTAGTAATTTTCGGGGACTTCGCGCTTGCAAATATAAATGTCTAATCAAAAGCTTAATTGTCTAAAAAATCTGATATTTGGGTTTTGAGGTTTTCTATCCTAAATATTCGTATTGAAGAATCAATTGAACAAAATATTAAAACTTAGGTAATTATCATTACTCATCTAATAGACGAAATTGTTGAATTATTTTAATAATTAATTTCAGTAGTATGAAAAACTGAAATCTTATTATCATCAAATTGTTAATTATACAAGAAAATATTTTTACAAACAGATGTTGAAAAAGTAGCAGTTGCAATCGAGTGCTAATTTTAAAATAAACAAATAAGTCTGTTTTTGAAAAAATATAATAGTGCAATGTTTAAAGAATTTCAATTATTATTGCGGCATGCAGTTCTTTTAAAATATATTTTTTTGAAGTAAAAAATATTAACAATATGACTCCGTTAAAAAAAAAATAAAGGTACTATAACACTATCAAGTCTAACTGACTTTTTGTCTTCAAAAATCAAACTTACCATGCGTGTGTTCCGAAATATAATCCAGCATACTGGCCAGTGTGAATGACGTCATAAATCGACGCCATGCTGGTGAATCGTTCCGAAATACACTGGCCGCACTGGCCAGCCTGGCCATGCGTTGTCGTAACTTTGACACTTATAGGCTGGTCGTCCATTGGATGCGTAGTCGTGCGTAATTTAATTCAGACGAATACGCATGAAATGGACGAACGATCCAAACAGCTGTGAAGCAATACATCCTCGTCCATTGAGAGAGACGCTTTCAATGGACGAGGATGTATTGCTTCACAGCTGCTTGGAACGTTCGTCCGTTTCATGCGTATGCGTCCGCATTAAATTTCGTACATCTACGCAACCAATGGACGACCAGCCTTAGTTGTGAATCATAGATATGATAGATATAGATGCTCACCAGTACAATATGGCGTCGAAGTCATGACGTCATTGACACTGGCCAGTATACTGGATTATATTTCGGAACAAGCCCCATATGTTCTGTCATATAACGCGCACTTTGAACATTTAAAAAAAGACAAAATGTTCAAATGTTGTGGTGTGCGTTATACCTCCTTCTTACCGAAGTGGAAAGTAGTAAGTACAAGTAGTTACTTTATGTATCAACTATCAGAGCTGGAAAAAAATGGTTTAAAATAGAAAAAAATTAGAAATGATTTTCAGAAATGCATTTAAAATGCAAGATGGAAAATGATTTTGTTAAACATTTTAAAATAGATTACAAAATTTAAATGCTTTCTTTTTTTTAAAAAAAAATTAACAATTTCATTAACAATTAAATTTCAACAATTGTGGTAGAAATTATCTAACAATAAATAAATAGTTATTTTCGATACATATGCGTAAAGAGATATTCTAGTAGGCTTAAATTGGGGCACGAGTCTAAGGCACTGACGTATACACAACGAGATCGAGTGCGCTGTATACCCCCACGAGCCGTCGGGCGAGTGGGGGTAAGCGCACGAGATCTCGTTGTGTATGCGTCAGTCCCTTAGACTCACGCCCCAGTTTAAGCCTATTGGATACCTCAGTACCTCACTTTACGCATACGTATCGAACATAATTTTTTATAACGACGGCTTCTAAAGTTTAATAGAGAGAAAAAAATTAATTATTTTTAAGCAATTTTAGAAAATAGCAGGGTTAATTTTATTTTATGTTAGGGTAAAAGCCCCGTTTGTGGAACGCGATCCAATAGAAAAACAGTTTTGACATTTATATCTTAATGAAGTTATTTCTGAAAGAAACGTCTGATAACAAAAATTATTATTAATAGAATGATTGTTTTTCAATTTAAATTCATCTCACATTTAATGTTTCTTTACTTAATTAAAGAAATACATATATATATTAAACAATTTTTGCTGAATGTGTCTCTTTTGCGTTTGATCAATGCTTATTTATCGAAACACATGCCTTATAAATTTCAACATTTTCCAGTTAATTTTCGAAGTTAGCGCAATAAAACTATACAAATAATTTTTATTAGTCCAGTTAAGAGATTATAAGAGCTAAATCATCTTTTTATTCGGTTTAAATGTAATTTATATATATGTGTATTTCTTTCAGTACACAATATAACCTCTGTATTTAACTAAAATCATGTACGTAAAATAACTAAAAATTTATATTATAAATAGTTTTAATTTCTTTTTGAGTCTAAAATATTTACTTACTGCTTTAAAATCGTAAAATTTTTAATATTTTTTTTATTTCGGAGCGTATCGTCAATTGATAAATAAAAAAATATTGATTTAAAGTTGCAAAATTTTATTAATAATGAAAAATTGTCGCCATTTTGATAAGTTAGTTTAGAAGGTTTAGAATTGATTAGAACTTTACCAAAATACATAGATGGCGAAACAAAATATAGTATTTTTCTGTGGTATTTTGGTATATTCTGTGATTTTGGTCGTTTATTTTATCGAATATTTAAACCATTCTATATTTTTTAATTTGACATTCTATTTACTACTAGATGTCACTCTATGTCATAGAGTGAAAAGATGGCAGAATATGTATGTGAATGGTATGTAATGTATCTCATGTTGTACATACGTGTTCTTTTTTAGGTGTCAATGTGCTGATTTTTTAAAGGGTGTTAATATATTCTGTCTGTTTTTTTATAGATGTCAACAAATTATAAAACAAAACATTAATAAATCAAAATTTTTGGGTTATATTTTCTTAAAAACATATTCATTGGATTAAAAAAACTTGGTTTCATGCTTATTAAGAAAAAAAAAAGGGTGTTTAATTCATTTATTAATTTTTGTAAGCAAGTTTGATGAAATACCTAAAAATAGTGTTCCACAATCGGGGCTTTTACCCTATATGAAAAAAATAATTTTTTATTAATTTGTAGATCGTTTTTATTTTTTTTATTTCAAAAATTTTTCTTCGAAACTATAGTCGACGAGCAAAAAAAAACTTTTCCCGGGATCCCGAGGCTACAGCCCCGATCTCTCGTCGGGACTGATTTTTAGTAGGTACATATTTATCATGCTATCGTATTTTTCTGTTCTACTTATACCTTCTACTTATTACTGCTTCAGTATGGTAGAAATCTTATACGCCGGGTATAAAAATGATTGTTGCTGAAAATTCGAATTATATCTTCTATGAACTTTTTGAACAGTGTTTAACTAAAATTCGTTGTTCGTCGACCCAGCAAGTGCTCATTTTTGAGAACCGTGTGAGCCAACAAATCTACTTGACTAGTAGTATCATGATTTTTTTTTTTTAAAAATGCAATTTTGACAAAATATTTGATTTTTGCGATTTTGTAATATTTTTGACACAGTTTAAGTGAAATATTTTATTAATTGATTAATTGCCCTCATATACAAATAAAGATAAAAAAAATGCGATTACACCTGTAAAGTGTACATTTTCAGTATTTTTTATTTTTATCAGTCTACTTATAGGTACTGTGTACATTGAAAAATTTATGTGTATCTTATCAGTCACATTTAGTGAAATGTGTATATCAATATTGTGCATATACATAGTTAATACACGGACTTTATGTGTCTTCAATATAGGTGAATTTGTAGAAATGTGTATGACATATTATTAGAATATTCCAGTGTATTTTACCTAAACAAATAATTTTGTGCGATCTCGATATTTTGAACTGATAAAATATCCACATATTGATAACGGGAACGGAATATCCAATTGTTAGATTAAAATTAAAAATAACTTTATTTTTTTTACACAACTCGTATAAAAATTAATTTTGTTGTAAATCTGAAAATTTATGAAGACAATTTATGAATTTCGATCTGTACTCGTACACGGTATTTAGAAATGTTTCCGATACTGCTGGTAACTTTAGGAATGAGTATACTTCAGATTCAGTTTCTTATAAAACAGTGATGATCGATAATGCGTAATCTGTATTCTACATATTGATTGTGCATAATCAGAAATCATTTATTAGGGGGAAGAGTTGATCCAATAGTTATGTGTTATATTGTAAAAAAAAATTAATTAACAAATTATTTAGTACATCCCACTTTGGAGACCACTGATTTATAACTATAAGAAAGGCAATCGCTGAAACACTATAGAAAAATAGCTCATATAGTAAAAATAAATTTGGAATTATTTTATAATTAGTCTTCAAAATATCCCAATAACCTAACCTTATATATACTGATCTCAGATATTTACGCCTTAAAGGAGATACTGCCTGACAAGAATATAACAAACGAGGTTTTCTTTTCCAAGTTTTCCTTCTGATAGAGAGGATATTTTTTTTAGTCACATGATAATAGTTACCCTTTTGAGGTGTTATACCCCATAAGAAACTTGGGTAAATAAGTTAAAGTATTCCAGTAGCTTTCAAGCCCTGTTTAGCTGATATACACGTTTTATATCTCCAATTCTCAACTGAATATATTCTGGAATCTGGACGTGTTTTGAAGTAATAGGACAAGTAAATAGTAAAAACATCTAACAATAATAGTGTAACATGTTTAGCGTTAGCTAGAATAGAATGCTAGTTTTAGTTGGAAACTTGTTGGAGTACTAAGGATTAATATTTTTTTATAAATATAATTTTATTGATTTGTAAATGACCTATATTATTGGTTATTGGTGAGATCACCAATGGTGTATATTATCTGTCTATATTGCATGTGCGTAAAATTTTTGAATAATAAAAAAAAAAACTGTACTACACTCTACGCAATGAATTTATAACCAGAAATATAATTTTTGTTTCTTCCTATTTATATACAACAATAATAACAGTGTCAGTTATACAATAGTATCTGATCTAAATTGAATTAATATTCGTTAAGAGAACACATTCATACAATAGATATGTAGTAACTACTGAGTACATTGGTCTTAAGTAAAATACCCTTATTCAGTTTCAATTACTTAATAAATAAGTAAATAACTAATGTGTAATTGTTGACCGTATGTGCACAAATAAATATACACTAAACGTTTATTAGTTGTTTTTCTCCACGTGGGTTATTATTATTATTTTTATGTAACGTGTAATTGTTTTGTTAGTAGTAAAAATTATGTTTTTAACAATTTCATGTCAGTTAATGTTGACTGCTACATACCATCGTTTTATTATTTCTGTAATAATGCAATTACAAATATATTTTATGAAATTTAAAATTATTAATAGTTTGAGTAAATAATAAAACAAATATTTTACTTACAAGGAGAGGTCACACTGTGTGGGTCACCGATTTGGCCGAATCTTCGTGTATTTAAAGAGGTTCACTAGTATAGTAAATCCCCAAAACCTTAGGGTGCAACATTCGGAACTAAGGAAGAATTTTTTTTTCGAAAGTTTCAGGCTTACAATTAGTACAAGTTCCAAAAATTCAGAATTATTCATATTTGCTTAAAGAAAAAGGCGAAATCTCATCTCGTGAAAATACAGACAAATCAGATGAGACAAATCCAATCACTCACTAATCCACCACCAATTATTTGCACAATTTTTCAAAAAATGATCAAATACGCGTGGTTTGCATCGAAACTTTCCAATTAAAGACATTTTTCAAAACGTAAATAATGTTTTCCCTTTGATAAACTAAAAAAAAATTGTGCTTGCTCAAATGTTGCATTTATTTCTTGTAGTAGATGCCAGTTAAATTTATGCTTTAGTTATTTTTATGATGATTAGTATCCAAAAAACTGTACATCTGAACAAGAAATTCAATAAAAACTACTATTTTATTCCTGAATGTCCACTGCATATTATCAATAAAAAAAGCGTAATTTCATAAATAGAATTCCATAAATCTATGTTATTTATAATCCGAATTATGTTAGCAAATTAATATTTTTTATGTAAAAAGGTAGGAAAAAACAAATACGCTGCTCACTTCGCCAACACAACTTTTATAAGTTCGAATTTTTGAAACTTATACTAATGCCTGAAATTTTCGAGAGAAATTTCTCCCTTATTTCCGAATGTTGCACCCCAGGGCTTTGGGGATTTACTACACTAGTGAACCTTTTTTAATATACGGAAACTCGATCAAATCGGTGACCCACACAGTGTAACCTCTCCTTGTTAGTAAAAAAAGTATCACGTTTATTAGCAATTGTCTACATTTTCACCGAAAATGTAGAGTATTCGAGGTCAACAGATCGAGTTCAGAATGGATTTTAAATCAGTTTTAGGACCCGTAGAACACAATCTAGGGAAAAAATATCTGATATAGAATATCTCCAAAAACACTTTTTCCTCTCTTTACTCCGAGCCCTCCATATCGTCGCAAAACGAAAACGAGGACTGCAGAAGCATATCATAGGTATTGAATGAACGTTTCTTACGGGACAAAAACGAAAATTTCATCTATACCCTGTTATCGAACTGTAAAAAATGTACTTAAAGATCCTACATTTTATCATGAAAGTTGTGAAAAATTCTAGCCACTAAGGAACCCTGACTTAATGCGGGTCCTACACGCATTTAACAAATTTTTTTAAAACTCAAAAATTAGTAAATTAAACTCAGTCAAGTTCTTATAATTTGCAATTATATTATTACTGAATTCAATGAACAATGAAAATAAAAATTCCATTAAAAACTGTTATTTTTTAAAATAGAACGGATTTATGCAACGCAAACATGTGTATCGTATCCATGCACACATAATAGTAATAAAAAAATTAGCAACATTGCATTTTCAATGAAAAATCTAATAAGTTATCAAAGTTCAATACTGCATTTTATTGTAAGCAGTGAATTTTTTTTATATCAGTTTTAATGCATTATTCGTGTCATTTGTTACTATTTTACTAAATATCTGGCTTTTTTCAAAAATTAACTTTGAAAATGAAGAGACAGAAGAAATAAGATTAGAATTTAAAAAAAAAAAATATAATAAACAACTACTCTAGGTTCATGACAAAAATGGAATTTGTTATAGGTAATACATGTTAATGTATTTAGTTTTAATATTAATATATTTATATTAGTCTTAATACTGTTCAGTTCACGAGGTTATCGGTTTCCGAAATCGAGTTCCTAGTTTATCTTTTAAAAATAAAAATTCAGAGAAAATCTACTCCTTTTAGGTAACTAGCTTTTACCGGTGGCGTTGTCCGCGTGGTATTTGAAATTATGACATCAAGTTAAATAACGATGCACTTGTACTTGTTAAATAGGGATGCACAATAAACATTGCAAAAACGAACGTCTGTTAATAAGACAAAGATATAGTAACATGTCACTACTGAGAGTGCTTTTTTTAATGAAGTTAAACATGTTTTACGTACTGACAGTTTTCTTGTACGATTTAATATTCTTATTCCTTAAAAATTAATTAAAACCTACTTATAATATAAATAGCTATACCTCATTTTAGATACAATTGATCATGAGTTTTCGTTAAAAAATTAAATAATTCTTATATTCGAAACAAATCAATTTTCTATTCTTTTCTAAAAATAAACTGTAAATTTAAAATTTACATAAATGCAGTAATAAAAGAGATAAAGCCAAGAAAACGGAGATTATTTCAATTCAAAGTGACGAAGCATGGTTAAATTTAACTGAAATGAACCATACATGCTGTTATGTGTATGTGTTTATATTTTCCCTACAGGAATTAGATATTTTCCTGGGATAAAAGTATGTTTTTCTTGTCTTGCAGTTATTTCTGTCGAGTTGGTTACGTTGTTAAAGCGTGAAAGCAAAACAAAAAATCAAACTCACTTTCATTTTATAATACATATTAGTTAAGAATATGGTCAGGATACTGCTTATATTTTCTAAAACGACTACGTAGTACCGTAAAGTTCTTGTGGAAAAAAATAAATTTTGTTAAAAAATATCATAGTACCTATAGTACAATAATTTCTTTTGATTTGTACTGCAGAAATTATTGTTAATTGATTTCCCTACGGCAGTTAGTAAGTTAAAAATATTTAAAATAATCGGTTTCTTAGTTTAAAAGTTTAATATTATTATTGGTTTAAAGTAAAAGAATTAAAAATTTCTAAACGAAATACATTAAAAATACTAACAAACTCAAAAATTAATAAATAAAAAAAGCTTACATAAAATATAACTCTTATATTTTGTCGCACAACTTCGTTCAATAAATATTTTACAAATAATTTTAAAATATATATTTTAAAAATGAATACATTTTTTAACATTAAATTTTTTAATAATTAAAAGCACGAATGAATATTTTAAAATTAAGGGAAAATTGCAGTATAGTATATGGTGCGATATTTATTTTTTTAACCGGTAAAAACAAACCAAAGGTGGTGGAAATTTTTAATTATGAAAAGTTAAAACGCGGAAGCCTATTTTTATTTTCGAAAACTCAAATTTATTAATATTTTACACACTTTTTTAATATTGACATTTGTATGATATTATTGACTTATTGTAGTATTTATTTACAGAACACGATAAAAATAACAGAATAATGTAAAACACAAGTGAGTAAAGCGGCCCCGCGTTTAATATATTAGGCAAATTAGTTTGTATAGCAAAATCCGTTTTTCAATTGTCCTAACGGTCCTAACCAATATACTTTAACCTCTTTTAAAGTGTGAAATGCAGTTATTTTTCATAAAAACATGTGTCCGCGCTTTAACTCTTTAAATACAATAATTTCCAGCCACATTTGTTTCTTTTTTGCGGTAAACATCGAAAATATCGCACCATATACTATACTGCAATTTACCCAAAATTAACAACAAATAATAATTTATTTTTAAAAAATTACACTAAAAATTTATGAAATTTCTAGAGTTTACATGAAATTACTAAATTACGTCAATTGTTTTGACATTTGATCGCAAAAATTCAAACACGAACATGTATAAAATTCAAATGACATCTTCAAGGAATAAACACTATAAATATTATCTCTAATTTTTAAAAGTAGAAAAAAGAATTTGCTATCAGCTATTGTTGGAATCTCAAAAAACATTAATTAAAATCTTATTTTCTATTTTAAAATTTATTCAGCTTAAGAAAAATTAAGCAGATTAAAGAAAGTGATATAGTAATATCTTTGTTAAATATTAAGTAATTGCAATTATTTTCAAACGCAGAAAATTGATAGAAAGATTTTTACAAGGATATTTTTATTGTTATAAATTAATAAAGTCACTATAAAATCGTAATATTTATACGTACGTTTATTGATAAGAAGTATTTTAAGGTCAAATGTTATGCACACCATTGCATAATTTCATTGTTTTATCCTTTTTACCTTCACAATAAATAATTGCATTCGTACAATTATTATTGCAAATACAATGCCATATTACAAGGATACTTTCAGAAAATCAAAGGAAATTCTAATATTTTATCAAATTTATACTAATTTGGTACATTTTTCGACATGTAATTTGAAAGCAATTTAGAAGGCGCCTAGCTTTAATTTAAATAAACAAATTTATTTTCTAATGTGTTATTAATGTATAGAAAATCAAAATGTTTCGAAAATAAAATAATTTAAATAATTGTTATATAATGTATTCGGATATATGCATCATTACTCTTTTAAAGTATATTTACAAGTAAAATCGTTATCATAGGTTCTCTATTATAGATTTTTAACGAATTACAGGAAGTAAATTTAATGTTGAATATTTTTTAAAGCTTAGTTGTCTAAAGATATCAGAAAATTTAAGTATGTATGAAAAGATTAGATCTTATCGATTATTTATTATTGAATTTAATAGTATGAACTGAATGATCCAATAAATAGGTAGCGTTTTGGACTGCAGTTTGGAGGACCGCAAGTTCATATCCTACCAGCATCTCTGGATTTTAATTAATTGATGCAGTTTGATTGGGGTCACACAATCCTGATTAGTACTTGTCAGTGAATTAAGGATACGGTGAAATCTGGGCGTACTGTTTATTTACTATTATCTCACTAGTTAAGGATTTAACTAAAAAAGAGCTGTACGTTACCACTATTACCGCTTCCAGTTAAGAATGCTGTATATCCCTAAAAAAATCACTATCGTCATAAATTCTAATATTTTTTAATATAAAGCGGGTTCTACACGATGCTACGAACGTTCCTTCCAACATTCGATCGAACGTTTGAGGCAATTAAGTTCGATAGTTGGTGCGACGAATGTATCTGCTACACGGTGAATCGAATGTTTGATCCAATACGAATGATGATGTGTTGGTACTCAGTGGACGACGCTGTTATCTGTCTGATGTTATCTCTAATGTTATACACTGATGTTGTCTCTCTTCACATGAACGAGTCGTGCAGCTGCTGAGTCGAACCAACCAACGCAACCAACATTGACCTTCAAACGTTCGAAGCACCCCTTTGACTCGGTGCAAAACAAGGGGACAAACTAGATTGGCTTTGTCTCTGTTCCACTTGTAATGAGTTTGTGACGTACTCTGTTTGTGTACATACACACTGTTTGCAGTGTATTAGTTTGGTTTTTTGTAGTAGTATGTGTATCCACGCATACTACCGCAACACACGTATTACCAGAGAGAGCTGTTCAACGTGTTCAACTAACAATGGGTATATTGTTAATACAATGCAGTGCGGACTCGACGACGGACAATGAGTGACTACATGCCTTAAGCTGTGACTGGTGTCAAATGACTCCGAGCGAATTACACTTTTTTAATATTAGTTGGCTTCTAGTGTTCTATGGTGCAAAAATACCGACATCGAACGGGACACGACCAAATGCGAACGTTTGACGCTCAACATTGGACACTCGTAGGTTCGAACAACGGCTACACGATGCTATGAACCATCCAACGTCGAATGTTGGAAGGTGTTTGTAGCATCGTGTAGCAGCGGCTTAAAGTATACGAAACGACGATCCTTAAGCGGGTTCTACACGATGCTACGAACGTTCCTTCCAACGTTCGATCGAACGTTTGAGGCAATTAAGTTCGATAGTTGGTGCGACGAATGTATCTGCTACACGGTGAATCGAATGTTTGATTCAATACGAATGATGATGTGTTGGTACTCAGTGGCGAGGCTGTTATCTGTCTCATGTTATCTCTAATGTTATACACTGATGTTGTCTCTCTTGTATAATGTGTTGGGACAAACGTTTATTCAGTGGATGACGATGTCATCTGTCTGATGTTATCTCTAATGTTATACACTGATGTTGTCTCTCTTCACATGAACGAGTCGTGCAGCTGCTGAGTCGAACCAACCAACGCAACCAACATTGACCTTCAAACGTTCGAAGCATCCCTTTGACTCGGTGCAAAAATACCGACATCGAACGGGACACGACCAAATGCGAACGTTTGACGCTCGACATTGGACACTCGTAGGTTCGAACAACGGTTACACGATGCTATGAACCATCCAACATCGAATATTGGAAGGTGTTCGTAGCATCGTGTAGCAGCGGCTTTAGAAAATCCTGCGCAGTTTAAAGTTTGTTTTTCAGAGCTCTTTTCTATATAACAGACGCTACCTACATCATTATTTTTATTCCTTATTTCTACAAATTACTCTTATATTAAATTAAGAAAACTTTTACGAGCATAGTTAGCAGTAGACAAAAGTGTATATTTTCCTGGAGTATAAATTTCAACTTTTGATAGCCCTTGTGACCTGAGATTAATCGAAAATTCGAAATCTCTCTCTTTTATTAATAGTATGCAATATAAATATTGTGCTAATTTAAAGGAGTGTGCTTCCATAAACAAAACAATTTGTTTGGAGTAGAAACTTCAATTTTAAAAGTCTGTCAAAATGTAAATATCTGCTTTTTAGCAATATGCAGTATAAATATGTAGTGTGTTAATATAAAGGAGTGTACTTCCGTAAATACAAAAAAAAAAAAAAACATTTCTACTTCAATAATTAGAAACCGTATTTCAAAAAACTAAAAATCTATAAAAATCGAAACAAAAATTAATAATAATCACTAATTTTGTTTATTTATAATAGTCGAGTTCATTATACCTAGTTATTAAACTAATTTATTTTAATGAATATGTGCATAGCTGTATGTAGATAAAGAAATGATTTCGAAATCGACTTAAAATCACACTGAAATACTGAATGCATCATAGTTTTGTAAACAATTCCTTTACAGTGATAATGAAAATGGCATACTTAATTTAAATATTTTGTAATCTGACCATTGCGACCATTATATCTAGCATTAATGAATATTTGTTTGTTTTCTGATAAAATATAATAGTTCACTTGTTACAACATGACAGTTGAAACGTATTATTATCGGTAATTTTATAATTATTTTCTAGAGTAATATTTAATTTCACTTTACCATCTCTTTCCGTCTCCCAAATCATAAATATGTAAGGATTCAACACTTCAATAGTTTCATTGTTTTGAATTGTAGTGATTATTACATCTTCGAAACATTCTCTCAATCCTTGAATTTAATTTTCCAAAATTTAGAAAAAAGTCTATTTTACCCTTATTATTACACCTTTTATCGAAATTTGACTTTCCAAATTTAATTCCCTCCCTATTGAAGTGATTCTGATAAATGTTTTATGTAACCAGAACTGAAGTTTTCGCTCTAGCTCTTATTGTTTTTGAAATGAGTACATATTTAAGAAAACATATATATCTTCTCCTTAAATTTCAATAGCTAATTCCAAACTTTTAAAATCTGAATTATTTGGCTACATATAAAAAATGCCATCTTGTGCTACCTAGTTCATGCTTAAAAAACAATCAAGTCAGTAAGAACATCAGCTGATTTTTTATTTGATGCATTTTGAATATAATTAAAATTGGGTAAACAAAGAAACCTTACAAACGAGAATTGTTTTTCACGTTCGAATGCCTATAAGTAAGATCGCTTTGAACTATATCTCTAAAAGTGAGAATGCTTTCAAGATATTACCCAGTGAACATTTTTCTGTAAATTTTATGTCAAAGTGACAGAACTGAAAGTCACCTGTTACATAAAATATGAGTCACATATGACTCACATGTAACTTACAATTTCCCACTTATAAACGTAACAATGTGACGTAACATTGTTATGTTCTTGTTACGTTTCAGGAAAATATAACTTTGATGTTACCTTATAGATAAAAATACGCCTTACGCCTTCTTTTGCAATAAGCAAATTCAAAATTCCCCTTTTTTGTTTCTTATTAACATTACATCACATATTACCAACTTTGTTCATATACATACACCTAAATTATTACTGTTTTTTTTTCTTTTTTTTTGTTGACTGTTACAGGATTCGAACCGTTATCCAAGCTGAAGCATCATTTAAATTATCGACAGTCTTAACCACTAGACCAAACTGACTTATTTATTCTCATCGTTATATATTAATATATATATATCACAAAATAGTAAATAAAGCCTTACAAGAATTTTCATAAGAGTTTAATTTTTAAATTAATAACAAAATTAACTGTTTTAACGACGTATTAACGTTTTTTTAATGAAATGTCACAATCATGACTCTTTTGTTATGTTTTTGTGACATGTCAATATTAATAAAACATTTCACTTGTCACTTTTGTGAAATGTTTTGTTACCATATTAATTTTAAATGTATCAATTCGCAAGGAGTTATCAATTTAAAGATACCTGTAGTTAATACGTCACAAAAACATAACATAAGAGTACTGTTGTGACGTTTTGTTCAAAGTAACATTGTTAGGTCATCGGGACATAACAAAAGAGTTATGATTGTGACATTTCAATAAAGTAACGTTGATACGTCACAAAAACATAACATAAGAGTCAGTTCTGTGAGGTTTTATTAAAGTAACATTGTTAGGTTGCGAAGACATAACATAAAAGTCACACTGTGACGTTTTATCGAAGCAACCTTGATACATCATCTAAACGTAACATAGCAGTCCCAAATGTGACATTTTATTACAGTCACAATGGCACGTAACTGTTACGTAACGTACAGGTACCAATTAGGGATATAACGTAAAACTCTAATTTTATATAATTGTTATGTCACCCATAAGTCAAAAAAGTTGCGTAACTTGTTATTTCCTTGTTACATCACATTTACAT
Source organism: Brachynemurus nebulosus (assembly GCA_035578155.1). NCBI lineage: Eukaryota > Metazoa > Arthropoda > Insecta > Neuroptera > Myrmeleontidae > Brachynemurus > Brachynemurus nebulosus. The sequence continues at coordinate 47,229,953 of JAPWDM010000001.1, read as the reverse complement.
TCTATGTTCACTGGGTAAAAATATAATTTTTTATCGATAACAGGCGCAACCTTTATCTCTTTATTTTTATACTTTATTTCCACAAATTAAAATTACGTTACGTTTATGATGTGGGTGGGGGATTAGAAAAGTGCCAAAGAACTAGGATTTGGAAGGTAAGAACCTGTAGCAGCTTTTAATGGGGTGCTACGTCGATAAACAACGAATTTGTTGTTAAATGCCAATTGCAGCTCATAATATAGCGCTAAAAACGAAAATATATTGCATACTCTGGATTCGGACAACTTTCATCTTGTTATTTATTATTTAATAAAAGCAGAAATGACACTTGACTGATAAATATAAAAAAAAATAAATTAAATTTGCACATAATATCCAGTCACAGCCGATATTTACTTATTTATGTATTTGTTCACATGGAAATATTTGAAAAAGCCACTGAACTATAAGTATGGAGAGAGCCGACAAAGTTGCAAACGCTAGGCGGCAATAACGTCGCGCACCCGGCCCATAGTAGAAAGTAGAGATTGTTTTTTATAGAATTAACTAAATTGTAAGTTACTGTCTCTTTCGTTCCTTCATTTTTCGTCGTCTTTTGGCTCCTAATTTAGTTAATATCAATTTATTTTTCGCCAAGAAATTATTAATAAAAGTTGTAGATAGTAAAATTATTTACAAAAAAGTTTTGCGAAGTTTTCATTACATTCGCAGTCACAGAGATAGGAAAAAAATTAATTTTAGCCTTATTTTCACTACCAGTCCCAAAAACTCAGTTTTACGCTCATGGAAAACTTCCCCACGAGTCCCAGAAAAATACCTATCCAAAATGCAAACAGTTGGTGATTTCAATACGATAATTACTGAACAATATCGCACTACTTGCTATTCAAAATGAAAAATTATGTGGTCCTATAATCTAATTGTTATAAGTAGTTTAAGAAAGTGGAGCAAATACCTGTACCTGTGTTGGGACATCGGTACAAGAAAGTTAAAACTGGGATAAATCCGGGAAAACTGGGACGTATGGACATTCTAATTACTGAAAACCTCTTAAATTATTGAAAATGAGAAGTTACTTCAGAATTTATATAAACGAGAACCGGATAAATGGGAAACTTTTAAAAATTGGTGATCCCTTAGACTCTCGCTTTTTCAAAAATTGTATCTAGAAATTTTTTAGCTTACTACTTCAACCAGATCTTATCAAGAAAAATTATACTTGAAATTGTTATTGGCAGCTTAAAACATACCAAACTATAAATATCTAATATGATATTGTATCGATATTATATTTCCGATTTTAAAATTGTATATTTGCAAGGTAATTGATCCAAAGCAAATAATATCATCAATACAGGAAAGGGTCATTAAACCCTATCAAAAAACTACTGTATTATTTTTTTTTTAAAATACGCTTGTACAGAGGTCAGAAGTTTGCTTCCTTATGGATTTACACTCTTTTTGACAATTCCCCTGCAGTAATTATTAAAACAATATTTTTGGTAAATACAAATAAAAAAGGTCATTAAACTATTGCCCATATAGTTAGGTAATATTTTTTTTTTTTTTAAATTTTTATTGATAATTATATTTTGTTTTACGCTAGACATGTGTGCGTAGTGATAAACTGTCAAAAATATGCACATTAAAAATAATGCAAATTATCCAAAAATATAACAATATAAAAATTTAAATAGGCATATAGTTATTTGTTTTTTTGTTTTAAAAAATATGCATAGATTAATTGTCGTGCAGTATTCTTCAGTGGTTATCGCATTTAATTTTTTTGCATTATTGTATTTCGAAAATAATATTTTTTTGTTTACATAAATTTAATATCGTGCTTTCTTTTGAATATTCTATAATTTTTAAACATACTGATTAGATTAAAAAATTATTCCCATTTAAGGTTCTATTTTACAATGGGAGTGTTAAATAAATATTTGTTCGAATTATTTTATATAGCAAGTAACAATTAATAATTAGAATCGAATTTTTGGAAAAAATTATGATAAACTTGCAAAGGTACTCAGGGATCTACGTCCCTCGGGTCTCTTCAGAAATCGAAATATCGAAAGAATATGTATTTGAACATTATTTTAGACACATATTTTAGAACAGAAAGAGAACCATACACTTAATCAAGTAGGTAGTTAGTGTCTTCAAATTTAGTAATCATTTATTCATTCTTATTATTGATGCTTATATTCTAATTAGTTCTTTTTTTACGAATTTGTAACTGCTGATGATTCACTGATTCTGGATGATGTTCTGAAAGAATTTATTAAAATAGGAAATTGAAAACTATGGGTTCAATTAAACTGCTACCAGGGCCGGCGAAAAAATAATTTTGCGAGCAAAAAAAAACCTCGTCACAAACCCCGTCGCTCACCTTTCGAGCCCCGTTTTTGGACTCCCGGCTTTTGGGGGTCAGGAAATATCCTCCCATTTCCCCGGGCCTCCGTTTTAGGCCCGGATCCCCGGGCAATTGCCCCACCTGCCCTACCCTCTCGCCGGCCCTGACTGCTACTATTGGTTGAGCGAAAAAATGAGTAATAATAATAACTAGCTCATATTCAAAAATTTTCACATCAATAATTTTTAAATTTATAAACTTAGATATATTAATTACATAATTTTAAATGGTAGAAGTATCTTTTATTTTTTTCTTTTAGTTTTAATATTTATGAATTTATTATACGGTATAAAATATACATACATTTAAATTGAAAACGAAGAAAATATACGTTTTTTAGGACCGAACAGACGCGTACGACACAACGTAACAGCAATAAAGTAATTATATTGCATACTTGACATAAGAGTTAAAACGTGACAAATTGACCAAAACACATATTAAAATTTCTTTGTTGAAATCCAATATCTATATGACTTTAATTGTATTCAGTAATTATTACCTATTTAAGGTTTGGGTGGTATAAGTCAAGTAGTGCAATAAAATTATATGATTGTGACGGTCGCCCGTCCCGGTCTGCCCTCCCACTTACAATTAATGTCGAATGGAATATTCCCCCTTTTACTTAAAAATAATAAAACATTACTGTAAAGAAAAATGTTTTTATACAACACACATGACCTTGATTTTTACGTACTTCCATAAATTACATAATGTGGGTATTCACCTTTTGTACTAATTAGGTACAAATTGATAATCGATAAACACTGAAAAGGAAGATAACGGCAAGTGATTGAAAGTGACAAATGTTACATGAAGGAATGTGTGTTTAAATTACCTATACAAATTTATTTGAATGTTCCGTCTGGCGTAAAACTAAAAATATTACATATATTTATTAATAGTACAACCATATATAGCGATGTTCAAAAAGAATAAATTTCCGTTTTGTATCCAAATTTAGTTAAAGTTCCGTTTTATTATTTATTTTTAAAATGTTTCCAATTGCATAATGAAAATAATTAATAGTTTTACTTGTGATATTTAGAAATTGATACTTTTTTATCATGTTTTAACGCCCCTATTACATTAATATTTATGTAGATTAGTAGGTTATCGACGAATTAAAATATGTAGAAATTTAAATTTTCTATTTATTTAGGGGCTTCATTTTATTAATTACTTATTATAGTTAAATGAACCTCAAAACCAGTATAAGGGAATTTGACACCCCTAGGCAAAGATATTCTTTTGACACTCGCATACCAATATCGACTTTATTTTTACATCCTTTGGGAAACAGTCTAGCAATTTTTATAAGTACAGTAGATTCCCAATTATCCGAGGTTATTGGGATTGAGGCTACTTCGGATAACTAAAACCTCGGATAAAATTTCGAAAATTGGAAAAAATTCTAGCTTACTGAAAACCAAAATAACTGAATAAAAAAATCTAATTTAAAGGTCTTCTTAGGATTATGGGTACCAGTGATAGCCTCATTACTGGTGATTCGATTACATTCGGTTTTATCGAAAGTAAAACAAAAAATTTGAATTTTGAGTTGGATAAAATTTGGCAATAGTCAGGAAAACTTGGTCTTGGGGGAAACTGAGCAAGCAACTTGTGTACTTTTTGAAGTTACAAAGTTTTTATTAAGCAAACGTGAAAAATTTAAGAAAATTTATGAAATGTAATATATTAATGTCGAGGCTTGTGGCATATCATAAAATATTAATAATCTGAGTAATTTATTGTTACATGTACCTAATTATAAAATATTAATTTCACTCGAATACATTTGTCGTCTGATAATAAAAATTCATTATCTTATCTTTGCGTACTTATTATCGTGTATAAAAATATGCATTTAAGGTATGAAGACCAAGTATAGAAAATCTATAAGAAATAGCTACAATTATTATATATGTGTAAATAAGTAATTATATGATACCCTTAGTAACCTCATTTGTGATGCATATTGTAATGCAATTTCAATAAAAATTCATAATATCTACTGTTTGTCTGTATTTAACTGCATTTCAAATAAAAATAATATTTACTGTTTTTATGGCGTTTAATTGTTTTTATGTAAATATCTGTCCGGTTTTGTTAATTAGTTATATTTGGAAATTTTTTGTAATTACAATATTTTAAAATTATAATATTGAACTTGGTATTGTACTAGATTAGTAATTACTGAAATTTAATGGTAACAGTTTAAGAAATAGATTATTAACTGAAATAGAACAAATAATTTATGTTTAAAGTTGCTATTCTTACAGAAATCATTATAAAGTTCACTAATATGAATTTAAAATAAAGACAATTTTTCATATTTAAAAAAGAAATTATTTCTAAATATCATTAATACTTTTATTTTCTAAATTCTTAATGCTAGAATTACCAAACCATTCAAATTGTTTAGATTGTTTTACACGTTAATGGGAGCACCCGCTGTACAACGGCTAACGTCAAATCAAATTTGATTAATTGTGACACAACGCTAGTGACACTAGTGATTGCTTTTAAAATAATAATCTATCACCAAATAATGTTGTTGAAAACATAAAACTAAACCAAAATAGTGAACAATATATTTTATATATACAGCTGTGCAAAATTTAGTACTTTACACACGGCTATCTGTAAAGAACCACAGCTTACTACACTTTTATTAATCTTCATATTGTACACTATATTAAAATCTGTACAAAATTCTTGCCTAAAATAACAAGAGATTGACAGTTTTTTTTTTTTTTACAAAATTTCAAGTTCCCCATAATTTTATTACATTATGTTCGTATCAAATTTATATTATATATTGTGAATTCCATATCAGTCGTAGATAAAGTATAGTGCGTAACTCGATTGTAAGATAAATTACGTACTCGCCGCTGCGTCTTATCGTTAGTCTTATCGTCCACCAGTCATTTTTCTTAATTTTTGTATCATAGAATCTAAACTGTCATGTTTACAACTTTTCAGTCCGATGACACAACATCTGTATCATAAGCCATAACAACTATAGAGGTCTATACTCTCTTTCGCCCCTTTTGTTAATTAACAGTATACAAAGTTTGAAGCCAGTTATTCACTTTTTTTTAAAATAGTCTACTATCGTAATTTTATTGTTTCGTTTTAAATACATTTTTCTTCGGAAATGAGAGGTTTCCCCGAGGTAAAAAGTAACCTATATCCGTCTATGTTTTTCCGACTAATATTATGCAAAGTTTTAAGTCAATTTTATTTTGGTTTGTTACTATATTGCCAATTTTTAAAATACTATATTAATATAAAGTTTTAGTAATATTAACTCTTTCCAAGTAATAAGTCGTAGTTACATACCAAGTATTTCAAGACCAATGCTTTCATCATTAACAGTTTTAAAATGAGCTGTTGAAGAAGAGCTACGTGTTTATTTTACTAACTCCGCTTGGGAAGAGTTAAAACTAAAAGATGTATTAAAGACAATTCTAACATATTGATTTTTTAATTTTTTTTTTTTTAAATTTGTTACAGAATACGCCAACCAAGGATACCTTAACGCCATACTCATTATCACCCCTTAGTGTTTCAAGTTTAAGACTTTTACGGTCGCCACATAAAGCCACAAGAAAAATATCTCGAATACCATTTAAAGTATTAGATGCACCGGAGCTTCAAGATGATTTCTATTTAAATTTAGTCGACTGGTCAATGCAAAATGTTCTTAGCGTTGGCTTAGGAAGTTGTGTATATTTATGGTCAGCGTGTACTAGTCAGGTAACCAGATTGTGTGATCTCTCGAGTGATGGAAATTCAGTTACGTCGGTAGCATGGAGTGAACGTGGACACCTGGTGGCCGTGGGAACCCATCATGGCTACGTGACTGTTTGGGACGTTGCTGTTAATAAACAAGTCAACAAACTACAGGGACATTCAGCACGAGTTGGTGCACTAGCTTGGAACGGCGATGTGTTATCATCCGGGAGTCGAGATCGACTGATATTACAAAGAGATACTCGAACACCCAGTACAATACCAGAACGGCGACTAGTTGGCCATCGGCAAGAAGTTTGCGGTTTAAAATGGTCACCAGATAACCAGTATTTAGCCTCGGGCGGTAATGATAATCGACTCTACGTTTGGAATATGCAATCATTATCGCCAGTACAAACCTATACGGATCATTTAGCCGCTGTGAAAGCTATTGCGTGGTCGCCACATCATCATGGACTTCTGGCGTCCGGTGGTGGAACAGCTGATCGGTGCATTCGTTTTTGGAACACCTTGACTGGCCAACCTATGCAGTGTGTTGATACAGGTAAAATTTGTTCCTAAAATTAATTGTGCAATAATATTTTACATTTTGCACATTACCTATAATTAACTATTCTGAGCAATAGAATTTTATAGTTGGTGCATTTCTTATTATAGCGATTACACGGACACATATTGACGAAATTGTAATAAAATTAATTTAAGTTTCATTTGATCGTATTTGATAAAAATAGTCAATTAGTGTAGCTGAAGAACTTTTTTGATGGTTCCTGTGGGTTAGAAAACTAATAGTATGTTAAGGTACTGTTACTGAGTGAAGTTAAAAAAAACCCTTTTTCATTTTTTTTTTTTTGAATAAAAATTCATTTTTAAATTTTTGTTTTTACATAACGTAAAAGCCCCCATACCGGAACGCGATCCAACACTAAAACAGTTTTGACATTTACATATTAATGAAATTATTTCTGAAAGAAACGTCTGATAACAAAAATTATTATTAATATAATGATCGTTTTCCAATTTAAATTCACCTCGCATTTAATGTTTCCTTACTTAATTAAAGAAATACATATATATATATATATATATATATATATATATATATATATATATATATATATATATAAAACAGTTTTTGCTGAATGTCTCTTTTGCGTTTGATCAATGCTTATTTATAGAAACACATGCCTTATAAATTTCAATATTTTTTTTTCGAGGTTTTTAGTTAATTTTCGAAGTTAGCGCAATAAAACTATACAAATAATTTTTATTAGTCCAGTTAAGAGATTATAAGAGCTAAATCACCTTTTTATTTGGTTTAAATATAATTTATATATATATATATATATATATATATATATATATATATATATATATATATATATATATATATATATATATATATATATATATGTGTGTGTGTGTGTGTGTATTTCTATTCAGTACAGATATGTACGTAAAATAACTAAAAATTTGTATTATAAATAGTTTTAATTTCTTTTTGAGTCTAAAATATTTACTGTCATAGTAATGTCATAGAGTGACATCTAGTAATACATAGAATGTCAAAGTAGGAAACACAGAATGTTTAAATAATCGATGAAATAAACGATGAGAGTATTGTATTTTGCACAAATATTGTTTCGCCATCTATGTATTTTGTATTTTGTAAAAAACGACAGTGGTTATTTTATTTTATTTCAGTTCTAAAACTAATTTGTCAAAATGGCGACAATTTTTAAATTTTATACATATCAAAGTGAACTATAATGTAGTTGACTATACGTGAAAAGATGGCAGAAGATGTATGTGATGTATCTCATGTACGTTTAGACGTGTTATTTTTTAGGTGTCCGTGCTGATTTTTTAAAGCTGTTAATATATTCTGTCCGCATTTTTTTATAGATGTCAACAAATTATAAAACAGAAACATTAATAAATCAAAATTTTTGGGTTATATTTTCTTAAAAATATATTCATTGGATTAAAAAAACTTGGTTTCATGCTTATTAAGGAAAAAAAAATGGGTATTTAATTTATTTATTAATTTTTATAAGCCACTTTAATGACACAGCTAAAAATAGTGTTCCGGTATGGGCGCTTTTACGTTATATATATATATATATATATATATATATATATATATATATATATATATATATATATATATATATATATATATATATATATATATATGATAATTTAGGATCTATATTATGAAAATTGAAAACAAGGAGTCATAGGTCACACAGTCATTTATATAGGATCTATATATTTTTAAAAAAATTTTTTGTTTAAATCTTTTGTTTTGTTTATCTGAAAAAAAATGGCATTTCATTGTAGGTAGTTCAAACTTCCCTTCAAAAGTCAAGTGTTCAAAAGTCCCTTCAAACTTCAAAAAGCCCTAAATGTTCTGGAAAAATATACGGAAAGAAATTTTTTAAAAGTAAACACTCAGAAATCAAGAGTCGTGGTATTTAAGAGAGCAGGCAGACTGCCGACTAATTTAAAATTTTCTTTTGGTAATTGCCCGCTGGAAATTGCTTCAGAATTTAATTATTTAGGTATAAATTTCTGTACTTCGGGTCTTTTTCTAAAATGCTCCTATAAGCAAGTTAATAAAGCAAATATTGCCCTTTCAAATATCAAATCTTTAATATACAGGTCAAACGTGAATTCTATAGAATCTATTAAATATGTCTACGACTCTTATATTCTGAGTGTTCTTCTATACAGATCAGAGATCTGGGGCCTACGATAGCCTGACGTACTTGAAAGAACTCAAGTAAGCTTTTTTAAATCTTTATTTCTTCTCGATAAGTCCACGCCTGGCTACGTAATTAGATCCGAGTTTAAGCTAAATAAGGTTATTACTAAAGTGTTTAAACGTGCTATTAACTGGCTTTGCAAAATCTTACTTATGCCAGCAAATAGACTACCAAGAATTTGTTACAGCCGTCTATTGGCCTTAAATAACGCCGAGTCAAACGATACAAAATTTAATTGGGTTATCCAATTATATGATTTTTTCAATAAATTAGGGCAAGTAGCCTTATTTGAAAGTCAGGATGCTAATCAACTGAAGCGTAACAGAAACTACTTATGTAGACTTTTAGAACTACATTATCTCAATGAGGGTCATCTCCATATCGAAGTCTCAACTTATACGCCACTATATAAAAATTTAAATAAAGAAAACAATTTTATGATTTGTTCGCGATACAGCTTTAAAAAACTCCGAGTATTATTTCAAGCCAGAACTGCAAATGTCAGAAATGTTAGGTTTTACTTTGCCGGTAATAAATATTGTTTTGACATTAACGTAAATTGTTCACTTTGTAATCTCCAAACCTTGGAAAGTCTCTACCATTTTATGCTGGAATGCCCTATTTTTACTATTATACGAGAATTTTATCTGAATAACTATTTATTAACCTCCTCTTAAGTGATCAACGAACACAACTTTTTTCAGATACTGTTCAACGTCACTAATGCAAGCTATGTGAATGACCTATACAACTATATATTAGGAGCCTGTAAACTAAGAGCTTTCATAATCAACGAATAATGTTATAATATTTAATATAATATTTAACTGGCTATCATTCGTTATATCAATTCAGCACATCCCTGCAGTAGTATCTAATATCCTGACATAATTTTGATAATAGTTATCGTGTCAAGTGTGTCTTAATTTATAAATAACGACTGATTAATAAGTCTTATTCATTGAAACCACTGATTAACTTTTGCATATTGTTACTTTACCTATTTGTATTTTTACATTTTAGTATTTTTGTATTTAGGTAATTTTACTGTACCTGTTTTGGTGCCAATCTTTGTAATGGCGAATAAGCCGATATACGAATAAACTAAACTAAACTAAACTAACTAACTAACTGTGGGTAGTTACGCATCCCCCCACTGAAACCAGAAGTAAAGAGTTTTTTGGAAAAATGGCGCATTTCGAAAAACACATAAAAAGTTTTTTAAATGGAATTTTACTTACCTATATTTTATAAAATATTTATAGATAAACTTACTAATAGCTAATTAGCCAATCCGGAACCGTAGTTAGTAATCCGTAAGCAATCTTAAATTCTTCCTCCTGTAATTTCTTATCTTGCTTTTTCTTTATCTGGCCCTCCGGTTTCCGCAATGTCGTCAAAACATGACTATACAAAAATTGGTATAACATTTTTTATATTTTGAATTTTGACCTGAGATTTTTCATACATATTCTCGGCACATTTATAGCCCCTTTTATAAAAAAAAAATCGGATAATTTTTTTTTAGTTCAGAACTTTAATTTTTTATATTACTTACTTTTCAATCTTTTTATTGAAAAGTTATTATGGAGCATAAAATTCGGTTCACACCTCAGACATCTTGATATACTTCAAATTAACTAAAAGTGGTATGACGTCATTAACAAATGAAGCAAAATTAGCGTACATATTTCTATGCGTACAACCTAGTTACTATAGTTACTGTAACAAAGAAACTAGGTATGTTTAATTTTGTTTCATTTGTTGCATTTGTTTGATGACATCATAGTTAATTTAGTCTTTTATAGTTGAAAAAATATTCCCAGACACTTTTGATGGTTTCTTTGTCAACGTATGATTGTCTTTTTCTAATTCAAGTTAAACAAATAAATAGTGCACAGGGTACTAATTGAACATTAGGTTACGAAATAATAATAATAAATAATAAGTTAATAACATTATTTTATATTTTTATGTAAATTCTGTTTATTCAGTAATAATTTGATTACAGAAGAATATTTCTTAAAGAAACCGAAAACAAATGACATTAATAATATATTATAACTTAACTGTAAACATATACATAAAATAACTGAAGACTGGATTCATTGCAAAATATTTAATACTATTAAAAATATAATTTTGAAAAACAAAAATCAATGGATGTCAATATGTACTACTTAGAATTTTCAAATCAGTTAAAATCAAACGAAAATAGTTTATTCTAATTGAAAATAACATATTTCACTTTTTTTTACAGTATTACATCATTTTTTAACTTTGTGAAGATGAAATATTATTATGCCAAATATTTAAAAAAACTAAATAAAACCCACTAATTAAGGACACTGGTGTAGTGTTGAAAAGTGTACGACAAGGACAAAAAAGAAGGAAACCTACAAAAGTGTCTGGGAATATTTTTTCAACTATAGTTAATTTCAAGTATACCGTAGATAAAAATACAAATTGATAAAAGCACACCAAAACGATTTTTTTGATCTGCCTAATTCGAGCTTCCTTAATCTCTAGCAATTCAGTTAACATCTGAAAGAGCCTCGACTTAAAGTAGCATCCTTGATCCAAATATAGCTCCAAGGGAATGTCAAATCTACTAGACGTTATTGATCAGGATCTCTACAATCGTGATGTTTTTTTGATTTGGAATTGCAATTCGAGTTATACATTTTTATAAAATTTTTATTTGAAGTACCCAAAGATTAAAATATAGATTATTATTACAACTATTCAGTGTCTTAGCCAAACAGATACTCTTTCCCGATTAAAAGTTCCAGAGGGAAATAAAATGCAAATAGTATAAACTTTGTCTATTTCAGTGAAATTTTCTTTGAGAAATAGTACTATAGATTCAAATTCTATATTTATATAGGGCTTTTTTTTTTTAAAACCGGTTATACTAGTAGCCGTAAAATTGAAATAGTATATATTGTCTTCCTCTTTATGTGAACGTGCTTTAGGGTGCGTAAATATATCTTACTGACCATTTTTAAATTCTAATGCTCATTTAGTTATTTCACATTTTCAGTAATTAATTTATTATTTTTAAAATTCTGTAAATATTATTATAGGTTCTCAAGTGTGTAATCTTGCCTGGTCTAAACACAGTTCCGAATTAGTCTCGACACATGGATATTCACAAAATCAAATACTGGTATGGAAATATCCGAGTTTAGCGCAGGTCGCTAAGTTAACCGGTCATTCGTATCGTGTATTGTATTTGGCGTTGTCACCCGACGGTGAAGCGATCGTAACTGGAGCAGGTGATGAAACATTACGTTTTTGGAACGTCTTCTCAAAAGTTCGATCGCAAAAGGAAACTAGATCCGTATTAAGTTTGTACACGGGAATTCGGTAAGATTTTAACCAATTGTATACATATATTTGGAAATTGTGAAGAATTTACTTCTGTGCCGTATTACAATTAATAATTGTAAATAGAAAATTGACTATTTTGATAAAGGCTCAAATTTATGAATTAATAAAACTTAAATGATGTATTGAAATGATTTTATAAATTTTATTGTAACAAAAACGATTGTATATTATTTGACTAGAAATTTTTGACTGTAGAACGGTAAACGTATTCTTTGATACACTTAATAAAAATGATACTATGTTAGATTTTAAGTTCCCTTTACTTGATACGAAACTTGACCAGCTTCTGTAATAAGTGATGATCTATTAGGAAGTTAAACTAAAATATTACTCGAAAAAAAAAAAAAATATTCTTACCATTCTGGAAATATAATTCGTCTTTAACACAGCATTTTCGACTTATTTGGTCTGATAATAAGGACACACCTGTTTATACATATAATTATTTTTCTTCTTGTGAGGTTGTTTGCTGCTAGATATTTCATATAAAGAACAAATAAAAGTGGACCTAAATAATTTCCTTGTGGTTCTCCAGTCTGTATGTTGTTTCTTCAACATTTGACATCCTACTTTTACTATAATTATTAGACAGTTCCGGAATATTCGATAGACATTCATATTGATTTTTCTGTGATCAGATAGTAATTGTGGGAAATTAGAGACTTCTAGAATTGTTTTAACTCTTTGAGTGGCTGTGGGGTTATTGGTGACCGGCACCGATTACTGGTGAAGCTAAACAAACACATGATTAAAAAAAAAATCGATAGAATAATCGTTACACATGACTTTACGCTTTCACTATACGTGAATAATATTTTAATATAACAAGAAACTTATTTTGGTGTCACGACCTAACTATATGTGGTACTCAAAGGGTTAAAATAAAAATATTCCAAAGCCGTACTTTACTAATTATAACTAAACACATTAAACTAGTTTTACCCACCGATTTTAGTATAATATAAAACAAAATATTTAAGTACAAAAAACTGGTCATATTTCCCAAAAGCAATTTCATATTTGCAAAATCGTTTTTATTAAGTGTATCGTATTTTATTGAATTTTTTCTATACATTTGAAACGAATATTTTTTAAACTATATTTATATATTTTTTGTTATATATATTATATTGTAGTATATTTATTTATATTTTTTCAAAATATGTTTGAAATAGTAAAAGAGACCATAGAATTTAAACAAAGAGCAACTGCAAACATTGTAAAATGTTTATTTATTAATAAAAATTGTAAATAAAGAGTTTATAAAGTACCTTTCTGGTTTTTATTTCTTGTCACAATATTATTTAACGCCTTTAATGATACACATGAAAAAATAACATCTGTAACATCTTTTATGACAGATTAAAATACCGTATTTTCCGGCATATAACGCGCACCCCAAAATTTTGAATAATTTTTTAGTTTTTTGTATGTTCGCCGTATAACGTGCATCCCAACTTTGACAATAAAATAATGAATCATACACCTAGCTAAAATAATTTTAATACATGAACTTATTTGTATAAAATAATTTGAAAAGAAAGCAATAAATTGTTAAATCCTCATCTTATAAAATTTGTGTTATTGTTAAATTTTCTTTTATTTTTTTATTTATTTATTTTTATTTATTTGCTAATCTACTTACTAATGTCAGGAGAATATATAATATTAAAATAAAAACTTCTATCATAATTTTTAGAGAATTCAGTTTTATATCCGGCGTATAAGGCGCACCACGAAATTTGAACAATATTTTTGGTGTTCAAGGTGTGCGTTATACACCAGAAAATACGGTATATAATTTTTGATTAGAAACTACTAATACTTGTAACTGACTTACTGATAATCCTAAACATTATCTAAGCAACTTTTATAGATATCACATTTTTTTCAAATTAAAAATAAAATGAAATGATGATCACTTTCATTCGATTAAAAAATATCAACTGCCATGGTGGCATTTTACCATAGATTAAACCATTGTAGATGACATTAACATTATGAAAAAGATGTGCGCTCGAATCATTTTGGATTACCTATATTCTGGACGAGTTAGAATGTCTTAAGGAGTTAGGTTTGAAGCGCTAAAAATGTAGCTATTTTACTATTATACATTTAGAAATAAAAGAATTTTGAATTAAATAAAAATTTATTTATAAAAAACACAAACTACAAAATATACAAATTTTATTTAATACACAGGTATAAATTAATTTATTATTTGACTATAGGATTCATTGTAAAATCTTGATCTGACTCCAATTCACTCTCTGATAACGACAAAGAACCGGCTCGTCTTCGAATTTTACCACTTTCCGTCTGAAAAATATTCCACATCACAATTAGAAAATGAAAATTTAAAAAAAAAAAAATTATGTAATATACACGCGTAAAAATTAATTTTATTAATCTACCCAATACCCATCAATCCTTGAAGCTTCATTTGATAAAAAGCTTAATAGACGAGTAAGTTATCCTTAAAAAGAGAAAGCAGCCACAAGCATTTTAGTAGTTATTTTTTCATTTTAATTAGTTCAGTATTTAAAAAGGAATAAAATATTCAGATACTATTTTCTTATTAAACCCTTGCTTTAGTATTAGTGCATTCGATAAGAAATATTCAAAAACCGTTAGGATTCATTCAGGATGACTGATACTCAGAAAGAAGTACACAAAATTACTGCAAGTTTAGTTTTCAACAAAATCAAAGGGATTTTGCATGATGCACACTATCCTACCGGTCTAAAACTATTGTAAAATCATTGTTAATTAATATTTTGTTATGAAATTGTTTTAGCGCTCTTTCAAAACATTATTTAGACATTTTTTTTTCTTTTTTGCATTAAAGAAACTTTTTTGGGTGTCCTAAAAACATTGTAAAATCATTACTAATTAATATTTTCTCATAAAATTTTATTTATTATTTTAAATAAGTAGTTCATTACCTAGCAGTGTTACCAAATATTTGATTTTTATAATTTGTCAATAATAGTTCATTAAAATTCACATAGTGTTTGAAAAATTATCAAACTGGATCAACTAGGACTCGAACCCAGATCTCTTGGTAAGGCGGCTTAGCTAACAACCAAGAGATCCGGGTTCGAGTCCCAGCTGATCCAGTTTGATAATTTTTCAAACACTATGTGAATTTTAATCAACCTAATGAATTGGTCATACGTGTCAAAGTAAATCGAGTGTTCAAGTATCAGCTAAAGCTGGACATCAAGTGAACATATATATTGGTGTATGTATAAATACGAACAAAAGTCCGTCATACATTAATAATGTTTCACAGGCACTCGATAACATTTGAAATTAAAAAACAATAATTCAATCAAGCTCGATTATACGAAGTTCTCAACTATTTTAGTTTACTTTTATACCGTTCGTACTCGATTATATGTAGCCGTTATATATTTTTTTTAAGTATCATTTTAAGCATCACAAATTTTTCCAGCTTTACCGCATCCCAAAAACATATTAATTTGATTAATGCAGATAATATGTATGATAAACGCCGCCTAACAGATCAGTACAAACCATTGATATAGAAAACAAATGACTGTAGCACATTTCTTTATATAACGATTTACAATAAGATACATTAGAACCTCTGTTAATTAGACAACAGTGTCACGTAAAAATTTGTCCGGCTAACAGAGGTGTCCGCTTCACAGGGGCAGAGTAAATAATGTAGTATTCGTAACGAATTTTTTAATTCAAATCAATTTATGACCGAATTTAGGTACTTATACAAAAATATAACGTTTACAAATGCATCGTCACATTAGAATCAGTGCTAACAAGTTAAAACATGAACAATTATACCTAACCCATACAGGTTTACATACGCACTAGACGTACTTCGCGTCTGGTTAATAGAGGTAATAACGTACTAAATAATGTTTTCGTCAAAAAATATTGTGTCTGCATCCGGTTAACAGAGGGTCCGCTTAAGAGAGTGCTGAATGCATTGGTTTTAGCATAGCATGCCACCGTCACAAAAAATTTTTCTGGCTAGAGGAAGGGTCCGGTTAAGAGAGGTGTCCGTAAACAAAGGTTCTATTGTATTTTAGAACGAGAACAAATAGACTTAAACATTTATAAGAATATTTATTATATTATTTATGTTAATCATTTTTTTAACACGTTGACGGTCATGAGATATTATGACGAAACGATCAACTGATACACTGTTCTAATAACTAATACAACAATATAAACAAACGTAGCTCCTCGTTCTCCGTCTAGGCACATTAGATACCACAGTGCGGTGTGCTGCACAATACGTGTAATATAATACAGCGCCACTATGGTATCTATGGTGTCTAGAAAAAGAGTGAGCTATGTTTGTTTATGTACATACTTTATTGATGGACATTTTATACGAAATTGTAGACGCCGTACAATGTTGTGTCGCAATTGGTCAGGTTTCACTTGATGTCGTGTGGCGTTTATGACCGTCAACGGAATTTAATAAAAATAAAATAGTATTTACATTTCTTATTCCCTTTTAAGTTTTAAATCGATAAAAAACACCCATGGTCACTTTTGGAACAAAAGAAATTAACTTACTCGCCTACAATAAAAGTTCTGATTGACTTAATTAAAAAGCAAAGATTTTGAGTTTTTCTTTCTTTTGCTCTTTATTTCTTTTTTTCTCTTAAACATAAATTCCAATTTAGAAAAATAATTAACAATATCAAATACTTACTAACACCAATTTAAAAAAAATAAATAAATAAAATAAGAAGAAAAACATAAACCAAATAAATAGTGAAGTGCAACTGTGTAAATAAAATACCACGCAAAAAGAATTATTATTGTTTTAGCAACGAATACACCTCACACTGAATTGTTAATAAAACATTAATAAGTATGTAAACAAAAATAGAAATAATACTAATACATAATTATAAGATAATTAGTGGGTATAGTCCGCGCAAACAAAAATGATTATTGTTGGGTTTAGGTGAGGTAATTATAGATAATATATGGATTCAAAAAAAAAAGGTATTCCCATAGACCGAAGTGAATCGGGAACGGCGAGTGAATAGCGGCAAATTTTATTCATAAGCTTGGTTTAAAAACACTAGACGTAAATACGAACATATATCATTCTTAAACTATAGTAGAATAATTATTCTTTCGAGTAACAACAGTGACTAAGTTTGAAGTTGAATAAAAAATATTAAAAAATCAACTTAGATTGACGTCTTCAAACGGTACTATTTTTTGTTTCTTAAAACTTGATCTAAAAACAACTAATTTTGGTGTTCTTATAAATCGAATGATGTTGTTTAATCGAAATTTTAGTTATTTTGAAACATATCTGAGGAAAGAAGACTGCAAAGTTTTAATTGTTTTTACTTTTTAAAAAGAAAATAATGAGGACTTCACATTTGGGTTAAGTTGGAGGTTAATAGGAACGGAAAAGGGGTGAAATAGGGACTGATGAAGGATGTATTGGAACAGAGTACTTTCAAGGTTATCAAGTTATTCGATATTTTTATATACATATTCAGCATGACATTTCTACACTTTATAAACTTTAGATTTTACGTTTATTTCTACACAAAATCATGAAGGTATTATTTCTTTTTTGGATGTATAAATACAAAAAAATTTGAAATTATGTATTTCAATTTCAATTTTGGTAGGCCTTACGGATCGTCCCCATTCACTCCTTTATCGTCTCTTTTATTTCCAATTTACCATAGAGAGGAAATTACATGATATTTGTTATGTTTTCAAAAATTTTTGGATACTGTGATAAATTGAACATCCTCACGTAAATTTTTAATATATTAAAGAATGGGTACTCATAAAGAAATACAAAAAAATACGGTGTGAAGTCGGAATTCTACCTATTCATCGCGGTTTACGGTTTAGAAAGAAACAAGGATGCTACAGGGTAAACGGTATAGTTATTGGACGTTGACAGTTATTGGACAAGACACTCTCTTTTGAAGATTATAAGGCTTATAGACTAGTAAAGCAAACTTCCTGATTTTTTAGTTAAACAGAACCTTCTAGTATCTACAGAACTTGTGGATTGGGGAAATAGGTCAGAAATTAATAAATAAAATTTTTGGTTGTGAAGGAATGACATTTGTTTAATGAGTCTCTGTGAAATTATTATACTTCTGAATAGAAAAAATAAATTTTAAAAAGTAAAAAGTGTTTTGCAGTGAAGTTTGAGGAGATATTAACGTTATTAAGTTATATATTTAATAGTGAATTTAAAATAAAGTATAAAACGGACAAAATAAAGAAGCAAGTATTGGCGCGAATTGAAAGAAATAACAAACATAAATAAAGCTGGGACATGTCAAATCGATTTATATAAAGGCGGGTTACAAGAGCGCGTATCGTTTAAGTAGCATTTGACATACCAAATAAAACAATTAAAAGGAGTAAAGAATAGTAAATTATCAATCAAATAAAATGGAAAAAATTTCTGAACAGCTGTTGGAAATAAATAAAGTATTGGGTAATTTGACACAAACAATTAATGAGATACAAAAGGAAACAAAAGAAATAAAAGAAAATATGAATGGCATGTTGCAAAGACTTGTGAACGTAGAAAATGAAAATAAAAATGTTATCAGAAAGCAAGAAAAATTAGAAGAGGTAATCGAAAAACAGAATATAGAAATGGAAAGGCTGGGGAGAGAAATTAGAAAGAAGAACATAATAATACATGGGATAGAAGAGAGTGAAAGCGAAACAAGAGCTGACTTAAAAGATAAAATTGTTGACATGATACAAAAAAATATGAATATTGATATAAGGGATGAAGACTTCGAGGAAGTGTACAGAATAGGACGGTATAGAAATAATAAAAACAGGCCCATTAAGTTGGAAGTTAATTCGAAGAAAAAAAAGAATCAAATACTAGAAAAAAGAAAAGAATTGAAAGGAACGACTATTTACCTGAACGATGACTTAACAGAAAAGCAATTAGAAATTAGGCGGGAGTTAATTAGCTATTATAAAAAATTTAAGGAGGAAAATAAAGAAGTATCAATAGTAGGAGAAAAAATATGGATCAATAAGAAAAAATACTCAATTGAAGAATTGAGAACTCTGATAAATGAAAGAAAAAATGAAGAAATGCATGAAATTGGAGAAGACAAGGAAGTGATAGACAATGAAATAGAGCAGGAGGAAAGAGGAAATCAAAAAGAAGATAAAAGTGAAGGAAAAGAAAGAAAGGAAAACAAATCAAAAAACTGGGTACTAAGACCCAGGAGAGTGGAAATAATGAACTAACCCTAAAGCAAATAAATCGTGTTAATAAAAACCAAATAAAAATTTTAAGGAAGGAAAATGAGGGAGAAATTAATAACTTAGAAAATAATGAAAATGTTGATTTAAGAATTAATAAAAGAATGAAGTTTAATTTTCTTTTTTGGAATATTGAAGGATGGCATAAAATAGGATATAACCATATAACTAATTATTTAAAAAAATTTGATGTAATAGGGTTGGTTGAGACGTGGGCAAAGGAGAACCAAGAATACGACATAGAGGGATACGGTAAAATGTGCAAAAAACAAGCAAGGGTAATGAAAAAAGGAAGGAATCCAGGGGGAATAGCGATGTTCTATAAGAATAAATTAGAAGGGAAAATAAGTCAAAATAACTCAGAAATGAAAGAAATTTTATGGGGGAAAATAGAACTGTCGGAAGTGTTAATTTATGTAGGTATAATATATCAAGAACCGGAGAACTCAAATTATACAGAAAAACAATTTTTCGAAAAACTAGAACAAGAAATTATTGACATATTAAGTAAGGAAGAGGAGGCATTTATAA
Organism: Brachynemurus nebulosus; assembly: GCA_035578155.1. Lineage (NCBI taxonomy): Eukaryota > Metazoa > Arthropoda > Insecta > Neuroptera > Myrmeleontidae > Brachynemurus > Brachynemurus nebulosus. The sequence continues at coordinate 47,209,796 of JAPWDM010000001.1, read as the reverse complement.
TACTGGGCGGAGATTTTAACGCAAGAATTTCAAAAGAATCAGAATTTGGTGAGGAAGGAGGCAAATATGGACTTATTAGTGAAATACATCAGCTAGAAACAATAAATTATAAAGAAATTAAAGGGAGGAAAAGCAAGGATAATATAGTTAATGAGTATGGAAAAAAATTAATAAAAATGTGTCAAGATTTGAACATGATTATTTTAAATGGAAGAACAGAAGGAGACGAAGAAGGAGAATTTACTTTTGTATCTAATAATGGAGCTAGTGTTATAGATTATATAATAGTATCTAAAAACCTGTATGAGAAATATAAACTAAAAATGAAAGTAGGCGAAATGGAAGAATCATATCATTTCCCGATTGAACTAGAAATGACAATAGATAATATGGAAGACCCAATATCATCAATATTTAACCAAAAAGAAATAATAAAATATAAGTGGAATGCCAGCAAAGAAGAAGAGTTTAAATCCAGCGTAGAAACATCAGAACTGTACCTAATAGGAATTAACGAAATGTTAGAAAGGCAGAAGATAGAAAAAGCAATAAAACTAATGGAAATATGGATGAAAAATATTGGAAAGAGCATGATTGTAAGACATGGAAAAACTGGAATAGATACCGAAATAAAAAGAACAAGATGGTTCGATACGGAATGTAAGGAGATGAAAAAAGAAATAAAAAAACAAATAAGAAAATTGAGAGAAAACCAAGATAAAGAAGAAATAAACAAGTATTTAGAAATAAAAAAAGAATATAAAAAGTTATGTAAAACAAAAAAACAAGAAGAAAATGAAAAATATATAAGGGAAGTTGAAGAAGCTGTCGAAATGAAAGACTGCAGAAGGGTATGGAAATTAATAAGGAGGAAAGGAAAAATTAAGCAAGGAATACAAGTAAATGAAGAAACAATAATGGAATACTATAGTAAGCTGTACTGGGATGAAGAAAATGAGGTTGAAGAGGTACATGATGGGCAAGTTTATGATCAGATATTGGACAAAGAAATAGAAAACGAAGAGGTAAAAGAGGTGATGAAGAGTTTAAAGATTGGCAAGGCTACGGGGATAGACGGAATACCAAATGAATTTTACAGGTATTTAGGCACGGATCAGAAATTTTGAAATTGTTGAAATTTTTGCGAAACTATTTAAAAAAATGCAACAAAAAAGCTCTTTCCCTACCGAATGGAGTACTGGCATTGTATGTAATATGTATAAATGGAAAGGAAGTATCAGAGATCTAAATAATTATAGAGGAATTACATTACTCCCATGTGTTAGCAAAATATACACAAAGATGCTGTCAGAACGGATACAACAATGGGCTATCGAAAAAAAATTGATCTCAGAGTATCAAGCTGGGTTCAGAAAAGGATATGAGGTAATGGACAATCTGCTAGTATTGAAAACCTTGATGGACAAGACATTAAGGAATAAGAGGGATAAAATGTATTGCTGCGCAGTGGATTTGGCAAAGGCATTCGACTCAGTAAGAAGGCAAGATCTATGGGGTAAATTGCAGAAGTTAGGAATGTCTTCCAAAATGTTGGAAATACTGAAAGCAATATATAAGGAAGCCGGGTTTTGTGTGCAAGTGAGCCAAAATATGATAACTGAAAAAATAGAAATGAAAAAAGGGTTGAGGCAAGGTTGTCAGCTGTCAGCAATATTGTTTATTTTGTTTGTGAATGATTTACCAGATGAGTTGCAAGAAATAGATACGGTAGCACCATGTATAAAACATAAAGAAATTAAAATTTTGATGTACGCGGACGATTTACTGCTTTTATCAAAAACAAAAGGGGGGATGGATAGATCATTGGAAGTATTACGGAATTATTGTAACAAGTGGTCATTAAAAGTCAATGTAAAGAAAACAAAAATGTTGGTTGTAAGTAAAGGAAGCAAGAGAAGTATAAAAGAGAAGTGGAAATGGGGAGATGAAGAAATAGAGAATGTAAAAAATTTAGGATATTTAGGAATGGAAATAACATACGATGGAAAGTGGAAAACGCACCAGGAAAAAATGTTAAAAAAGGCAAATAGTGCACTTATCTCAGTCAGAAGATATATATATATAAGGATAATTTCCCAATCGATTTAATATTAAGATTATTTAAAGCGACTGTAATTCCGATATTGACATACGGGGCACAAGTTTGGGGTGTTGTAGGGATAGAGAAGAAGGTTGAAATTTTTGTGAATAAATTTTACAAGGAGGTACTGGGAGTGGCAAAGAGTACAAATAGTTGTGCAGCGATGATGGAGTTAGGAGAAGAGCCTATTAAAGCAAAGATAATAAGAATGTATGTGAATTACTATTTCAGATTAACTAAAACAACAAATAAAGAACTGCAAAAAGAATGCGTGGAAATAAGCCACAAAGAAAAAATAGATGAAATATTACGCATGATAAATGTTGATAATACCGAGACTATGACATATCAAAAAATAAAAAAAACGGTAAAAAAAAATATAAAGGAATTTCACTTAGATGAGATGTACCGGGAAATATGCAACAAGAAATCACTACAGAGATATGCTTATCTTATAACTTTTGAGAAAGCTAGTTATGTGGAAATGACAAATAGAGAACAAAGGAAAATAATAGCGGATTTCAGATTAAATAAATTTTTATGGGATAATGATAACAAAAATGAAATAGGGGAAAGAATTTGTTTATTGTGCGGGGGGATAGAATCAGTTGATCATCTAATAATGGAGTGCGAAGGAACAAACATAGAAGAAAGAAAAGCAGTGTTGGAAGCAGGAATGGACAGTTGTTATAGTATACTAAATGTTAATGAAAAGCCCAAAGTTATAACTGTAATAAAATATTTAAAACAAATTCTAGAATTAAGAAAGAATAATTTAAGATAATGGGAGTGCAATGTGTAAATATAAATTAAATTTTTTTCTTTTTTTTGTAAAATTTCTGTAATGCCAACTTTATGTATATGATTAGCCCGAAAGGGTATATCAATAAATACTTACTAATAATAAATAAAATTTTTGTTCAATAACTGTATTTTTCTACACGCACAACTTTCATATTTTTTTTTTTTTTTTCAGAGACCAATATGTAATATGAAAATTTTATATGGTACATTAAAATAAACAGGTCTTACTTTATTTATGAATTTTTTCGTTCAAAATAAAGTTACAGCACGTATTTTTTCTGTACTTTGTTTTGAAAATTTTTCTTAACTGTCCAATAACTATACCATTTACCCTATTAATTATGAGACTAAAAATTCTGGATCGACACACGCATTAAAAACAGCGTTTTTAGGATAACATGACGAGGGAAATGAAGTAATATTCTTAAAGCTGTTGTCGGTTCTATTGAAAAATTATCCGAATATATTTTTGTATTTACATAAATCTTAAATAGTAGCCTTTATTAGCAATTAAATCATCAATTTTGTGATTTTCAGTAAGTTTAATTTCGTTAACCAACAAATGTTTTTTAATCTCAAATGGTATCGAGTGCTTGTGAAACATTATTAATGTATGGCGGACTTTTGTCCGTATTTAAACATACACCAATATTCATATGTTCACTTAATGTTCAGCTTTAGCTGATACTTGAACACTCGATGTACTTTAGCAAATAGCCAATTCATTATGTTAATTAAAATTCACATAGTGCTTGAAAAATTATTTATCAAATTGGATCGGCTGGGACTCGAACCCGGTTCTCTTGGTTGCTAGTCAAGCGCCTAATTTTTTCAAGCACTACGTGAATTTTAATTAACATAATGAATTGGCCATTTGCAAAGTACATCGAGTGTTCAAGTATCGGCTAAAGCTGTACATTAAGTGAACATAAGAATATTGGTGTATGTTTAAATACGGACAAAAGTCCGCCACACATTAATAATGTTTCACAGGCACTCGATAACATTTGAGATTAAAAATATAAACTGCGTATCAAAGAGAGGTTGTGTTTGATTGATTATCGGATTGGAGTGGCACTCGAACAAGCGGTCGGTGGCCTAATTGGTAAGGCGCTTGGCTAGCAACCAAGAGATCCAGGTTCGAGTTCCAGCCGATCCAATTTGATAATTTTTCAAGCACTATGTGAATTTTAATTAACAAATGTTTTAAATTATAGCAAAGATTAACAACATATTGGTAACAGAAGATTCTCACTTGCGTCACTAGTGGTGAAATTAGAAATTTTATTAGATAAAAATCTCGTAACGCGCACATAATTTTGTATAATATGCATTTCTATCGCCAATTAAATATATACGTAAACGTTTAACCTTGATCTAGCTTTTCATTTCATCAAAGAAGTCACCAGTAATTCTAGTATAAATTCCGGGTGCCGCGACTAAATAACTGTGGGCAAAATAACCGCGACAAAATAACCGTGGACAAAATAACCGCACGACAAAATAATTGTGGGCAAAATAACCGAATGACAAAATAACCGAACAACAAAATAAACATCGTTAATTATTCTTTTGAATTAGGGTACATGCGGTTGTGATATGATTAAGATTTTTTTTGCTCCCAATATATAAAAAATGGACTATTATAAGATGGACATCGTATTTATATGGGAAGAATTGACAAAATTGGCCACGAAAATGGCATATATTAGGCTTTCTTTTTTTACCACTCATGGCGTTAATATTCTCAAAATACTGATGTGAATATAGCGAATATAGTAACATTAAACGGATCAAACAGAATGTAAATACAGTACTTATTCTCAAATGGAAACACGTCGGGACTGGGGAAGTGAGTGTTTCCATTTGAGAATCATCAATGTCGGTTGATGATATTTAATAATAAGGAAATACATAGAAATTACATATGTATGAAATAAACTCTTATGGTCTAAATTACTTTATACGGCGGATATCCAATGGTACTGACTCCGATTTTACATAGTGACGTCAGCGAATTATATAATATACAATGTAAATGATGCGACGCAAAATAAAAATTGTTGTTTATTTTAAAAACGATCGAAAAACCCACTTTATAACTGAGTTGAACATTGAAAAAGATTCCAGAAGATTTTATTCAAAAGCTAACAAAGATAATATAGAAGCTCGCGTTTCCATTTGAGAGTGTTCCATTTGAGAATAAGTACTGTACCGCTTTGGTATCTAAGACAATCTAAGGCACAGGAATGTCCAGTATTTTTAGACACTTTTTTGAATACATTGGTCGTGTTCGTTGCTGAGTTTTTCTGCTCAAAGTGAGCTGTTGGCATATGCGCAAGAACTTTTTTTATGGAATACACATGCTCCAAAATACTTCATATTATGACAAGTATTTCGTACTTTATAAAAATGTTCTTGCGCATGCGCTAACAGCTCACTTTGAGCAGAAAAACTCAGCAACGAACACGGCGATTGAGTTCGGTCACCTTGTCTAATCACCATAATATAAAAGATGGCTAAATTGCAATAGACCTTAAATGTTGGTATTTATTGTATTTAAAAACAAACGTTAATGGGTGAAAACTATTGTATTTAAAAAGCTAAGCTTGGGAAACATTATTTTGAAAAATCAAATAGTAGATGATATAAAAACTAGGTAGTAAGATTATAAGTTAGTTAGGTTAAGGTTATAAGTTTTTTTTTCAAATTTTAAGTAGATTATATAAAAACTAGGTGGTGAGGTTAGTTAAGGTTAGGTTAGTTTAGTTAGTTTTGACAATATACTTCGACTTTGATATAAAAACTATTAGGTTAAGGTTATAGGTGGTGAGTCTAGTTAAGGTTAGGTTAGTTTAGACAATATACTTCAATTTTGACATAAAAACAAAGTGAGGTTAGTTAAGGTTACCCTTTGCCCGAAGGTTACGTTAGTTTTGACAATATACTTCGATTTTTTTTATATAAAAACTAAGTGGTGAGGTTAGTTAACGTTACCCTTTGCCCGAAGGTTAGGTTAGTTTTGACAATATACTTTGTGATTAAATATAACGCAGAACAAAAACATAAGTATTTACAAGATATTGCTACAGTTTTATCTTTGTAATTTAGATTTAATATTTTAACAAAATAATAAATAAATAAACTTTAAGGTTATTTTGTCATTTGGTTATTTTGTCGCGGAACCTAAATTCCGACCGACAATACTGAGTAGTATCAATTTTTAAGTAATCTTTGATAGTCACAGGTGGCAGAAATCGGAATTATTTTCCAATGAGTATGAAGTACCAGAAAGAAGTTGGCACCGGAAGTTGAAAACGTTTTTTATACGACTAAATTGCTCCCAAAATGCTCCTTTGAAATCAGTAATTGTTCCACCTAAAACTTAATTATTTAATTGGTTATTTACAGAGAATTTTTAAATAGCAAGAAGTAGTATAGTAGATGTAAATAAATATACTATTGTATATCTCAAATTGAACAAAATTTTTTAAAATATATTGTTCATAAATTAAAAAGTATTATCTGAATGAATTTTTGGCAACTCGAACCGGAAATGTATTTTTTAACGCAAAACTAGGTGGTGAGGTTAGTTAAGGTTAGGTTAGTTTAGTTGGTTTTGACAATATACTTCGACTTTGATATAAAAACTAGGTTAATTAAGATTAGGTTAGGTTAGTTTCGGTTTGTTTTGGTTAGTTTACCACTGAAACCTCATTTTCGGGCAAAGGATAATTATTTACCAATGCGGTTCCTCCGTGTAATTACCTCAATATTATTAAATTACCCTTTGTTCGAAAATGAGGTTTCAGTGATGTTGTCCCATTTATTTTCCACTTATTTCCATTACTAAAAACCGTAATATAGTTACCATTAAAAATTTTATATTTGAAATAAGCTTATATGTATACACATAAAGATTTATACTGTATGGGTATACATTACACAGTGTGACAGTACATAATACATATGTATAATATATTATCTATTCAGTATATATATATATATATATATGTAGTAAGTTTTAAAATTGTAACACTTCATATCTCGAAAACGAAGCTAGATATCAAAAAACTTTATTCTTCCTTTTTTGTTCTACTCATCAAGTTCTATAAGAACCTGTCTTTAATTTTTGTTATTATGGTAACGGAAACCATCTTTTAGTAACCCCTAGATTCAGATATTCGGAGGGTTGAAAAATATACTTCCGGTCCGCGTCGCCAAAAATCCGTCTAGGGGGTAACTTCTTAAGCCAAAAAGAGTATGTATATCAAATTTGAGCTCAGTCGGAGGTATGGGGTTTTCGGAACTCCAGCCCTAATTTTTTAAAATAATTATTAAAATATTTTGTATTTTTGTTATAATATTCAACTGTCAAAATTTAATTATCTATGCAAACGACATAAAGAGTATGTCTGATTGCCTATATGTTTTAATAATACAAAACCTAATTGTAAATATTTATATTTTAATATATTTTAGTTATTATTTAGAAAAATTAATATTTAACTTTTAAATTGGATGGAGCAAATTGGGAGCAATTTATTGGTGTAAAGAAATTATCTAAAAAAGTATTATTTGACAAGATTTTGATAATACTGAAATACTGAAAAAAATTTCTGTGTATAAATATCTAATTAAATAATTAAGTTTCAGATGGAGCAATTACTGATCTAAAAGGAGCAATTTAGTTATATAAAAAACAAAAAGATTTTTCATCTTTCGGCGCCAACTTCTTTCCGGTGTATGAAATGATTTAATCCGATAGAGGATAATGAAGATACTCATTAAAGAATAATTCCAACTTCTGCCACCTGTTAAACATTTAATTAGATCTAATACATTGATAAAAATTTTGTTTCTTTACATTTTCAAAAAGTTTGCTTACCGAAAACAAATCACTAAGGTGTATAAAAATATACAGTGTGTATCAAAAATTAAAAAATCAATATGTACAAATGTTTATTAAATATAAAAATATATAAACAAAAAAAGAACATTCTAAATAAAGTACAACTAAAAAAAAAAAAAATTAAAAATAAAGGAACACAAACTTTATTAATACAAAGATGTAGACATTATGTCATTCCAACCGTTTTCTATAACGCCATTCTGAAAAAGACACACAAAAAAACATGCAATCAAAACCAAAAAAGCTACGCCCCAACTTACGGAATGGTCAGAGGAGGACTGGCCTACACCATCTTTTTTAGATTTTTGCATATCGGTCAATTGCTGTAATATTTTTTAACAAAAAATAATATAATTAAAGATAAAAATAATAAAAACAAAAACATCAAACCATGCCCAATTAAAATATATAACCACTTTTTCTGTAAAGTATAATGGTTGACTTAAAAGGAAGAAAATTACATTTGGTAGCGACTGTGGTAGCAATTTAAACAATTATACCCTGTTATTCAAAAATCAATAACGTATTATTTTATTAAAAAAAACTTGTAAAATACTTGCACTGGAATTATTACTAGTTTAAGTAAATGAACAGTAATTAATTAACACGTTTAGTTTTAAAAATTCACAAGTTAGATGTATTTAGCTGCACAACTCAATAGCATAAAAAATTCCAGTTCTCATAAAAAAAGAATGTATTTGCCTTTTGGATTCCAAATAATAATTCAACTATTGCATCATCAGTTAGATCGATACTGATAGATCGTTCTGTTCGCAGTTTATTACGTTTCTTTTGAATGTCCTAAATTTAAAATAATATAAATTAAAAATTTTATTTAAGTGAAATAAATTCTATTTAAAAGAATAATAATAAAATTTGTAATAGGTTAGTTTTAAGTAACCATTGCCAAATGCTATAGACCTGAAGCATTTTTCTATATTAATACTGGTTAAAAATCGCTCTGAATTTAAATATAAGCTAATGGATGTTGATACTTTAAAATTATGAGTTATTTAATGCGTTTAAAATATTTTAGTAATTTATATGACCAGTCCACTTCTGCCTCTTTTAAAGTAAACATAATTAAATAAGTGAAGTGTCGATTTCAAAAATAAAAACTACAACTTACATCTAAAATTCCAGCTGATGGTTCTGAGGCATATCCTACTTCATGTTGTTCTTCAATTTCATCTTCTTCCTCAGACGAAGAACTTTGTTCTAAATAACTATTTCTAAAATTGATAATAATTGTTAAAACCACACAAATATTTGTTGTAAATATTTTAACACGTTCACTGCCATACTTTGAGTGCCACCGCAAATATTAAGTAATATTCATATACTGGACACGACACACTGGATAGATGAGTTAATCATGGACAAGGTTGTGTGTATCCATGCTCTCTATACCGATCTGTGTATCTGATTCACAATTAATGCTGCAGTCACTTGTGTGACCATGGACATGGATCCGTGAAAAGCAGCAGTGGACGTGTTAAATGTTTTTTACTTACTTAGGTACTTTGGCAACCATTTGTGCAAGATCTGTGAAGGTGTAACCCTTTAAATGTTGATCTGACGTTGTAGCAACGCTACCTTGATGTTTCTCAAATAACGGTAACACTCCGGCTTTCAATTGGCCTTCGAAATATGTTTTACCGTGTTGATAGCCAACATCTTTGATTTCATCGAAACTACCAAATTGCAATGTTCTATATTTATCAATTGGTGGTCGTATATAATCACAATAATCTGACTGTTTTACTTCCTAAAACATAATAAGGAACTGAATTGATAAAAAACTGAAAAGTCATTACAGAATCAATTACAGGATGGACGTTACTGTTTAACTTTTCAAAACTGTGTTGCCTTCAATACACGATTTTGTTTGTATAATGAAAAGTTTCTAATCTTGCTATATGACGTCAGTTTGTTGCCATGATTATGAATTTACGTAATATCTGCAGTAGAATTTTAACTAAAAGAAAGAGCATAAATTCCTCTTAGTTACAATTTATCTCTTTTTATTTAATATAAAAGATAATTAATTATCTCTCTTTCACAATTTATCTGTTTTTATTGAATATAAAAGATATATAATTATCTCTCATTTATTTGTCAGTGTTGCCTTGGTTAACATTTAAAATATTTGTAATCCCCTTACCTCAGAATTCCCCTTAAAAAACTTTCTTTTAGTTAAAATACTACTTGTAAAATTATCTTAATTTACAAGTCAAATTTGTTTCGCTCACCAAACGACTCTAAAATAGTCATATTAACATAGATATGTTTTTGGGCTGCAGTAGCGTTTATTTTGAGACCTTTTGACCTTAGGAGTCATTTTAAACTCACGTGCATTTTCTTCAGGACCTCAATAGTAACAGCGAAATTTAATTTAAATGCGGCTTTTAATCTTTACATACTTAGAACATTTTTAAGTAACTTTTTTTAATCTAATTACTTTTTCGGCGTATAACGCGCACCCCAAAATTTTGAATAATTTTTTAGTTTTTTTGTATGTTCGCCGTATAATGCGTACCTAAACGTTGATAATAAAATAATAAATCATATACCTATTTTATATGTATATTATTTTTATGTTTTTGTATATTTATCTTATTAAATTTGTGTTATTCTTTTATTTTTTTATTTATTTGATAATCCACTTACAAATGACAGAAGAATATATAATATTCAAATAAAAACCGTTATAATTTTTACAGAACTCAGTTTTATATCCGGCGTATAACGCGCACCACGAAATTTGGACAAAAATTATGGTATTCAAGGTGCGCGTTATATGTCTGCTGTTTTACCCATAACCAGTGTTATTTTTAAAATGATAATTAACATCCCGTGCGCATGCGCTAGTCTATCAATTAGATGGAAATTCATTACCAATAAAGAGAGCCTAAATAGCTAATCATTTTTTTTAAATTTCTCTTCAAATCGGGTGATTTATGTAAAAATTGATTTTTAAATTGTCGACAATGCACAAACTTTCTACAAAACAATTTTTTCTAAATTTTAATAACAAAATACGTATTTATTTATTCATTCTTATAAACTGGTAGTTATGACAACAAAATCATCTAACAAAGTTGCTTAGCTATTAAAACTATTTCACTGTTTCAAAAAACACCCGTTACAATGAAAATGTAATGCAACTCATTAATATTAGATATGGATGTATTTACTATACAATGAAACTACTTATTAATTAATATTGTAGCAATATTTATGACAACAATAAAAATAGAAAAATTTTATATCTAATCTTGTTTAACCGTCATATTTGTCAACACGTAAATTATTTTTAATTTTTTGCTTCATTTACATATACATTGTGATCCCCCTATTGTATTCAATTCTCAAAGGATCAAGTTAATCACTAATGTCCACCCGTTATCATTTAGCCGGAAAAACTTACTTCTAATTGTCTAACACAACTAACATAAGCTAAACGTGACTGAATATCAGGCAAATTCGGTACTTTTACATTACTTGTAAATGGATTCCATCGTTTCCAAAGTAACCACCATCCTGATAAATCGTCACCATAATTTGTGAGATCTGTATCATCCACTGATCCAACATCAATTGCTAGAATGTGACATGCGCCAAGGCTTCGCATTACATCAGCTAAATTAAAAAAGTATTCAATTAATGCACATTCAAAATTAACTAGTCTAAAATGTTATACTGAAAAAATTGATATTTTCTGTTAGGAATGTCGCGAAGATATTGACAATTTTTAAGTGATATTTTTGTTTAATATCAAAAGTGATAATTTCACTAAAAACAGAACAATATTTCTACATCACTGCAACAAAAATTAAAAAAAAAATAATGCCATTTCCTTAATTTCAACAAAAGTTTGAATAAGCATGTTTAAAAAAATATACCGTCAATAAATCCGACATTCCTCTTTTTTTCTTTTTTTATTAAATTAAAAGATATATTGTCTAAATTTACAGATCTCTAAAATTCTTTTATAATTTATAAGGAAGACTCTTTGCAACCCCATTCCGATTTTGTTCATTTTTCGATGTTATTCTTAATTCAAAATCCGACCCATATATCTTTTTAACTGCGGATTTATGAGTTAAAAAAAAGTTTTTGCACTGGCTGTTCTTTGAAAATCTCAAACCACCAATACAATCACACACTTTTTATTACTGGTAGCCAATCCCAAGGTAGATTAAGATAGGTACACCGACGCGCAGATCTTGATGACGTCGATGGCGAATTATATATATATACAGCCTGAGTTTTTTGAGAGTTGCCATTTTTACTATAGCCAAACCGTTGATTTAGTTGAGAAATTGTTCAAATAAGAGTTGTAGATATCGACGGGGACAACGATTGCTATTTTCAGGATCTTTATAGCTCTTAGCTTTTATCAATGGTTTGGCTGTAATAAAAATGGTAACTCTCAAAAAACTCAGACTGTATAAATATAATAATAAGTAATTGTAATGTTGTCTTTTTCTAAAAATTCAAATATATGACGTATCATGACGTAGATGGCGAAATGCGCAAAAAAGCTTATTTTGGACTCAAATGTAGCATGGGCTGGCCAATCCTAAATTTAATATTTCAAAAATGAGTAACAACTAGTAAACTAATTTTTTTAAATTTTCTTTTATGTCTTACCGTTTTTAAGATATTTTAAGGACTAAAAAACTACTCCTAAATCCACGAATCCGTAGACAAAAACTATACAGGTGTCTTAAATTTTGATAAAAAGCAACAAACATATCGAAGAGTGAACAAAATTGGAGGGGATACTAGAAAGCCTTTCTTTGTTAGTTTCTTAATTTTTAACTTTTAAAACATACCTACCTTAGAAGTTATTCTGAAGACTAAACTATGTTACGATAAAAAAATCATCAAATCCATTTAGTCGCCATTATCCAGACAAACAGACGGACAAATTTTAAAAACCATTATTTTGGTAACTATATTCACCAATTAGTTATGATTTTGTTAATGCATTGTCCAGATTTAGAGTCGAACGAATATGAAATGAGAAAGTTTTCTTCAACCACGCAAATAACGGGATTAAAATAAAAAAAACACACAAACTAATAGCCCATAACACATACATGTATGCAACTTATGCCCAGTATTGTAAAGAACAAATCAATCAGCGAATAACTAATAAATTAACTTTCCAAGTAAAATAGTTCTTTAATAATGGATTTACCGATCGAACGTTAGTTTGCTATTATGCACTAGATAGCAGTACTAGTTTATTTAGAGATAATAACTATAATGCAAATATTAAAATTTAAATTTTGTTTACATACATAGTAATATATTGTTTATATCAAAGTAGATAGAGAAAGGTACGCTACATTTGAGTCCAAATAAGTTTTTGCGCAGATCGCCATCTACGTCATAATTGCGTTACATATTTGAATTTTTAAAAAAAGATAACATTACAATAATTATTTATTATATATATATATATATATATATATATATATATATATATATATATATATATATATATAGCGTGAGTTTTTTGAGACTTACCATTTTTATTACAGCCAAACCGTTGAAAGGAGCTAAGACCATAAGAGTTATAAAGCTCCTGACTAGAGCAATCGGTTGCTCCCGTCAATATCTACAACTCTTATTTGAACAATTTTTCAATTAAATCAACGATTTGGCTGTAATAAAAATGGCAACTCTCAAAAGACTCACGCTATACATATGTAATTCGACATCTACGTCATCACGATCTGCGCGTCGGCATACCTTTCTCCATCTACTTTGGTTTATACATATGTTCATAAAAATACTTGTTTACTTTAGAGAATAATTTACTCGGTAGAATTATTCCTTATTATTTTCGCTAATAAAGTAAATTTATTGCACAGATTTAGTTATATATTAGGCATTTGATTGAAAATTACCGACTCTACTTTAAAAATTACTAAACTAACCTCAAATGTGTGACTATGTTTTTAATTTCAAATTCGTTCGACTACACCTGAGTGTATTTTAACAGAAGTCGACCAATTTCTAATTTGGAATACAAATTTTACTATAATCTAATTATATTTTATTGGTTATATCATTCCCGTATTTCATTAGAAGTACTATCGATCCATAGAACTAATATCGATACTTATAATGTAAGTACCTTACATACTATCTATAGTTGCGAGCGTTACTTTATGGAAATTCCATTTTAAAGAAAATTAAAAACGATTATTAAATCCATATTAAAAATCCACTTTCATTTTTAAAAATTTGTGAGTGCACTTTCGACTGTGTTAAAAAATGACTGTACGGATTGAAAGTGCACTCACAAATCTTTAAAAATAAAAGTGAATTTTTTTGCAAAGTATAAATCGTTTTTAATTTTACCTTATATACCTTTCTGTATAAAGTTCATTTTTTGAGGTCTGGATAAAAATTATTTTTTAAGTAATAATTTAAAATACCTGGAACATTATTAGTATAACAACCGTCGACAAGCAGATGGCCATCCAATGGATCACAAACCGGTGGGAATATTCCTACGATTGACATACTTGCTCGGACATATCTCCATAATTGTCCTAATTTAATTATTATTTAAAATTCATTTATAATACGATGAAAATAATATAAAACACAAAGTGTAACGAACCCAGGGACTTCCAATTCAAATTTCTGGCACTTTTGAAAAAATAAAAAACAAGTTGGTTTTTTTTAATCAAAATATCTAAATTATTTCTTTCATTACTAGGTACACATAAGGACCATGTCGAGGAAGTTTCAGGATCAAAAATTCTAATTTTCATTAATATGTATTTCAAAATAGTTGGTAAGTGGCTATTACGGCTACGCATGTAGTGATAAAAAATAAAACTATCGAAGAAAGGTTACATCAGTTATCAACTATCAAAATCAAATTTTACTTTTTGGTTTTTTGAACAAAATCTCGCTCCAAATACTACAGGAAATTCTTCCATTAAATCGAAAATAATGATTGAAAATTATGCTGGATAATGACCGTGAGCCGATTTGTGCGATTTGTGCCGTAGTTTTTACCTGGCGCGATATGTATCGGTTGTAGCAAATTGCGACTAGTATAGGTGCTTAAACTTGCACTGACGTCATTAATAAATGAAAATTAGACGTACAATATTAATAATAATAATAATAATAGTGCGGTTTAACGTCCATTTTTTATGACAGTGAGACACCACCCACATCATTATTTTTCTAACTTTATTTACACTTTAGTACATTACAATTACATTATGATGTAGGTGGAGGAGAAGGAAAGTGGGGTTAGAGTTAGGATTTGGCAGGTATGCGTCTACAGCCGTTTTCTTAAGGAACTATGCCGATATTCAGCTGGAGTTGTGAAGGGAAACTGTAGAAAACTTTCTCGAGCATAGCCGGTCGTCGAATTCGAACCCTCGACCTACAAGTGCCATTTAATATTACTGTTACTCTAATACAAAAAATAAATAATTAAATAAATAAATAAAATAAAATAACATAACAAAGGAAAAGACGTTGGTACGTCTAATTTTGATGAATTTGTTGCATTTGTTTAATGACGTCAGTCCAAGTTTAGATAATTTCACCTATAGAAATATTTTTTCAAGATCATATAAAGAGTTAAAGAGGGGGATTGTCATTAGGGAATAAATACTGCCAGTTACTGCATTACCTAATTAGATTAATTTCAATTTTAATCACAGGACGGCGTAGCCGTCGTTGCCACATACCACTAGAGAGATGAATTTTAATATTAGTCACTATATCGAATTTTTCTATAAAGCTTTCTTCAAGAATGCAATAGAAGAGAGTGTAATAGCGAAATAAAAGTACCATTGTTCTACAAATGAAGCTTGTTTTATAGAAAGCAAGAACAAATATATTTTATAAACATGATGCTAACTATTTTCAAGTTTTACTCTTAACTATTCCAACACCTACAATGCAAACTACTTTTAAAAAAATATAATAATACTAAAATAACTATTTGATAATGATTATGCATTGATCGAAACATGTCACAAGATTGAAAAAGTATTGGCAATGTTACCGAGAGCGTTAATGGCGTTTATGAAGCTGTCTAACCAGATTATCGTTGTACGGTGAATTTTTAAAAAAATTTTAATACAAGTAAAATAGTATTGTACTATAGAAAAGGGCCCAATTTGAACAATTCCAAACGAAAGCTATAAAATAACTTTTAAAAAGTCTTTTTTTTTATTAAATATTTAATGTCATAAATAACCAGGAGTCACAAATACTCGGACTGACTAAAGAATTTTAGTGGAGATAAACAACCTACCATTTTTTGAAACAATTAAACAAATTAGATAACTCAATTTTTTCTCAAGGACAGCGAACGTTTAGTGACTTCAAACGGCGGTTTAAAAACTTAAATATTGATTTCTCAAAAACTATAAAATTCTATAACAGGGGTGGGTAAATGGTTGATCGCGAACAGTTCGACAGTCGATCGCAGACATTTAATGTAGATAATTTTCTGGGTTAATCTAAAATCGTTTAATTTAAAATATGTACTTAAAATTTAGCAGACGGTGAAACATGATACACTCCAAAAATACAGTCCACTATCAAATACAGTCCTCGAAATTTATTAATCACTGCACATTATATTACATTCCATATTAAATTATTATTAAAATGAAAATTTGGAATAATGGCAACCCTATATTTCCCTAGTGGGCATTTGACATGAAAGATACTTTATTTGTTCTTAACTTAACTCGCAATTTTCGGAGTCGATCGCGCCTAAGTAAGCAAAATTAATGTCGATCATACCAGTATTAAGTTTGCCCACCCCTATTCTATAAGAAATTATTATTCAGCTTTTCATTATCTATTAATAATTTAAATTTTTTAAAAATAACGAAAACCAAAAATCCTTAATTTTTAATATGTATTTTTAACTGATAAATTACAAGAAAATACTTACAAAATAGATTAATATCAAAGAATTAATTCAGGAGGTGGCAGTAACCAATCATTATTTTATTAAGTGACATAGAACAAATTTAGCTGAATCAAATCAATTCGATAAAACTAAAAAAAAAACTGAAGTTAACTTTAAAAAGCTTATTTTACAAAGCAATGCAAAATTGCTACTTTTTAATAGAACTAGTGTGGAAAGCGTCAGTATTTCTGTTTAAGAAAAAAAGAAAAAACGTTAATTCGAATAGAATTTGAATTTAGTGAAAATGTGAAAGGAAAAAATATTAGTGTAAAAATTGTAACTACCTCTAAAAGAGTAAACAGGCAAATAAAGAATGCAGACATTCCAAAAATGAATAGAATTGTCTAAAAATAATGCTTGCTTTGCTTGTGATTGGTATAACTTGTACCACCAATTTTTTTATTAGTACTGTAAGTATTCACAGCAATTACATTATAAATATCACATATTTTAAATTTTGTATAGGAGTTTCATACGGGAATTATATAACTTTAAGACAAAATATTCCTTGTGTAAATACAAATAAAATTTATAATTGATTTAATAAATTTACACCTACCAATAAAAAAACTGGATATCTGTATTAATTACAAAGTTAATTTAATATCAAAACTTTTGTTTCCCCACCCAAAACGGTAGTTTAGAAATTTCAAAACTTTAATTTCAAAACTTTACTTTCAAAGAATTAATAAGCTTAACCTATTATGACCCGGTCATTCGTTTGCCAAAAACAACTATTAAAGGGGGTTAGATTATACATAATAACATGATTTCCTTTAAAGACCCATAAATAAAATATTAATAACAAAAGTTGCGTAAAATTCTTTTGATGATTAACAGGATTACCAGTGATGGTTACCAAATGGTAATCCTGTTAAGTACATTTTATCGAATTAACAGTGCATGTGATAGTTAAAAAATAAAAAAAATAATAATAGGACCTACAATAATATTTTTATATTTTATTGATACAAATTATCTGTATTTATCGACAACTGTCATAATATGCCGCTTTAAAATTAAACTAAATTCTACGGTTTAAAATCAAAGAATAGTGATAATTTTGTATATAAATACGTATATTTCATTTTTTTTCTTATATCTATGGTTACTTGTTTTTACTAAATTATTGAAAAGGGCTACAAAAGTAACCAAAGCCACTCTAGAGAATATTTTATATTTCATGTAGGAAAATATTAAATATTTTCTATTTTATTTGAGAGCCACCAAGAGAAAAACATTACTAGGGTGAACGACTTCTAGTGTTCCATATTGGGGCTAAAATTGGGGTAATCATGGGCGAGTTGACAGTATTTTAAAAAAAAATAAATAGGAAGATTAGTTAAATCTGTAAATTTATGATCATTATAGTACTGATAGTAGTTTTGTAATGGTTAACCATCCGTTAAAAGTGATAGTGCAATTCTTGCTTACTGTAACTCTTAATGAAGTAATGTGACAAGTACTATGCTCGAGTTCCATCATCCCTAACTTATAGTTACGTACTTTATTACGACTATAGTGAATTATTAACGTAATAAATTGAAATAATTCAATTAATCTAAACTAAAATCCAAAGATCGTTTTAGAATTTGAACTTGTAACTTTTCGCAGTGCCGTTCAAAATACTACTCATTGGACTACTTGTTCCTTTTTAAGTTTAAATTAACATAAAAACTATTATTATTAAATTTATAACGTTTTCGTTCCTCAAACAATTGCATTATGGGTGTTATGATTGGAGTAGCCATAACGCACTAGTCCCTACTTATCATTCTCAATATGTGTAAAGTGATAACGATTATGACGTTTCTCACCATAAAATGATTAAGGTGGAATAGGGATTAAGAAAGTACAAAATCACAAAAAAGTTTATCAATTATGGTAGCAAATTAAAATTGGTTAATTGTAAAAGTTTTATTTGAGATTTATTTTTTTTGAATTATTTTATTTTTTAATTTGAAATCACACTGTGAAAGCTTATATTTAAAGAAAAAATTCATAATAAAAGTGGACATTCAGCTAATATTCATTATGGCTGGCATAAATACATTATGACTGATAATTAATACAATTTTCAGTTTTTAAAATTAAATTACTAGAATACTGTACGTCAAAATTTGTTAATTTTATTTTTTAAATGTTCGTAAAGAATTAAAAAAACACCAGTTTTTTTTTTTAAATAAGTTTTTTGTGAATTAAAAATCACAGAGTAATTGAAAAAATTATCAAACTGGACCGGTTGAAAATCGAACTCAGGATCTCCTGGTGATTAGCCAGGTGTCTTCGCCACTAGGCCAACGATCCTCTGTTCGAAAGCCACTCCAGTTCGACAACCATTCAATCACATGTGTATTGGTACTTTCTCTGTGAACATATGAATACTGAACAAAAGCTCGTCATACGCAGTAATGTTTCACAAGTACTCGATAATATTTGAAATGGAAAAAAAGTTTTTTATAATTTAATTTTTAACAAAGGTATTTATTTATTTGATTAAGGGTTGGTTTTCAATGTATTTTAAAAATGCATAAACTACGTGTTAAAAAAAATAAATTTTAATTTATACAGTACACTCCCGGTTATCCGAGCCTCCGGATTATCGGAGGTGGTTCGTGGTCTTTTTTTTATTTGATTATATAAATGTGTATGATTATTTACAACCTCAAAATACATTGAGCTTCCGTATTATCCGAGGTATCCTCGGTCCCGACAACTTCGGATAATTGGAAGTCTACTGTAATATGAATGAGAGAAGTAATTTGTGTTTAATGAACGATTACATCACAAATCATTTTAGCGTTACTTTTAAAAGAAAAAAATTTATAACTCATCTAAATAGATAGTTTAAAATATTTTTTTAAAAATCGGTCAACTTTCCCAGATGATACGTAAATTATACAATAGTTTGTGATATTATTTCGAAAAATTATATATTTTCACTCAATATAGAAAAATTTTGTCATCCGTCGTTCATGGTTGATTTTTTATTGGTTAAAAATTTATTTAAAAAAAATAAGCACTTACCTTAAACAATTGTAGTCCAACTTATTTTGACTTAGATTTAATGAATTATTTAATGAAACTACTTACATTTTCTAACGTGAAATGATTTATACATTTACGTTACCTGGTAAATTGTTGACATATCCACCGTCGAGCAGAAGATGACCATCCACAGGATCACACAGTGGTGGCATATATCCTGAGAGTGACATTGAAGCTCTCACATAACGCCACAACGATCCTATACATTACATACTGTTGTACTGTACGTTATTACTTCACTTTATCAATTCGTAATCTTTTTTAATTTTATTTTCATTACATAAATGCATCCAAATATTCGGCAAATATTTGGCAAATATAGATCGTACAAGAAGATGTTACAACAAATACATATGGTTTGGACATCATACACATATAATATGTGTCAAATACGATCATAAATTTATACTAATAAATTGATCTATATTTACCAAACATACATGAATATCTAGTTGGAGGCTAAAAAGAATATACAGGAGGCTAAAAGAATAAATTAACACCATGACGGTCATAACCTATAATGACAAAACGCCTAACTGATACACTATTTTGACAACTAATACGTTTTATATTGAATTGCTGACGTCGTATGACGTGGCGTGTGAGTTAATAAGGTTTCATTTGACGGTCATTGACGTCAATGACTGTCAAGGTGTTAAAATTGTGTATCATAAGAACTGTATCCCTAGCGCAAAAAGTTAAAATTTGCGTTTCTAATAACTTGCGCATCTAATAGCTTTAGGTAGTCACACATGATTAGATTTTTAAAAGGAGTTAACTTTTCGAACTGAATCCTACGAATTTGATTATAAATTTAAAAACACAAAATAAAATTCCGTTTAAAATTGACGGACTTGTCTTTGACTGGATCAGTTCTCCCAACTAATATTTAGTAATTAGTCAGTTTTAAAGCATTTCATCCGTATGAGCCAGATCCTCAATCTTGGAAACAATTTAATGGTGCATTATTTCATTCCACTATTTTTTTTTTAGAAACGTTACAAGTTTTTTATAAGCACTAATTTTAGTGTTCCGCAGTCGTAACCATGGAACATTAATGGTTTTATCATGTCTGTCATCGCTTTACATGGTTTGACACACACTTGACTAGTTTTGATTAGACTGTGTCGTATCTTATTAAAACAATCTATGAAATCTACGACGAGCTTTTTAAATTTTTATTTGTGTATTCCTACCTATTTCATTCTCATAAATATAGCTGAACTTTAGTAACAATATGTGTTTAGTTCATTTCATGTATTTATTAAAATTAAAATAAATTTAAAAAGCTGGGTGGAAAAAGGGTGTAAGTGCGGAAATACCGTTTTGGGAAAAGATCATTTCAAAGTTTGAGTGCCTAGTGTGACGGTGAAGACTTAAAAAACTGGTAATTGTCGTGTAATACAATTGGTATGGTCCATTTCACTTAAATTTAATCATGCTTCATCACTTATTAATTTAAATAATTTCCGTTTCCTTGGCTTTATCTCTTTCATTACTGCACTTACGTAAATTTTAAAATTGCAGTTTGTTTTTAGAAAATAATAGACCATTGATTTGTTTTCAATATAAGAATTATTTAATTTTTTAACTTTAACTCATGATCAATTATATTTGAAATAGGGTATAGCACTAATAATAAACTATGTATTAAGATTAAAATACCCCTGTCGCAGCATCCTGCATAACATAGCGAATTTCCGTTTATAAAAGTTAGTTTTTCTTGGAAACTAGTTGACATATAATAATAGTTTAAAGACCTTTTTTATGTGATTTTTTCTCCTCTTTCCAATGGTGTAAAAAAATTTCACAAAAATTTTTGAATAAGAGGAAATTTTGCCAAAAAATTAATTTTTTTTCACGAAAAATGCCCCAAAAACCACGGACGTTCCGGACATCGGACGTGTCTGGCTAACGAACTTGTCCAACGGTTTGGGACTTTCAATATTTTCACCAAATTTTGTAAAAGTAGGACATTTCGTTCGAGAGTTATCTCGTGCGGACACACACACACACACACATATATATATATATATATATATATATATATATATATATATATATATATATATATATATATATATATATATATATATATATATATATATATAGGTTTTTAGGGACCTCAAAACAAATTTGTTATAGTCCCGGATTCAAGTCGCGTCATGACAGTGGCCGTAATAGCTGATTTTTCGATTCGAAAATTCGCTAAAAACAGTGAATTTTGGTTGCCATTACATATTTTTTCGAAGTATGACTTACGCTCTTTTTGTAGATAAAATTTTGACTGAATGAAAACAAGTTCTTTTTGCTTTTTTGAAATTCTAATTAAACTTTGTCAGCACATTTATTAAATTCTAAACCAAAACATTTTATTCCTGTTAATTTCATGAATATGTATATGTATTCTTGATAAAAGTTAGTATTTGGTTTTAAGCTAAAAAAGCACCCACAAAAATTTGGATATATCTGCTTGTATCGAGGGTGGGCTTAAAAATGTAAATATGGCTTAAAAGTAAAGTACTTTAATTAATGAAAATTGAATAAAATATATATTTGCTTGTTTTATTGTTTAGAAGTGAAAGTACCACAGCTAAGGGAGCGTCCATAAACTACCTAGCCTGATTGGGGGGGAGGGAGGGGTTATGCAAAAAGTTACACTGGACTACATGGAGGAGGGAGGAGTCAGAGTCGAGCTAGGTAGTTTTATTTGGAACAATTGAACAAACATCAATTTGAATCTGAAAATTCATGAATAATACTTCCTCAAGCGAATTATGCAACCTTGTGGTCATACAGTCTTT
Organism: Brachynemurus nebulosus; assembly: GCA_035578155.1. Lineage (NCBI taxonomy): Eukaryota > Metazoa > Arthropoda > Insecta > Neuroptera > Myrmeleontidae > Brachynemurus > Brachynemurus nebulosus. The sequence goes on along the minus strand of JAPWDM010000001.1, from coordinate 47,187,147 downwards.
ATATTAAAATTCTTACTATCAGGGGACGTGTTTTTGAGGAAATATTCTGCTAAACTGTAGAAAAGTGCCTTAACTTTCATATTTTATAATAAAAAGGTTATTATTTTAATTGAATGGTTTTTTGAATTATTAAGAAAAAAACAACGTTTCACTATGGTGGGGAGTGGGTCAAGGCAAAAGTCATGTTTACATGGAGGGCAGTAGGTCAAAATTGGCCAAAATGGAACTACGTAGTTTATAGACGTTCCCTAACTACCCAAAAAAAAATAAATTAAGGTTTTTTCTTTCGTTTTTTCTGTATCACACTGTACATCATAGGACTAGAAATACCTTTTAAAAGCTATTATCTATCAGGTACTGTAAAAATTTATTCTTAGTTGTGAGTTACTAATTAGAAATTTAATTTTATGCAAAAATTGCATATGAACCTTTTTTTATGCGGTCTTTTTTGTGAGATTTTTTTTTCTGCGATTTGTAAAAAATGGCCATTAAAATGCATAATATGAATCAAAATCAAGAGACAGTAAGAAACCTAAACATTTACTATAATAACTTTCTTTGATAAAAATACTTTTTAACAGCTTTTAAGCATTTAATCAATACATTGCATAAGAACATAAGTTATTGCATCATTTAATTTTTCTTACAGATGTATTTTTCAAAATTTTCATAATATTATAAAAATGAAATAAAATGTTTCTACGTGTAAATGAAGGCTTTATCTTGTTTACAAAAGCAACTTCTATTAAAATTGTGAGGTTTTGGGTGTTTTAAGTTATGTTTTTTCGATGAAACTTTTTTTACAATCTGGATCGAACTATACTTTTTATAGCTATTTATGAAGTTTTTAAGTATATTTTTTTTATGCGGTCTCTATCCCCCGTACAAAAAAAGGATCAGCTGTACGCTTCAAATTATTATCGTAGTGTAGGGGCATTAATTGATTTCCAATCGCTGTAAATTTGTTTTTTACGTAAGTAGACACTAAAGAATTAGAAAATACAACCTACCGAAAAAGAGCGTTAGTCGCTTTACGCTCTTTTTCCACCCAGCTCCTTAATTATATAAACAACCAAATAAGTTCCGTTCGTAATTAATAACCATTGGATCAAAACCGCCAAATCAAATTCAAGGGTGCTGGTCTAATAGAATTAATCTGCAATTAACACTCTTCCACACATGAATAGACTTCATAGTAGACTTGTTCCAGTAAAGAAACTTCGTTTAAAAAATCCGCTCGTGTATGGCTACCTTATTTGGTGCATTATTTTAATAAGACTTTATTTGAAAATAATTATTTTTGTTTATTACGCTTCAATTTAAGTATAATATAATTAAAATAAAATTAAACAAGATTACATAATTTGAAAATATTATGTATTATCAGGGAAATATTCTAAGTAATAAAATTTTGATTACAAAAATAAATTAGTAAACAAGTCTGTGACTTTTTGGTTAGTAAAGAAGAAACTGTGACTATAAAAAGCAATTCTGCAATGCATTCATTGAGAATGATTGTTGCAAGTATGCTATCTGGTGGTAAAAAATTAAACTACCCAAAATGAATATCAGTTGTCAGCTATCAAAACCAAATTTTACCTTTTCTGTTTTAGATTCTCCAAATAATTAATTAAATTTAGGCATAATAATTGAAACTAAAATTAGGAACCGTAGACTCAAATGATAAACATGTGACCAAGGTAGATTAAAATAGGTACGCCGACGCGCAGATCTTGATGACGTAATTAGCGAATTATATATATATACAGTCTGAGTTTTTTGAGAGTTGCCATTTTTACTACAGCCAAACCGTTGATTTAATTGAGAAATTGTTCAAATAAGAGTTGCAGATAGCGATGGGGGCAACGATTGCTATTGTCAGGATCTTTTTAGCTCTTAGCTCTTATCAACGGTTTGGCTGTAATAAAAATGGTAACTCTCAAAAAACTCAGAGTGTATAAATATAATAATAAGTAATTGTAATGCTGTCTTTTTCTAAAAATCCAAATATGTGACGTATCATGACGTAATTGGCGAAATGCGCAAAAAAGCTTATTTTGGACTCAAATGTAGCATGGGCTGCATGTGACAACTGACCCATTTTGACTAGTTTCAATTTTAATCACAAGACAGCGCTACCATTAAATAGAAGCATTTAATATTTTTTATTTTTAATACTTTTAAAATTTTCTAAACATTATTAGGTTAAGTATGCATTGCGATTGTTATTGCGCTTCGAAAATATGAACCTGCATAATTTGCAGCTCACCAAATTTAACCTGTTCGGTGCTGTGCGCAAATAATGCCTGCTCTACTCTCTCGGTTGAAGTTCCTCGCCGAAGTACTCGCTGAAATTGGCTGAGATCTGAATAGTATTACAACACTAACCACGAAGAACCACGAAGTGACCTTCTACACTCTCGTACTCGGTCAGCTTCGCAAGAATGTAGAGCAGGCATATGAGAGATAATGAGAAATAAACAAAAATACTAGACCCATAAAAAAGTATGTAGCAAGTGTGAATTGGTCGACTGGCGCATGTGACGACCGGCCAAGTTACAGTAGGAGAGTTTTAGTCGTAAATAAATGCAATGCTCATTAGTGATGTGTTTTCATTCAGGAAGCTAAGAAAAATTGTAATACGTGCCCGATCATATAAAAGGAAAATGACAACACGTAATTTCTTTGAATAATTCAAAAACAAAACACTCATTTATAAATAATTGATTATTTTGGTGAAATTTAAATAATATATAGGTAGATAAGATCCCTTAATTCACTTTTCAAAAAATACAAATTCAGTGGTTGATAATAACGAAGCTGATTAGTACAAAGTAATCAGTGTTAACCCTATAAGTACCATGGGTCAGTAACTTAAGTTAAATCAATATCTATTTACGTCATAAATTGCAGTACGTAATATAATAAACATTATCAATAATTTTATTTCCCTACGTCCCAGAAGGGATACTACTCCCTCCTCCACAGTTTTGTTTTGAGCGAAATTTTAAATTGTTTTTTCTAAATGATATTCTGCGAAAAACAGCGGTTGCTGCTAAGGGGAAAGATAAGTAAATTAAATTCCATAGGTACTAAGCAAATATTAAAAAATTTTGTTCTTTCTTTACTGATAGTAAATCAATTCTCTTTAAAATTATTCTCCTAAAAAACAAATTTTGTATTATTAAGAATGCCTATTGTATTACAAAGTGATTATTTTTCAAGAGCACAGACTTTTGAAAATTACTATACATCTCTTGAAGTTATTATTATAGTTAAATAGTTTAGCATTAGTACGTGATAGTGTACTTCCTGATACTATCACCATTTATATGTTGACACTTAAAAAGTTCGAATCATTACCCAGATGTGGAAAAATCAATTAAAATGGCTTAGAATATTTCGAAAATTTTTGAATACTTTTCAAAATAACTTTTGGGAAAATTTTACCCACTTAAACTGAAAGAAAATAATTAATTATTGAACACAATGAAATATATAATTTTGAAACAAAATGTACTATTGCAATAATGAAGCATTTATTGAAAATTTAAACCCAATCACAAGCAATAGCAAATAATTTTTGTATAGCATTACAAAGTGACAAAAATAAAAAATAAAAAAAGCTTATAAAAAGCGTTAATTGTTAAGTAAAGTTATTGAACAGCTTTCGTTTACATTAACCATATAAAAAACTGTTTTCAAGGTATCAAAGTTGAGGTAGGAAAGACTTGAACAATTTGGATAATTAAAAATGTAGGATCTATCATATAAAGTCTTAAAGACTTCAAATTTAATTCTTCCTGCAAAGGGAAAAATTTACACTTTTTAGACTAAAAATTGACTTTTTCGACTAATTACTATTTTTGAAAATTACAAAACATTAAGTTTTTTTTGAAACAATTGGGATTTCAACTTAGAACTTTCATCGTTAGAAGTTGTTGTGCATTCAAAGTTAGTACTCACTAACTCTTTTAATCATTAATATTTTACGATACGCATTGCATTGCAATAATATCAAAAATACAAAGTGACTGTTATACTGAGAGTTGATATTTTTATTATGACTAAACAATTTACCTAACCAACAGATTGTTCAGGTAAAAGTTGCAATTTTCCCGATAAAGGCAATCTATTGTTGCAGTCAAAACCGAAGCTATTGAAATTTTCAATTTTTCAAGAGGCAAAATAATCAAAATTTCAATAGTATTTTTCGTAGATGTCCTCTACACCTTTCATCTTAACCATTTTTCAATTAGATAAATACTTCCTACATAAAAGGAATGGCAACTTTTAAAAGACTAATCCTGTATATTTAACCTAATATTTATACAATTGATTTTTTTAAGTTACCAAAAATTAAAACTAATAGTAGTTTATGAACAGTTGAACAAAAAATTCTAATAACTTTTTCCACTAAAGTGTGTAGTTTTCAAAATAATAAATTTTAAACAAAAACTGAGTTCCAAGTTTTATGTGACCACCACATAAAAAAGTAAAAAAAAAAAAAATTGAGAGAGAGTAGCGCAAAATTGCCTACAATGGGGTATCTGACAGTATCAAATAAAAACAATCAAAATTAAATTTAATGAAAATTGATAATAAAAAAAGCAATTTAATATGCTAATTGACCTTAACTATCATTATTTAATTTAAAAAAAAAAAAATTAAAAAAGTATTTCTATAAACCCCGTGAACAAAAATGAGTTGTGACGTTATATTCTCTTATATTTCAACGCTATCGCCACTAGGGTCGTTACTTTAAATTCCGGTTAGCAAACATAACTATGAGAATTAATCTAAAAATTAATTTTTAAAAAATCCACAATTTCTTTTCCTAGGTATAAGAAAAATGAATAGTTTTTTCTTAGTTACAGAACACCTGTTGTTATCTAGAGAATGTGAAGTAACTGACAGCTAATAAACGTTTTCGTGCAAATTTTAAGAACAATATATTAAATCAATTTTTTCTAAGGATTTTCGGCATTATTTTTAAAAATTAAAAATATATACATGCATAATACATAAGTATGTATATTTTGAAATAGTTTCCCAAAATTAGTTAAATACCCTATTCTAGTTTGAACGTATAATTTTAGTGGTATTAAACAACTAACCACTTCTTAAAACAATCAACTGTATAAACAAAGAGATAATTTAATCAGTAACTTGAAACTGTCGTTTAAAAATTAAAATATTGATTTTCTCAACAACTACGTACCGCAGAAAAGAATTCTATAATGATTTTTTATTCAATTTTTCATGATCTATAATTAGTTTTAATTTTTAACAATAAAATCACGTTGTATATAATAAAATCTAACCTAATAATTATCGAATATATTTTTAACAATTTAAAGTAGCCAGAAAATTTAACTTGTTACAATAACTTTACCATTATTCAAATAAAAAGCTGTAATTGAATGTGAGTTAAAAATAAAATATTCTCACCATGAGTATGAACGCGCATACAACTGGCTGTTATATCCGTAGTAACTGTAAAATATGGTAACCATAAATCTTCTATATTAATATCACCAAACGTACTGCGTATCGTCTGATTAAAATCACGGCCACTAAACATTGATGTCATGGGATAAGTTAAATCTAAAATCTGTCGCCACCATTGTGTCATTTTCTACAACAAAAATATTAAAAAAAAATTATATGAATACAGACGGCTGAGATTTTAGTGCGCATACGGAATATGCAGTATAGCAGGGATTACTTAAGATAGTTGATGAAGATTTTGTACACAAAGTCGTACCGTATCTCAAGGACAAGAAAAAAAAAAAAAATATATATATATATATATATATATATATATATATATATATATATATGCGCACAACACATTCTCTCTCAGTTATCTGTATTGTTTGTGTCAACTGTACATAGCGACTGAAAAAACTGACATATACAGGGTGGAATTCATCAAGTTTTACAGATGATTAACAGTGTTAGTAGTGTTAAAGAGATGAGTTCTGTAACTCAATTGCAAAACTTTGAGGCGTTTATGAACGATATCGAAACAGAGATACAAAAAATTTCTAAGAAACTTATTTGTGACTAACTTAAATATATCTTTGTTGTTTTAAATGGAACATATACTTTTTTTGAACACTATTGAAAAGTTGGTGCTGAGAACTTTTTAAATTTACCACCATGAAGCTACTCCAGTTAAATTTGACATTTTACCTTTAGCATTATTAGGTCAAAGTCGAGCTTTTTATGTAAAATTACTTAAGAGATAGGTTAAAATTAATATGTAAACGATTTCCAAACATACTTTTATTTGACTTCACATTAATAAAACATTTTTTTTAATATTATTAATAAAACATTAACCCAAGTATTAGCAAAAAAATATTTATTATTTCTAAATTATTATCATTCATTTAAATAAAGTTTTAAAGTTCAGTTAGTACACTTTTGACTCATTGCTGGCGTTCCAGACGAAAATTCTGTTAGCCTAACGTTAGCCAACGGAGCTTTCACCGTTACAAACCAGAGGGCACGCATTCAAAAAATTAATATACATTATATATTAAATAACAATTTCTAACATGGTGACTGATTATTTTTATTCCATAATTTTTAAATGTGGCTGTACTTCAGAAATTAAGTATTTATACCGTGAAAGAATATTTAACGTGCATTAATTTTTGAATCAGAGAACTTTGAAGAGACTAAGCAAAAAATGAAATTTAGTAGTTTCAGAAGTGCTGGAAATAAATATTATATATAATGTATAACTGAAAAATTTTTAATGCCAGCTCTTTAATGGTGTTTAAGAAAAAGTTGGTGTCATATCTAAAGTCTCCGAATTTTTTTACATTTACTGTCATTGTCTAAATAACCATTAAACTAATCACAAATAAGCTCCTTCCAAATTATTAAGTTCTTTAAAATAACCAAAAACTCAATTTTTAACTAACTTAACTCCTAAACCTTATTAACCTGTAAAAGTAACGAAAAAATTCCAGTTTGTATAGGATGATTTATACAGACACATTGTATTTTACGTACCTTTGACCATTCTCTAGCTTTTTGTGTCATTGTGGTAATATTTTTCTCGGCACACCATAATGCGCCCATGAAAGCACCTATACTAACGCCACCAACCATATCAATAGGAATACCAGCTTCCTAAATTATTCGATCAAAGCCATTCGATTTTAAATTAAATATAAAAATATAAAAATTATAGTATAAAAATTACCTGTATTGCTTTAATCATTCCAACGTGTGCGGCGCCACGAGCACCACCACCACCCAAGACTAGACCGACTGATGTACCTGTTAGCCATCGAGCCAAACGCGAGAAATCTGAGTGAATGTTTGGCTCGGACATTAATACTTTACTATATAATTCGTTCTAAAAAAAAATTGAAAATATTACTAAAATGTAGTCTTAAACTAAATCATTTAATTTCGCATAATATTTTTAAATAATGCGGATAAAAATTTAATAGTCATACTCATAACATATTTGAAATATCTACATATTTTACTTTCGTTAGTCTTTTAACATTTTAATTTTTTTTTTTGTTACGATACGACGCACCGTTTACGAGACATTTACGATCAAAAGTTTTTGATAACGAGAAGTACAATTTAAAAACCCTCATTGTAAAGAAAACCTTACATGTGGTATTCCAGCTTCAAAAGCACTTACCGTGACGCTATTATATACTCATCTCTATACAGTGAAACCTCTCTTAACCGGACAGCATTTTCACGCGAACAGTCAAAAATTCCAAAATTCTACATAGTCAGTTATTTATAGTGCTTCACTTTGTTCGCTAAAAGACTCAAAATTAGCCTTTTTCATATTTCAGTAGTAATTTTTGCGTGAAAATGCTGTTCGGTTAAGAGAGGTTCTACTGTAAATTATGTGTAATAACAGTGAGTGTGTGAAAATTGATAAGTAACTTGAGAGCGTGACTCATCATCGCATGTTACTCAAATTGAATTTGATATCCAAGAATCACCTATTTACATTATTTTAATTACTTTAAACTATTTATCATGGAGAAGTTTATAACTATTCCAACATACAGTCGCTCTCCACTTAACTCACTCTCGGACTTAATATTTCAATACTGAGCAAAAATATGTCAACTAGATTTTTTCGAATTATTTCAAATTTTCTATAAAATTAACTCTCACATAATTTAAATAAATTTTATGTCAATAGATAGCCTTTTAGTACAGGAGAGGTAGCGTTGTATTTTCATTGTGATTTTAGGCCGAATGAATTCTACTTTAAATATATTAGATTAATACCTAATAATCATCAAAACGGGCGTCAGCCGTCGCACCCGCGGTGGACCTAAAAGAAGCAGCGGGTTTAATTTTGCGCTACTTTTTGACATTTACAACTGTCAAATATTGTTCACTGATTTTACATTACAAAAAAATTGTTATTATAATTGTTAATTTCCATAGTTATGTTTATTTTAATTCTTTAATTAATTTTTTTAAAATTAATTTCAATCATAGCAAGTTAAATAAATCTCTAATCAAACATAACTACGGAAATTAAAAGTTACAACAATTTTTTTGTAATGTAAAATCAGTAAACAATATTTGACAGTTCTAAATGTCAAAAAGTAGCGCAAAATTAAACTCGCTGTCTCTTTTAGGACCACAACGGGAGGCGACGGCTGACGCCCGTTTTGATGATTATAAGGTACTAATCTAATATTTAAAGTAGAATTCATTCAGCCTAAAATCACTAATGAAAATACAACGCTACCTCCCGTACTATTTTAAAACTCTGGTTGTAATTCTAACTTAATTTTTACCCTAAATTTTTAAGGACAATTTTACTCTTTTAAACCGTTCTTTTGTCGATAGGAAAAAAATAGGTGTTACTCATTTTTAACTTGTACGTATAAAACTGGTATTAAATGAAATTTCAAGAATAAACACAAGCGAATTTTGCACTGTACTTGACCAATTCAAACATATTATATAAAAGAAATAAATTTTTCTAATGGAAACATACAATTCTACACTGAGACCTTCGTGTAAACATCCGTTTCGGACACTGGATATGATGATGTGATGAGACCCATGTTCGCATGTTTAACCACGCCACTGTATTTGTAGGCCGTTCTCCAGCTTCCTTATGTAATAATATCAATTCCTTTTGTGTTCTCATAGCCAATCGTTCAACTTCTTTCTCAATCTAAAAACATACAAATATTGTTATGAGACACTGCTAATGTAATTAGCAATTTATTTCATTTATACGTATATATCGGGTGATTTATTTAACCTAGAATTTAATTTTGCAAATATTTCAAAAATGGTAAGTAACCTCCACAAAATTGATAATAAGTCTTTTAAAAGAGTAGAATAGAAGAAAATAGAAAGGATAAGTTTTTTTTGCTCGCCAACCCTGTTTTTCGAGAAAATTTGAAAATTTTTGGAAAGTCATTGTCCATTAAGAAAAGAGAAATTTATCCCACACATATCATTTCCTATTTATGTTAGATTGTTATAACTTCTTATGACTGAATCTAATGATTTCAGCAAGTTGAAAATACATATGTATATAATTTCAGCAAGTTCAATTTGAAAAAAATATAATATTTTAGTTATAGAACAGTTTTTAGACATACTACGGAAAAATTTTCATGATTGTGCAATGCCCGCCCCTAAGACATTAAAAAAAAAACGCCGTGAACAGCGGAGCCCCATCACGGAAGTCGAATTTTTCCTTTCATCTTCGGTATTGAATGTCTACAAGCGAAATGTAATTGAAAGTCCACAAGCGATTTGCCATTTTGGTGGTTTCAAAACTGATGATGAGTGTCCGGTTGATCGGGGCTTTAAAAAAAGGTTTTAAGTTTTTAAGGGCTGAATCTCAGTAAATTTCAATTTTGTGCCGATAGCAGTTAGCAGAAAAAAAGCCAACACAATGAGCCATTTTCTCAAAATATCTACATCTCTATGATTGAAATTTTAATTTAAAAATTGCTACGTAACCGCATGAGAAAATTGTTTAACACTAGGGCGGCGACACAGGTTATTCGGAACTACATCTCTATAGTTGCAATATTAATTTCTAAAAAACAAACAATATTCCTAGGTAACCGAATTGGAAAATTTCGTTGCTAAAGTGGAATTAACAGAAGGTGATTTTTGGTTGGTTAAATTAATATCTCGATTATAGACATGTAATCCCAAATACCTGTGTCGCCGCCCTGGTGACAGATTGCTACATATTTGAGAAAATGGTCCATTCGTACGAGGGCATTCCTACCCATGCTTATCCGCCAATTGCCTTTGTGTTTTATTTTTAAATATTAAAAAAGGAACTTAAATAGTAAACTGGAAGGCCTTTATGAAGATATTTTTTCTTTCCAAAAAAATCCAAAATTTCTATTTTATAAATAATAAAAATCCAAAATTCCTAATTTATAAATAAACAGTGACTTTAATAACATTTTTAAATTTAGTCTAATAGCACTAAATTTTATCTATACATTAATTTTAGAATAGACATAAACATTTTTTAAAAAGAGATTCTTGTAGGGATTGCCGAGGAGAACATTTGTGCAAAATGTTTACTCCCGGAAATGTTTTTTTCTAGCATTCACTTTTTCTAGCATTCCGGTAAAGTTCCGGAGGGCACACCCTACCGGAACGCTAGAAAAAGTGGATTTTTGAGTGCGCGTTTGGAGCGCTGTATCTTTTCACCTGTACAAGATAGACAGGTGCTCTCGCGGACTTTTTTGTAGAGAATTCGATTCTCTACAAGAAAGGTCTTAACACTTTTTAATGTATCTATCACCGTTTTCGCTACGTAAGCGGTGAAAGGTCAAAAAACGCTATTTATGAATTTTCAATATTGTTTAAACAATATAAAAAAACATTTCCGGGAGTTCACATTTTGCACAAATGTTCTCCTCGGTAATCCCTACAAGAATCTCTTTTTAAAAATTTATTATATCTATTCTATAATTAATGTTTAGTGAGATAGGGCTTAAAATTAGTGCTATTGGACTAATTATTTAATATGTATGTATTTCATTTGTTATAAAAGTAAGTTCACTTATTTTAAATTTTTTAAAATTATTATTCGCCTACTTGTATCTAGAATAAAAATAATGCATTTAAAACACATTTAACAATAGCATTGAATTCCGATGTAAAAATGGGAGAAGTGGGGGGAAAAGTAATGTGGACTCCCTAAAAGGTACTAGCTGGATACTAACTGAATACACGTACAAAATTTCAGCCCTCTAGGTTTCCTTACAGAGTCTCTAGACGTGTTAGAAAACAAGCAAAAAAATTAAGGAAATACTGGCGCAAAAATTGTGGGGGTAAGGGTTAAAAGTTGAAACCTCCAAAAATAAGTGTCTGGCTATTAGCTTAACCTGTACACAAAATTTCAGCCCTCTAGGTTTATTTGGGGAGATTTTGACCCGAACGAAACTGTTAAAAAACAAGAAAAATCATATTCTTTTTGGTATAAAAATGGTGGAGGTAGGGGTTAAAAGTCGTGACCCCCAAAAGGCACCCCCTTGATACTAACTCAATCCGAATACAAAATTTCAGCCCTCTAGGTTTATTTGAGTGACCTGTGCGAGTGGTACAAACTTCGAAAACGTCGAAAAAGCATGAAATTGTAGCTTAAAAATGAGGGGGGTGGGGGTAAAATATTAAAACCTCCAAAAATCACAACCTAGGTACAAACTTTATCAACACACCAAATTTCAACACTCTACGTTAATTCTGTGGGGCTGTGGACGTGTTAGATCCAGCCAAAATTCTTTTTTCCTCCTTTACTCCCTCCAAGTCATCCTAGGAAGCTGAATTTTGGATATGTTGTAGATGATTGACCGAAACATTATTTCCAACCGGTTTGGAAAAGTTTTATTGTTTTACCGCCCCCACCACCCCCTTAAAGGTTGGGTCAGATCCAAAATTTGCCCCCACTTTGATAGTATTGTTGTGCATTGGAATGAGCTTCATTTACCAAATTTGAGCTCTTAACTTCCATAGGGGGGCCCTACACATATTAAAAAGTAGCGGGAAAATAAATATATATATATATATATATATATATATATATATATATATATATATATATATATATATATATATATATATATATATATATATATCAGATATTTTTTTCTACAGAATCGTGTTCTACGGGGTCCGAAAACGGATAGCGCCCCTACTCTCGCCTCTCGCCGTTCTTATCGTATAGGCTGTATAAGTCTAATTTTTCAATGAAAAATTCGACTAAAAAATACACACTAGAATATTTTTGTGTAAGACAGGTAAGGTCTTTAAAAAATACATCAAATATTTTTTTTCTCGCTCTTTTAATCATTCTCAGTCTTCTAAAATATTTCCTAAATGTATCTCAACAAATTATTAATTAAAAGTTACAAAAATTGTGTAATAACCAACGGACGTTGTTTATAACCGGAACCCCTTGAATAAATCGCGTAGAAACCAGATGATTGCCGAAAATGTTTGAAATACATGCATTTTGTCACATATTATCCGGCGTTTTTGGCTGATTCGCGATTTAAGTTGGCTAGTACGCGTAATTAAAGTTTTCGCATATTACCCGTAACATTGGTTTAACCATTGATATAGAATAATATGGATGGAGACTATTTCTTAAGTAACAAGATATAATATAATATGATATTATAGAATGAATACGTAGATTGCTTTGAATGTACCACAAAAAATAAAAAACAAGAGTAAAAAAGAGTAAATAGAAACTAAAACACGCGACCAGATCGTGTATAAGATCGGTCCTATAAAAAATTAAATTTTAAAAAATATTAGTAAACGTAATAATACATAAATATAATATTTGGGTAAGTAAATATTGTATTTATCAATAAATGCAACCATTTCTAGCGAAATTTTGTTAATTTTTCTAAATTTTTCATTTAAAAAACAGGTTCATAATAAGCGGGAAAATAACAATTTTGGCATTACACAAAATAAAGGAAATACCGAACAAGGAATTACTCTACGTAAAAATAAGGAATTCGTTTTTTATTTAAAATATGTGATAATAATGACAAAAATTTTAAAAATATTGTAAAAAAATAAAATTATATAAAAATTAAATTATACGTTATGTTGACACATTAATGAGCATATAAAAATTTAACTTCAAGATTATGTATTTTGTTTGTATTTATTTGTTTATTAATAAAATGACAATTTAATAACTGTATAGCTTCGTTTATGTTTGTATCTACCCTTATCAAGAAGATTTGTCTTATTAGTGGTACAAAACTATAAACCAAAACGTAATCTTTTTACAGTCAAAAGCTTTAAAACGTAATATTTTCTGTTGGGTTTTCAGTTCCAGTATTATTTTTTCTTTGCTGAGGTACATTTTTGTCCGTTAAAAATTTCAAATTAACGATCATTATTAATTCAAGGAATTAAAGATATTCCAGTTTAAAAAATTGTTTTCAAAACTCCATTTCTAAAATTAATTTATATTCAATTTTTTTTTTTTTTTTTGAAAATAAACTTACAATTTGATGTCCTTTTTCGGTACTTTGTAATTAGTTTTGGAAAAAAATTTCCGTTTAGAATAATGACTTTCTAAATCAAGTTTATAATTATATTAATCTCAAAATCAGCTTTTTTCTTAGAAATTGGTTTTTGAAAATAAACTCCTCATACTTACTATACCTACTACATAATTATATAATATAAAAAGCTAACTGGTTCGTGATGTTACGTCACTGACACGTGACCAAGTGTTTTCGCACCAAAATTCAATTGAATAAAAAAAACTTTCTTTTCGCTTAAATCGCTTTTTTTGAAACAAAAATCAATACTGGGATTATATTTAAGTCATTTGGAATATTTTAAAACCCTCTTTTGAAATTTGTCAAATACCCAATTGATGCATTAGATCAGTTTTACCGAAAAATTAACATACCTATAGTCTCATTTAAAAATCTATAAGTTTGTATCATAGCTCGAAAACCATAAGAGCTATAAAGCTCCTGACGATAGCAACCGGTTGCCCCCGTCGACATGTACAACTCTTATTTGAACAATTTTTCGATTAAATCACCGGTTTGGCTGTAATAAAAATGGCAACTCTCGAAAAACTCACGCTGTATATATATATATATATATATATATATATATATATATATATATATATATATATATATATATATATATATATATATATATATATATATATATATATATATATATATATATATATATGTTTTATTACATAAGGTCCGCCCAGAATATACGGTCGAGCTGATTTTTAATGAAGTCCACCAGGATCTTGCAGATCCAGAAACACCAGAAATAAGCTACCGAATCGATTCTGAAAATTTTCTCACTGCTAGAGAACTAAATTATTTTAGGTGGATACAACTATGCTGCACAAAGTCCGTCCAATAATAAATTACCCAGCCGATTTTAAAAATTCTTTTACTCTTAGAAAGCTAAACTATTTTAAATGGTTACAGGTCTTAGATGAGATCCGCCAGTGCCCAATATTTGGAAATTCGCTATGTTATGCAGATGCTGCGACAGGGGTATTAAAATAATATTTTTGAGTGTCTTTTTTTTTTAATTAAATATTGTTTAAATTACTTTGTTGGTGATTTCTATAGAAATAATTATGAAATATTTATTAAATGAAAAATCAAGAGGCGACTTTGCGTGTTTTGATTAAATTTTGAGTGTTTTATTGTCAAAAGGCATGTGGGAATAGTAGTCAAACAGCTATTTTGCGTACAAAAATGTTTGCGTACAAAAAAGTTAGTACTAATTGCAAAAATAATTCAAGAAATAAGCAGTGTTTTATCTAAATTTTTAATATGTACACTGAATGTACCTACTTAAAAAAAAATAAATTCTTTTTTTCAATCATTGTCAATTTTATTAATTCCAACTATCTAACCACCATTAAACTCAGCCCATCAGTCATTTTGTTTGCTTTGTATTTGTAATACACGGGATTCTCTCTAATTTATTCAGTCCTCAATGAACATATGTATGTATTTTTAGAACGCTTAAGTATAGTTTGTGCTCTTTACCAATGTGAAACAATTAATAAATCGATTAATTGTGTTGAAACAATAAATTTAAATATTATTTCCTCCAGAATTTTATTAAGGTACTATTAATAATTTACCTTTCCAATCGTAGGGGTCTTATCACCGAGCCCAACGATTAAAATACAATCGGCTTGACGTATGCATCGCTGTGTCCACGCTGAAAACGTTGTATCACACTGATACAACGACATTTTATGCTGATCTTCTTGTTGCGCCAACCAATTTGTCAGGCGATACTCATTATTTGGATCTAATATACTACCACCAAGTACTTTTTTGATGATTTCTGACGTTAAACGTACCGTTGGTCCTAAACATTTTGAACATTAATAAAAAAAAAAAAAAGATTAAACTGTATTAATTTCTTACCGATTGAACATAGACTATGGTATAATTCATAGGTAAAGGCTGATAAAGGTACGTCATCAGAAATTGCCACAATAGCCACAGTTGAAAAATTCAATTGCATTGGACGACTATCTACTGCTGTACTGCTTCGTCGCATACGACCACCTATGGCAGGCTTCTGCCATGCACCTAAAATAAAGTTAAAATATTGAGCATACATACATACATTGAAAGAAAAGCAAAATTTGGATGAATTTAATCGATTTGAATGTTACTTCATGGCATCGTTTCTCAATCTTTTTTTTAGTGTTACAAAAAATACGATAAATACGAAATTTTAAGTGAAAAGGCTTGTGAGCTTATGACCCCTTCACTTTAATATTTTAACATTTATCAAAGTTTTACATTACTAACGTAACGAAGAATGTTTATACTTGTCACAAATACAATAGAACCTCTGATTACGGACATCTCTCTTAACTGGACCGCTCCTATAGCCGGACAAATGTATATGAAATATAAAATACTTTAGTAAAAGAATGGTTTGCATACGGATCTTATTTTTTGAACAGATTGCGACTCCCTTTGTTACTAAACACGATCCCTTTCTCCAGGAGTCGTGTGAACCACAGGTTGAGAAATGATCTTTAATTTTGTGGTATATTTCGATCAATATCATCATTATCAAATAAATTAAAATAATGTTACAAATAGGCTATAAAGATATATAAAATTTATTTTTAAAATAGATATTAAAATGGTATTTTTTCGGAAAATAAAAGTGTTTTATTTATTATTCGCTCCAAGCCGAAACTATAGCCATCTATATCAAGTGATTATTTGTCAATTTATCAGGATGCTTTACTTAAATAAATGAAAAATATATTAAAAAATTGATTTTTGTTTAATAAAACGCATACATCTGCTCATTTAACCTTAAAAAGAGTCTTAAATAAGTATTTGCTTTGAAAAAATCAAACACAGTATTTAAGAAAAAGTTATTTTTTTCTTTAAAAAAATAGTAAAATTATGACACAAAAGCTCATAGCAAATTAGAAAATATCTGTTTTCCAAAACCTACCTAAAATTCGATGTCCTAACAAATTTATTAATCTCGTAACAACAATAGGAAATCGAAGTTTGATAGCATTGAAGAGACCCTCTGGTAACTTGGCTAATTCAGAATCTCGTACAGCAATTACTGTAGTACTTCTTTTCGTTTGAGTAACCATTTCAACCTATAAATATAAATACTGAAATTATGAAACTTTCTAAAAGTTTATTTGGTAAGATCATTCCAAATAAAATTAACGAGGATCGGAAATTGGTTATGATTAACATGTTCACTACTGCAATACACGAATCCGTGTAGATAGTCACACTAGTTGCGGCGCCAGCGTCGTACATATTGCAAGATAGCGGTATAGAGAACATGGATACACATATGCCTCCCCATGGTCAGCTTTCACAGAAAGACCACCTATTAAGTGTGATCTGATCAGTTTATAAATATTGTATAGGGTAATACTGCTGGCATTTATGAATATCGGAACGGGCCTTTACAATTACCTAATATTTGCAATGGTACTCAAAGTGAAGCACTAATATCATTTCTCTTTCGACAGATGGCAGTGAACTTGTTAATTTGTAACCCTTGTCAATTTCATGAGGAATGACCAAAATACTTACAATTCCTACTAAATCTCCTTTACCATATTCACTTACAACCTCTTTTTTCCCATTAGTGTGGGTAATAACGGACCTCAAACGCCCAGAAAGAACAATAAAAGTTGAGTCACTGTCATCGTTTTGACGGTATACAGCACGACCCGACTCCAAAAACACCCAGTCTAACGCAAAATCGACTTGTCGCACAAATGGAGATAAACGTCTCACTACCGAGTGTGCAACATGTAAAAGTACTTTAGGCCTTTCACGCATTATTCTGTTAATACAGAAACATAAACAATTAGTAATTTCAAAATTTGGGCCAAAAAGTTATCACTTACGAATAGAATGTATTTTTTGATAGAAGCCCGATTCTGGAAAATATTTTGGCGCGAATAGTGAAAAATGACGGTTCACCGGTAAGTACGGCCAATCCACCAACAATTTCACCGGGATATGTTGAATACATATGAACCTCTTCACCGTCAGTGGTTTTTTGAGATACAATTAATGATCCCGAAATTAGATACAATAATGCAACATCCTGTAAGATTGTAAATTGTAAACGACCCTCATTATATTTGGGCCCAAAACGTATTTGTACCTTATTTGATTCTTCTTTCATTAAATAAGTACCAGCTGGAACTTCTCGTATTTCTACTTTGCCTTTGATCAAGGACGAATCATCTAACTGTAATTCATGTACAAAAGCTTCTGTAGCAAGTTCGACTAGTTCTTCTTCGTCCATTTGATCTGTCGCTCGTTTAGCACGTGAAGATGATTGTATATCAGGAATCTACAATATTATAAATTTATTGATTTTACAGCGGGTCAGTTTTTAGGAAAATCGGTCAAGTACAAGTCGTAATTGTGCAAATAGTGTTCCTTACAACAAGTTGCTTTTAAACATGGATTTAAAATTGAAAATTTTAAAAAACGTGTAAGGACAGATGTTATTCTTTACATCGTGGGAAATATTTTTTGCTAAAAAACTTTTTCTCTAAAACCAGTAATTAAGCAGATATAATAAAATAAATACCGTAAACACGGATTACTTGAGCCCTAAGGTGTAACTTGAGCCCAAAATGAAAAAAAGTATTATGTTTTGTTTTGTGCTTACTTTAGTAAGTAGTAGAAGTAAGTTACATGTTTATCTGATAAGTAACAGCACTAGGTTCACTGTGTTTAAGTTTAGGTTGTTCTAAAAATTGACACTAGGTGTCACGCGAGTCTTGTTTACTCTCTATTTGAAGTTACTGTTTTTGTTATGTTGCTAATTTTCAACTGTAAAAAATATTGCGATAGCTCACAAAGTAAAGTAAGTATATAATTTTCATATTTGGTTCGTTACTAATGCAAATTCAGACGTGTTCATATGTCAGCTATTTCCTTAATTTCTTAATTTAAAGTTTTTATAAACCAGTTAACATGGGTAACTTGAGCCCATTATAACTTTGGTATAAAATGGTGTAAGACTAGACTGCGTAGAGCCAATTAAAAAGACATGAAAGTGGTCCAAGAACAAGGACGTATTGTACTATAAATGAAAAGATATAGTTAAGAAAATACATCCACCTACACTAATCAAAAGAGGCTAATTCTCTTTAGGTGGACTAAACAAAGACACACTCTAACTCATAAAAATAATTTGGTATCCATAACAATTTTTGTTTTAAAATTTTTATTCAGTTTTGGTACCTATTCATGTTTTTTGAATAAATAAAGTTCCTTATATGTTCCTTAGTTAGTAACCAACATCCTACATGGTCTCAAAATGTTTTCAAATGGAAATCACCTGGAAATTTAGGTTTGGGCTCAAGTAACCCGATTTTGAGGTTAACTTGAAAGTTATAAAATTTATGAACCATCAGAAAAGAATCCATATTATATAATAAACTAACCGTTAATAAAATTAGCATACTGAATTTCCTATCCCAAATAAATATAACAGTTACGCTAAATTGTAAAAATTATCAGATGATTTGCAAATCTGGGCTCAAGTAACCCGTGTTTACGGTAATTGAAATTGTTTATGACGATTGATTACGAATTTTTCAATCCTGATAATATTCCCTCAATCTACATTTCATTCTCAACGTCTACGATTTTTTTTAGTTTTTTCTGAGCGATCCTTCTGGGACAGTTTTTAAGTTTCCCGAAATTGTTTAAAAAAAGTATATATAAATTATTAAATTCGTGCTTCAATAAGCTTTCATTTAACACCCTACACCCTACACGCCGTACACGGTGCTCAATTTTTTTTCCTTGAAATTAACCTCAGAATCAAAATTAAACTTCTCACATTTATAACTGCGTCATAATCTTTGTGCTAAGTGTCAAATTTGACGTCGAATAGTCTTAGAGAAAATCGTCTGTGAGTCACAGACAGTGACAGACGGACACCGAAATGATTCCATAAGTGTTACATTTTCCCAATTTTAATACGGAACACTAAAAATGTTTCAAACCATTTATTTGGGTGAAGTTTATTTCATTAGTAAACAAAACTATTATTAATTTTTTCGCGTAACTTCAACGTACAAAAAAAAAAAATTCAAAAACAGCTCTAAATGATAATTGTAAATCATTCTATGAATAGAAATTAAATTTTTATTTCTTGATGATGACATATTCAACTTAAGCAATTTAATTTCTGATGGAAAGTGCAATAATCGTTTACCGTTTCACATACATACTATCAAAGAATAACAAGTAGAGCACCAGTTCGTTATGACAACTTTAATCATATATTCAGTAATATAACCCATAATGCACTTGATCTTGTTTGTTTAATGGGCAATGACGTCATAAAATCTAATAGTAGTTTTCCTAAATAAAAACCTTAATTAAAAATAAAATGTATTTTAGGAAAATTTATATTAACAACTGACGGTCATAACCTATTATGACGAAACGCCTAACTAGTACGCTATTTTGACAACTAACACATTTTTGTTTAATGGAATTATTGAGGCGGTACAGCGTCAACAGCGTTACAGGCGGAGACCATCAACGTGTTGATTTAGTTTTTTGCCAATAAATCTACAGCTTTCACTACTGCAACCTTTTTTTTAAAAAAAAAAAAAATACTATCGATTACATATTTTACAAAGGGTCTAGCAGACTTACCATATGAATATTGCACTGACGTCATTAGACATAGTTTAACCTTTTAAATATTGCTCGTTTGCCGAAAGTACTGATACCCGTGATTTTAGATCTCTGCTCTCTCTTATAAGGGAGATATGGGGGTAACAACCCCTAACGATATTTTCTTTTTTCTCAGAAACTATGGTAGATATTTGAATGAATCGAACGCCTAAAAATAGGTATCAATCAGCTCTATATTTGGTATTTTTTTTATATTTTTTGTTTAATTTTCAGAAGTGTAAAACACTATTTATTATTTAAGGGTGGTTTTTTATATGAACCACTGGAGATACACCAACCAAATAAATATTATATAATCATCCGAGAGTCTGCTCTAACATATTATAAATACAAAAGTTTACATTTGGTGGAATATGGTTAAAAATAACAACGAATAGGGTAAATGCGGGAGAGATGCCCCGTCGGGAGATATGCCGCAGTAGCCATAATACGTTCGTTGATTAATAGATGGCGCTAATAATGGATTATATGGTTAAAATAGTTTGTTAATTTACGCTGTATATGGTTACATTTATGATTAGTGCATTAGTTTAGAAATTATCCAACTTTTTATTATTGAAATGTACGTTTTTTAACATAGATATTTTGTTAAGCATTTAATTCATTCGAATTTAAGAATGTATATTTCATTATTTTAAGGAAAATGAGATTTGTTGTTAATTTAGGTTTATTTTAAAAGTACTGTATAAAATTTGAGGTTAGAATTCCGCACTATGCTTACTATAGCAACATGCGGCATCTATCCCAACAAAAAGGAGAGATCCCGCATTTAAAGTTGGTATAGATGCCGCATTTAAAATTGGTATAGATGCCGCATCATATTACATATTGAAAACTTATACCTTAATTATACAATTTTATTTTATTTTAGGACAGAAAGACGCCCTCTAGAGAAATATTTTTTTGCCAGGCAAGTTTTCCTACAAGCTTATTTTTCGAGATATACAAAATTCCAGGTTAAATGGATCACCCTGTTTATATTTTTAAATTGTCCTCAAAACGTTAAGAAAACTGTATATTTTTAACTAAAAAACGTTTTATGAAAAAGTTTTTAAAACGTTACAGAACGTTTATTGTCCGCAAAAAAATGCGTTTATACTTTCCAGCCGTCAAATTGAAGGCACTATTGTGTAAGGTCAATTTTGCCACTCATGTTTGAAAAGTAGGGTTCATAATCTTTAATTCGAGTTATTGTAGACCTGTTTTAAGTAACACCAATTTTGGACAGCATGGGTTCTCCCGTTCAGAATGAATGCCCCATATCTATAATTTAGATATATTAGATGTAATAAGGTGATAAAAATATAATATCAATTACATATTATATTCGTTGTTATTTTTAACCATGTTCCACCAAATGCAAACTTTTGTATTTATAATATGTTAGAGCAGACTCTCAGATGATTATATAATATTTATTTGGTTGGTGTATCTCCAGTGGTTCATATAAAAAACCACCTTTAAATAATAAATATAGTGTTTTACACTTCTAAAAATTAATCAAAAAATATAAAAAAAAAATACCAAATATAGAGCTGATTGATATCTATTTTTTGGCGTTCGATTCATTCAAATATCTATCATAGTTTCTGAGAAAAAAAGAAAATATCGTTAGGGGTTGTTACCCCCATATCTCCCTTATAAGTGAGAGCAGAGATAAAATCACGGGTATCAGTACTTTTGGCAAACAAGCAATATTTAAAAGGTTAAACTATGTCCAATGACGTCAGTGCAATTTTCATATGGTAAGTCTGCTAGACCCTTTTTTGCAGTAATAAAATAACTTTAAATAGCATTCAACTTACTGTATTTCCTGATGCCGCTCGTTGTTCGAATTCTGGCACCATGTCTGGTGTAGAACCTTGGTGTGATGTGTATCGCATATCAACGTTTGAATGTGATCGCCTATGGCTGTGACTACTATTTGGAATGTTCACTGGTTGCGTTGAATAAGAACTCTCAGTATTTTCCGAATGATGATCACTTGTTAAATTAACTGACGATAAACTACCACCTTCTGTATGACTAGCATCATCACGATATTCTCTACTTTGAAACTGACGAACTGGTGAAACAGTTCCTTTTCTTCTTGTGGGTCCCTGTACGAAAACAATGATAAATTCTAAAAATTAATTTCAATTATTTCTGATGTAGTTGTCGACTATACGTACGGGATTTACGAGTTCAACACTAAGTCCCAAATACTGATGTAGTGCTGTGAAAGTAACACGTTGAAGACGGACCATAATAACTTGCATCACTCGAATAAATATATCTGGATATTCTTCAAATATTTCTTGAAAGGCCGACATTGGTAATCGTACCACTGTTGAATCAACAACAGCTCGAGCTGATACCGTTTTATAAGGATTAGAATGGCCCTAAATAAAAATTGTGAGTTCGTAAAATTGAATATATAGAAAACGCAGGATGAATCGTAGAAAAAAATAATATTTCTTGTGATTATTGTGGTTAATATAGTTTGAAGCACAGAACATTATAGAAGCAGTCTACATATAAAAACCTGTCGTTCGTAAGGTGTAATGTTGCATCAATTTACACCGCTTCTGATTTAGTCTGTTGCTGTTCATCATGGGGTCCACGTTGTAACGGTATCATTGTTTTTTTAATCAACTCGTGAAATTTAAACAGAAAAAAATATGAAGTGTGTCGTATTTAAGTGTAAAAATTCTATTGAACAAAAAAATTCCCAAAATAAAGGGATATCTTTCTTAAAATAAATAAAATTAATTTTAATTGTTGGTTGTTAGTTAC
The DNA here is from genome assembly GCA_035578155.1 of Brachynemurus nebulosus. Classification (NCBI taxonomy): domain Eukaryota; kingdom Metazoa; phylum Arthropoda; class Insecta; order Neuroptera; family Myrmeleontidae; genus Brachynemurus; species Brachynemurus nebulosus. The sequence goes on along the minus strand of JAPWDM010000001.1, from coordinate 47,164,087 downwards.
ATAGGTCGGCCATGATAGTATGTACTATATATATATATATATATATATATATATATATATATATATATATATATATATATATATATATATATATATATATATATGGAAGGTGCGCAGTCATATAGACATGTACATACACCATATTGCACTAACACATTAACATGTTTGTGTAGATACAATGATGTGTTTTGTTGTATGTATCATAATCGTTTGGTAGGGGTAGCGGTGTCCACGTCATTTGCCGGCGACAGCGGGCACGGTAGTTATGAAATAGGAAATTGAAATCTTGTATATCTATAGTTTGAAGACTGTTGTACTTGAGTTTATCACAACTTACTATTAATAAATAATAATAAATTAATTTAATGTTAAAACAGGTTAAATTATAAAGAAAAAAGTTTAAAATATTAGTAGTCTAACAGTACAAGAACCAGGTTACAAAATTTGTTTCATAATTTATTTAAATTGTGTTTATTAACCAAAAAAGTAAATATATTTCGTGTGTTATTTTATTAACTAATAATACTATTTAGGCTATTTAGTAAAAAAGTTTTACAACTTTATGCATATTTTTTTATTAAATACTCATTCATTACTATTAACCTTGATAACGAGGTGAACAGGAATTGACCGTATTATAAGATTTTCTGACTAAATTTAAAAAAATAATAAAATTTAGTTATGTTTTATGATTTTTTGACTAAATAAAAAAAGAATAAGAATTGGCTGTTTTGGATATTCTGACTAAATAAAAAAAGAAAATGGATTTTCAAAGTAGTAAAAACAATGAACAAACTACCAAAACCAAAATTAGTCTATTCTATGTCATCTAATATGTAAGAAAGTGTATGAAAATCGAATACAAAGGTAAAAAATAATCCGATCCATCCCGCTCTACAGTAATAAAAAATAATTCAAAAAAATACTGACAAGTAACTCTACCCAAGTGCCAATCGCCAATCTTCTTGAAACTTTGCTGGTGTGTAGAAATAAGGGACCCGTATTTTTTTATCGGCCAAGGCCCGCGTTTACGGGGTGAAACCATCCCCTAATGTAGGGGGTTCAAATCATATTTCTTAAGATATCTTGAAAACTAGAAGAGATAGAGGAAAACTTTAGACTGACGAAATGTTCCTTTTTAAAAGAACCTATTCACCTGTATAGGTTAAACCAGAGTCGGGTTTATAAGAGGAGCTGGAGGGGTGAAAACCGGGGTAAATTTCTTGTACAGCCTGAGTAGTGAGTGGTTCAATGTATCAAATTTTTACCATCATAAATAGAAAGAGCGCCAAAAAATAGGGGATACGTGTTTTTGTGTTTTTCCGAAATATATATTCAAGACAAGAAAAAAATAGGATAGACTATATTGCATTATTATTGATTGCAAATATCTTCTATATTTTTTTAATTTTATGTTTATTTGATCATGAAAATGTAAATTTTTACTTTCCGGTAATGATTCATGTATTTTTCAGTACTTACTTAATTGGTAATTTAGTCATGTGTATATTTGGTTACTCCTATTCTATATTTTTTACACCTATTTCTGCCAAAGTTTTCCATTTTCACCCCTCCAACCCCTCTTATGAACACGACCCTGGTTTAACCTATACAAGTGAATAGGCCTTTTATGCTGAGCGTCCACTAGGTCGGAAAGGCAGCGCGGCGCGGTTCTCGCGATTCTCGAACCTGCATTTATTCATATGTATTTATCTCCGAGAGCGGAATTACGCCGCGCCGCGTTTCCGACCCAATGGACGCTCAGCTTTAAAGAGTAACATTTAGTCAGTTTAAAATTTTCCTCTATCTCTTATCGTTTTCGAGATATCTTAAGAAATATTATTTGAACCCCCTACTTTAGGGACTGGATTCACCCCGTAAACGTGGGCCTTGGCCGATAAAAAAAAATACGGGTCCTTTATTTTTGCCAATTCTACACACCAGCAAAGTTTTAAGAATATTGGCGATTGACACTTGGGTAGTGTTACTTGTCAGTCAGACCCATTTTACACTATTTGCCACTCTCTATACGCTTTAGATTCAGTAAAATATTTTTATATCAAGATATTATGTCGATTTTAAATCCGCGAATGCAAACCAAGCGGCATTACAATGTGGAACGAGCCTCAGTGTTTTACTCCTTTTTATCTTTTTTTAATGACCTTTAGGCCTCATTCGCACGAGAGTTAAAAAAACGTGGCGTTAAAACATGACGTTGGCGCTTTTAAAACGTTACCAATATGTCTGTTCATACGAACGCTTTAAAATCACTTTTATCTCGTTTCTCATTGCGTGAAATGAATTCAACTAAATTGCTTGCAATAGCGACTTGTGTTGCAAGAAAGCAAAAAAAGAAACAAAAGGCATCTTAGGTGCATCCCCTGAATGACAAACGATATTCAAAAGGACAAATTGTGACACTCTATGAAGATTTAAGACAGTATCCTGATAAATTTTTTAATTATTTTCGAATGTCGATAAGCACGTTCGACGAACTGTTGGAAATAGTGGTGCCTCGAATAACTCTTCAAGATACTAACATGCGATGTAATCTAAGTAAGCATTTCCCAGTTCTCTGACAATTTTTTAGTTATTTCCTCCCAGGCATTATTTTTCATAGATTTATTGGCGTACTCTGGCAATGATTTTGCATATAACAAAGGCCGAGTTTTAACTTCTATAATCAGCTCTTCAGGATCTATAACCCATGACGTTGACATCGCGTCCTTATCAAGCTAGCAATGCAAACAATAAACAAATATACACGAGCTGACAACACGATACAACCGAACGTTATGCAAGCACAAGTCACACTGAACGCAGCGTTGGCGCTTTTTTAGCTCCCGTCTGAACAGAAGCAAGACAAGCCGTAAGATACATTCGACATAACGTTCAACGCCCAGCGCTTAAAATAGAACACAGCTCGATAAAAAAACGTCGCGTTTTAAAAGCGCTGCCGTATGAATAAATACTTGAATACCCGTCTGTTTCATTTCAACGCTTTTTTAACGGACGTTGATAAAGCGCTCGTGCGAATGAGGCCTTACGTCTAATAAATTTATTTCAAATTTGCCGCCAAAGTTTTTATGCATACTAGAGATGGCTGTACACCAAAGGTAACACTGTTAATAACACGTGTTTTTAGCAATGTTTTCAACAATTTTTTTAATATTGGTTAAATTAATGTTAGTAACATTTGCTATTAACATTTGTTAATAACATTTGCAATTAACATGTTAAAATCTATTGAAATATTTAATAACATTTTTGCTATTAACTTTTGTTAATAACATTTGCTTTCCGCATTTGTTATATTTTTCACTAATAACACGTTCAAAAAGTTGTTGACAACATTGTTAGCAGCACAATTTTTGCTATCGATCTGAAAGCGGTATAGATCAAAGGATGTCAATAATAAAATGTTAAAAACAAGTTAATTGTGAATAAAACATGTTAACAACATTCTGCGTGCATTTTTCGGTTAGTTAATTTGTAATAGGCGATTGCGTACATATCAGCTGTTATTATTTTGTAGATATATTTACAAAATATATGTCTCTGCACATTTCTTGTAAATTTTTTTCATTAGTTCTTGTAAAAATAAATTGTATGATAATGTTTATGACTATTAATAATTATAATGCTTGACATTCTAAAAAAAAATGAAAACTCTCAATAGGGTACCTGGCTGTATTCAAAATTTGTTTTAAATATGAAATAATTTTATGTACTACTCGTAAATATATTTAATTTTAGTAGTGACAAATAAAAATATTCTTTAGTTATTTAAAAATTCTACTTTGAAAATAATAAATTTTTAACCTTCATTTAATTGAGTAAAAACGCGCCGTTACATTAAAATGACGTCATATTTTGTAGCAAATATGACATATAGATAAGGAACATGTAAATTATGTAAATAGTTACTGTAGATTAGTTAAGAATCATAGATAAGGAACATGTAAATTATGTAAATAGTTACTGTAGTTTGATGCATAATTATTACACGTGCGTTAAATATTATTTCGACTGGACACAACAAATAATTGTAAATATTGCAAAACAAAAAAACTAACCTCTATTGATAATATATTTTTGTTGAAAATTTTATGTTGCAAAACGTTTCCTAACGCTACAGTAGTGCGAACACATATTTGCTTGCATCAAAATGTGACGTCATGGCTACGTCACCATGATGGATCGTTTTTCGCGCCAATTTATTCATTTAAAATTGAACAGTTTTTTACGATTTTCAAAAATTTATTAAAAATTAATTAGTTAATACGTAAAAACAAAGCATTTAGAATCATTTTTTAATTGCAGTCAAATACCCTATTGACAAGTCTCCTAGTTTCATTTATCATTCTTTTTTTTTTTCTTTAAATTATTTAATATATAATTCGTCCATTATGTGTGTCTCTTTTTTGAAGATACGGACGAACCCTTAATTTTTTTTTCTTTTTACTCTAATAATCACCACAGGAGGTACTAGAATAGCAAGCTAGTTCTTCTTACGAAATCATTTTTAAACTAAAAGTACTAACAGTTCTACTAAAAGTATAGAAAGTTCAAAGACAAGTATGTTAGTAGCATGTTTTGTTTCTAATTAACACCGTTAGTAAGGATGTTAGTAACACTATTATTAACTTCTAGTCCGGGAGGCAGCGTTGCAAAGGACATAATCATTTTAGGTCATTTAATTCTTATCGCAAACTATTCTTATTGGGTAGTAATCTAATAATCTGAGCGTCAGCTGCAGTAGCGGTGGACCTGATCGTGAGAAAATGTCTATTGCGTTAAAAAAGGAGAATCAAAAACAATTTTAGGTTACTTGAAAATTTGCAAAACAAATGTTCATATAATTAATATTAGAAAGGTTTACTTTGTGAAAATCCATATTAAAAACATGGGATCGTTGCTTTGTCACTTTTCACAACAAAAATCGTACAAACACGAGTCGACTTATCGGCCATTACGCCATCATCAGGTGAAAAACACAACTAAAAACTGTTCTTTTAGGCGAAACTATTTATATTATAAATTGAAGTGAATAATGTATTAGTGGGGAATGTTAGAGATAGGGGCAGATATAAATAAGCACATCAAACAAATGTAAGGGAAATCCCAAGTTAACAAATTTTTTCGATAAAAGTAAAAATTTTTTTGTATTATTTGCATAGGTACCTACAGCGAATTTTATTTTAAAAAGGTTAAGTGTAATCTCATTAAAATGACTAAAGTAAGTTGGGAAAAATCCGACATTTACGACACGTGAAAACAGCGGTGAACGTTAATTACAAGAAATAAAGAATAAAATATACAGGTATCGGACGGTGCTAAATTGTCAAAAATAGAGATATGTATTGATTTGTACCAAAAGTTACACCCCCATCAGGTAGCTGCTTTTGTTAAACTAAAAGGATTGTTAAAAGGATGTAGAAACGGAATTATTGTATAAAACCATTTGACTATAAATATTAATTACCAGGAATCAATAAAATTAATAAAAACGGGTACCTGTCAACTAAACTATTCAAAAACAAAATGTGAGATGTATTGTGATACAAATTTAATAAAGGCGATTTGTTTAGATCTATTTGGTCATTTAAGATGACGTGGTTTGTGTCTTTGTTCAATTTGTTAATTTCTAGGGCTTCTAAAATGTTGAGTTTACGGCCTTTTTTACAAATATGTAATATTTTAGGTTGTTGATTGGGTTTTACCGAATGACCTGTTTCTAGTACATGTATACCAAAGTTGAAAATGTGTTTCTGGGTGCTAATGTGTTCCTTATATCTCGTTTCAAACGTTCGACCGGTCTGACCTATGTAACAAGCATTACAATCCGAACAATCCAGATGATAAACTCCACGTTTCTTCATGGAGTCGGATTTTTCTTAGGCGCATTCGTTATAAATGCCAAAGAAAAATCCGACCCCATGAAGAAATGTGGAGTTTATCGTCTGCCTCTATCTCTAACATCCCCCACTGCCTCTATCTCTAACATCTCCCACTAATACATTATTCACTTCAATTTATAATATAAATAGTTTCGCCTAAAAGAACAGTTTTTAGTTGTGTTTTTCACCTGATGATGGCGTAATGGCCGAAATCGACTCGTGTTTGTACGATTTTTGTTGTGAAAAGTGACAAAGCAACGATGCCATGTTTTTAAATGTTCATATGATGATAATAATTTTAAAGAAAGTCAGCTGCGAAAATAATGGTGGATTATGCGTCAGCCGCTTGTACCGGGCTTTCATTATATATCGATACCCACGTGATCAAATTTTTTTAGGGCGCTTGGTAATTTTTTTACTGTATGTTGGTGGCACTGTAATGAAGTTAGTTGCTAGCTGAAAACACTAAAAATAAATAACCGAAATCATTCGTATATTTCAGTGATTCGTATATTAGTTGAAGAATATAATAATAAATTTCATAAATAATCTTAAATTAAGTTCTTATTATATAAAATAGTATTGTTATATAACAGATTTTTAAATAATATCGAATTTAGGGTATTTTTTTTAATAATTACCATACACGCAAATATGGCGGAAATTATATTTGGTCACGTGGGTCTCGATATATAATGAAAGCCTTGTATATACCTGTATAAAAATTAATTTACGTAGTCATTTCAGGCCCAGTGAAAAATGTACAGTTAACTCTTCATATATATATATATATATACATACATACATATACATACTATATATAAATCAAAACTGACTGACTGACTGATCGATCAACGCACAGCCCAAACCGCCGGGCCTAGAAACGTGAAATTTTTAACAGGTATTTCTTACGTAACGTAGGTGAGCACTAAGAAAGGATTTTTGGAAATTCATCCCCTAAGGGGGCAAAATAAGGGTTGAAAAGTTTTATAGAAATTTGTAATTTTTTTAGATAGAAATATGGAAATTTATAATAGGTTACTGGTTTGAACACAGAAGTTACAGTGCTTTTAAAAATTCATCCTTCAGGGCTTAGGGGGTTGAAACAGGGGAAGAAACTTCAAATGGAAGTCTGCCGTTTTTACAATTAGAAATATGGAAACTGATACGGTATGGTATGCTGGTGATTTTAAAGTTGTTAAAAATTCATTGTTTAACGTTTATAAATGCGAAATTGAGTTTGTTGATTTGTTTGTTTGTTTGTTTATTTGACTTGCTTTTACGCTTCAACGACTTAACCAGTCAACTTGAAATTTTGCACAGACATAGCTTGAGAGACGAAGACGGTTATAGGCCATCTTTTAACTCGGGAAAATAAATCATTCTCGAGGGAAAATCTATGACAATTATGACAGCGGATTATTAAAAAGCGGATTATTGGTTTCAAACTTCGAATATTGTTAACAGAGGGCTGAAAAAGAAGATAGGCGACTTTTTACCCTGGGAAAACATCTCATTTCCGTAGGAAATCTCATTTCTGTGGAAAAATATATTTTAAATGAAATAAAAAAAGATTCCTAGAGTTTGTTAGAACTCTGTTTGTTAGCAGATAGAACGATATACAGCGATAAACATAGGTTTTTACACCGAGAAAATATCTGATTCCCGAGGGAAAATGTTTTTAAAATTAAACAATGAAATAATGACAACTGACTGTTAAAAAAATGGGAGATTGATTTTAAACATTACATATTATTTACAGCGGGAATAGAAAGGAATACAGACTACTCTTTCCACCGAGAAAATATCTGAATCCTGTGAGAAGTCTTATTCCCGTAGGAAAGCATATTTAAAACGATAAAAAAAGATCACTGACTTCATTCGAACTTTGCATATTGTTAAAACAATGTAGTCTACTTTTTACCCGGAGAAAACATTTTATTTCTGTGGGAAAATAAAAGTACATTTTATACTTTTGAACTAGATGTCATAATTTCAAAAGCCACGAATGGAAGGGCTGAGCGGATTCCAGCACACACTACGCCGTCACAAGTATGGGCACACCTTGACTCAAGGTATGTCCACACTTTTGACGCGCTACTGTATTTAATGTTTTGGTACATTGCCGTATCAAAAGTATGGACACCCCTTGGGTTAAAATGTTCCCATACTTTTGATGCCGTAGAATGTGCTAAAACCAGCTTAGCCCTTCTATTCCAACGCGAGCGAAGCCGCGGGTAAATGCTAGTCATAAATAAAATAAAAACAATCGTTAGCTATACTTCCAGTGGTGGTAAGATCAGCTGGGGGATTATAAGCATTGAGCGAACATTTAATATTTGTATAGTGCTATGTCATGTGTGATCTAACTGACGATGTTTCCCTCGTTATACAACTAGCTGACGTACATTTTCACTTAATATAGTGTCGAAATAATCATTTCTATAAGTTTCAAGTGACCTAAAGTTAATAATCTTACCACCACTGGAAGTATATCCGACCATTGTTTTTATTTTATTTATGATATGAAGAGTTAACTGTAAAAATTTCATTGGGCCTGAAATGATTTTACGTAAATTAATTTTTATACAGGTATATATACAAGCGGCTGACGCATAATCCACCATTACTTTGCAGCTGATTTTTTTTAAAATTATTATCATCATATAAACATTTGTTTTGCCAATTTTCAAGTGACCTGAAATTGTTTTTGGATTCCCTTTTTTTAACGCAATAGACATTTTCTTACAACCATGTCCACCAAGAGTCTGACAGCTGACGCTTGTTTCTATTACTAGCCATCTTTGGACTATCGATTGCACATAACGTCAAGCGACCTGAAATCACCATCAAAAATGCAACGCTGCCTCCCGGACTATTTGTGAATAACATGATGTTATTAACAATGCCACAACTATGCTCACTGAAGTGATTTAAAATGTTACTCATTTTATATCAGAAACATTGTTATTAGCATATGAATGTTAACATTTTCAAAAGATATTTAAACAAATATCGATAACATTTTTGTTTTCAACATGTTTTTGCTATTTTTTCGATGTACAGGCACCTTAAGACCCTGAATATTAATGACTGAAGCTATTGCGTTATTTAGTGGGGAAAAAATTAAGCTACCCGAGATCGATTATATTAGTTGTCACTGTTGTCAGCTGTGAGAATTATAAATTTTACTCTTTCTATTTACTGGAAAAAAATTTTGCTACAAACCTTCAGGAATTTCTTTCATCCAAATCAATTAAATTTGGAAAAATAATAACTAAAACGTCAATTTCAATCACAAGATGGTGCAGCTGTCGTCGCTACATACCAATTATATACAAACCTACTTTTTTCTAGATAGGATACCAAGATCTACTTTAAGGATTTTCTTAATAATCTCCTTCTTGATCTTTACGTAAAATATTAAAATTCAGCTAATAAGTAGAAGTAAATAAGTATTGAATATAATGGATTAAGAAGCCAATGATAAAAGTGATATAGTAGTAAGTCTATTTACATATATTGGCTGGTGTAAGACAAAGAATGATCAAATAGTAAAAGTACTTACAGTAAGAACATCGGTAAAACTTAATAACGACGTAACCGATTCTCCTGTTTTCACCACTTTTAGGCAAATAGAACTACCATCAGGCCCCGTAATAAAAACGTTCACTTTACCATTTTGTACTACGTAAACATTTTCATCCGGATCACCTATTTCAAACATAAATTAGAAAAAAAATACTCAACCAGATCCCAATTGACTTATTTTTTGAATAATCGTACCAATTTTAAAAAGGTAAGAACCGGCTGGCAAATTTATTATCTCCGTATGTTTACATAATTTTAAAAATATTGGTTTCTCAAAGTGTCCAAAAACACGAATACTTTGCAACATATACAAAGCATCCGGCGGTACTCGCTCATCACTTGTAATGTCTTCTTGCAAGAATTCGGCTGGCGGTTCAAGGACCTTCAATTGATCTGGTGTGTTATCTTTCTTCAACTGTAAAAGTTTTCGCGCTAATCGCATAACCATACGCCTTTTCCGACCCTGTTGTCCGTGGACTTCACCCGAGATCGAACGGACTTTTCTCAACATTTTCCGTCCATAGAAGAGCACTTTATCACGTTTTCGGAAACGTGGACGAGGTGCATTTTGAGTCATTTGCTCTTGAGAACCTCTTAATTTCCATTTTCGATGCCATATCCACAGAACTGTTGCAACTGTAATTACGACAGCAGCAACTAGCAGGATAATACTCTGGAAAATAAAAAATAAATTATTAATTTACTTCAGTTATATTGTCAAGAAATATAAAAATGAATAGTACATAAAATATATAACTATTATTTATTAAATATTTTGACATTTTTCCAATAAATCTTTGGAATCTACACTTTATAAGTGGCAGTATAATCTTCAATGAAAATTACATTAAAATTACGAAATGATCTGATAAAAACAAAAACTGATAACAAATAATTTATTTAAAAAAAAAAAAAATACTTGAGAGGCATTAAACGATATCTGAAAAATAGTTTTATAACAATACAAACCTGTTTGAATGAAAACGTTTTTACGATTTTGTTCATCCATTGTTCTGAATGCAAAATATCAAATTTACCACTTAAATTATTTATTAATTCAACTACATCCATTATAATATCATGATTAAACAGTATTACTAACAACTCATGAGTAAATTAATAAATACTATTTAAATTATACAGTTTTTTTATCTTCTAATCACATCTGACAGTACATATCGTACATATTATTGACAACTTTTTTATACAATATAATAATAACAAGGCTGCGCATTGTTATTTTTAGATTGTCGTAGAAGCAGGGGCGGATTAACAAAAATCACACTTTAAAAAAAAATCAGTTATGTATTTTATTATCTACAAAAGTTCAACGCTCTTCTAGGATATTAACATTTATTTTTGTCTATATAAATTTATGATTCTTTCAAATACACACAAAAAAGTACAAAGTATAAAAATCAGGTATAAACATAAAACTTTTTTCAGACAAAAGAAAATACGTATAAGTAATACATATTTTCATTTACACTTATGTATTATTTGCGTTCATATTAAAATAATAGGATGAATAAACGCTAAAACTATCCATCGATAGCAAACATACGTGCTTATATTTATTATTAACTTCCCATTGGAAGTTATTGTAACGGATCCGATTTTACGAATCGCTAATTTGGACATATCTCCACGTTTCAAGGTCACTAGAATCCGAATCCATCGTTTTGAGCGTGATGTCTGTGTGTGCGTTCGTTAGTTCGTTCGTTCGTGAATTTTTTTCGTCTCGCGTATCTCGAGAACAAATGATGATATCAACTCCGGACTAATTTCATTAGATGCGTAATTAAAAAATGAAGACCGAATAAAGTTTTTAGAAAATTCGGATTAGTGGTTTGTTTTTTGTGATAAAGAAACGGAATTAACTTTATTAACACTACATAGATCATAATTATAGATTTGTTACCAGGTCTTTATTATATAATGGCCTAAGAAGTAAGAACCTTCCGTGATGTTAAAAACGCCAGAAAACGCCAAAAAAAAAACTAAACGGGAAAACGAAATAAGAAACTTTTTGTGAAATATTTTTTGTCTCGCGTATCTTGAGAACAAATTATATTATCATTTGTTTGATAAGGGTGGAGCCGCCACCCTTAGGTACAGAAGGCGAAACCCCCGGTGTGGTGCAAGGGGCAAAGCCTCTATCGGGTGCCCAGGGCAGGAGTCCCCTGAAAAAAAAGGTATTCATGTGCAATAGTCTTTAAGGGCATCCAATGTGTGGGTAGACCTGTCTCCCCAAATTTTTTAATTTGTTTTTCATATATTATGTATATGTACATATGTAGTCAGAATTTCCAAATTCGATACGTCGATAAGATTACTACTTATCGTCAAAACGGCTACGAAGTCTCTGGGCGACAAATTTGGTGACTGACCTATTGTGCGATTTTCAAGAGTTTGATTTATGTACATATAAATACGTTCCTTAGGCTCCTTATTTTTGCTAATGCCATCGAATTACAAAGTAAGTTTTTCAAGCAATGACTAGAGTTAAAAAGTTTTCCCGAAATTTTTTTTTTTTTGCTTGTAAATGGGAAAAACTCGACACCGATTTTAGGCCACTTTTAATTAAAAATTGGCGGTTTTTCCTGGACCCTCCCAGAATGTTTTTTTGTTCGTCAATAGTTTTTTAGAATTCGATCTTGGCCTACGTTTCATTACAAACTGGCGATTTTTCAGTCGGGATAAGATTACTTTTGAAAAATTCATCTAGCAACCCTGTACATAGTGTACATCGTGTACATGTTTAATAAGTCTCTCTTTCTATTTTGTATTTTTTAACATCATAATAATTATCATAATTATCATAGACATCATAGTATTACATTACTTAAATATGTATTTATAAATTTTTATAAATTTTCATATAAAAGAAACAACTATATATTTATGGTTACTTTTATTAATATCCTGCGTATGGTAATATTACATAAAGAATAATAACGATAATAACATTCTAAAAATTTGTCTTATTCTTATTCCTATTAGGTTTTTTTATCAATATACATATTAATACGTGAATATGAAGATAAAATAACTTAAGTACATAATTGTGTTAAAACTGATGTATATTCGATCAATTGACCTTACTAATCAATTTCAACTACAGATTAATTTTATTTTTCTGAGGAAATTTGTTACGTATTAACAGATAATAGATAAGGATTAAAAAAAAAATTTAAACTGGTAGAGTATGTACAACTGGTACAACTTGTCTGTGAGACGATGATCTCTGACGCCGTCGTTGCCTTCATTGTGATCTGTCTCTTTTTAGCATAGTATGTATTCCGTCTGTCCCTTTTTAGCATAACAGTTCGTGTCAGTGTGTTCTATGGTGTCAATTCTCCTCTTCCCTTCGTCCTGCTATTAGAGATCGTCATCTCATCGACAAGTAGTAGATCATGTAGATCGTATACCCGTATACCAGTAATATAGCAATCTGAGTTGACAATAAGGGCAATAAAATTTTACAAGTCAGTTTTACACTGGAACAAAATATTTAGTGAATATAATTAAACATCGTTTTTAAATTTCCTACGTGAGTACATGTAAGTAAGATAAAAAAGTATGTACAAAATCATAATTTTGTACTATCCTATATTTTTTTTTCATAAAACTGAATGCGTAAACTCGAACACGAAACTTATCGTCGGGAATAGTGCAAATCCGCGTATATACCATAGGTAAAGAGTGCGTATCTACATTAGACCTGACCACACACGCGGGATCGCCACTTGACGGCAGTAGATCTGCTGTATTGTTATTGGGCGATTTCTTGCTCTCCGTTAGTCGAACAAAGTATCTATCAAAGAGGTATCAAAGAAGTATCTATCTATTTGTCAGATACGCGGAATTATCCAATGCTAGTTACGCGTATTTGCACTATCCCCAACGTTATATCAAATTTCAGTATAGGTGAAATAATTGTAATATGCAGATAATTTATATAAGTAATAAACCTAATAATAAAATTGAGTTGTTGGTATAAATGGATTTTGGATGTTTTTTTTCTTTATATTGTGGTTTTCGATATGATAATGTGATCGATTAGCAAAAATAAAATGGGGTATGTATTGTCAGGCATTACATTGTTCTTAACTGCTCTAAAATTACAGTCACTACGGTAACTGTTTGTTACGATTTTGTATTTTGATTTATTTTGTGCTATTTATTTTGTCATAATTCTACTTACGTTTAAGCTAGATTTTTTAATTCAAATGTAAATATTTAACCAAATACAGAAAAAAATGTATATTTAATTCCAATAAATCAATTTTTGTTCCTGTTTTGTGTTTATTTTCAAAATTATGGTTAAATTTTAATTTAAAAATTTTAATTTATGCCACATAAGTATCAAATGTATTGTACAAATTGTATGTATGTGTACAAATTTATTTTATTAATTATTTCTTATTATTCTCCAAGAATTTGTTTTAAAAACTTTAAACATCAGTTTTTGAATGTATTTCATTTCTGCACGATTTTTTTTTTTGTATGTAAATCCTACTTTGGAAATTAGGTCAGCTAGACAAAGATAAATTTATCTGATTTGCCATATTCGTTGTCCTTTATTACTAACAGCCAATCATAATTTTTAAAATTTTATGGCCAGTCAACTTTCTTCTCGTAGTTGGTGGATAATATATACAATTTTGTAATGATTAACGAAGTTACTGACTACATAACCGGAAAATAAAGAGTGTACAGTAGATCCCCGTTTTACACGGATGTTATGTTCTACTAAAATACTGCGTAAATTAAATCGGGCGTATATTAAAATTTAATTTTCATGTAATTTAATAAGGGTATTAAGTTCCAGATAAAAAAAAAACACTGTTCTGCAAGGGAAATAAAATTTAATAATTATGAAACAAATTTATACATTGCTGTAAATTTTCCGTTAATAAAATATAATAATCATAATTACACTAAAATCACTGCTTGCAAAAGTATTATAGCGGTGATTAGTAGTCTGTTAAAATTATTCATTAATTTTCGTTAGAGTTCTCCTGTAGAGTATTTTAGTACGTGGATAACGGGATATTTGACTGATTTTGGGAAACTATCTTAAAATACCTATATTTATGTATTATGCATGTATATGATGTACATATATAGTTATTTTTAATTTTTAAAAATAATGCCGAAAAAATGTTTTTTTTGTAGAACTGTTATATCTCATGAGAAATAATGTTTTTGTTGAAACCATTACTCTATGGTTGAAACCGTTTAAGGATGTATAATCCGTTCAAATTAAACTTATTAAGCCTGTTACCACAGTAACTGTTAATGATTCCCATTAAAAACAATTTAATTTTTTATTTATTCAGGCTTATCTTTAACTTGAACCATTGATATAGAAGAATATGGATGGAGACTACTTCTTAAGAGAGAGACAAGATATAATATAATATGATATGTTAGAATGAATACGTAAATTATTTTGAATGTACCACAAAAAATAAAAAACAAAAGAGTAAATATACACTAGAACACGTGCAAATAAGCACTAAACATCCAGTCCTATAAAAAATTAAATTTAAAAAAAAAATTAGTAAACGTAATACACCGTAAATATAATATTTGGGTAAGTAAATATTGTATTTATCAATAAATGCAACCATTTCTAGCGAAAATTTGTTAATTTTTCTAAATTTTTCATTTAAAAAAAACAGGTTTATAATAAACGGAGAAATACCAATTTTGACATTACACAAAGTAAAGGGAATACCGAAAAAGGAATTCGTTTTTTAGTTAAAATATGTGATAATAATGACATGTAAAATTACTGTTACATATAATGACAACATGTACAAAAATAATATATCTCCTTTTTCAGAAAATAATTATAGCATAATAATGACATAGAAAAGAATACCATATCTCCTTTAAAAAAAAATTATAGCATCCTCAATGTAATTAATTGACCCATTGTACAATATTGAAAAAGTTTAAAAAAAATTGAAAAGAGAATTATTTATGTTGGAAAGGCATAGAATCGAACATAGAACCTTTCCGTCTGTATATTAAAAAAGTTACATACATGAGAGAACTCACTAACCACACCACCAGCGCCCCTTTTTGCAGACAATACCAACTAACTGATACATATCAAACACGATATGTTATTCGAAATTTTTCGTGCGTTTAATTTCTAAATAAAGTCGCATTGGCCTAAATTATTATCACTACAATACTCAGAGAAATATATTCCACAACATATATTAATTTCTTCCAAATCCGTGATTCCCATGTTTGATACTCCCCTTGTATGTAAAAATTAAAATATAGGTTAGATTGACCCATCATTTCAGTAGCGTGTTATATGTAAAATTAATGAGCATATAAAAATTTAACTTCAAGATTATGTATTTTGTTTGTATTTATTTATTTATTAATAAAATGATAATTTAACAAATGTATAGTTTTATTTATGTTTGTGTCTACTTTTATCAAAAAGATATGTCTTATTAGTGATGGAAAGTTATAAACCAAAACGTAATCTTTTTAAAGAAATAGTTATAAATTGTAAATAATCGATTAATTTGAGCAATTTTTGTTTTCAGTTTATGGTAATTTGTAATATTCTTTAAGCACCGTTAAAAAATATAATAATTTAATAGACAATTAAGAATGCGAAAAATTAACTGATAAAATAGTCGAATAGCATTCTTAAGGAGTGGATTATTGAATCAAATAAAACAGATATTGAAAGTAATTGATTAATTGCTTATGTTTTTATATAGAAATCACAATTATAAGAAAAATATACTAAATATATTATTTTAAAAGCAATGGCAATATTTCAATTACATTAAAACCGTTACTGTTTATTTACAAAATGACGTTATTCATAATAAGCACGTTAAGATTCATAATGGGTGTTTTCCAACTACCAGAGCACAGTGCGCTTAAATGCCGCACAATGCCGCATTGTGCGAGCCGCGAGCGTTAATTGGAACAGATTGGTTGTCAAATGACATAAAATGTATTTTGATAATTGATTTCAGTGTTATCAAAAACATTAATTAATAATTGTGTATAATAAAAATACGTCAATAGTGCCGACTCAAAAGAAAAAAAACTTAAGATTTCATGTTTACTTGTTGGTACAGAGCAAAAAAGCGGAGAGCAAAAAGCTGTCGAATGCCCGATTGTGCGAGGCGTTGCGATAATTGGAACACTTAATGCGGAGCATTATGCCGCATAATGCGCTTTTGTGCCGTAATTGGAAAACACCCCATATGTTGATCAGTACATATTTTGGAAAATGCTCCTTTCTTTACAATATTATATACCTTTCCTTCTTCCATGACTTGAACAGACTATATACATATATGTATAGTCCAATCGAGTACTACATCTAAATTGTTTTGAAAATTAATCATAATGTTGGCGTTCCAGGCGAAAATTTTGTTAGCCTAACGTTAGCTAACAGAGCTTTCTCCGTTACAAACTAGAGGGCACGCATTCAAAAATTCACATACATTATATCTTAAAACAACAATTTCTAACATGGTGACTGATTATTTCTATTCCATAATTTTTAAATGTGGCTGTACTTCAGAAATTAAGTATTTATACCGTGAAAAACCATGAAAAATAATTAACACTTTCAGTCCCACGGCTTCAGCATCCGAAACCAAACAAAACTTCCCCAGAGGCCGACCGCGATCAATGATTAATATTGATTAGTTGGTTACGCATTATGTGTGCGATGTTTACCATCATTCATCACACGGATGTGTTCCTACTCACACTACTCTTTTGGTTTCTATGTATAAAAAATTTTAAGATAAACAAAAAATACATAAAAAATATTATTTATATTTTTAAATAAAATTGATTTGAAGGTGAGTGTATATGTAGTATGTACGTATGTTTACAGTTTTACACATACATGCTGAACTGTGTTGAATCTATTCAGTGTTTAAATCATTGTATTTTATGTATTTGTTTATATAGTTTTTTATTTTTTTAACTCTTTAAATGATTAAGACGAGTTAACTCGTCCTGCAATATGGCGGCTCAAAATGCTGTCATATGTACATATCCACTGGTACAGGTGCCGCCATCTATGACAATACGGTATAATTCTAAATAATGTTCAATTTTATCAACATAGTTTAGTATAATTTATTGGTCGATTCTGTAACTATTAACAGTCTGTAAAACCTCTGTTAGACTGTTAAATTACAGAATGTTAAAAAATGGTATTCTGTACGCAATTTTTAACAGAAATGTTAGCTAACATTCTGTTATTGCTCTGTAAACTTTACAGCACTCAAAACACTCGCCATAAACTTTACAGAGCTGTTAAATAGACTAATTACTATGGATATTATTAAATATTGATTTTTTTTATTTTTGCGTTTTTTATAAATTCAATATTTTGACGTTTTAATTTGTCATTTTTTGAATTATTTGATATCTGTAAGTATGTAATCATAAAGTATTTTTTGTAGTAAGAAGACTGTTGAGGAAATAGTGCAGTGTTCTTAAATCGAATAGGATGTAATTTCAAATAAAATAAATTTATTATGAATTATATTTTTTTTTTATATAGAGTGAATGTTTTCAGAACAAAATCGCACTGACACAATTTGTTCACATGAAGCGTTTTACCTTTTCTCGACAGTGTTTCAGTTATTTAATGTATTTTAACAAAATTTTTTCCCATAAAAGTGTCAATAATTTACGAAAAATTTTCCCCAGAGACTTGGTGGGCTTGAAGTATTTCTAAAACTATCGGTACCGATATCTACGGAAAGCTCTGATTTGTGTAAATTAGATATCGAAATTATAGCATTATAGGTACATATGCCTATTTTACCATTTGACGAGTGGCCTGAAATATTATAACCATTATAAGGAACTGGTTGTCTAGAGAATTCCCGAATATCTAATTTAGAAATAGCTTAACCCATAATCATGATAATTTTACGTGAGTTTAATATACATGGGTAATACACATAATTTATCTCTCCATTTAACATAAATCGCTATAAAAGAATTAATTTTTTACATTTTATATACACAAATCCATGGTAATTTAATATAAATAGTTCAACAACAGTAGAATATAGGGACCGAGCCTGAACTATAGACGGCAGCACTGGCACCGATAGTGGCGCCTTTATGTGTCTAAAAATGAAAAATAAAAATGGTGAATGAGAAACGAGGGAAATAGAAATGAGTGTTACTATGGTGTTACTTGATTTGAATTTTTTTTTGCTTGTCAATTAATAAAAATTAAAAGAAATTGAAGCCCCTTGTTTAGAAAAATGCAATATATCGCCAAATTAAACGTAGGTACATACTCTAATGGAAAATACGGAATTTTTGTTATATTTCAATAAAAAATTATGCAAAAAATTTAAAATTTTTCATAGAAAATAGGCAAATCTGTTTAAACTTAAAAATAAATAATTAGAAAATACTATACTATCCGGTGTTGTTGAAAAAAAGTTAATTCTTGGAGTAAATGAATTATTAACTGAAAATCTGGTAACAGCTGATAATGTGGTATTAACTGAAGCGTGGTGAAAAATCCAAAAATAAAATGAAATCTTATATTAAACAATAATATGAAATGGAAAAATTTTAATGAACCCAAGTTAGTACCGAAATGTTAACTGAAAATTATTTAGGGTTCTTTTTAATATTTAAAACAAATAAAAGCAATAATCTTGAAGGTTTTTTACTGTTGTTATTTTAATATGTAAAGAAATAATTATTTGAAAGTGAAATTTTAAATCTTAACTCTGTCGAATACCTTTTCTATAAAAAACTGGCAGGATGACTTCTTTTAAAACAACTATAATAAAGGGAAACAAAATTCAAACAAATTCAGTTATCGTTAAATAAAAGAAAAAAAATTTAATTTCTGTAAAGAATTGGTAATTTTTTTTCTGTATGATTCTTTCAACATGATGTCCTTACTGAAACAATTTTATAATTTTCTTCAGTTTTATTTTTTATTATAAAACAGTCACTAGCTTAACATCGATAACAACCTGATATCAAATTTATGAACCCTTCTGGTGAGCATCCAACTAAAAATTTGATTGTGTAATCATTTTGTACTCTGTCAATGATTACATTAATACCTTTTACTTTTAGCGGGGTTTACGTGTGTATTTCAGTACACTATATGATTCTGCGTGTGTCCAGAAAGTTTTGTTTAAATATTTCAGACCTACAAGTATTTACAGTTGCCTTTGACGGCCACGCAATCAATTTTCCTGGCAAGATATGTAACGTTGAAATAGTAGCAATAAATTTTTTTTTATATTTTATATATAATACACTTAAATTAAAATAATACAAACTGGTTTTTAATTTCTTGAGTATAATAAACAATCTTGTCTTTTTGGAAACTTATTAACTTTTTACTTTCTGTAAGAGCATTTAAAAAACAATACACATTACATGTAATATCTAGGGGCATATTACCTATGGACAGACTGAGTTACAGCTCAGGAAGGTAGAATTGTAGGGGCTGCAAGTATTTCTTCAATAAAAAATAATGAAAAGTAAAGACCAATTGAAAAATTTAATTTGACATTTAATAACATAGACATGATATCCAAAATATTTAAAAATAGTTATTTATATCTATGTCATGCCCGAAATGCTTCTTTAAATCTGACACCAGGTGGCAATAATGTCATCAAGCTCGGTCCCTATATAAAATGTAATTGGCATCTTAACAGAGTGTCTTACAGAATACCAAATTTTTAACATTCTGTTAAAAACAATTTTACAGAGCTCTGTACTGCAAAATAACAGTCTGTAATAATGTAGTTACAGAATCGACCCATTAGTTTTTATAAATTCCTAGGGTTCACTTTTTTAATGTTGGGATCTTTAATTTTTTTCTTTTTCTTTTTTTATAACCTTATCTATTGTACTTATCACTTGGCAGTAATAAGGCCGGCATTTTGAGACAAAAAAATTTTACCATATGGTTTGTTTAAAAGGGTTAAATATTGTCGGCTTCCGGGGAAGTTTCCTATAAAAGTGCTCGGGCCTCATAGTGTTAACGTGCATTAATTTTTTGAATCAGAGCCCTCTGGTTTGTAACGGTGAAAGCTCCGTTACCTAACGTTAGACTAACAAAATTTTCGTCCGGGACGCCAGCAATGTTAAATTATTATTAGAAACACTTATTTTATGAATTAACATGTGTACTGTATAAAAAAATTAATATCAATTAGTAAATTTCTTCTATAAAATAAAAATTTAATTTGACTATGGTTGACGTTGGATTTAGCACCTATCGGAATTATTATTTTGACAGTTGACGTATAGAGAATGTTCCATTTAGAAAACACTGTGTGATACAATGCATTTTCTTTTTTTTTTCATAAAAAAAAAACTAATTTTTTAAAATTTTATTGCAAAACTAATCTTTTAATTGCATCTAAAAGCAATTAAAAGGTTAAAATTTAGAAAAATTAGTTTTTGTACAAAAAAGAAAAAATGCATTGTGCCGTCTGTGTTTCCTAAATGGAAAACATTCATTATATGTTTTACCACATTTGTCGTCGAAAATGGCGAGCACAGTTTTTTGTAATAATGTCAAAACCGCGTGGTTCCGGCTTCTAATTTTTATTTTAATTTTTACGAAAAAGATAGGCCAGTGGGTTCGGTTTTTTTTTCATTAAAAAACAATACAAAGTATAAGGTTCATAAAACTACTTTTTTTTCTCACGAAAGTTGGATAAAACATGATAAATTTTACAAATTTATTCGTAGCTAAGCTACTTCCGGCTCAAACAGCACACGATAAATGAGAACATTAATATTAATTATTTCGTTTAATTTGTCCGTGGCATACAATTTTCTTTTTGCTAATCGATGCAGAATCGTCTATTGTTTAACATATTTCAAACTCAATGGAAAAAGTTTGAATTTTCTTTTTTTGTATCATCCTTAAACTACAACATAGATATGTAAAAAGTCTATAGGGTGGCGCGGATGGCGTCATTATTAGAATGATTAGAATTTTTAAAAAAATTGACATGTATTTTTGGAATAAGCTCGTCAATTTATCAGTTCTTTTTTATGTGGTAACTCGAAATGTTTTAATTTTAATATTAGTACATGTATATTTAAAAAAAAAATGGATATTATGCAATATTAATAAATGGACGTAATATTCAACATGTTCTATACGATAGCATTTGCATATTTAAGTAAATTCTATTAATTTTATAACAAAGAACAGCCAGAAGGCGTATTTTATCGGTAACAACTATTCATTGGGAATTTTTGACATTTCACTAGACAGACTACACAACACATGTCACGAGCATGACTTAATTGACTTCGTTCAATATTCACAAATTTTTCAATTGTTTAAGCAAACTAAACGTAATTTTACGATTTTATTTACGTTTAACGAATACGTTCATGTTTTTGTAAATATAACAAATGTTTGCCAATGACATTACATCAAGGTTATTACGTTATCGATATCGTCTATGACTGTATGCTAATTTGAAACTATTTGACTAACCTTGACGTTGTAAACTTTCAACTTTTATTTTTAAAAACGTTTACATATCCTACGTTGTTTAAAATATTCATATACATAATATGCATTTTATACGCATTGAAAAAAATGAGTTTAATTCATAATAAACATACTTGTGCAGGTATCGTTTCTAAAATTAATACATGTATCAATAAATACCTGAAACTACCTGGACCATTAGAAAATGTTTTACTTTTTTTTCTATCTATTATTAGATATAACTTGACAAAATTAAAATGAGTGTAATTATGTGTAATATTGCATACGTACCTAAGTATATATCGTATATTTGAAAAAATTGAATTTTTGGCTTAATTATTTACTTAATCAACCATCAGTTTTCTGTAAATTAGAAAACTGTTAGCAAGTCACAATAATGAAAGCAATTTCAAGAAAATCAGAAGGACCAATTAAACCTGGAACGACTATTTTAACGGACAAACCGTTTGCATTTGTTTTAAAATCAAAATTACGGACTGAAGCTTGCGATAATTGCTTGCAAAAGTAAGTTTTTTGATTTTGATTAATTTTTTGATTTTTTTCGGCTGTTTTTCTTTTTTTATAGGGGTCACGTACTGAAATGTGCTGGATGTCAGTATGTCTATTACTGTAATCGAATGTGCCAGAAGGAAGCGTGGCCGTTACATAAACTGGAATGCTCAAATTTAAAAAGAATCGCCCCGAAAATACTACCTGATGCGGCTCGACTAATGTCGCGAATCATAATTAAATTACAAAAAGGCGGTGACCAGGAAAAAGCTTATTATACAGAAAATAAATTTAGGAAATTTAAAGATCTTATGTCACGTATGTAAATTAAATATATTTTTCACCCCTCTTGAAATATGCGTTTATTATAGAGGTATGCATTTCTTATTGAATAGTGATACTCATTACTCAACACTTGCATTACTCAATAGGTTGTAGAAGCACAGAGCACTGGTAAATGGCTGTTACGACTATGCTATCTTGTGGTAAAAAAATTAAGTTTGTCAAATTGGGTTGATTGGGTTATGATTGGGTCTATTTTCTGTGGTATATTGGTATATAGGTACATTTGACACAAACAATACAGGCGGCTGAGAGAGAATGTATTGCGCATATTTATATTCCTTCCCTTGTCCATCGAAAAGATACGATTTTGTGTATTAAATCTTCATCAGCTATCTCAAGTCACCCCTACTATCCGTTGTATTCAATATGCGCCATATGCGCAGTAAGATCTCAGCCACCTGTATTCATTGAGCTATGTATACATCACCATTTTATTTAATTTAATAAATTTAAGTAAAAAAATAGTTTTTTAAAGCAAACTTTTATTTAAAAATGAACTAAAATGTATAAAATAACTTTTGACTGAAGTTTGAAGCAATATGCAACATATATTATAAAATCTTGAGGCGTTATTATCAATTATTTTTGTATCAGATGTGAGTAGCTACTTTACTTCTCAGTAGTTACCAAACTTGGTTAAACGCCTCAAGCTTTTATAAATTATGTTGCACATTGCTTCAAACTTCATTCAATTATTTTATAGTCACAAGTTATTTTATACATTTTAGTTCATTTTTAATTAAAAGCTTGCTTTAAAAAACTATTTTTTTACTTAAATTTATTTTATACTTTTTAGTCTAATCACAATTAATTTAGAAAGTCAAACATAACTATGGAAACTAAAAACTGCAATGTAAAATCGTGGGACAATATTTGACAGTTCGAAATGTCAAAAATTTACATAAGACTAAAAATTCTAGTTTTGAGGGAATTTAGGACAAAACTTATTATACAATATTGCATTCATGCATTGCCATCCAAATTAAACACATACGCAAAATTTGAAACCTCTAGCTTAATTAGAAGTTGTCCAAATTTTGATTGCAAGATTTGATCTAAACAAACATACTAACATTGCAAGTTAAATAAAAGCTTTTAATAAAAATAAATAAATAAATAAAACATAATAGGGCTATTCATAACAACGCCGCTCTCAAGCACATTACTTAAAAATAAGCAACTTGCTATCTTAATGAAAATATTATATTTTTATTTCAGAAATTTTTTTTATTTCATCCTAAAATAGAAAAAAAATTATAGACCTAAAAAAGAAGAGAAAGATAGATTATGTTTCTAAAAGAGAAATATTTACAAGTACATAATTTTCTTTCCTCTTTAGATACCAAGTGTAATGTATTTTCTCTTCTTTTTGCAAATAGGTAATCTATGTCTATTTTCTTTTTAAGGTTCCGTACTGTAAAAAGAAAATTGGGATCATTATAAGATGCTCATGCAATGTTTCTGTAATTTATTTTTTAAATAAATAAACTTATTAATTAAATAAATAAAAAATTATCATACGAAAATCTGATTGCGCGAGCTCGACTCACTCTTGACCAATTTTTCAGATACATAATCGATCTTTCTCTTCTCTTTAACTTCTCAGCATAGGGAAGTTATTGCAAACGATCCGAAAATCATACTTCAAATTCTGTTTACAAATCGTCAGCTGAGTATTGGTTTGCACCAAGTCCATTTTTTAAAAAAAAAATTTTCTAATAGTGGTTTCGACTTTCTAAACGCCCAAAACTAACAAAACAACCATTTAGAAAAAATTTTTAAAAAGTGAACTTGGTATAAACCAATACTCAGCATATCCATTGTTAAAATAAATTATTTTGTTACAGATTATTCCGATATAAAAATTGAAGATAAACGTATGGAACATTTTATTTCATTATGTGGTGTATTAAATGAATATTTAAGTAACATTACTATGCCAAATTCAGCCGAACTAATGGGCATATATGGAAGGGTAACAATTTTATAAGCTTTCAAAGAAACATGAGATCTCTAAAGTCTTTTATTTTTTTGTAGATGTGTATCAACAGTTTCAGTATTTTGGATTCAGAATTAACAAGTATTGGAACTGGAATCTATTTGGCGGCATCCATTATTGATCATTCTTGTGATCCAAATGCTATAGCTATTTTTAAAGGTCCAGAGATTTTTATACGTACCATAAAGTCGTTACCGAGTTTAGACTGGAGCCAGGTATTTCTTATTTATAAATAAAATTTTTAATAAAAGCCTAATATTGTAAATTGCCACTAAAACCAGATTTAATCTACTTAATCTATTAGATATCACAATCCCCAGTAGAGCTGCTGAGCTGATAAAAATATGCAAAATTAAATTTTTTTAAAATATTTTATTAGTATATGGAAATTTGATGATGATATAGTCAAGTCTCCTATAGCGCGGTTGATTCGTACCGCGTTATATGGAATTCGCGTTATAGGAGACTCAGAATTAACTGATGTCAGAAATTCGTTCTATGCAAACCGCATTGTAAAAATTACAAAAATAAGAAAAAAAATTTATACCGCGTTATATGGAGACTGAGAATACAAATTAAGTGAATCGTACCGCGTTATATGGAATATCAAAAATAAAATAATAAATTTTACATAAATCCAGACCTAAGTATATAAAAACTACATTACACACTACACCAGACAAAGTATCAAGTTGTGATTGATACGGTTTTAATTAAGTTAGTTACCGTAACATTCAACTTTTCGACAGAATAGTTTCAAATTTTAATAGTATAAAGGAGAATGTTATGTCTGATTGTCCTTGTAATTTGGGAAAGATTAATCGCTTCTGAGTTAAGATAATTAAGGTTAAAGTTTGTATTTACTCCATGTATTAGATCTCAAAATTCTGACTACGTACCCTTATTTTGTATTTAACAATATAATGACTTGACAGAATCCAATAAAAAATTAAGGAAAGAAAGATTAATAAGTCTTGAATGTAAAGAAAAAATTGAGTTAGTTGTTGACCGTTTTGAACTGAAGATATCATCAGAGAAATTATAATATTTTAACTCTTTAAATGATTACTCAAAATGCTGTGATATGTATATATTCACTGCAAGCCCTAAGCGTATGTGTAAAAAACTGTGGATAGCAGTGTGTCTGAGCGTGACAGATACCGCTTAAGGCATTTAGTTGGTCGGTGTCGGTCACCGAATGCACAACGATTGTAATGTATTGTTAGACCATTATTGCTTGAACTGTACGTTGCTCTGTCCGCTAATACGTGTTTTGTAGTTGTGTGTGTGAATACTTACACAGAAACAAACATCAAACCCACACCACTACAAACAGTGTGTACCTACACAACATAGTGGGAAGTAGAGGGTTTCTTTGTCTACACTGGTATCACTAATACATAGATAGCAACTTGGTTTCTGAATTATTCTGTGATTCACTGGTACATGTGCCGCCATCTCTGACAGATTTTTCGAAATACGGTATAATTCTAAATAATGTTCAATTTTATCAGCATAGTTTAGTATAATTTATATTTTGTAAATTCACTTTTTTGATGTTGGGATCTTTGATTTTTTTTCTTTTTCTGTAACCTTATCTATTGTACTTATCACTGGTAGTAAAAAGTCCGGCATTTTGAGACAAAAAATTTTTTCCATATGGTTTGTTTAAAAGCGTTACTAAGAATTTAACATCGACACCAGTTTCAAACAATTGAACCGAAGCAGTTTGGCAACGCTGTATGACACTACAACTCGCATACAGCAGGGCCAATTTCAAAATTTCAATTACAAATCAGTGTATTAATAAATAATTTTTTTATATTATAAAATCTTTTAAAAAATATATTAATAAAAAATATTAAATACCGTTAATTTGTAACTCAATTAAGATTATAAATAATAAATTGATTATTATTACAAATAAAATTATTTAAATTAAAAATGGTTGTTTAAACATATACTTAAATAACTAGTTTATTGGTATTTACTTGTATATAGTATCCATAGATGTCACACAGAACCGAAGGCGTAGATGCGCCAATAATTGAAAATTAAATGCTAATATGTAAAGCAAAATTGCTATGTAAATACTTACATATTACATTTGGTAAAAAAACAATATACATAATATATGTATATGTACGTATACATAATTATTTTTAATTCTTAGGATACTATCATGTATTGAAAATTATGTATAAGTATGTATTAAAACTTTAAAATAGAATAACACTCTCTGACAGATTACTCAGTGGTGTGTATGCATAGAGAAGTAATATGTTTGTTGGCTAAATTACGATGATGCCAGAGTATTTATCATAAAAAACTTTGATGGTGTGAGTGTATATGCACAGGCTATGTTTGAAGGTATGGATTTGGATACATGTTCGTATGAAAAGTAGTAGGTGCCAACATCTATTCATTAATATAGATACTAATGACATAAAGTAATTTAGCTTTATAATTTTTTCTACTAGCATGTAACAAGGTAACTACCTTAATTCTTAAGATACCATCGTATATTGAAAATTATATATGTATTAAAACTTTAAAGTAGAATAACACTCTATGACACATTACTCAGTGGTATGTATGCATAGAGAAATAATATGTTTGTTTGGTAAATTACGAAGATGCCAGAGTCTAAAAAACTTTGATGGTATAAGTGTATATGCACAGGCTATGTTTGAAGGTGCACATACATGATCGTATGAAAAGTAGTAGGTGCCAACATATCTATCCGTTAATATAGATAATAATGACAAAGTAATTTAGGTTTACAATTTTTTCTACTAGCATGTAGCAAGGTAACTACCTTAATTGAATTTTATAATAGAAACATGGACATTAGAAATGAAAGGACCTGAACCCGGAGAAATGAAAGGACTCGGATTTTTGAACGAAAAATTTAGCTTTTACATTATGAGATTTAACCCCGAACTGACAGAATTTATTTTGAAATTCCTAGAATCAGAAATTAACATTTTCTTATTTCACGGTATTCAATGGGAGCATTCGAAACGCACCTAGCCAAAGTGTCTTGATCTTACTTTTAAGAACATTACACTTGTTTTGAAGTGTTTCTGTCTTACTTTGGAGGCATTCGAAACGCACCCAGCCAAAGTGTCTTGATCTTACTTTTAAGAACATTACACTTGTTTTGAAGTGTTTCTGTCTTACTTTGGAGATATTTGTATATTCCTGTCTCACTTTCCATGTTCTTGAGAGAAGGGTGAAGGTATGTATACGATGTGATACGATGATTCTAGCATACATAGTTTATATGTAATCAAGTAATAGCGTTCGGTATACATCGTATCACATCGTATACATACCTTCACCCTTCTCTCAAGAACATGGAAAGTGAGACAGGAATATACAAATATCTCAAAAGTAAGACAAAAGTACTTCAAAACAAGTGTATTGTTCTTAAAAGTAAGATCAAGACACTTTGGCTAGGTGCGTTTCGAATGCTCCCAATGTGTACACAAAGGCTTGAAACTTGAGTGGTATGGATAAACTTTATTACATATTAAGTATGTACAGGATGGTATATGCATGTAAGTATAAATATTTGATTTTGTTGCCGCAATGCCTGTAATTAGCATTATAGAAACTAATATTTGCTTCAGGTGAATTATGTTGTTACAGGTCCTTTTATAATATACATATATATATATATATATATATATATATATATATATATATATATATATATATATATATATATACAGCAAAGATTCTTTTTATAATACACTTTGATCAGATAGAAATGCAGTTATATTGCTATCTCTAATACAAATTTAGAATATACAGGTTGCTAACTTCGTATTAAAAATGCATTTCATATTTAATACATGATACATCCTGTATACAGTGTATACAAATTATATATTCGTAGTACATGTTTAAATGAATAAAAAATATATTTCTTTCTTTCTTAAAAAGATTACGAAATATGTTTCTTTCTTTCTCGCACGTGTATTATAAAAAGAATCATTGCTGTATATGTTTTCTTACGTCTTTGAATAGAAATGATAATGAATATGTAGAATTTGCAATATTTAAATTTTGAAAATATCGTTATTTTCGATATCGATAATTTTCGATAATGATTTTTTCGAGTCATTTGAGTTGTTGAAATTTCCAAGATCGCGTTATAGGAGACTTGTCGTAATTTCGTACCGTGTTCTATGGAAACCGCGTTATAGGAGACTTGACTAATAAAAAACGTAATTTGTATTTTTTTTTCAAAAAGAAAAATAACTTGAATAGAAACATTTTTTTATGAGATTTTAAACGCGCTCCATCATTGTCTTATGTAAAGTTGGTTAATTAATCTAGACGTTTTTTTAAAAAAAATTTTAAATTAATTTTTAATACAAATATACGAAAAATGAATTGGGCAATTAATGGTCCGGGGGCCAGGGGGTGTTTTCATCATTGATTACCACTCGTCTGTAACTTCGTGTGCGACTTCATTTTGACGAGTCTTCCAAGTTTTTTATCTACGAAAATTCTTATAAGTGCGGCGTTTACTAAATACGCAGTTGCGAAAGACGTTAATTCAACGATGTTATAAACAGTTATTACCAACGTTTTACTTTTAAGTTTACGTAAAAGATAATGAAGTAACCTAAGCGAAAATATATTTGTCCGACAAAAATGGTGCGCCGTTCGCCGTGTCCGCCGTCTGTAATTTGGCTAAGTTGAGGACGGCGGACACGACGAACGGCGCACCATTTTTGTCGGACAAATATATTTTCGCTTAGGTTACTTCATTATCTTTTACGTAAACTTAAAAGTAAAATGTTGGTAATAACTGTTTATAACATCGTTGAATTAACGTCTTTCGCAACTGCGTATTTAGTAAACGCCGCACTTATAAGAATTTTCGTAGATAAAAAACTTGGAAGACTCGTCAAAATGAAGCCGCACACGAAGTTACAGACGAGTGGTAATCAATGATGAAAACACCCCCTGGCCCCCGGACTAAACGAATTAAGCATATTGTAATGAAAATCCATTTGCGTATGATAATAAAAAAAATGAATATTCTCAGTGTTTTAAATATGATAATTTTTGATTAATTTACCGTGAAGTAATACTTTCTATATGAATATTTAATTAATATTATTGTATAGTTTTGTAATTAAATATTTGTTTTAATTAATGTACACAAGCAAAATTTTAATAAGTAATTGTTAAATTTTATACTTACATATAAAATCATTTTAAATTTGAATTTTTTCACAACATTTCTATGCAGTACTATCCAGAATAACTAACTAATAACAATTAAAATTTTTATTGGCAGATTTTCATAAGTTACATCGACCTTCTTAACTCTCCATTTGAACGACAGGAAGAATTGCAACAGTCATACTATTTCACTTGTAAATGTTCGCGATGTTTAACCGAAGGTCAGAATATATACATGCAAGCTGCTGTATGCCCGAATACAAGCTGTGAAAGTCCAGTGAACATTAATATTGATGATCGGGATGATATTAACCACTGCACCGTGTGTAATACAAAAATTACCAATGCGTTCATTGATGATTATTTAAGTGTTACGGAATTTACTCGGGAACAGTTGAAGACAATGCAGGAAACGTCGATAGCATGTATCCTTCATGTATATTAACGTAAAGCGCATGCTCAGCCAATGCGCGTTACATTAAATATGCGCACTACTCAAACTATTAATGCCCATTAATTTACAAATTTTCCGATATTCTAAATAGATTTGGATGTGTGCAAGATTTGTTTGACAAAACAAAATGGAGTGCTCCATAAATTGAATTTATTACATGTTAAAACACTGGATGCGGCGTTTGACAGCAGTATTGACGTTGGGCAATGGGAATGTGCTGTAACTTTTGGAACTGAATTAATTGAGGGCTATAAGTACGTGCGAATTAAAAAAAAATAAAGTATACATAAAAATTAAAATAATATTATTTTTATCTTTTTAGACATTATTATGGTGAAATTCATCCAATGTTAGGATTATTGTATTTAAAATTGGGTAAGATATTAGTTTATCAAAATAAATCAAGTGAAGCTTTAAAATATTTAAAATTGGCGTCGAATATACTGCATATAACACATGGGCCGACGCATCCACTGTATCGTAATGAGTTAGATCCTCTTTTGACTCAAGCAACTATGGAAACGTCTTTAATGGTTCAGTAAAATTAAAAACGAAAGTATTGTGGAGTTAAAATTTTTTACATATTTAATAAAATTTTATAAATTTGAGATGTATATTATTTTATTTTTTAGGATTCCGTAGTCAAAATTTCGAAACTGTTATAACTTCATTACGTTTGTCATTAAATCATTTTTCACTGAGATACAGCCTTTCAAAAATCAATAAAAAATTTAGGAAATTCTTTTGTTCCTTTAATTTATTTCAGTAGTGTAGATTTGAAGAAAAATTTAAAAACTGATTTTAATTTGTTTAAATTTTATTTATACAGAGTTTGAGAAAAATAAGTATCGAAATCCAAAGGGTAGACAGATCTTACTGTACTAATTAAATTTTGTTAGTAAATATGTACCGACAAAATTTTGTATTATGATTTTTGAGTACCAAAAAGGAAATTCGCTGTTACGCAGGATGCTGCAATAGGAGTATTTAAGATGAAGAAAAGAAAAAATTATAATTTTATTTAGTGATATTTTATTTTAATTACATTATTTTTTTTGTGTTTAAAGTCTAAAACTATTTAGGTTCTGTATTGATGATACATAATTTATACTAAATACTTAAGCTTCCTCTTCGTTCATTTCTCTAAGTACAGCAAAGTAAGATCCGCTGCCACGCAGAATCTGAAAATTAAAACAAGTAAAATCGAAAATTTACAATAAAAATTAATAACGATAGCTTAATTGTTACTTACACTGACAAATGTTTCTAGTGAAAGTATAGTAAATTTGCCAGCAGTTAGATAAAGTGGTCTCTGTGCTCGCATCATTAATAACATTAAACTCTTTTGCACATCAAATTCTGTGCCCACCCATTCACAATCGTAAGCTGCTTGGGCTAAAGACACACTTTCCACTAATAGTTCATTCCCAAAGTAACAGTAGTAGAATAACTGATATATTATCGCAGAGACATACGTTACAATACTAACAAATGAGGCACTTTTAATATCGGTCTGAAAGTATATATAGATACATTACTTAAGTTTTTTCTCTTTCAAAATATTATGAACCGTTAAATGTACTCATTTATGGGTTGAAAATATTTTCTTAAAAAAAAAATAGAGCAAGCCATGTTTCTAAAACAAATTTTGACGTAAAAAAATTTACATTTAAATTACTAAAATTCTACCAGCAAAATACTAGAATGGAATAACAAAAATATATTGGTCGTTTTAAGCTATAAAATTGCTACTTTGATTGATATTATTGCTAGAAACTTGATATTTGCTAACAGTTATAAGTTTTCGATATCGATATTTTAATTTTTGATAATATAGCTGTAAACTTTAGTGAAAATATAATAGGGTACTTGACTGAAGTTACAAAAATATTCTAAAAGCATTGGCGACGCAAAGATTACACGAGCGCTCCTGGTTTTTTAAATTAGAAGCTGTATCAAGTAAAAATTTTTGTATACGTTTAATTGTCAAAGAAAAATGTACTATACAAATTATGCGCGGATTACTAGATTATATCACCCATTAATCGCATACGTATATTTTTACTTGATGCTAGTTCTAATTTAACCACCAGAGGCGCGAGTGAGAATCTTTGCGTCGCCAATTGTTTTTCCATATCAGTTAAGTGATTTTAGCGAATTTCGAAAACTCGAAATTTAGCTATTACAGCCGGTGTCATGACGCGACCTAAGCCCGGGACCATAACAGAAATATGTTTTGAGGTCCCTAGAATACGAAAATGATATTCACTAAAATTTATATATATATATATATATATATATATATATATATATATATATATATATATATATATATATATATATATATAAATGTGTGTGTATGTGTGTGTCGCCACGACAACTTTCGATCGAAACGTTTAGTGCTTATGAAATTTTGTGTGCGAACTAAAATCCGGATTGGCTCGGCTAAGTTCGTCAGCCAGACACGTCGGAAGCCCAGAAGTAGGTTTTCTGGCCATTTTTTATCATTCGATCTTATCATTAGACAGTTTGATTTTTCCATCGTTGAAAAGCAAAAAAAAAAATTATAAAGAAAATGTTCTTATAATTTTCTTTCTATGTTAAGTATTTTTCGAAAAAATTGAAATTTTTCACATTTGTATTAATTTTCTCTCTTTGTCAGTCTAATAAGAATTTGTATTTTTGTCTCAATTCATTATAAAATATATAAAAATCTTTTTTGTCTAGGTATTTTTATGGAAACAATTGGTATCTATGCACATATATGTATTATAATAAACAAATTTCTCATTTATTGCATTATAATTAGCATAGCTCAGTCTCAAGTTGAAAAATGAAAATTAAGCAGATTTTTTTAAGGGGCATTCCACGGGAAATGGGAAAATGAGTTATTTTTTTAAATTGCTATAATCAATACCAATTTATTCTTAACGAAATGTATATTAGTTAAATTTACATGGTCTGTAAAAATTGTTTCGAAAAAAAATAGAGAAAGTACTTTTTTCACTATGACAAGTTGTTGTTTAGTTCCGAATAAGTTGTACGACTTTTTGCATCATGTTGGCAACACTGTTTTCGACTATTTTGCTGTAACATTTTCAAGCAAATGGAGTCGGAGAGTGAAGAGCATTTCTTAAATTTTAATTTGATATAAAAATACAATGAAAAAAGTAAGAATTTTCCTCTAAAGCTCATAAATACAATGAGCACATAGCATGTCCCGCCAGTCACACGAAAACATACAAAAGTTGTATTTCTAACTTCAAAATTGGTTGTATTAAAATGGAGCTTTTTGGAAAGTAAGAATTGGCTAATTGTTGTACTTTTTAGTATATTATTCTGGTGCAAGGTGTTAAGGGGTGGGTGAGAGGTGGTTTTCATTTTTGTCCCACCAGTCACAGTGACTGGTGGGACATTTTTTAAAACATGCTATAGACTGTTCTAAACATTTCTAACCTGTTTCTCACCCGATTCTATGCTTTTTTTTATAAGTGTGATTGCTATTTCCGTTTTTAGATGAATTCTGCCGAGTAAAAAAGGAAATCTAGGGAAAAGTTGAAAAGTGATGAAACTAAGTGGAAGACTGCTCAAGAATTTTAATTTTGATAATTTGATAATTTTCTCAAAGATTTTAATAAAAATTGTTAATTCGCTATAATATTGTCTTAATAATTAATCAATAATTCTAAATATGACATAAAAACGAGTTCATTTCTTAGCTGATTCCGTACTAGTCCCACCAGTCACAAAATGATGTCCCACTAGTCACAATTTCTACTATATATATTTTCTTGTAGAAATTAGGCTCGGTGCTAATTTCTAGTTAATGTTGTAGTCTACTTAATTATTTAATAGCTTAGTCAAAGACATCTGACTGTGTATAGCATTTGGGCTAAAATCTCGATTAACAGTGCAGAAGACGAAGGTAAGGTATTTTTGACTGTCCCACCAGTCACACTCCTTTCACCACTAAAATTTTACCCAAATATGTGCGTAAATTATATTTTTCGGTATTAGTTTCATAAGTTGATTCATAATCTATTTTAAAATATCCATTTAATCTTAATATTAGATCAAAATCTAAAATTACAGGTCTAAACATTAGAAATTTTGGAGTCAACTGTCCCACCAGTCACTATGGAATGTCCCTTAAGCTTATGTAATGAAGATATTATTTTTTTTTTATTGAATTTTAAATAAACAAGAAATTGAAATTTATGTTAAAATATAATATTATTAAATATAAAACAAAACAGCATAATATGTATGTATGCACGGAAAAAAATTTTAAATGAATCGATTTTGAAAATTTTTTCACTAATAATTATTAATGTTAGAAAGTTAAACAATTTTAAATAGATTTAAGGTATCTTATGTGAGATTCGTCAAGGTTTTGGGGACCTAAAAAGGCCAAAAATTAATTACCCAGTCGATTTTAAAAATTTTTTCACAGCTAGTAAGTTAAAGTATTTGAATTAAATGATGTCCGTAAGAACCTTACGGACTGTCATGAGATCCCTAGAACCCTTTTCTTACTGTTAGAGTACTAGAGTTGTATTTGTTCCGCCAGTGTTTACTGATCCCATAATTGTAAAAAATAAACTAAACGACCAATTTTTAAAATTTTTTCACTGTTACAGAGTTAAACTATTTTAGATAGATATAGATTACATTATGTAAGGTCCGCCAGGGTCCATAAGACCCAAAAGTGTCAAAAATAAACTAACTGACCGATTTTGAAAATTTTTTCACTGTTACAGAGCTAAACTATTTTATTTTAGATAAATATAGATTACGCTATGTAAGGTCTGCCAGGGTCCATAGGATCCAAAAGTGTCAAAAATAAACTAACCGACCGATTTTGAAAATTTTTTCACTGTTGAGGAGCTAAGCTATTTTAGATAGATATATGTAGATTACGTTATGTAGGGTCCGCCAGGGTTCATGGGACCCAAAAGTGGTAAAAATAAACTAACCGACCGATTTTGAAAATTTTTTCACTGTTAGAGAGCTAAAGTGTTTTAAATAGATATAGATTACGTTATGAAAGGTCCGACAGCGTCAGTGGGACCCAAAGGTGTCAAAAATAAAATAACTGACCGATTTTGAAAATTTTTTCACTATTATCGAGGTAAACTATTGTAGATAGGTACAGGTTGTGTTATCTGAGATCCACAACTGTCCTACGGATGCAAATGCGGCGTAGAATGCTACACAACGGGTTTTGAAAATACTTTTACTGTTAGAAAGGTAAAATATCCTATATATATATATATATATATATATATATATATATATATATATATATATATATATATATATATATATATATATATATATATATATATATATATATATTACATAAAGTCCGCCTAGAATATACGGTCGAGCTGATTTTTTAATGAGGTCCACCGGGATCTTGCAGATCCGAAAACGCCAGAAATAAGCTACCGAACCGATTCTCAAAAATTTTCCCACTGTTAGAGAACTAAATTATTTTAGATGGATACAATTATGCTGCACAAAATCCGTTCGGGTTCTTGGGTCCCAAAAATACCAAAACTAATTACCCAGCCGATTTTAAAAATTCTTTTACTCTTAGAAAGCTAAACTATTTTAAATAGGTACAGGTCTTAGATGAGATTTGCCAGTGCCCAATATTTGGAAATTCGCTATGTTATGCAGATGCTGCGACAGGGGTATTTTTATTTTTGACAGATTCTGTAAAAAATCGTCAAAAAAAAATATCCCTATAATTTTAAATGAGAAAAAGGCGGGAAAAACACTTCACTATAGTGACGTCACAGTTTGAGCAACTAAACGTCAATGTCAATATTTATAACCTCATAACTTTGATTATATTCATAAAATGTCAAAGTAAAAACAAGTGTTTATTAGAATTCTGGCCGATTATTATTACTATATATATAAGCTAATAAAAATATTCAAAAGAAAACACAATTTCACCTCACCGATGAAAATTATTAAAATCGACATATCTAGCTACAAAATGTTACGTCCAATGACGTAGGTGGACTAGTCATTTTGTTAGATGATCTGAAGCCAAGCACTGGTGCTCCTACTGTCAGTTTTTTAGTAGTGTGTGTGTTGTTTGCATTGACAAAATATCTGCATCTCGTTTTATTTTACATGTGTGTTAATGTGTGTGAATATGTGTGTAGGCTTCATTTCTGTAATATTCACATAACTGTATGCCATCTCCACCCCACCTCCGTTACGTCATATTCAAGAAATGGCGCGTTTTCACTAATTTGAATATTTGTTGAAAAATGGCGATTTTCAAAATAAAATTTCTAGCTAGTTATCAAATTTTTTATGTTTCATTATTAAAATTGGACATATGAAATGATAATGCATAGAATTATTTAACATTTGACACAAATTTTAAATACAGTCAAGTACCGTATTCTAAATATAGACAGAGAGGCTATAGCAAAAAATAGAGCTCATTTTATAAAGGATGATATTTTCTCAGGACGAACAGTGTTCTTAATAATTTCTCGCCTAGTTGCTTTACGAAAACTTGATTCGATATGAAAGGGAGATCTACTTCTGGTCCTGAATTGTGGTTACTATTCTCATCGAACTCGATGAGAGTACGATGGTACTAATTAAATTCTTTAGTTAAAGAATTTAATTAGTGCCAAACTAAAGGTTGTTTCTTCTACTAATAAAAGAAAATAGGTTGCCACCTCTTATATTGGTCGCAATGATAGTACCGCTGACTTGAGACGTTTAACCATTTGATTAGCTAATCGATTATAAGCATGTCCCTGTCACTCTCCATTTAGTCTATTATAAAAAAATGGACCGTTTTCTGACGTCACTGTAACTAATATACCAGATGGCGTTGATTTACTAGGGGATAAAATTA
Source organism: Brachynemurus nebulosus (assembly GCA_035578155.1). NCBI lineage: Eukaryota > Metazoa > Arthropoda > Insecta > Neuroptera > Myrmeleontidae > Brachynemurus > Brachynemurus nebulosus. The sequence continues at coordinate 47,126,653 of JAPWDM010000001.1, read as the reverse complement.
GAGTCGAGACGTGAAATTTAATAGTTCGCTATTTTTCATCTAAAATAAATTGGAAATAAATTAAATATTTAAAAAAATACTTTAATTTAACCTAGAAAGATTAATTAAATTGAAAAATTTTAATTCTTCGTTAACACATAACTTGGTGACGATACTTTTGTGCTCAATCATATGGTAATTAATTTTGACATCTATTTGATGAAAAATGCTCACATGTCCCAACTCTATTTAGTATACCCCCTATACCATTAGCGCCACGTAGCAAACGTTGCAAACTGTGACATGAAAAGGTCCGTCCTTGAAAACAAGTGGCAGGGACATGATTATAAGTTAAACTGATTATAAACTTACAATAGATATTTGAAATAAACTGAAGCACACAATTAGTAAACTCGCGAAAAATTGTAGCAATATAAATGTATTGAATTCCTTTTCCATCTGGTCTCTAATCTGAATAATTTCTTGATGATGTTTAATACATTCGGCTATTTCTAATCGAATGATATTTTTAAGATTTTTATGCTCCTCTTCTTTATTTTGAAACTGTTCTTTTAATTTACCCTAACAAAGTCAATAATTAAATTTGGTAAATATAAAAATAATTCCATATATTATATTATATGTATTAAGACCAGTCGCCTGGTGCTGAAATGAGGTTCTTTCAGCATGGCTAAAAATTTTCTTAAGGGTACTAGAATTGATAATAATAACAATGTGGTTTGACTTCTATTTTTAAGACAATTAGTCTACAACAGACGCCACCCATATCATTATGTGTATATTTTTATTTATTACACTACTTTTACATTATACCGGGTGTCCCATTCGGATGTATACATACGATTTACACGTTAATTGATAACACTGGATTCCCATAAGGAAAAAGTTATGTTACAAGAGTGCTTTGGATAAACATTTTTATATTATTGGTAATTTTCTTTTATAAAATAATTTTTTTCCACCTAATTATTTGCACTATTTCTTCAACAGAATATTTTTTCGGTATTTTTATTATTTTAATATTTATTTTCAAGAAAATAAAAAAAATGCCTTTTGAATTTACAGAAAATGACACAAATATTTATTATGTGAAAATGTGAATTGCTTGAAAATTGCGACATTCATTTCTTTATTTTACTGCATTATTGTTGTTAAAGCGATAGTAACAGTAGTTATCGTAGTTATATAGCCTAGGCCAAAAATATTATAAGAATGTTATAAGAATGAAAGGCAATACTAAAAGTGAATTTTAAACAATAGATAAAGGATTTTAAGGTACAGTTGAATTTTTATATTTAGACAATGACGTAATAAATTAGCACAACCCTTCAGAGTCTCGTCATATGGATTTTAAGCCAATAATTGAATACAAAATTTTTAATACTCCTTGAAAAATTCCGTCTCGATTCAACATTAGGAGTTAGAAAAAGATAATATAATAATTTAATCCAACCTAATTAAACAAAAACAATTGAAGTATGAATGATAATTATATAAATTATTTACTAAGAGGCGACTTACGTTGTTACCTATTTTTAATTACACTCCAGAAGAAGACGTAATTATAATGAGTTGTCTGTCAAAAGTTACTCTTAATAAGTTTTTCAAATTTTTTAAATTTGGTACAGTAAGGCTCAACGTAATGGTAGACGATTAAATAGATTTTACCGTGCAAATGGTTTAAATAGTTATAAATTATAGCTATTTAATCACAAACAAATCAACCAAACTTTTCAATCTTATACCTAAAATTTTTCTATCAGTAACAACTCACTCATATTTTATTTTAAAAATGCTTATTTTTTTAGCTTATGGTACTTTTTTACTTGACCTAGTCGTGTACTTTTAAACAGTTTAAAAATTAGTGTATTTTCTAGAATTCAACTATTTTAAAGAATGAATAAAGGACAATTCAGCTATTACACCATACCTCACCAGGTCATTGGAAATAGAAAATAATGCTAAACATATATACAGTAGAGCACCACTTTTGTCAAGAAAAAGTAGTCTCCAAAAGTGGTGCTTGACAAAAGTGATGCTTGACAAAAGTGATGCTTTTTGACCAGGGGCAATTCACAAATATCGTAAGATTATGTTTTGAATTAAAATTGGTTTTTTTTTTTTTTTTTTTTTTTTTTTTTTTTTAAATATTAAAAAAAAAGAAGTGAAGAATTAAAAGTTATTTATCTCAGAAAATATTTTTTCATTTGTTGTTTTATTAATTTGCTTTGAAATGATTTTGTTTACATTTTACGTATGACAAAAACCGCCGCAGAACAGAATACATATAGATAAACATTGTATGTACAATAATTAAATTCTACATTCCCACGCTTTGAGGTTTGTTGTTGTTTGTCTTTACCATTACCGGTATATTTATTTGTTTCTTTTGATAAAATTATGCGTCATGGTCTGTTGCACATGGATTTAATATTTATCTACTTGACATTTTTAATGCAACTTTCCAAAAGTGATGTTGACTAATTTGATGCTCTCAAAAAATATCCAAAACTGATGTTTCCATTATCGGTGCTATACTGTATATATATATATATATATATATATATATATATATATATATATATATATATATATATATATATATATATATATATATATATATATGCAGTAGACTCTTGTTAATTCAACCTGCGATAATTCGAAACTCTCTATAATTCAAAGGTATTGTACGGGCATATAATTATATAGTTTGTCGTGCATAAAATTAATTATAAATTAATAATATTAGTATGCTGGGAAAATAATCTCTCTCTGCAACTGTTTGATGCCGATGAGTTTGAATTAACGCGTCGTTTTGTTACGTAGCAAATGATTTTTTCGATATATATATATATATATATATATATATATATATATATATATATATATATATATATATATATATATATATATATATATATATATAAGGAATGATCAACGTATGAAGCCATGTGAGACAAATTTTTTAATAAATATATTATGTGCCCTATAACACATGAAAACTAGTTCAGTATATTTCTTCATTTCACTAATCGATCCCAGATATTTGATGTGTAAAATTTTTTGCTGGAAGCTCTAAGAATTAGAGCATTTATGTTGAACGCTTTTAAGGACAATTTTCCCATTCATATTTAAAAAATAGAGTAGAATTTAAAAAATAACCTTTAATTTGAGCTATTGTAGACCTATTTTGGACCTATTGTAGACCTATTTTGCAACACCAATCTTGGACAGCACTAGCAGGGAGTCTCCCGTTCAGAAAGAAGGTCCTATATATATACAGTCGCCTCTCGTTAACTGGAAACTCGAAGGACTCTTAAAATATTACGAATTATAGAGAGGTTCGAATTATCGCAGGTAGGAATTTTAATTTTTTAAGCATTTGCTATGAATGAACTTGAACTTGTCTCAAAATGTACTAACAATCTTTCTGTCTCTTTCTCTCTGCAACTTTGAATTGTCGAGTGTTTGATGCCGATGAGTTCGAATTAACGCGTCGTTTTGTTACGTAGCAATGATTTTTTCGTTCGAATTACCAAGTGAATAAAAATGTATTGTTTTAGTTCGAAATATAAAGTGATTTTGTAGGGAACTCGTGATACTTTTGAATTATAGAGAGTTTCGAATTATCGCAGGTTTGAATTAACAAGAGTCTATAGTATATATATATATATATGTTTGGCGAGTCGGCATTATTTTCTATTTTCAATGACCTGGTGAGGTATGGTGTAATAGCTGAATTGTCCTTTATTCATTCTTTAAAATAGTTGAATTCTAGAAAATACACTAATTTTTAAACTGTTTAAAAGTACACGACTAGGTCAAGTAAAAAAGTATCATAAGCTAAAAAAATAAGCATTATTAAAATAAAATATGAGTGAGTTGTTACTGATAGAAAAATTTTAGGTATAAGATTGAAAAGTTTGGTTGATTTGTTTGTGATTAAATAGCTATAATTTATAACTATTTAAACCATTTGCACGGTAAAATCTATTTAATCGTCTACCATTACGTTGAGCCTTACTGTACCAAATTTAAAAAATTTGAAAAACTTATTAAGAGTAACTTTTGACAGACAACTCATTATAATTACGTCTTCTTCTGGAGTGTAATTAAAAATAGGTAACAACGTAAGTCGCCTCTTAGTAAATAATTTTTTTAATTATCATTCATACTTCAATTGTTTTTGTTTAATTAGGTTGGATTAAATTATTATATTATCTTTTTCTAACTCCTAATGTTGAATCGAGACGGAATTTTTCAAGGAGTATTAAAAATTTTGTATTCAATTATTGGTTTAAAATCCATATGACGAGACTCTGAAGGGTTGTGCTAATTTATTACGTCATTGTCTAAATATAAAAATTCAACTGTACCATAAAATACCTGGATCTACAAAACGTGAAATATCAAGTTTTTTGAAAAATAATGTAATTTATTTGTTGTTAGTCTTTTATTAACTTTCAGGATAACAAGAAGCTGCGGAGTGTTGTTTATTTGTGTAGTAGAGACAGTTTGTAATACGAAATGCCAAAACAACGAGAACTTAACACAGAACACGGATAAAAATCTAGATGTTATATGAAAAAGGGAAGACTCAAATAGAGATTGCTAAATTAATAAAAGTTTGACGCTGTGCAGTGCAATCTACCATTAAAAGGTCCGCGGAGACTGGCTCTCATACAAAAAAATGAGAACAGACAGAAAACGCATTACTATTGACCGCTAGGTTAGAAAACTTATCCATGACTCACTCACTTAAGGACCGCAAAAAAACTTCTTTTGAGCTCGCTGCAGCTTCATCGGAGGGCATTGGGAAACCAATTAATTCTCGAACTGTAAGGAGAAGAATCACAGAAGCAGGCTTAAAAAGCCACAAAGTCAGGAAGAAGCCTTGGCTCTCCGACAACAACAAGAAGAATCGTGTGGAATGGGCCCTAAGACACCAGCATTCTTCTGAAGAAGATTGGTCAAATGTGGTATGGTGCGGCGAATCTAATCGCATTGTTTAATGCGATGGTATAAAATTTAACTTACCTCAAAATTAAATTCGCCTGATTATACCACATTGGACCAGTCTTCGTCAGAAGAATGCTGGTGTCCAGTGACTGATCAAGAGTTCTGACCGCCCTAGGCTAATTATGAGGACACGCCCCCGCCAGGTGTGTTACGGTCGGCCTAAAAAGTAGTATGTTAGTTTTGACTTTGTTTACTAGTGTGAAAATTTTAACAGTTCATACTACCTATAAAAGTTTTCAGATCGATCTGCAAGCGAAACTGACGTTGTCCTTTAATCTGCACGACATCCAACCTTAGGGTGGCAAACCATTTTTTACGCTGACCGTACATAAAGGCAAAGCACCTCACGCATTATACGACCAAAATCATGACAAGTGACTGCAGGCTACCAAGTAGAAAACCAAATCCATGTCGTGTTTGGCCACATGACTTGTATTGGCTTAGTTTCTATAGACAACTTAGTTGTTGCGGCCATTGACCACGCTGCGTGGTCATCTAGTGTGTGAAGTTGCTTCGACTTTAAGTATTTTTTAAATATTTACACTTCTGTTGTTATCTTTAAAAAAGACGAGAAGCATCATACAAGTGAAACATTTTTGCAACTGATTAATGATTTATTTGAAAATTATAGTAATTAAGTAATTATTATTAGCTTATACAAAAGTCCTTTTTCGTGCTTTAGCGTTTACAAATCTTTCCACAAGTTTTTCAAATTTAATAGTTTGTAAAAAATCACTTTCTATGCACATTAGCGAGAGCGCTGCAAGTTTTTGCTGGTGGAGTGTGGAGCGCAAGTAATCTTTTGCTTTTCTTTTCTTTTTAACTCCTTTTTGATAATATGAGCTAAAATAACAACTTCTGCACGAACTAGTCTCGTCGACTGGACAAATGAAGTATTTTATTTATTTTTTATGAAACAACTACCGGCGTACTCGCAGCTAGTTCACTAGTAACTATGATGACACACGACCAGTTTATTAGCTAACAAGCCTACACGCCAGCGAAGAGCGAGTAAAGTAGCCCGGCTTTCAACTTTTGTCGGAGCTTCTTTACAAGCTGCTACTTGGCTAGTGAACATGATGACACTGGGCGAGTTTACTAGCAGCTTGTAAACTCGTCGGCTAGTGGCAAGTAAACTCGCTCAGTGTCATCATTATTATTATTATTTATTATTAATGTTAGTATATAAAAATGTTTTCATCAGTCAGGAAATCAAATAACAATAATCGAGACTTTAATCACAGAAAGAGTTAGTGTTTTATCTCGGTCTAGTTGAAATATGTAGGATAGATGCAATGATGCTAGATTCGTGCATGCGAAGACACGATTTCAGCCCCCCCCCCCCGATCCTCGCAGCCTAGGCTGCGGCCTAATTAGCCTAAGGGTTAATCAGGCCCTGCTGGTGTCTTAGAGCCCATTCCACACGATTCTTCTTGTTGTTGTCGGAGAGTCAAGGCTTCTTCCTGACTTTGTGGCTTTTTAAGCCTGCTTCTGTGATTCTTCTCCTTACAGTTCGAGAATTAATTGGTTTCCCAATGCCCTCCGATGAAGCTGCAGCGAGCTCAAAAGAAGTTTTTTTGCGGTCCTTAAGTGAGTGAGTCATGGATAAGTTTTCTAACCTGGCGGTCAATAGTAATGCGTTTTTTGGCCATTCTCATTTTGTTTGTGTGTGAGCCAGTCTCCGCGAACCTTTCAATGGTAGATTGCACTGCATATCGCCTTGAGTCTTCCCTTCTTCATATAACATCTGGATTTTTATTCGTGTTTCTGTATTAAGTTCACGTTGTTTTGGCATTTCGTATTACAAGCTGTCTTTACTACACAAATAAACAACACTCAGCAGCTTCTTGTTATCCTGAAAGTTAATAAAAGACTAACAAATAAGTTACATTATTTTTCAAAAAACGTCATATTTCACGTTTTGTGGACCAGATGTTTTATGGTACCTAAAAATCCTTTATCTATGGTTTAAAATTAACTTCTAATATTGCCTTTCATTCTATTATTAAACAGATAAGGCATTTATAAACTAATTTATGAGTTACACGTGTTTTATGGAGCTGCCTAATACTTTTGGCCAAGGCTTTAATATTAAATTTGTATTATTAGTTTGTTCAAAGCACTCTAGTAACATAACTTTTTCCTTATGGAAATCGAATGTTATCAATTAACGTGTAAACTGTATGTATACATCCAAACGGGACACTTGGTATATTACAATATTATTACATTATACATTTTCTGAAGCGAGTGAAGGACAACAAAAGTTGTAGGGAAGGGGAGGTTAGAATTTGAAGGTGTGCGTCTGCAACCATCTTAAAGGAGCTATGCCGATATTCATTAGAATTAATGAGTAGGGGTACTCCTACACTGGCCAAGGGATAAAAATCGGGAAATCATCCCAAAATTCACTTTTTTGCTATTGTCTCCGAAACTGAGAGAGATACAAAAAAAATTTGAATAACTTTCAATCCTTATCTCTCATACGTTAGCCGTAAAATGACGATGAGAATCGAAAAATATATATGCGAGTAAAATTAATTGTTTAATTGATTTTAATTGTTAATTTTTTAACATTACATTGTGAAAACTCCGATCATATTACCCATAATGAAGTTGACTCATCGCGGAATCAGTCAGTTTCTTACCATATGTATCGTTTGTGAAATGACACATCCCTATAACTTTTTTTGCAAAAGCGTCGCCTCTATAAATTTTATACGAACTTTTTTTTCTATCTTAGTTTACGGGAAAACCCCGAAAAAATGAGTTTTAGGATCCAATTTTTACCCTTTGGTCGAGCTAGAAGCAACCTTACTAACATTTTCTATTAATCTTAGCACTTCTAAAGGTGCGGATCCACCAAGCGCGCAAACTGTTTGCAAATGTTTGTAAATTTTTGCAATTGTTTGCTAATGTTTGTCAGTGTTCCGACCAAAGTCGGTACATCAAAGGGAATTTGTTGTTTGGTGTGTTTTGTGTTTTTCTAGTGGAGACGGTATATGAGGTATGCGATATGAAAAAACATATATCTATATATGTATAATTATTATTTTTCGTTTTATGTTACTTTGTTGTAAATATAACAGCATAGTTTTGTGTTTTAAAAAGGATAACTGTAATTTTAAATTAATAAACGAATAAAAATAATATGGATTGAGATAATGAAAAATTTCTACAATTAATCAAATTTTTTAAATCAAAACCAGAAATATGGCAAACCACCAATAAATTTTATTATAATCAAATTAAAATGCAGGATGCGTGGAATTCTCTACTCTCGTCGTTCAGAAGTGAAAAGGTCAAAGAAGAAGGCTGTGCATACTTCGGAAATTATTGGGAATTATTTTGTTAATAAACCTGCCTCGAAATTCAAAAAAGATATATAAGGCTTTTGTAAGAATCTCTTGTAGCTAAAAAATATTATCGCTAGTCTAACTTCGACGGGTATACAGTCTCTGTAGTTAATATCCCATTTACAATTTTTTTGGGCTTCTTTGGGAAATTAAAAATTCTAAATCTTCCGATGACATACGGCAAAAATTTTGAAATAAACCACTCGTAAGGTCTGTTTTTAAGTCTGTTAATAACTGTATAGAACTTCTAGTTTCTAAAAAATAGATATCCAAAATCTATGTTTTCGCTTTCCTTTTTTGATTAGAGATTATTACGAACGACATAGTGCTAACAAGAAGTTCTTTACTTGAAGTCATTTTTTATATATGTGATATATATACATACGTATTTATATAGAAATACGTGGAATAACTACAAACATTCGCAAACGGGTTATCGTTTGTAACTGTTTATTCATTGGAGACAGTATGTTCGCAAACAGTTAAAAACAGTTTCAAACATTTGCAAACAACTACAAATATTTGAAGCAAATGTTTTTTCGGTAGATCCGCACCTTAATATTTTATCCTAAAATTTTTAGCCATGCTGCAAAAAATCATCTCAGCACCAGACGACTGGGCTGTATGAGAAAGGTAAAGAAAAAAATGGATAACTTTCAAAACTTACGTTCTTTTTCTTTGCTCGATCCACTAGAGAAAGTAAAGAATTTTTAAGAATTGTTATTTGGACACGTAACATTACTAAGACTCCAACGATAAGCATATCAACAGCCCCAGCGTAAAATCCTTGTAACGTTGTTGCAATATATTGATAGACAAATATAATTTCAAAACATGGTGAATATTCAGTGTCACACGGTGACCAGTTACGATACGGCAATTCGCGTACTTTCATTTTCACCGTCGTATTAAGAGATTCATCAAAAATTTGTTTCCATTTGCTATTGTCGATTATTATATAAATAAAACGAGAAGTAATAATCACAACAACCATAGAACAGAAAATGTCGACCTAAAAGTTAATTTTATGACTGGTAGGAGAAAAAGTTCAAAAATTTGAATCAGTATAGTAATAGTTAAATTAAAATCTTTGATCTTACAGATTAAACGCAATTTAAAATAATTCTTCTGTCCTATCCAGTCTCTCTCTATCGTCCTAATTCACTTATTATTATTGAAAAACTATTAAAAATGATTTAGAGCCATTATGATGGGACCAAGTTTGGACTCGGTCTTAAGCTAAAATAGCTTTAAATGATAAAGGTAAGATCACTGTCCTGATTTTTACCGGTAATATCCTTTCTGATATATTTTTTTTAAATTTTTTTGTAAAACGAAGAATTTGGTAAAATTTAAATAGAAACGAAAATCGTCTCTAGTCGATATTATTATCGTATAACATCAGGGCCCGATCTAGTTATTTAGCCGCCCCGGGCAAAAATAATATTTGCCGCCCTTTACAATGACATCTTATAAGTCATAACCATAAGCATGTTATTCCAGTATGAATGTATGATTGATAGTGCAATTTTTTACCGACTTATATAGGGTTTCTAAACGAGTACCAAACAAACTAACAAACTGAATCGAGACTGACGGGTGAATAAGGGACAAAAAGAAATATGATTTTCATGAACATGTTTTAAAAACACTGGACGTAAAGACGAACTTATAGGTGTATCTTTCTTAAATTATAGTTTATTCTTTCGGGTAGCAATAGTGACAAAGTTTGAAAGTGGATAAAAAATATTAAAAAATCAATTAAGATTGACGTCTTTAAACGCTATTTTCTGTTTCTTAAAACTATCTAAAAAAAAAAAACTAATTTTGGTGTACTTATGAATAAGTTGTTGCTTAATCGAATTTTTATTTATTTCGAAACATATTTTATGTGAGAAAAGAAAAAACTGCAAACTTTTATTTATTTTTATTAACTTCCCATTGAAAGTTGTTGTAATGGGACCGACTTTACGAATCGCTAATTTGGACATATCTTCACGTTTCAAGGTCACTAGAATCCGAATCCATCGTTTTTAGCGTGATGTCTGTGTATGCGTTCGTTAGTTTGTGAATTTTTTTTTCGTCTCGCATATCTCGAGAACAAATGGTGATATCAACTTCATGTCACCTTCATCACTGGATAATAGAGACGCTATATCAGGTATAAAGGGACGAGTGTGGGATGATTAGGGACAGTAAAGGATATATAACAGAGCACTTTCAACGTTATTAAGTCATTCTAGATTTTTATAAACACATTAAGCATGACATTTTTATACTTTATAAACTACACAGGTTTTACGTTTATTTCTACATAAAATCGTGAAATATTATTCCTTTTTGGGATGTATAAGTACAGAAAATTTGAAATTATATTTCAATTTTAATTTTTGTCGGCCCTACGAATCATCTCCATTCATCCTTTTATCGCCCCCAATTTATCACAGAGAAGAAATTACATAATTTTTGGTGTTTTTTCAAAAACCAAGGATATTTCAAAAATTTCTGATTGCTATGATAAAGTGGCTATCCGTGCGTAAATTTTTAATTTATTAAAGATCGGGTTTTCGGTAGAACGGACTTCATATCGGTAGAAACACCGAAAAATCGGTAAGTTAGTAGGCTATTTAATTAATACATATATCGAAATAATTATGTAGGCTTTCATTAATTACAAAATTCATAGTAATTACTTTTCTAGGAGCCGCCAACCGTCCTCAATTTTGCCGCTCTGGGCATTTGCCCGGCTTGTCCCACCCTGGCCATAGGCGGATCCAGGGGGTGATTGTGGGGGCTGCAGCCCCCCCCCCCCTTTGACCTACAATAGGTAACATTTTTTAGTTAAACATACAATTCAGAACATACAATACCCCAAAATTCCTCCTGGGATTAGAGGCAGCCCCCCTCCCCCCTTTTCAGCTGGCTGGATCCGCCATTGGCCTGGGTCGGGCCCTGTATGACATAAATATACAATTTATGTATTTTTATCAATTTTATCCGATTTTATGTAAAAGTACAGTATATTTCAAGAGAGAGGTCGATGTGAGTTAGAGATGATCGATATATCGATAACTGTTATTTTATAACTAGTATAGAAAGATAACAGTTATCATCAATAACTGGAATACCCAGTAACTGGTTACTTAAATAACTCCTTTGGAAATATCGATAACATAGGTCAATATTAATATATTCGAAAGCAAGGATCACAGTAATTTATTTTAACCACCTACGGAGAATTTTAAAATAATAGCGCCCCAGGCAAGTTACACATTTTCTATTGTACCACATTTAAAAAACCCTTAAAAATGAACTATTGTCTATTGTACAGTTATCTAAATTTTGTATCCATAAAATTGTTAAAATTGTGTATACAAAGTCTAAATCTTTGTATAGACAAGTATTTGAACAGATATTGCAGTAAAATAAAGCAAAAAATGTTCTTTAGTATCCGTCAGTATTATAGATCTGTGCATATTTCACTAACAGAACCGTTTATACGCATATCGAATATCTTACAATATGTTAAAATATCCAAATACCATACCAGTTATTATAATAACTGTTATAAATAACAGTTATTTTTCAGTAACTGTTATTGCAATAACAGTTATTAGAAAATAACCGTTTAGCTCATCTCTAATGTGAGTTTTTTTGAATGGCAGATGTATATTTTCATTAAATATTATTGTATAGTGGGCTTAAGGGTTTTTTTTACAAATTATGTGCTAAAAAACACTTTTTTGGATTTTTTTTGGAGAAACTATTTATTGTAATGGAAACAAAAGTTTTGTAGATTAAAGTATATTAAAGTATACTGGGTGTCCCTGCCGGATGTATACATATGATTTACAGGCTATGTTAATTTTTAACATTGGATTCCCGTAAAGAAAAAGTTGTCACAAGAGTGCTTTGGATAAACATATTCCTATTTTTGGTAATTTTCTTTTATAAAATAATTTTTTCCCACCAAATTATCTGCACCATTTCTTCAACAGAATATTTATTTTTTGGGTATTTTTATTATTTTAATTTTTATTTTCAAGAAAATAAAAAAAACGCCGTGAGCAGCGGGGGCCCCATCACGGTAGTCGAATTTTCCCCTTCATCTTCGGTATTGAATGTCTACAAGCGAAATGTGATTGAAAGTCTACAACCGAATTGTCATTTTGTTGGTTTCAAAACTGGTGATGAGTGTTCGGCTGATCGAGGCTTTAAAAAAAGGTTTTAAGTATTTAAGGGCTGTATCTCAGTAAATTTCAATTTTGTGCCGAAAACAGGTAGCAGAAAAAAAGCCAACACAATTCGTACGAGGACATTCCTGCCCATGTTTATCCGCTAATTGCCTTTATGTTTTAGTTTTAAAAATTAAAAAAGGACCTTAAATAGTAAACTGGAAGGCCTTTATAAAGATATTTTTTCTTTCCAAAAAAATCCAAAATTTCTATTTTATAAATACTAAAAATCCAAAATTCCTAATTTATAAATAAACAGTGACTTTAATAACATTTTTAAATTACTTAATATGTATGTATTTCATTTGTCATAAAAGTAAGTTCACTTTTTTTTAAATTTTTTAAAATTACTATTCGCCTACTTGTATTTAGAATAAACATAATGCTTTTAAAACACATTTAACAATAGCATTCAATTCCGATGTAAAAATGGGAGAAGTGGGGGGAAAAGTGATGCGGACTCCCTACAAGGTACTAGCTGGATACTAACTGAATACACGTACAAAATTTCAGCCCTCTAGGTTTCCTTATGGAATCTCTAGACATGTTAGAAAACAAGCAAAAAAATTAAGGAAATATTGGCGTAAAAATCGTGGGGGTAAGGGTTAAAAGTTGAAACCTCCAAAAAACAGTGTCTGGCTATTAGCTTAACCTGTACACCAAATTTCAGCCCTCTAGGTTTATTTGGGGAGATTTTGACCCGAACAAAACTGTTAAAAAACAAGAAAAATCATGTTCTTTTGGGTATAAAAATGGTGGGGGTAGGGGTTAAAAGTCGAGACCCCCAAAAGGCACCCCCTTGATACTAACTCAATCCGAATACAAAATTTCAGCCCTCTAGGTTTATTCGGGTGACCTGTGCGAGTGGTACAAACTTCGAAAACGTCGAAAATGCATGAAATTGTAGCTTAAAAATGAGGGGGGTGGGGGTAAAATATTAAAACCTCCAAAAAGCACAACCTAGGTACGAACTTTATCAACACACCAAATTTCAACCCTCTACGTTAATTCTGGGGGGCTGGGGGCCTGTTAGATCCAGCGAAAATCGTTTTTCGCCCCTCTACTCCCACCATATCATCCTAGGAAGCTGAATTTTGGATATGTTGTAGATAATTGACCGAAACATTATTTAAAACCGGTTTGGAAAAGTTTTATTGCTTTTCCGCCCCCCACCACCCCCTTAAAGGTCGGGTCCGAAAAAAAATTTGCCCAAAATTTGACCCCACTTTGATAGTATTGTTGTGCATCGGAATAAGCCCCACTTACCAAATTTCATCTCTTAACTTCCATAGGGGGGCCCTACACATATTAAAAGGTTGCGGGAAAATATATATATATATATATATATATCAGACATCTTTTTTTTTTACATAATCGTGTTCTACGGGTCCGAAAACGGATAGCGCCCCTGGTCTCGCCTCTCGCAGCTCTTATCGTATAGACTGTATAAGTCTAATTTTTCGGAGAAAATTCGACTAAAAATGCCTTTTAGCGAATTTCGAAAACTCGAAATTCAGCTATTACAGTAGGTGTCATGACGCAATCTGAGTCCGGGACTATGGCAGAAATCTGTTTTGAGGTCCCTAGAATACGAAAATGATATTCACTAAAATTTATATATATATATATATATATATATATATATATATATATATATATATATATATATATATATATATATTTATGTGTTCCCACGATAACTCTCGAACGAAACGTCTAACGCTTATGAAATTTTGTGTGCGGACTGGATTCTGAATTGGCTTGGCTAAGTTCGTTAGCCAGACACGTCGGATGCCCAGAAGTAGGTTTTCTGGCCATTTTTTATCATTCGATCCTATCATAAGGCAGTTCAATTTTTACATCGTTGAAAAGGAAAAAAAAAATTATGAAGAAAATATTCTTATAATTTTCTTTCTATTTTAAGTATTTTTCGAGAAAATGTAAATTTTCACTTTTATTCTTTCTTTGTTAGTCTAATAAGTAATTTATATTTATATCTCAGTTCTTTATTAAGTATAAAAATATTTCACTTTTTTATTAAAGAATTTTGTGAGAACAAGTGAAAACTATTCACATATATGTGATATAACACACATACATGTATAGAGTTTTGTTTCTCATTTATTGCATTATAATTAGCATGGTTCTATCCCATGTTAAAAAATGTAAATTAAACAGATTTTCTAAGCTAATGTAATGAAGAATTTTTTTTTTTATTGAATTTTTAAGTAAACAAGAAATTGAAGATTATGTTATGATATAAATATTATTAAATATGAAACAAAACAAAATATGTACAATGTACATATGTATGTACGGAAAAATATTTTGAATCGATTTTGAAAATTTTTCCACTAATAATTAATAATGTTAAAAAATTAAACCATTTCAAATGGATTTAAGGTATTTTATGTGAGGTCAAGGTTTTCGGGACCTAAAAAGGCCAGAAATTAATTAACCAATCGATTTTAAAAATTTTTTCACAGTTAGTAAGTTAAAGTATTTGAATTAATTAATTAAATGATGTCCGCAAGAAGCTTACGGACTGCCATAAGTTATATGAGATCCTTAGAACCCTTTTCTTACTGTTAGAGTACTAGACTTGTATGAGTTTCGCCAGGATTTACTGATCCCATAATTGTAAAAAATAAACTAAACGACCAATTTTAAAAATTTCTTCACTGTTACAGAGCTAAACTATTTTAGATAGATTTAGAATACATTATGTAAGGTCCGCCAGGGTCCACAGGACCCAAAAGTGTCAAAAATAAACTAACTGACCGATTTTGAAAATTTTTTCACTGTTACAGAGCTAAACTATTTTAGATAAATATCGATTACGTTATGTAAGGTCCGCCTCGGTCCATAGGACCCAAAAGTGTCAAAAATAAACTGCCTGATCGATTTTGAAAATTTTTTCACTGTTACAGAGCTAAACTGTTTTAGATAAATATAGATTCCGTTATGTAAGGTCTGCCAGAGTCCATAGGATCCAGAAGTGTCAAAAATAAACTAACTGACCGATTTTGAAAATTTTTTCACTGTTACAGAGCTAAACTATTTTAGATAAATATAAATTACGTTATGTAAGGTCCACCAAGGTCCATAGAACCCAAAAGTGTCAAAAATAAACTAACTGACCGATTTTGAAAATTTTTTCACTGTTACAGAGCTAAACTATTTTAGATAAATATAGATTGCGTTATGTAAGGTCTGCCAGGGTCCATGGGATCCAAAAGTGTCAAAAATAAACTAACCGACCGATTTTGAAAATTTTTTCACTGTTGGGGAACTAACTATTTTAGATAGACATACATTACGTTATTTAGGGTCCGCCAGGGTCCATGGGACCCAAAAGTGGTAAAAATAAACTAACCGACCGATTTTGAAAATTTTTTCACTCTTACAGAGCTAAACTATTTTAGATAAATATAGATTACGTTATGTAAAGTCTGCCAGGGTCCATCGGATCCAAAAGCGTCAAAAATAAACTAGCCGACCGATTTTGAAAATTTTTTCACTGTTGGGGAGCTAAGCTATTTTAGATACATATAGATTACGTTATGTAAGGTCTGAAGTGTCAGTAGGACCTAAAAGTGTCAAAAATAAAATAACTGACCGATTTTGAAACCTTTTTACTATTACCAAGGTAAACTATTTTAGATAGGTACAGGTTGTGTTATCTGAGATCCACAACTGTCCTGCGGATGCAAATGCGGCGTAGAATGCTACACAACGGGTTTTGAATATATATATATATATATATATATATATATATATATATATATATATATATATATATATATATATATATATATATATATATATATATTACATAAAGTCCGCCTAGAATATACGGTCGAGCTGATTTTTTAATGAGGTCCACCGGGATCTTGCAGATCCGAAAACGCCAGTAATAAGCTATCGAACCGATGCTAAAAAATTTCTCACTGCTAGAGAACTAAATTATTTTAGATGGATACAACTATGCTGCACAAAATTCGTTCGGGTTCTTGGGTCCCCAAAAATACCAAAACTAATTACCCAACCGATTTTAAAAATTCTTTTTCTCTTAGAAAGCTAAACTATTTTAAATAGGTACAGGTCTTAGATGAGATCCGCCAGTGCCCAAGATTTGGAAATTCGCTATGTTATGCAGATGCTGCGACAGGGGTATTTGAATTTACAGCAGATGACACAAATATTTATTATGTAAAAATGTGAATTGCTTGAAAATCGTGACATTCATTTTTTTATTTTACTGCATTATTATTGTTAAAGCTATAGTGGCTTTAGTAGCAGTACTTATAATATTAAATTAGTATTATTAGTTTGCTCAAAGTACTCTTGTGACATAACTTTTTCCTTATGGGAATCCAATGTTAAAAATTACCATGTAAATCGTATGTATACATCCAAATGAGACACCTGGTATATAATTAAGTGTATCATGATTTTTTTTCTTTTGTCTGGCCTTCCATCTGCTCTTGTAGTCTTATTGAATGTCACATGTAAATTTTGTAATTCAAAACGGTGCCAACGATCTAAAAAAAAAAAAAAAAAAACTATAAATCCGATTGGACTAAAATTTGATGCATTCTTTTTATTATGGTGTTTTTTGTAAGACTATGTAGAATCATTAAAATTCACATAGTGTTTGAAAAATTATCAAATTGGACCGGCTGGGACTTGAACTCGGATCTCTTGGTTGCTAGCCAAGCACCTTACCAATTAGGCCACCGACCGCTTGTTCGAGTGCCATTCCAATTCGACAATCAATCAAACACAACCGGCGCAGTTTATATTTCTTTAATTTCAAATGTTATTGAGTGCCTGTGAAACATTATTAATGTATGGCGGACTTTTGTCCGTATTTAAACATACACCAATATTCATTTGTTCACTTAATGTCCAGCTTTAGCTGATACTTGAACACTCGATGTACTTTGGCAAATGGCCAATTCATTATTTAATTAAAATTCACAATATAATGAATTGGCCATTTGCAAAAGTACATCGAGTGTTCAAGTATCAGCTAAAGCTGGACATTAAGTGAACATATGAATATTGGTGTATGTTTAAATACGGACAAAAGTCCGCCATACATTAATAATGTTTCACAGGTACTCGATAACATTTGAAATTAAAAAAATATCTAGAATTAGCCCATCAGACTTCATACTTTTTTTGGCGCCATTTTGAATAAAAAAGTAAGAAAAATTGCTCTATTTTTGACCTTTCAGGTGTTCTAAAAGATCGAATTTTTTATTTTAAGGGCTGATTGTAGATAATCTTACAAAAAAAACACCATAATAAAGAGAATGAATTAAATTTTAGTCCAATCGAACTTACAGTTTTTTTGAATCAATTGGTACTGTTTTTATGTCATCGAAGATGACATATTAATATGGTTGTGTGACTGAATAATTATTGAGTTGTACATCCATATTGAATAAACGCAAGAGGGCTGTAGAGTTAACAACTATAGAGTTAACAAAAATCATAAATTAACCCTTTCACTGAGATGACATTACTTAGTGCGTGTCAAAAACACGCATTTGACGAATTTTTTTTTTTGGGCCTGTGATCTTGAACAGGCTTACAAGGGCAGATGGCTGATTAGTACTAAAAGAAAAAATATTCAAGTTGTTTGTACTTTAATGTACAAAAGTTTTTTTTTTTCATTATAATAAATAGTTTTTCCAAAAAAAAATCCAAAAAAGTATTTTTTTATAGCACATCACTTGTAAAAGACCCCTTAAACGTATTTGAGTGTGTAAATGTAATGTATCCCAAATTATTTGAAATTCATAACCATCCATTGTTTAAAACTTAATTAGTAATAGTTATTAAAAAAATTTTATTTGATAAATTTTAATAGGACCAAGACGATTGTTATCGAAATTAGTTTTATATGACAGTTTTAATTTCGATTGTTGAAATGGTTAGCCGCATACATTCCGATTGTTATTGACCCGGACACCCAATCCAGAAATTTAAGGTATTATAGTTGGACTGACTATCGGAATTAAAAATTGAACGTCTACTGGCAACTGTAGCGCCACAATCGAGGATTCAAGAGTTTGTTTCAAAAGTTGTTTGTTTATAAGTTTTCTATTATAGTAGGTATTATTCGTTTGTATAATCGCAAAAAATTCGTTTAAAAAAAAATACAGTACCATCATATTAACAATTTTAATAGCTTTCGCTATAATTTTATATTCTTCACTACCGCCTCGTTCTAAATTTGGTGCAAATATTCCCGACTGAATTTTTAACAGAAGTTCTTCTATTTTCTTTTTTTTAACCAGAGCCATAAGTGTTTTGTACGTACCTTAAATATGTAACTAAAAATTATCAATTAAGTTGAAAAAAAATATTGCAGTAAAACTTGCCAGCAACATGAGTCGCAGAATAACAAAGGACAAAACTCATTTCATCGATATCATCAGCTTTTAAAGCGTAAACAGTTTCAAGAACTACCCAGGAAACCATCCAGGTTCCTACCATAAAAGCTGTAAAAAACGGAAAAAGAAACGTGATAATTTTGGATCCGAAATCGTAATAAAAATTAATTCCCAAATATCGAAATAATGTATAAACGTGCTCGAAGTAATATTTTGGTAATTTTGGTATATCATTATTTCCTGTTACTTCTTCCATCTTTTCATAGAATTATCACTTATGATATAAAAAAAGTAATGGTCAAGATATTGTATAAGAAGTAAAAAAATTGGTCAAGAGTAAGTCGGGCTCGCACAATTAGGGTTACGTACCGTGACCAGTCAATAGACTGTATTATATATGTATTTTTAAACTAAATTTTTGACTGCATTAATCTTCAAGGCTAGTTACGTTACCAGACTAAATTTTCTCAGGAAGGTTAAGGTTAATAGAAGCATTTTTTCAAACCAAATTTCATATATTTAGGTGGAATAGTTTCCAAAATACTAGTGTACACAGTTTTGGAAACTTATTGACTGGCTGACTAATAGATTATAAAAAATCCAGGGTATTTCCAATCGAACTAGAGCTTTGGAATTTGAAATAGATATTGTTTAAGGTAGTAAATACTAAAAAAAAAAAAAATAAAAAATCATTGAAAATCAACTAATCTTGAAGGTTATAAAAGAAGTTTTTAAGCTAGGCGCTGACAGAAAATAATTATTTCTAGATACAGTCTGTCACACAAAAGCGTCGTCTCCATATTTAAAAGAAAAATTATTATGTCTCAGAAATGAATAAATCGACATAAAGTACACTAAAAGCACTATTACGCATTTACTTAGTAAGTTTTCCAGACTTCATTATTGTCTAGAATTTGTGGGCACCGTTTTGGCATACTTTTTATAAGATTTTTCGCATTTGTTGCAGTAAAGACCGCCAGAGAGGTCGGATATGGCGGCACACCTGTTTTAATAAAAGACTAAGTATATTTGGCAAAAACTCATATGTAAAAACACGCTTCGTCAGTAAAAATTACATTACTCCAATCACGATTCAAATTTTGCACAGCCCACTTTTCATAGTCACTTTTTGACATGCTCCGATTTGAAAAAAGATTTCAGCATCGTACTACGCCAAGAAATATTTGCTTAGTTTAGTCGCCTATTCAGGGTCATTATGCTAATATTAACTTCCTCTTTAGCCAATAACTTTTGTCCTTGTCGCAGTGTCAAAAAAGGCTTTCGTTGAAATAACTTGGTTTTATCTTCTTTTTCAGAATACCCTCGTGTTTTTTCGTTCTAGGGAAAATGGTTAACGCTTTTCTGACCATTATATTGCAATACCCACTTTCATACAAAGTCTTCTGACTTGTGCATATATTAAGCAGCAGCTTTATAAGTCATTTTAAGTCTTTTATTGTGAATAGATAAGAACATTGTCTCAAAACATTTTGCATATGACGCACTCATTTTAGAAATGTTGTATTCTTATCGCAATACAAAGTAATATTGGCGTCTCAAGCATAAAGCGTAGTAGTCTATCCTACCCTTCAAAGTTCAACGAATGGTACAGTAGTGGAGCTTCCTAATAGTTTTCTCTTGAAACAGTCCAGCCGACGCTCTTGTGTGATAGACTGTAATTAGATATATATACTTACAAGTTTTAAAATTATTACTATTTCCCCTTGTTATTTAAAATATATTTTTTTAGTAACTATAACACTGTCAAAAAAACCGCAGTTTTCCTGTAATCTATGATTCAATATCTACTAACCCTATAAAAATTTTGAGCTATATCATTAAATCCACTGGACCAAAAATTATTAAAGAAAATATTTTTAGAATCCTTAGAGGTAACTTTTTTTAAATGATACCTCACACGGTATATTAATTAAAACTTTTTTTGGACTAAATTGACCCTCCTACCATTTTAATTCTAAGATTTTTTCTAATTGTTGATTGGCGATATATGTGTGGCTCTTCAAGACCTAACATTATTTTTGTGACAAACGGACGGACGGACACGACAGTGATCTTATAAAGGTTCCGTTTTTCCTTTTAAGGTACAGACTACAGAACCCTAGTAACTTATTGATAAAGTAATTTGCATCAGTAACGTATTATATATTTATTTTTTTGCATATTTATTATAAATTATAAATGAAGTTACTGTAACATTAATAATAAGACCATTAGTGCTATTCACCAATGTTAGTTTGTTGTTAGTATAAATATTTAATTAATTAAACAATTTATTATTTGAGCCATTTGAGCTTGAATTGAATTCTTGTCAAAATTTATTACATTTTGGAAATTGTCTTGCACGATTCTTAAAAGTACACAAGATAAAAAGCTAAATGAACTTTAATCAATTAAAAAATACTCCTGTCGCAGCACCCTAAATACCATACTATAGAGAATTTCCGATACAAAAGTCACCTCATTTTGAAGCTCAATATTTCGCAAAGGAAACCTAAAATTGAAAATGGTAAAAGAAATCTCAGCTTCACTTTAAGAGCCCTTTCTAACGACATTCAACGCGATGTGGTACCAGGGCCCGCTCCAGGGGGCGGCAGATTTTAAGGGCGGTATTTTTGTAAAAAGAGGGTGGCATTTTAAAAATAATGGAGCAAAAAAAAGAGATTTGGAGATTTGTTCGGAGTCAGAAAATTTTAAGGACAATTTCGTAAAAATGAGGCGGCATTTTACAGCTGGCGAGCAAAAAAGAAAGGTCACCGATGTAAAAAAAAAGAAAAGAGGACAGAATTTTTTTAATACCCAGCGAGCAAAAAAAAAAAAAGATCACCGATTTTGTACTGGGGCGGAATTATTTACTTTTGCCCGGGGCAGCGTAAAAGCTAGAGCGAGCGCTAGTGGTACGTGAGAAAAAAATTATCGCCACTTATGTTTTTCAATTACCTAAAGAAAAATATTAAATTAAATTACTTTATTGCAATAAAAAATTCATTTTACAACTTTTTTTTTCTTCAAAAAAGTTTTTGTTTTAATACTATACTTTTAAAATTTTCTCAGCTCTATTAAATAAATTACATACCTTTTGTGGGAAATTTCTTACCTTTCGTGTTAGATGAGACATTCAGTTAAACTAGGATATAATTAAATATTCAACATTCATAAAGTATTATTAAACCTATTGGTATAATTTCCTTGCTACTCAAGAGACCACTACTGCAAGATGAATAAATCAACTATCAAGGACCTTTTATATTTTGCGTATCTTGGAAGGGAAATCAGACAAACCAATTAACACCGGAAAATAGTATTTTTATTCTAGAAACAATTCGTTTAAAAAGGCACATTTTTATGTCTCTAGTTTCGGAAACTGGAAAGTACAGGTCAAATCAACTAAAAATAACCTGACGTCATTAACAAATGAAACAAAATTAGATGTACAACTTTAAGTTACTATATACTTACTCTAATACAAAAATAACAAAAACCGCGACCATATAAGCGAACTAAGCGACCGCCTAGGGCGCCAAAAATCTGGGAACGTAAAAATTATAAATTTTGCAAGCACTGAATGCATTTTGGTTAACTAAATTCACTTTCTAAACGATTTTAATATTTATGTATTTTTACATATTACGATTGTCTATGACTGTGCTACGCATGTTGTTCAATTCATATGTCAAAATGTTTAAATAATATATACATATAATGATAATTGATAACTTATTATTGCTAAAAGATAGGTACAGCTAGGGCAATTTTATATTCGGAAAGCGCAATTTTTTAAGCTATCACACGTTAATTTAGAAGTTGATTTAAAAAAGAAAAAAAATTATCGCGGCGCCAACGACGCGTAGCTTCGATGTTTATCTGCATTACAGTCGGCAAAATGGTCAAGAAACGACATTTCATACTATACTAATTTTGTATTTACATTTCTTCTGTGTATTCTGTGCCCATAATCTTCAATTTTTTGTTTTCTCTATTTTTTTATTTTCTTATTTTTTTAAAATTACCTATTTATAAATAATTTATTGTAAATAAATAAGCATTAAGTACTGATTTAATTGTATTAATATATTTTATGAAAAACGTTTACACGTTAAAAGATTCATTGTATGACTCAACTGTTATTATGTCTAAATTAGTTCAGGGCGTCAAAAATATTTTACCTAGGGCTCCAAATAACCTTACGCCAGCCCTGACAAAAACGAAGACAGAAAATTAGGTAGCCTAATTTTGGCTACCATTTTTATTTGATTTGGCATATATGTATAGGTGAAATCATTGAGGAGAAATCGACTAGAGAGAATGCTGTATATTACAAATATTATGGGCGCAAGCTAAAAAGAACTTACCTACATCTGCATTTATCACAAAATACACGTTTATTCACTCGCTTCTTTAAAAACATAATTACTTTGTTTCGTTGGTAACTATGTAAATAATACAATTTGTGTTCCCCTTACCTTAGTTTCTGGAGGTCTTTTGAGCTCGCGCTCATAATACATTAAGGAATTGCAGCAAAAAAACTGACTGATGTGATTACTTTAATGGTGGTTAAACCATTAATTTAATGGATTATCTAATATTTATAAACAAGTCTCCGTGGTTACAAGCTGAGTTTAATAAAATGGAGTCATAATTTCACAATTTAATATCGATGGTATCTCTATAGGAAACATGTTAATATGTTCGATTCAGTACTCAGTGGGTGAAATTATCTCAAGTTGGTCTGATATCATTAACAAATGAAACAAAATTAGACGTACAATGTTATATAATATTACTATAGTTACTCTAATATAAAAATAACAAAAAGGAAGAGACAGAAAATTTTGGTCAGACCAAGTTTAGTTAATTTCACTTAAACCGTGTTTAATTTGTGGGTGTTACTCATGAAAAAAAGGAAAAGTATTTTTGTGAAAAAAATTTATTCGAAATTAAATTAACTATTTAACAATTACTAATATATATGACAATGACAAACACAGGAATGACACGTATTTAAAAAAAATCATATCAACTAGAAATTGTTACAAAAAAATTGTAATAAATTAACAATGTCCACCTTAAATAAATAAAGATGGACTTTAGAGTTTTGTCGAAAGCCGGATCAGTATAAAATTACTTCAAACGAAGTACTACCGTTTCTTTGATCAGTAATTAAATAAATAATAACATGATGAAGCTACAGTATAAATTAATTGCTGATTAAAGAATTACTCTCCTATCTGTCATTCATACGAAATTCAGTCTATTTCCAAATGGCAAAAACGCCATCTTTAAAATTTTATAAAGTCTATACAAAATAAATTAAAAAATCACTTATAATTCATCTTTAAGTTCATCATCGTCATCTCCGCCAGACGTGGGTGGTGGGCCACCGGAACTTTGGTACAATTTGGCAATAATTGGTTGAACAACATCTTCGAGCTCTTTCTTCTGTCGTTTGAATTCTTCAGCTTCTGCTTCTTGGTTTTCTTCTAACCATTTGATTTTCTCATCAATCGCGTCTTCCATTTTTGATTTTTCATCGCTGGATACTTTTGATCCAAGTTTTTCTTTGTCGTTTAACTGATTTTTGAGTGAGTATGCGTAGCTTTCAAGTTCATTACGAGCTTCAACTTTTTCCTTTAGTTTCTTGTCATCGTCCGCGAATTTTTCGGCATCCTTGATCATCCGTTCAATATCTTCTGGGGTAAGACGGTTTTGGTCGTTTGTAATAACAATCTTTTCTCGATTTCCGGTTCCTTTATCTTCAGCTGATACTTGGAGAATACCATTGGCATCAATTTCGAAGGTTACTTCAATTTGCGGTATACCTCGGGGTGCCGGTGGGATACCAGTCAAATCGAATTTTCCAAGTAAGTGATTGTCTTTGGTCATTGGACGTTCACCTTCGTAGACTTGAATTGTGACGGTGTGTTGATTGTCTGAAGCAGTTGAGAAAATTTGGGATTTTTTGGTTGGGATAACAGTGTTTCGTGGGATCAATTTTGTCATAACACCACCAACGGTTTCGATACCCAACGTAAGTGGATTTACGTCCAAAAGAACAATGGCGTCTGTGTCTTGTTCTCCGGAGAGTACACCCGCTTGAACGGCAGCACCATAGGCAACGGCTTCATCTGGATTAATACCCCGAGATGGTTCCTTTCCGTTGAAGAATTCTTTGACCAATTGTTGGATCTTTGGAATACGGGTTGATCCACCGACTAATACAATTTCATCAACATCTTTCTTGTTCATGTCAGCGTCTTCCAATACTTTTTGGACTGGTTTCATTGTGGAACGGAAAAGGTCCATGTTCAATTCTTCAAATTTAGCTCTGGTCAATGTTTCTGAGAAGTCTTCACCTTCGAAGAATGATTCAATTTCAATACGGACTTGGTGGCTGGCAGAGAGAGCACGTTTTGCCTTTTCAACCTCCCGACGTAATTTCTGTACGGCACGGTTATCTTTTCTGATGTCTTTACCCTTCTTCTTCTTGTACAATTTGATGAAGTGGTCCATGACACGTTGATCGAAGTCTTCACCACCCAAATGAGTATCACCATTTGTAGCAACGACTTCGAATACACCATTATCGATGGTCAATAACGAGACATCAAAAGTACCACCACCCAAGTCGAATACAAGTACGTTCTTCTCCCCGTCTTTCTTGTCTAAACCGTACGCAATGGCGGCAGCTGTGGGTTCGTTAATAATTCTCATGACAACTAAACCGGCAATTGTTCCGGCGTCTTTGGTGGCTTGACGTTGAGCATCGTTAAAGTAGGCGGGTACTGTGACGACTGCGTGGGTAACTTTCTTGCCTAGGTAAGCTTCTGCGGTTTCTTTCATTTTTCCTAAGACCATAGCTGAAATTTCTTCAGGTGCAAATGTCTTTTCACCTTGTGACGTGGACACAACAATATGAGGTTTCGAGTTCTTTTCAATAACCTGTAAATAAAGAAAATATATTAATTCAGTGTGAATCTACACGGGTTTTTAAAACACGGATAATTTTTCAAATTGAAATGTTTACAAAGTTTGCAATTTTAATCAGTCTTGAAGTATCAAGATTCCGCAGTTTTTACTATATTGTAGAGCCAGGCAGAAAGGGCGCAATTTTGAATTGGTAATCGTTAAATCACAGACCAGTGAACACGATTATATTATACTACTTGCCAAAGCATAAAGGCAGTTTGTAGGCATTTTTCTTCAGGTTGAGACGGGTGAGATTTAGGGAATATAATATGTCAATTTTTGAGCAAATACGACTACAATTATTGCAGGACATAATTTGTATACGTACGTATTTTGAAAATAATTTTGAAAATACCACTTGAAAATTTTGAAAATACCACTTTTTTTCTTTTAAAATTTTACAGTTTCTTTTCAAAAAGTAAAATTTTATTATCAATATTACATTGTGACAATATCTAATTATTTAAAAACGTTACTACGGATATCGTTGGTTATTGCATTGATTACTATATTACAGCATACTATCCGGTCGTATCCTGGCCGTATCTGGCTGCCTCAATTATACATTATATAATTAGTTTATAACATATATATGTTTATTGGTCTGTGCGTTAAACTTACATAATAAAAACTGACAAAAATTGGAAACTTGATAAAATTTTATAGCAAAAAATAATATGTTCATATCTTTTTACAAATTGGTTATTAATAACGTGAATATTTAATACTAGGAAAATATGTAATAATTCTTTGAGGAGAGAATCAACTAGAGAAAATGCTGTATATTACAAATACATTAAGAAATTGAAGCAAAAAAATTGACTGATGTGATTACTTTAATGGCGGTCGAACCATTAATTTAATGGTTTATCTAATATTTATAAACAAGTGTCCGTGGTTACAAGTTGGGTTTAATAAAATGGAGTCATGCTTCACAATTACTACCTGTGGTATCTCTAGGAAACATAAGTTAATATGTTCGATTCAGTACTCAGTGTAATAATAATAAAAAAATAAAAAAATAGGGGCTTAATCAGGTTACTTTGATGCTTCAATTTTGAAAAAATTAAAAAGGGAATCAATTTGTCTTGTGAACAATTCATATAGTGAGGGACTTCTTAGTTAGTATCTGATTCGGCAGTGATTTTAGCTTTTCTAAACTAAAATTCAAAACGGTGATACAAAACAGAATATTAAAAAATTCGGTACAAAAATGGATCTAACATAAAAAAGAATATTATAGCTTCGAGTTATGATACATGCGGATAGTATGGTTATAAGCTAGCAACTTAATCCTAATTTTTCGCAAAGTGATCACGCACATTCTAGTAACTAATTTTTTTAATCGATTCAAAATTTAAAAAAAAATAAAAATCTCAAATACTATTTTTTTTAAATTAAAAACCGGCGTCACTATGAAAAATGGGATTAATGAAATGACAAGTAAGTTCTTTAGACAGACAAAGACTATTAACTCTTTAAATAATTAAGACGAGTTAACTCGTTATGCAATATGGCGGCTCAAAAAGCTTTGATATGTATACATTCACTGGTACAAGTACCGCCATCTGTGACAGTATATTGGCCACTGTTAATGACGTCATGACTTCGACTCCATATTGTACTGGTGAGACAAGTGTCAAATGTTAAGGATGTATAAAGAAATTCCAATTTATACCATCGAGTTTGAAATATGTTAAATAATAGACGTTTCTGGATCGTGCATTTTCTTTTTTCACAAAAAAAAAAAAATAATTTTTTTAAATTTTTATTGCAAAACTAACCTTTTAATTGCTTTTTGATGCAATTAAAAGGTTAGTTTTGTAATAAAATTTTAAGAAAAAATTAGTTTTAGATGGTTTCTGTTTCCTAAATAGAACATACTCTATATGTAATGTGTATGATATGTACCCCGTAGCCCGTACATGCTGGTACAATGCTGTCGGCACAACCGCCGTGGATGTTGGTTTTCTCAACTGTCAGAATAGTGACTTTTGATTGGCTGATGATTAAACACCAACCATAGTCAAATTAAATCTTTATTTTATAGAAAAAATTTATTAACTAATATAATTTCTCATAGTACACATTTTAATTCATAAAAATAAATGTTTTTAGTAATAATTTAGCATTATAATTAATTTTAAACAAATAGATGTACTGCGCGATTTGACTGGCCAGTATATTTCGGAACGAATCAATAGTATGGTGTCAATTCATGACGTCATTAAAACTGGCCAGTATGCTGGATTATATTTCGGAACACACCGAAATCTTGAAATGTTATGATTTGGAATCGCGTGTATTGTCGGTATAACTTCACATTTTTGTCAAGTGGTAATCTCAGTACTCAGGGCTCAGTTTGGCGCGTAATAAAGTACTAAGAAACTATTTCCTTCTAATTTTTTATTTAACTTATCAAGTATATCAGTCTTTATTATATGACTCTTTTATAACAGTTTTTTTTATACTACTTTTAACGTAACTTATGAATTTTGATACATTATCGAAATTACAAACATTCGGTTATAGCAGTAGGTAAGGTATTATAGAACTATTAAATAGCCATTTTTCAGAAAAAAAGCAAGAAAAATATTGTACTGATCTACTTGAAGTCACAGTGGCCGTTACGTAATAAATTCCCAAATGCATTTTGGAAATTGTAGCTATTTTCGACAAAGCTAATATTTTTCTTTACTTAAAGAAACAAATTTAATGTACTGATATTTTTAGAAATAAAGTAAGAGTGCAAAGAAGGTATTTAACTTTTTCGAGGGTTTAAAAAAATTAGGGTCAATGATTTTTTGATGACCAAGAAACAAAATTCTTTACCTTGAATGGGAAGAATTTGACATCATGCTGTACAGTCGGATCAGACCATTCACGACCAATTAAACGTTTGGCGTCAAATATCGTATTTTCTGGATTTGTTGTAAGCTGATTCTTGGCGGCATCACCAATTAATCGTTCACCATCAGGTGTAAATGCCACGTATGATGGAGTAATACGATTACCTTGGTCGTTGGCAATAATTTCTACCCTTCCATTTTTATAAACTCCCACGCTATAAAAAAAATTAATATTTTAGAAAAGCTGACTTAAAATATTTGAGTTAGTTAATATATGTAATTTGGAAAAATAAAATATGAAATATTCAAACAAAATTTGTACATATTGCTACGTTTTTTCGAAAATTCCATATTTGCATGTTCTTAAGGAAAGAAAAAATTGATAATTAGATAAAATGTAGAACTCGTACATATGCTGTAATTTCGATGTCTGCCGGAAAAAAGAAACAAATGCGGCTGAGAATTATTGTACTTAAAGAGTTAAAGGGTGGTCACATATTTTTATTAAAAATAATTGCGTTTTATTATTAATTATCACACTTTAAAAGGGGTCAAAGTATATAAGTTAGGACAATTAAAAAACGGATTTTGATACACAAACCAATTTGCCTAGTAAAGGGGCCGCTTTACTCACTTTTGCTACGCATTGTTGTTATTTTTATCGTTTTCTATAAATAAATTATACAATAATTTGTTTCAAAAAAATATATCATACAGTTGTCATTATAAAAAATTATCAAAAATATTAACAAATTTGACTTTTCCAAAACAAAAATATGCTTCCGCGCTTTAATTTTTCATAATTTAAAATTTCCACCACCATTGTTTCGTTTTTATCGGTTAAAAATAAAAAAATCGCATACCTATGTTCAAGTTCTACAAATTTCCCGAAATGAGTTATACTTACCATGAATATGTCGTTCCCAAATCAATTCCTACAACTGTGCCAACATCCTTATCCTTTTCTTTCTTCTCGTCCTTAGCGGCATTAATTAATGCCCCAAGGCATAACACCCCTAACAATAAATATAACTTCATGCTTTTAGTTTTCACTATCACTGTAAAAAAGAAAAAAAAATCAATTTAGTGCAAAGTATTTCCAATGTTTAAATTAAATATAAAGAAATAACGGTAAAAGTTTATACCAAATATTATATCGTATACCGCTTACGTGTCCGTACAGAATGTACTGGAATGTTCCAGTAACTCGTACGCCACTTCAATTTTAATCGAAAAATTGATATTTATGAATTAAAATATAGTTAAAAGTCAATATTTTAGTAATTAATTTAGAAATTTACAAAAATTTTACATGAAAAATCAAGAAAATCTCATTGCTAAAAAATAGTAAAAATACCGGACAAAATGTCACTAAGCATTTAAATAAAAAAAAATAAATAAATAAAATTCAATACCTTATTTAAATTAAATATCACAAATAGTAAAACGTTTTAAGTAACTGAACAATGTTAACTTAAAAATTCTCTGCGCTAAGTACTCTTCGCTATTTTGTCCAGATTCTTCAAGTTGACTGATCGAAAAGCCGAAATGCATGAAAATATAATTCATCAATTCGTCGTGTAGAAATACTATTGGTCATTTGTTTCCATTCACAAAATATGATTGGTTGAAATAATACTAGTTGGCTTCTCATTACAGGCCCACGTCACGCATGTTTTATCATAGCGCGATAATTTGAAATGACGGAACTTTATAAAAAAATAAACACGTAATGTTTTAGTTTGTGAAAGTTTACGAAATTTCAGAAAAATATTGTGAAATTTAAAGAAAAAATTATAGAAGGGATGAAGTAAATCATTAATTATAGTACTTCGGTCAATTCTTAAAAGAAATATTTTATCATTTTAAATTCTAAAATAAAATTTTACTCCTTAGAAATATAAAAATTTAAAAACTTTAATTTTGATATACATAATTTTTATTAAAAATTCTTTCTAATTACTTCAAGCGTTTTTGTAATTAAAGTTTTAAATCATTTCCTCTTTACTAAATAATAAATAGGGTAAACGGTATAGTTATTGGACGTTAACAGTTATTGGACCAAACATTCTCTTTTGAAGATTATAAGGCTTATAGACTAGTAAAGCAAACTTCCTGATTTTTTAGTTAAATAGAACCTTCTAGTATCTACAGAACTTGTGAATTGTGGAAATACGCCAGAAATTAATAAATGAAATTTTTGTCCAATAACTGTATTTTTCTACACGCACAACTTTAATACTTTTTTTTTTTCAGAGACTTACCAATATGTAATATGAAAGTTTTATAATTATGGTACATTAAAATAGACAGGTCTTACTTAATTTATGAATTTTTTTGTTAAATTTAAAGCTACAACACATACTTTTTCTGTACTTTGCTTTGAAAATTTTTCTTAACTGTCCAATAACTATACCATTTACCCTATATTCGTATGAGCGCGCTTAAATATGAATACTGAATACGCTGAATACTTACTTAACGCCTTTAATATTGAACATAACTTTTTATTGATTTTACTAATTCTATACGTAAGTGGTACTAAAAATTTTACCCTTTATTATTATTAGTTAGTTAGGCAATCCAATAGTATATGATTGAAAATTAAATATAAAATTATTCTTGACACCAAATTAGTTCGAAGGTATATGTTATTTTTATTAACAATGTAATTAATCTTTTATTAATTTGTTGTTACAATCGTTTAAATCATATTTCAAAATATTAAGGGGGTTTATTGTAAATTGAAAACAAAGAGGATAAGATTCTTAAAATCTGTTTTCTACGCCATATGTTTTATTTACATATACCTACTTATTTAGATATGAAATCTATGAAAAATTGTGTTACTCTCTTTCAGAAAAAATTCTCACAATCAGTTAAAAATTTAAAAATGATTCCTATTTATATACTTAGCAGTCAGCTATTTTTAAATTTTGGGTAGCTTATAAAAAAAAATTTAAGCTGAAATTAAGTGAACATAAACCTTTTTGGTGAGAGGTGTTTTCTCTGATAAAACATAATTTCCAGGCAGAGGCGTAATTACAAATTTTTCGCCCTGAAGCGACTTTAAGCTAAGTGCCCCGCTCCCCCTCGAGTCCACGTTTTCCGGAAAAATAAAAGTCGCGAGTAAAATAAAGAAAAACACTTTGACTACTTTCCCAAATTTTCTCATTTTTCACTTCCTCTGTTGCGCCCTATTTCTTTCTCCTTTTGCCCCCTGAAGCGACTGCGCCACTTGCTTCATTATAGTTATGCCACTATTTCCATATTTAATGACTTAAGTTTCTGAAATTTTCGAATGGTATTCGCAGTTTTATAATAGTAATGTATCAAACTTGAATTATTTATAGGGAAATTATACCTATACATAGAGACCACTACACTTAATAATTATGTTATGAATGCATATTTACAAATGTATACGATGAGAACTAAATATACATTTTAGCTTATATTCCTACAGGAATGATTGCCTTGGATGAATTATTATTTAGCAATTTTGTTTTTGGAATTAGGTCAGAGTACCTTTAAGCGTGCGAATTTAGAAAGTTATATAGTAAAAACGGTAAAAACTGTTTTGTTTTAATATTCAACTTATATAGCTGAAAAAATGAAAAGTCACAACTTTTAACATTTTTAATACTATGGGAATTTAGTAATAGAATAAACAGGTAACTTATAAATCCCAAAGGTCTCACTAGTGAACAAGGATAGACAAGGGATATAATAGTCTCCTGTGGGATAATACGTGTACATACTAGGTATACATACCACATACTACATAACTCTACGTACATCGGTATATGCATATCATACATAACGTAAAAGCCCCTATACCGAAACATTATTTTTAGGTGTGTCATTAAACTGGCTTCTAAAAATTAATAAATAAATTAAACACCCATTTTTTTTTAATAAGCATAAAACCAAGTTTTTTTTTAATCCAATGAATATATTTTTAAGAAAATATAACCCAAAAATTTTGATTTATTAATGTTTTTGTTTTATAATTTGTTGACATCTATAAAAAAAACGGACAGAATATATTAACACCTTTAAAAAATCAGCACGGACACCTAAAAAAGAACACGTATGTAAGTACATGAGATACATCACATACATCTTCTGCCATCTTTTCACGTATAGTCAACTACATATAGTTCACTTTGATATGTATAAAGTGAATAGAGATGGGATTCTACCCGAAATTTTCCCGGGAAAATTCCCAAAGTGGGTAAAAACGGGGTAAATTCCCGCGAAAAATTCCCGAAAAGTGGGAATTTATTTTAACTTACTATTTAGCGTATTATTTGGGATTTGAACTATCAAAACCACTGCTTAATAAAGAATATTTGCTAAATGTAAATAAATAATCTTTAAACTAAGGTTACTCTATAATTACACAAGCTTGGTAAGACGAAAAGAAGAGTAACATAATATTTTCAGTTAAATATGTTTAATTACTATTACTGACAAATTACTATAAACTGATTATAATGACTTAATTTATGCTCCATTACTCCCATTGATCTGGTCAGCAATAGAATATTTCCAAAAAATTAGTTTTTGATACTTTTCGAAAACGTAAACTTTTGATTGTAAATATCTTGTAAACGGTGCATCGTAGCTCAAAAATAACGAAATTTTTGAAGGCTTAAGCGAAGCAAGTTGTGGATATTCTGAACAAATTGGGATTATCAAAACTTACTTTTTGTTAATAAAATTTATCGATACCGAGTTACTCATCATAAACTGATTGTAATTGATTAATTCAGACCCATTAGTCAAATTGATTTTGTCACCAAGAAAATATTTTCAAAAAAATTACATTTTCAATACTTTTCGAAAACGTAAACTTTGATCGTAAATATCTCGTAAACGGTTCATCGTAGCTCAAAAATAACGAAATTTTTGAAGGGTTAAGCGAAGCAAGTTGTGGGTATTCCGAACGTATTGCGACTGTTAAAACCTACTTTTCGTTATCGAAAATTATCGATACCACGTAACTTGTCATAAATTGGTTATAACTAGTTAATTTAGGCTCTGTTAGTCCCATTGATCTGGTCAGTAACAGAACAATTTTTTTAAAAACTACTTTTCGTTGACTTTCGCTGTCGAAAATTTTAATCGTAAATATCTTTTAAGCCGTGCGTCATAGCTCAAAAATAATGAAATTTTTGAAGGTTTAAACGAAGCAAGTTATGGGTACTCCGAACATATTAGAACTATCAAAAGAACTTATTTAAACATTAGAAAAGATCCAAATGAAAATATTTTGAGAAAAATTAAACTATATACAGATAAATTATACAAAAATAAATATATTGACAGCACAACGAAGACCAAACTTCAAAAATCAGGAAAAACTTTACCCGAAATCTATTTTTTACCAAAAATTCAAAAAAAGGATATACCATTACGACCAATTGTTAGCCAGATCAATTCCCCTATACAGGGAATAGCAAAATATTTCTCTGAAATATTAACTAAATCTGAAAATAGTCAATTTTCCATAAAAAATTCGTATGATTTCGTAAAGAAAATTAATAACATTCAACTTAAAGATTCTAATGAAAAAATTTTTTCATTGGATGTCAAATCTTTATTTACAAATATTCCTCTAAACTTAGCAATAGCTGTCATTAAAAAACAATGGTCCAACATAAAAAAATTTACAGATATAGATAGAGAATTATTTATTGAGGGAATTGAGTTAATTTTCGAAAATAATGTTTTTAGATTTCAGGATAAATTTTATAAACAGTTATTTGGCTGCCCAATGGGTGGGAACCTTAGCAGTATCATTGCTTCGTATGTAATGGATTTTCTTTGTGCTGCCAGTATTAAAAAAGTCAAAAAATGGAATCCAGCTTTTTTCTATAGATACGTAGATGACATTTTAACAGTAGCGCCAGAAAATTTAATAGAACATATTAAAAATAGTTTTAATAATTATCATCCAACTTTACAGTTTTCCATTGAAATAGAAGAAAATAACCAAATAGCTTTTCTTGACACCTTAGTTAAAAAAGATAAGCATAACGTGATTAACACAATATGGCATAAAAAAGATAATTACACTGACAGAATCATTAATTACAACTCGAATCATCCACAATACATAAAAAATAACATGATACATAATCTAATGCATAGAGCGGTACATTTAAGTAGCATAAAAAATAGAAAAGAATCTATAAAATTAGCTGTTTCCATTCTAACTAAAAATAACTATCCTATAAATTTAATTAACATGATAAAAGAAAAAGTTATACATTTAGCATATAATACAACAAAAACTAATGTAGATACAATAAATGAACATAAAAATAGAATTTGTTTACCCTATAATAATTTAACTAAGAAATTAAAACCAATAATAGAAAAAAATAGCAAAAATAAAATAACTTTTTCTTTTAACAATAAAATTTCAAACATTTACACTAAAAAAAGAGTAAAAACAGATATAAAACAAGATTACAATATAGTATATAAAATAAACTGCCAAGATTGCGAATTATCATACTATGGACAAACGTCACAGTCGTTGAATAATAGATTAGCCCAACACAAATATGACATAAAAAGGGGCAAAGAGGCAACTGGATTATCTGAACATTCGATAAATAATGATCACAGGTTTAATTTCGACCAAGTCGAAATATTAGACAGAGAAAATAAATACCAAAAAAGATTATTAAGTGAAGGTTTTTACATAAAACTGAATGAATCAAAAAATTGCAACAAGCAGATAGAATCATTAGCTCTAGATAATGCCTATTTACCGATTATTAAAAAAATAAAATAATAATAATAATAGAAATCAATAAACAATATTTCCAAAAGATGCTTATATAATACATTGTAATCAAAAAACATAAACAATAAACACATACCAATATGTAAATTGAGACCGAACTAATTTTGTCTAGAATTTTCGAGAAATTTATCTTTAAACAAAAAATTTACAAATTTAGTTCAGTTGATCACTGTGCTACCATACCAATAACAATGTACTTGAGGAGTACATTGTACAAACTGTGATAATTTATAAAAAAAATTCTCTTGAAATTTTTTTTGATTTTACATTTTAAATATGTTTGACTTTTTTAATGGTTTTAAATTAAAGTAATTATTTTATAAAAAATTTTTTCGATTGACAAATTTCCATGTGAAATGCAAAAAAACTAGTTAAATTGTTCTAATGGATTGTTGGTATGGTTGGTTGTTATCCAAGAATGACAATCTGAAATTTAGATAATTCCTGGTGAGTAAGATTGTAAATAAAAAAAATTTTTTAACATTTTAATATACATACTGTTTCAGTTTGTCCTGTCTCAAATCCGCTAATATTAAAAAATAGGTTTTGTTTGTTTCGTTAACACAAATAGATATTCTTCCAAACATAAAATTTCCTATATATCAACTAAATCACAAATTCTTGTTGTTTTTACAAAAATAAATAAATAATCCTCCTATCCAATATGTAGCTTATAACCTAAAAAATAATAGTATAAGTTAACGAAGAATTGTAAATATATAAAAATGATGTTATTGTTTATTATTACGTTGTAAAAATTTTTTTTTTTTTGATGTTTAGCCAATGAAGATGATATTAAACATATCGAAAATATTTTGGCAATTTTAATAAAGAAAAGCTATGAAATAGAAGATATTGGTTTCATTATGTCCATCCTTCTATAAAGCTAGTCCACGCAATTTGGGAGAAGGTTGAAAAAATTCTTCGTGAAATTTATATATCCCAAAAAAAAAAAATATTGTTATCTTCCTTTTCTTCAATGTCATTTCTTGCTTCAAAACTATATTCGGTTTCATTATCATCATTTTCATCACTAGATTTTGACGATTCACTTTGTATTGAAAGTCTCTTCTTCTCCGCGCTGTTCACTTGTGTCCCATTATTTACCGACTGATTAGTGGTATATCCAAACTGATTATTTGCGATCTGGTCATTATTGTTTGTTTGATGTTCCTCAGCATTTGAACGCGTATGCACTCTTCTTTTCATATGACGTAAAAGAGAATCTCTCCGCGAAAATGTCTTATCACAAGGCATACACCCAAACATTTTTGATAGATGTGAATAGTTTGATTTACAGCATAAGACTGATTCGTTTTTATATCGACCTGACCTTATATAGTATAGCCAGAGCAGAATTGACGTAAAGCAATGCCAACATCAAAAATACACCAAATGATACCAAAAAATACACCAAATTACACCAAAATGATACCAAAAATACACCAAAATACACCAGAAATACACCAAATATACACCAAATTACACCAAATATACACCAAAAATACACCAAGTAACACCAAAATTACACCAAGTAACACCAAAAATACACCAAATAACACCAAAAATACACCAAAAATACACTAAATAACACCAAAAATACATCAAAATTACACCAAAAATACACCAAAAATACACCAAAAATACACCAAAAATACACCAAATATACACACAAAATACACCAAATAACACCAAAATTACACCAAATTTACACCAATATTACACCAAAATGACACCAAATAAGACCAAAAATACACCAAATAACACAAAAATTACACCAAAAACACACCAAAAATACACCAAATTACACCAAAAATACATCAAATAACGCCAAAATTACACCAAATTTACACCAAAATTACACCAAAAATACACCAAAATTACATCAAAATTACACCAAATAACACCAAAATTACACCAAATTTACACCAAAATTACACCAAATAACACCAAATAACACCAAAAATACACCAAATAACACCAAAAATACACCAAATATACACACAAAATACACCAAGTAACACCAAAATTACACCAAATTTACACCAAAATTACACCAAAATTACACCAAAATTACACCAAATAACACCAAAAATACACCATATAACACCAAAATTACACCAAAAACACACCAAAAATAGACCAAATTACACCAAAAATACATCAAATAACGCCAAAATTACACCAAATTACACCAAAATTACACCAAAATTACACCAAAATTACACCAAATTTACACCAAAATTACACCAAATAACACAAAATTACACCAAATAACACCAAAAATACACCAAATAACACCAAAAATACACCAAATAACACCAAAATTACACCAAAAACACCAAAAATACACCAAATAACACCAAAAATACATCAAATAACGCCAAAATTACACCATATTTACACCAAAATTACACCAAAAATACACCAAAATTACACCAAAAATACACCAAAAATACTCCAAATTACACCAAAAATTCACCAAAATTACACCAAAACCCACCAAATGCTCCAAATGACCCCAATTGACACCAAAAATATACCAAATTGACGCCAGTTCTGCTCTGGCTATACTATATAAGGTCAGGTCGATATAAAAACTAATCAGTCTTATGCTGTAAATCAAACTATTCACATCTATCAAAAATGTTTGGGTGTATGCCTTGTGATAAGACATTTTCGCGGAGAGATTCTCTTTTACGTCATAATATGAAAAGAAGAGTGCATACGCGTTCAAATGCTGAGGAACATCAAACAAACAATAATGACCAGATCGCAAATAATCAGTTTGGATATACCACTAATCAGTCGGTAAATAATGGGACACAAGTGAACAGCGCGGAGAAGAAGAGACTTTCAATACAAAGTGAATCGTCAAAATCTAGTGATGAAAATGATGATAATGAAACCGAATATAGTTTTGAAGCAAGAAATGACATTGAAGAAAAGGAAGATAAAGCATCAGTATTTCAAAATCAACACGAAAATGATACAGATCTATCCAAAAGAAACTTGAATACTTTTGATGAAAGTATGATGGCTGCAGCAGAAGCAATCAGAAGTAAATTCCACGCTTTAAAAAACTCGCATAATATTCTACAATCGGTAAATGTCGAAGATAATCGATCTGATGAACAAAAGCATTTACCATCGCCTGATAACTACAAAGAAACAAGTTTTACTCCAAAAGTGGCTGGTCTCTTACAAACTGCACTAGACATATTAATGATCAAAGAGCTTCAGAACGCATGCGCAAAGGATGAAGAACAAGAAGATAAAAATTCAGAAGAATAGGAACAACCTTCGACATCTAACTCAACAAATGGTGGAGCTAAACGTTTCAAATATGATGATGAAAATGCTAACCTTCATAATGATCATTCGAAACCTGTTGATGCAGAAGAATATTTTGATGATCCGAACCATTTAGTCGATGAACTAAGAAGTTTAGCGACTCAAACGCAAATTGGAGAAGAAATGGTTAATACTATATGTAATTTAATGGAAAGGAGTCATATTATAAATCCCAGCTTCGCGGATTATATCGAAAACGAGAAAAAACGAAGCCATTTTAATAATTTAAAGGAAAGTGAGATTGGAAAGCGGATTATCTCAATAACTAGGGAATTGGAAAAGCATATTATTGAGCCAGTGTTAAAGTATATATCAAATGATGGCGAAGACAGCGATGAAAAAACATCTGCTAGCGATAGCGAAGATACTGCGAGCGACAACGAAGCTGATTATGACAAGAATACAGTCGCCAACGATGGTGATGAAAAAATTTCAGGTAAAGGGTTATACTTACGACCCTATAGAAGATACTAAAATAAGCTATCAACATTTAATAAGTTGTTAAAAATATCTTTGTATTTTTTCCAATAGCTGTATGTTAATTATTTAATAAAATATTTTAAAATAATGTGCGTGTTATTATTTCTTACATACCACAGTCCTTAAACAATTCGTTAAAAAAGATCACGGAAATGATTGTTCTTACAACGAACTATGTAATGTGTATTTTCTGAGCTATTAAAATAGGTAATGTTTTTTACTTGCTCCTGAATATAGGCAATTAAATTGCATTGTCCTATTAACATTCTGGTGCGATAGAACATATGTGTAAACTTTGTAATTCTTACCAATAAGTATTTTACCTATATTATTAATGATTTGTTAAAAATAAAGTATCGTCGAACAATAATGATCTAAAACTGCTGTGCAGGAAAGGGTTAATTAATTGAATGCAGCTTAACTGTGAAAAAAAAATAAAATTTCGTATCCCAAATTAAAGTTTTTATCCGCTCTTGAAAGACGACGACAATTATTTTACTTTCCACCCTGTATACGTATTTATGTATTCTAAAGTATTAAATTGCATAAAGGAATGTTACGTTTTTTTTGCATTAGACATAATTTTCAATTCGTTTGCTTAGAAATATATATATAATAATTTTTATTATTTACAGATAGTAACAGATAATTTTTAGGTGTTTTTATAAAATTAGACTGCAAATAGTTTAAAAGCAGACATGGGTAATAGACAATCCAAATTACAATTTTCATCATATGGGTATATATGGGTATTGTTTAAATTGTCTAAAACTATCGATTTTTTTATTAAAAAATGTTTTAAACTGTATAAATGCTTTTATTTAAGAGTAGAAAGGTTAACACAACATTAATGTTTTAATCCTAAAAAGCGTATCTTAACATAACTATCTAGGAAACCAGAATTTTCCTATCAATTTTGAGTGCTCAGTTTATAAAAAATATACTAGTTTTATTACACAGAAAGAAATCGTTTTAATTTCTAGTACATTATCGGTGGCTAAACATTTTACGTTAAATGAATATGTAGGTTCTTATTCGAAATAAATTTTCAGTATCAATAATACTATTCTTGAAAATAAATTTTCTAATATTGATAGAATTTCCTAGTTTTTTACAATCAAATTTTCATTTTGGTATAAATTTCGTTTATGAAAATTTAAACAAGTAGGTACACTTGCTACATTTGAGATGTATATACATATGAGATATATACGATACGGTAACGTGTGGAATGCACTTCGTCAACAGTTTGCTATATGTGATTATAACTTTGTACCGTTAAAAAAATACACATAAATAATATTACATATACTTACATAGTTAAGAAATTATTTTTTATAAAATATAAATTAATACGCTATAGCGTGAACCTTTCTATAGCGTGTACCTTTAATTTCAAAATTAATTTTTTATAACATTGATAATAGTTTTAAAACTTATTACTATTGCTAGCAAAAAATCTGCATATGAATAAAAACTAACTTTACTTCTATAAATAGTCGTTTATTTAAGTTACATAAGGTTCATAATAGCAAATATACATACACAATTATGTGAATTTTATATCGAATTATAATATTCGAGTAATGTTTGTACTTAAAATAAAGCAAATTATAACATAATTTTTATTTTTACATATTAGACTGAAATTTTCGTTCGTAGTATTAGTAGCAATATATCTGTTAATGACGTCAGTAAAACATACATACACACGACTTATTTAAGCAAGCTCACACCTATAAAAATCAGTTTTATTTTAAATAAAACATTAGTTGCTGAATTCTAAACTGAACAGTTTGACTCTAGACTTCGTACAATGAAGACCGACGCAGCAATTGTTGACTTCCAAGGATTTCCAAATTCAACAAATGGGAAATTCTACATAAAGGAATTGGCTGTGTTGAAATTCGATTCTTCCGAAGAAAATTGTGGTGAAGATTATATACTACAGCACTATGTATTCAAATCACCAATACCGTTTTGTGGATTAAGTGAAAAAGATCAACGCACAGCTCGCTGGTTGCGGAAAAAACATCATGGGTTCTCCTGGATGGATGGACATATTGAATACGACGAACTACAGTACATTTTAATAAACAATCTACACGGAACTCGAATCATTTATACGAAAGGAGAAGAAAAAGTGCGCTATTTGAAACGACTACTACCATCAGCGCCCATAATGAACTTTGAAGAAATAACAATTTGCCCCAAGTTGAGAATCATAACATCAACATACACTAGCCCTCGATGCGGCCAGCATTCCGGAGCAACATGCGCCATGGAAAATGTCATATCCATATACAAATATTATTGTAATAACATTTAAACATTTTTATTGTAAAATATTTCTTTTAAATAAATTTATTAAAATAAGAAAATTAAAAAAATTAAAAAAATTAAAAATAAAAAAAATGTGTTTTTATTTAATAAAAAAAAAATAAAAATTAAAAATTTAAAAAAAATGTGTTTTTATTTAGAGGAAAACCTGTATAAACCTATTTTCAGATAAAAATATGATAAAATTATGAATCATGATACACAGTTCGCAGTGGTTCAGACTAGCAACGCCATCTTTTCATGGAATTTTAAATCTAGGTACAGAATTCGCGGTGGTTCCGACTAGCAACGCCATCTTTTCATGGAATTTTGAATCTAGGTACAGAGTTCACAGTGGTTCCGACTAGCAACGCCATCTTTTCATGGAATTTTGAATCAAGGTACAGAGTTCGCGGTGGTTCAGACTAGCAACGCTATCAAAGGTTGCTGCGCCATCTAGCAGTGAATTTACAAATCTCAAAAGTGGCTGCGCCATCTATTAGGGAAATTCTTAGGTTAGAAAAATTTTGTTAGGTTACACCAAATTTCCTTAGGTTCTCTTAGGCTGGACCAAGTTCCGCTAGGCTAGAAAAAAATTTTGCTCCACCCACCGCTGCAGGCTTCTAGAACCCACATAGGTTACCTACCTCCTGCCGAGGTCGCTCAAAAAGTCGGATGGTGGGATGGTGGGCTCCGTTCTGTCCAAAAACTACTACTCGTGCAGCATAGTTGTATCCATCTAAAATAATTTAGTTCTCTAGCAGTGAGAATTTTTTTAGAATCGGTTCGGTAGCTTATTACTGGCGTTTTCGGATCTCAAGATCCCGGTGGACCTCATTAAAAAATCAGCTCGACCGTATTCAGTTATTTTATTTTTGACACTTTTGGGTCCCACTGACGCTGTCGGACCTTTCATAACGTAATCTATATCTATTTAAAACAGTTTAGCTCTCTAACAGTGAAAAAATTTTCAAAATCGGTCAGTTAGTTTATTTTTACCACTTTTGGGTTCCATGGACTCTGGCGGACCCTACATAACGTTATTTATATCTATCTAAAATAGCTTAGCTCCCTAACAGTGAAAAAATTTTGAAAATCGGTCGGTTAGTTTATTTTTTACACTTTTGAATCCTATGGACCTTGGCAGACCTTACATAACGTAATCTATATTTATCTAAAATAGTTTAGCTCTGTAACAGTGAAAAAATTTTCAAAATCGGTCAGTTAGTTTATTTTTGACACTTTTGGGTCCTATGGACCCTGGCGGACCTTACATAATGTAATCTATATCTATCTAAAATAGTTTAGCTCTGTAACAGTGAAAAAATTTTCAAAATTGGTCATTTAGTTTATTTTTTACAATTATGGGATCAGTAAACCCTGGAGGAACTCATACAACTCTAGTACTCTAACAGTAAGAAAAGGTTTCTAGGGATCTCATATAACTTATGGCAGTCCGTAAGGTTCTTGCGGACATCATTTAATTAATTAATTCAAATACTTTAAGTTACTAACTTTGAAAAATTTTTTAAAATCGATTGAGTAACTAATTTTTGGCCTTTTAAGGTCCCGAAAACCTTGACGGACTTCACATAAAATACCTTAAATCCATTTAAAATTGTTTAACTTTCTAACATTAATTATTTAACTTTCTAACATAAATTTTTTTCCGAGCATACATACATATGATGTTGTTTTGTTTCATATTTAATAACATTATATCATAACATAAATTTCAATTGTTTATTTAAAATTCAGTAAAAAAAAAATATCTTCATTACATAAGCTTAGAAAATCTGCTTAATTTTCATTTTTCAACTTGAGACAGAACTATGCTAATTTTAATGCAATAAATGAGAAACAAAACTTTCTTTATTATAATACAGAGCTTTCATTTCATTATATATCAAGACCCACGTGACCAAATATAATTTCCGCCATATTTGTGTGTATGGTAATTCTTAAAAAAAATACCCTAAATGCGGTATTATTTAAAAATCTGTTATATAACAATACTATTTTATATAATTAGAATTTAAAATTCAACGTGCATATAGACAAAATCAGGGTATTTAGTCGGCTGAGGATCTCAAATATACAACAAGTGAACATATACTCTAAAAATTTGAAATTAAAATTAAAAAGTGATAATATTTGTAATGCCTGTGACGGAAATGATTGGCGACACGAGGATTCTCACTCGCGCCTCTGGTGGTAAAATTAGAACTAGCATCAAGTAAAAATATACGTATACGATTACTGGGCGATATAAAATCTAGCAATCTGCGCATAATTTCTATAGTACATTTTTCTATCGACAATTAAACGCATACAAAAATT
Organism: Brachynemurus nebulosus; assembly: GCA_035578155.1. Classification (NCBI taxonomy): domain Eukaryota; kingdom Metazoa; phylum Arthropoda; class Insecta; order Neuroptera; family Myrmeleontidae; genus Brachynemurus; species Brachynemurus nebulosus. Next base: position 47,082,487 of record JAPWDM010000001.1, on the reverse strand, counting down.
TTTACTTGATACAGCTTCTAATTTAAAAAACCAGGAGCGCTCGCGTAATCTTTGCGTCGCCAGTAGAGACACATTAGTCCACTTATTAATAGAGTGCCCTGCTTTCGATTTTATTAGAGAACAATTCTTCACGCAAAAAAATATACAAGTAAATCTACCTGATATCCTGCAAATAAACAATAAATGCTGTATATCAATTCCTGGAGGCTTGCTGCAAAATTAAAACCCAATAATAAACCATTTAGAAAAATGTTTTCCTGCCTGTTGTAAATTGTACCTTTAATAAAACAAAAAAATTTTACTCCTGATGAATAATGTAACAATATTAAATATTAAATGTATCTTTACTCGTAAAAATACACTATCAAAAATATGCATTATAACCCCTAATATTGTAAAACTTTTATATAAGTATACCTATAATATATATAATATAAATTTTATTTATGTATAATTTATAATATATAGTAATTTGTACTTAAATAATAATCTATAGAAAAATGTTATTGTATAAAACTATAATTATATATATATATATATATATATATATATATATATATATATATATATATATATATATATATATATATGTATATGTATATTTATTTATGTATATATATATATATATATATATATATATATATATATATAATATAGAATATAAGATTATATATACATTATATATATATATATATATATATATATATATATATATATATATATATATATATATATATATATAATAACTATAATAAGAATTTAAGATTATTTATGAAATTTATTATATTCTTCAACTACATTTTTAATGTAATATACGAATCACTGAAATATACCAATGATTTCGGATATTTATTTTTAGTGTTTTCAGCTAGCAACTAACTTCACTCCAGTGCCACCAACATACAGTAAACAAATTACCAAGCGCCCTAAAAAAATTTGATGACGTGGGTACCGATATATAAAGCACGGTACATATAATTGGGAGCATTCGCGCAACTAGCCAAAGTGTCTTGCTCTTACTTTTAAGAACATTACACTTGTTTTGAAGTGCTTTTGCCTTACTTTGGAGATATTTGTATCTTCCTGTTTTGAGGTCCCTAGAATACGAAAATGATATTCACTAAAATTTATATATAAAGTATTGGATCGCGTTCCAGTATGGGGGCTTTTACGTTATATGTATTAGCGAATTTCGAAAACTCGAAATTCAGCTATTACAGTAGGTCTCATGACGCAATCTCAGCCCGGGACTATGGCAGAAATATGTTTTGAGGTCCCTAGAATACGAAAATGATATTCACTAAAATTTATATATAAATGATATTCACTATAATTTATAGCGAAAATGATATTCACTATAATTTATATATATATATATATATATATATATATATATATATATATATATATATATATATATATATTCACTAAAATTTATATATAAATTTTAGTGAATATCATTTTCGTATTCTAGGGACCTCAAAACATATTTCTGCCATAGCAAGCGAAGCTCCTACCGAGCGACTTGCATGACATTGTTTTTTTTTTTTTGTTTTTTTTTTTTTTTTTTGGGGAACAACTCCCGAATTTGTGAAATTTTTTCACAGATATTAGATCTTTTTTCGTTGAAATATTCAGAAGTTATGGACAAATATCTCTCGAAGCCAGAAAATTGAAAAAATTTTCAGTTAATAAATAAATCAAGAATAATTAAAAAATATCAGTCACTTAAAAGGTAAATATTTTTATAAGTACATACTTATCAATTAATTATTCGATATCAATAAACAATATTGTTTATTCCTATCTACGAACTAAATAAATAATTTTAAATTACGTTTAATTTTTCTAAAAAAATGTTTATTTCGAGAACCCGTAATTCAGGAACGAAATTGATTATTTAGTCACATTTTCAACAGAAATCAACTTATTGTTAGTCAAATATAGGTCAATTAAACTAAAATTGGTCTGACACACAGAGTACCAGAGACAACATTGCTATCTCTGTACTATTGAAACCAGTGGAACCAAACAATAAAGATGGGAAATATCCCACCAATATGTTATATACATAGAACACTAGAAGCCAACTCATAGAACACTAGAAGCCAACTAATATCAACGAAGTGTAGCTTGCTTGGAGCTCTTTGTAGGCCTGTCACAGCTTTAGTCATGTAGTCAGTCGCTGTCCGTCACCCATAGAACACTAGAAGCCAACTAATATCAAAAAAGTGTAATTCGCTTGGAGTCATTTGTAGGCCTATCACAGCTTAAGTCATGTAGTCAGTCGCTGTCCGTCACCGAACACACAGTGCATTATATTACATTGTTAGACATTGTTAGTTGAACAGCACACATTTCTCTCTCTGGTAATACGTGTGTGTAGTAGTAGAATGTGTAAATACGCACACAGACGCAACCATTAAACCAATACCACTGCAAATAGTGTGTATCTATACCAATAGAGTGGGGAGATTTACGTCAAAAACTCATTACAAGTGGAACAAAGACATAGACAATCTAGTTTGACCCCTTGCCGTCACCGAACGCACAGTGCATTGTATTACATTTTTAGACATTGTTAGTTGAACAGCACACATTTCTCTCTCTGGTAATACGTGTGTTGTAGTAGTGTTTGTGAATACGCACACAGACGCAACCACTAAACCAATACCACTGCAAACAGTGTGTATCTACACCAACAGAGTGGGGAAATTTTACGTCACTCACTGGTGACAAGTGGAACAGTGTAATTTGGTTACTAGTATGGTCCCTTGGTTATATATTATCATAGTTAAAGGAACAAATTTGTTCTTTAATACTATGATATTATGTGCATTGGGTTAGTACGTTTTTGTATGATCTATCTTCTGTGTGTTAGTAACCTTAGGTGTGTTGCGTAGTGTTGCATACATAGAGCAACTAGAGAGAAAATACATATTACTATACTACTGGAACCTGTGTAACCACTTGAGATAGAAAATATGTTGTATACGGGCACGGTGTTTACTTTGTATTTGTGCGGTAAACTCTGTTTGTGTGAGTGGTGATAGCCGTCACGTGACCTTTGGTTCACATACATGTATGTGATGTGTGTGATACCACAACGCTACTTGTGCCGGTTCAACAATCAAATTTATTGTTGTTTGACTGACTTACACTGAGCGACGGGTACTGAGCAACTGACACCTAAGCAGCCTAAGATGCACATACTTCCACATAAGTGACTGCAGAAAAGAGACAGTTATATTCGTTCTATTTGTTCTGTGGTTGCATACGTATATAGTATAATATTATACATATGCATGTATGTAAGGCGGTGGTACAACAATCAAAACGTGATAAAAACAATTGAACTACACTCATCCACTGCTACATAATGAGTGGTTACTAAGTAGCCTAACTTGCTCAGAACCGCACACTGCAAATTTCATGATAGAGATAGTTGCGTCGCTTCTGATACTCCCTGGTCTGACGTTATTAAGCAAATACCAAAAATGAAGTCAAATTGGTGCACTACGTTTTCTATCTCTTTTCCTTTTTGTTATTTTTATATTAGAGTAATTTATATTAGAGTAAAAAACTTTAGTAATTTAATGCCTAATTTTCAAGGGGCCAAACTACTATATGATAGTTAGCATTCCGGCTGTCGCCAAAATATTACGTCAACATACCTGGCAGCGAGGCATCCCCCACTTTCTATAGCTATATACATATTTAGAGTTTGTGTTTGCATGTGTAGTACATATACAACAGTGATTCTTTTTAAATACACCCTGATCAGATAGAAATGCAATTATATTTCTATCTTTTTTTAAATACAAATTCAGAATATACAGGTTGATAACTATGACTTGCGATTTCGATATGCTTAGAATACAAATGTATACGATAATTGTTTGCAATACATTTTGGCGCAAAATATTTAACAATCGGTTAAAAACTTATACTTTTATAAAAAGATAAATGTATTTCGTATTAAAAATGCATTTCATATTTAATACATGAAACATCCTGTATACCAGGGGTGGCCAACTCAAATGATCTTGAGGGCCACTTTGGAAGCGCATTATAACTCCACGGGCCGCATATAAAATTATGTGTTCCCATATATTATGTATTTTTTTTAATACATTGATTTTCACGACCTTGGTCATTATAAAATAAATATATTTTGTATAAGTGTGATAAATCTCGCGGGCCGAAAAAAATTCAGGACGGGCCGCGGGTTGGCCACCCCTGCTGTATACAAATTATACATATATTCGTAGTACTGTGTTACAACTCTAAAAAAAGTAAATGTAATAAAATTTTACAATTTGGATTTATACTGACTTGAAAGACTGATTGACTGGCAAAAAATGAAACTTTACTTATATACAAGTTTGAATTTTCAGACGAATATAAAATTATTACGACGAAAATATTTTGATATTTGCTAAAATAAATTTAAATTTACCAAACATGAGCTAATTTATAGCGACAAATAAATTGCTGATTAATTTAAAATTTATTGTTGACCAGAAAATATCAGGAATCACACTGATCCTAAGAAAAAATTCGCATTGTATCTGCCCTGTGTTCCATAAATTTGTTTTCACGCTGTATAGCATAAAATACCCCTGTCGCAGCATCCTGCATAACATAGCGAATTTCCGTTTATAAAAATTAGTTTTTCTCGGAAACTAGTTGACATAGAATAATAGTTTAAAGAGCTTTTTTATGTAACTTTTTCTCCTCTTTTAAATGGTGTAAAAAAATTTGGCAAAAAATTTTGAATAAGTGGAAATTTTGGCAAAAAACTAATTTTTTGCAAGAACAAAAACCATGTTCCTGGCATCCGACGTGTCTGGCTGAAGAACTCATCCAAGATTTTTGGACTTCCAACGTTGTCACCAAATTTCGTAACCCTAGGACGTTTCGTTCGAGAGTTATCGTGCTGATACATAAATACATAAATACATATATACATATATATATATATATATATAAATTTTAGTGAATATTATTTTCGGTTTCTAGGGACCTCAAAACAAATTTCTGCCATAGTCCCGGGCTCAAGTCCCGTCATGAGACCTACTGTAATAGCTGAATTTCCATTCTGGAAATTCGCTAAAAAAAGTATTATTATCACAGGCTAACTTAAAAGATACTTAGCTTTTCTTCACTTATATATGTATTATAGTTTTATTTTACGTAAAAAGCCCTATGGTAAGTGATTGCATTCACGTAATTAGAATATATTTATTAAAAAACTAGGTAATATTTTATTGTTAAATTAAATACATAATACTGTATAATTAAATACCTAATACATATGACTTAAAATTTTTATAAGTTAATTAAAAACAAATTTTTAAATTATTGAATTAATAAAATATGTAAATAATGTACGTCATGTATCTTATTACAAAAAAGTAAAAATGTACGGTCAATTACATAAATTATGTACGATACGTACCATACGTACCATATGTAAAGAAAAATATCTGTATAGTTCACGTCATCGGAATTCGCAACCTTGTTTAAACTTTATGGCTAAGAAATAATAATTTTTGTCGATTAAATGGTAAGAGAATGGCCATATGTGTTTTAATCGTGGCAAATAAAATTACGTAACTTGATTTTGGTTTGCACTTCCCCTTACGTAGCCCAGTACTGCTTTCAGCATATCTTCCTCGACCAGGCTATGTATTATGGGGACATCCATTACGGTGAGATTTAATGAGATTTGGATATACCCCCTCCCCTTTATTTTAAAAACTTTTTTTTTTCTTTTTCTTTTTTTTACTCTTAAAATAAATAATTTTAATAATAGCCATGAGATTTTTTTAAGGAGACAAAATAAGCACATAAAATAATTTTTTTATTATCTGTAAACTAATTTATATTATTTGAGAGTTGACGTGAGATTATCGATTATGCCCCCTCCAGTTCAAATGAGATTTTGTCGCACCCCTCCCCCTCTCTATTTTAAGCTCACGTAATTAATGGCTGTCCCCTATATACTATATGGACGCTCTCTAAGACATGTAACATATGATTTAACTCAATTTACAGTTAAATTAAGCAAAGTATTATTCTGAACCGGGTTTGCGGTCAACTTAGTTTTTAACCTAATGCGCTGAATGTTCCTTTTGTTAGCTTTGTTATTTTTAAAAGATGGTTAATTAACATTATTAATATGATATGTTGTACACAAGCGCAGGATTTAACGTTTATTTTTTATTACAATTAATTAATAAATAAATTAATTTTTTTTGAAGTAAAGAAGCCTTTAATGTATGTTTTTAATATAATAAATAACAACATGACAGTTTCCAGTGTCCAAAGTGTATAATGATTGTACACGGAGGTATGTGGAGATGGCATGCAGTTGGTATTACAGAAATGAAGCCTACACACATATTCACACACATTAACACATATGTAAAATAAAACGAGATGCAGATATTTTATCAATGCCAACAACACACATACTACTAAAAAACTGACAGTTAGAGCACCAGTGCTTGGCTTAAAATCACCTAACAAAATGACTACTCCACCCCACCTCGTTGATACAGCAAAGATTCTTTTTATAATACACCCTGATTAGATAGAAATGCAATTATATTGCTATCTCTTTTTAAATACAAATTCAGAATATACAGGCTGATAACTATGACTTCCGATTTCTACATCAAGTTAGGCTGACCTTGAAATTCGATGTCAGCGATTTCAACGAAATTCACAGATTATAATCTACTGGTAGATAGTAATCGATTGCCACCTCAATTTTTCCCTGAGTGTTTTCGTTTTTTATACCGGGTTGTCTAAAAATTGCAAAAAAATTAGGAAAATATTCAAAATTTTTGTATTGCTTTCATTTTTTTAAATTTTTTAGTAGTAAAAACTATCCGATTCACTTGAAATTAATACTAAAGCTTAAGCATGGATGTAGCTAACGAGTGGCGAGGGAAAAATTCCGGAATCGTTTATACCGCGTGTTCCAGAACTAGTCACACCTGACCATATTTATGTTCAATTATCTCAAATGCGTATCCAGCGATTTCGTTTAAACTTGGTTCGTGTCTTATACAAGAACGGTACTACACGTCCATAAAATAAAATTCGTCGGCAATTCAATTTTACGGATATTATGGGATAAAAACCAATTACAGGGTGCTTAAATGTACGTATTCACGATTTTTTTTCAGTTTTAAATCAGTTTTTTATCTAACCCAAAGTTTTGACTGCTTATTTTTATATTTTAGTGTTATATCAAACCTTTTATAGCAGTAATATTAGCTGAGTAATCTCTCATAAGGGGAAACACCCAAAAACTCATAGTTTTAGATTTTGATGATTTTTATATTTTTATAATCTTACAAGTGTTGTGTATTTGTTACAGGCGTGTTGTGTAAGGGCTATTAGTTTTGCGATATTTGTTTGTTTCCGTAGAGTACATATGGGCAAAGTGACCCATGTGTAAACCACCAGAAACTATTTTTCTCATTTTTCTCCAAATTAGTTGCAAGAGGAAAGACGAAAATAACACTAAATAATAGCATGTTAAATAAGTAAGTAACGTACCTAAATTAGCTCACCTAAGCCTGATAGTTCAGAAGTAAATTTATTTTATATAGGTAAAAGTTCAATCGCCATTTTTGAAGAAGCCTATCAATCGATTTGGACGTTTTAAATTTCTACAGATAGTACTAGTCAAGTACTATCAAACAGTCAAAGAAAATCAATGGGGAGTCAACTTTGCCAGTTTTTACAGGCAAATTTTAAAATTTTTTCATGAAAAGTTGCCAAACAAAAACCTTATTTAACCGGTGAAAATGTTGTGTACAAAAAAAAAATCGGTGGAAATCATAGTTTAAATTGTGATTTGACATCAGGATTTTAGTTTTTATCTTCTCGCACCCCTATATTACAAATTTCATCCCCTAAAATTTAACCCCCAGCCACTCCTGTTGGTGCAAATTAAAAAAATTCTTGATCGTTCAATATCTCTAAAAAGAATTAGTGGTAGTCATGCTTTACATTTTTTCCCTATCTCTAGTCATTTTCAAAATAATGAGTATTTTATTCAATTTTGCCATAAAAGTTTTTAATTTTTGTTATAACATTTTTCCGAGATTCGTCCCCACTATTCATACTTCATAGTCTCATGACTTTCTATGAAAAAATTTTTGAAATTTTTCTATGAAATCTGGCAGAGTTGATCTCCCCTTGATTTTCTTTCACTGTTTGATAGTACTCGATCCATAGAAATTTAAAACATCCAAATCGATTTATAGGTTTCTTCAATAATGGCGATTGAACTTTTACATTATAAAATAAATTTACTTGTAAACTATCGGGTTTAGGTGAGCGAATTTAAGTAAGTCACTTACTTATTTAACATACTATTATTTAGTGTTATTTTCGTCTTTACTGTAATTGATTTGAAAAAAAACGAAATAGTTTTAGGTGGTTTACACATGGGTCACTTTGCCCATATGTGCTCTAAAGAAACAAACAGATATCGCAAAAATAATAGCCCAGCAGAGCTAAACAACACTTGTAGATTATAAAAATATAAAAATCATCAAAAACTAAAACTATGAGTTTGGGGTGTTTCCTCTTATAAGAGAATTGCCCAGCTTTAAAATGTATGAAATAAATTTACATACATTTTGACATTTTCACATTTGAGATTATTGCTCACCGCCAATGTGTTAACAATAAAGATGAGTGTATGAAAGCAAATGTGTAATTAAGAAAGTAACTGACCCCCGTCTCCAGTGTTGCTCAAACTGAACTTCTGCCTTATTCTAATTGTCTTAAACGATTTTCCATGAAGTAGTTCTAAAATTACTCAAATAGAACGATTATGTCGACACATCCACTAGTTAACTACCCTTGGACTTAATTTTACGAAATTGAGAAAAAACAGGTCAGTTAGATTTTTTATGTAGATTTGAAATCCACAAACAGAATTTTAATATATTGTATCTTTTACCCTCTCTTTACAAAATTAACCCCTAAATTTGAGCCCCCAACCACCCCTGTTAATATAATTTAAACAAATTTCATATCAATAGATAGCTTCTTAAAAAACAGCAATATTGCCAATTTAAACTTCTGCTCTATCTCTCACCATTATTGAGATATTTGGAAAATTACATTTTGAAGGGCGGTTTCATCCCCTTATTCCGTTTTACCGCCGCTAAAAAAAATACGTGTCCCTTATTTCTCGATGTTCTATATTAAAGAATAAACAAAATTGAATGGGTACACCCCCGTGACATTCTTCGTAAGTGCAGAAGATACAGCTAACAATAATAATATTAAAAATAATAATAATAATAATAATAAATTAATAAAAACAATTATAATAATAACAAAAATTAAATTTATTTATTTGAAATATTAAAATCTAATTTTAATTATTATAAAAATATAAAAATCATCAAAATTAAAAACTATGAGTTTCTGGGTGTTTCCCCTTATGAGAGAATTACCCAGCTAATATTACTGCTATAAATGGATTGATGTAACACAAAAATATAAAAATACGCATTCACAACTTTGGTTAGATAAAAAATTGATTTAAAATAAAAAAAAATCGTGAATACGTACATTTAAGCACCCTGTAATTGGTTTTTATCCCGTAATATCCGTAAATTTGAATTGCCCACAGATTTTATTTTATAGACGTGTAGTACCATTCTTGTATAAGACACGTACCAAGTTTAAACGAAATCGCGGGATACGCGTTTGAGATATCTGAACATAAATATGGTCAGGTGTGACTAGTTCTGGAACACGCGGTATAAACCATTTCGGAATTTTTCACTCGCCATTCGTTAGCTACATCCATGCTTAAGCCGCAGTATTAATTTCAAGTGAATCGGATAGTTTTTACTACTAAAAAATTTAAAAAAATGGAGGCAATACAAAATTTTTGAATTTTTTCCTAATTTTTTTTTGCAATTTTTGACAGCCCGGTATAAAGAACGAAAACACTCAGGGAAAAAATTTGGGTGGCAGTCGATTACTATCCAGCAGTAGATTATAACCTGTGAATTTCGTTGAAATCGCTGACATCGAATTTCAAGTTCAGCCTAACTTGATGTAAAATGACTCTGTGGTAATTGTTTGCAATACATTTTAGTGCAAAATATTTAATAATTAATTAAAAATTTATACTTTTATAAAAAATAAATGTATTTCGTATTAAAAATGCATTTCATATTTAATACATTAAACATTCTGTATTACAAATTATATATTCGTAGTACATGTTTAAATGAATAAAAAATATATTTCTTTCTTTCTTAAGAAGATTACGAAATATGTTTCTTTTTTTCTCGCACGTGTATTATAAAAAGAATCATTGCTGTAATGTATTTTAATTTTTTACCCTACACAAGAACACTAAGATTGGCTTTAAAAATGCCATTTACCCTTAATATTACGTTTTAAAATCAAACTATGTCGAAAGGCAGGCAATCAGTCAAATTTTATAAAAATAAATGATGTAGCAGCTATTTATAAATATAGTGTACATTCTCTACATTCCGTTGCACAGAGGACAGAGGTACAATACGTACCTCTCCATTACTGGAATCAGTGTAACCAGTAAGAGATAGAAAATATGTTATATATGTGCACGGTGTTTACTTTGTATTGGCGCGCTACACTGTGTATGTGTGAGTAACCGAAATAGAGGTGGCAGTCACGTGACCCTTCTTCGCATACATATGTGTGATACCCAAACGCTGCGTGTGGGGGTTCTACAGTGCAATCAAATCCATTGTTGTTTGACTGACCTACACTGGGTGAATGCCAGTGAGGCACTGACTACCTACGAGCCTAAGGTACACAAAAATGCACACTGCAGATTTCATGATAGAGATAGTTGCTGTGTCTCCATTACTCCAAGTTCCATTGAATGAAACGGGGAGAATAACCTTTCCAAGAAATATTGTTCCTCCATCAAAAGTCAGTAATAAGCTATATATAAATTGATACTTAGTTCTTCGTTCACCTAAGAAAAAATCGCCTCATTAACTTTTTAAATAATTAAGACGAGTTAACTCGTCATGAAATATGGTGACTCAAAATGCTTTAATATGTATGTATCCAGTAATACAAGTGCCGCCATCTGTGACAGATTTGTTAAAATACGATAAAGTTGTAAGTAATGTTCAATTTTACCAACATAGCTTAGTATAACTTTTTAATTGTTTGATGTTGGCATCTCTGATTTCCTTTCTTTTTTGTAACTTTATCTATTATACTTGTCACTGGCAATAAAAGGTTCGGCATTTTGAGACAAATAATTTTCTCTATGATTTAAATAAAAATGTTAAAACTGGTTAATCTACAGAAGCATAAAAATAAGTACGGAGGTCAAAAAAAGACAATGCATATTTTTAAATGATATTTTTACTATTATTTATTTTTGAAACGTTCAAAATTCAATATACACTGAGAAAAAGGTATTATCAAAATAAGCTACATATAAGTTAATCGTATTAAATGGTTTAGTCTTTAGTCACATACGCCGACTTCTAGGGAAATCGTTTCACCCTTTTGTAACCAAGGTTTTTTCTCATTGTAACCTAAAGTTTACATGAATAACTAAAATTAAATAATATATTAAATATGTATTATCAACTTGTAAATATTTTCATTCTCATTTTCGTTCAAAAACTAGCAGAAAACTCAATTTATTAAGAAATTTCTGTTATCCATTTAATTCGATTAATCGTCATAGTCTCAACGGTGACGATTAATCGAAGTTCTACTGTACTTATATTTGCCATTTATTTAATTACTTATTTGATATAGGTAGTTGACAAGAGCCATTTGATTTGTCAGTTTTTGCGAAATGAGCGCTGTGATCATTTGCGTTACCCTCATCCTGTGGTTTGTATTCAGCGGAAAACTATTTTAATTATTCTTTATAAATATTAAGGAGTTAGGTAGTAGTCATTATAGAAAAATACTCTCGAATTGCAAACGGTCAAATTGGCGACTCCAAAATATTGACTTTGTCTTTACTGGCTAAATACAGACTAGAAGAGAAGGTATAAATAAGAGGGGTTATTGTCAATGGTACGAAAAGTTTAAGATATAAAACGCATTAAAATATTACAAATATCAATATCACAAGCACCGACATCCATTTTTTGTCACTTTTACATATTATAAATCTCAATTCAAAATAAAATTGATCTGACAACCTTTTGTTTATGTTTTTATATAATCCGCGATTACAGTGCGATTACAAAAACTCCAACATAAACAATTGATAAGAGTGTGACAACAAGATATTAAAGGTATAGTGTATCTTTGTTTATTCCCGACTCAGAGTTAACACTCCTTTAACAAATATATCTTGTCATTTATTAGATAAAAACAAAATATACATTAGAAATACAAATGACTGCTGTCATCTTTTTCTTTAATGACTATTTAACTTTTTAAAAGACTTTTTAAGTTGTCTTTCTATGTATCTCTATGTTCTCATTTTAGTAACAATAATTATAGTGTTCTAGGTCAAATTAACTAAAACTGGTTTGACGTTATTAAAAAATGAAGCAAATCAGACCGTACAATTATAAGTTTCTATAGTTACTTTAATATAAAGATAACAAAAAGGGAAGGAGATAAATAACTAGGTTCGTCTAATTTTGCTTCATTTGTCGCATTTGCTTGATAAGCTCAGATTAATTTGACCTATACGTACTATCCACATGCGTCATATACTGTAGATTCATAGATTGGTTCTGACCGTTCAGAGTTCAATTCTATTTGTTATGTATCCTTTTTTATTGTATTAATACAATACCAATACAACATAATGTAACAAAGATAGGAAAAATGTTTGGTGGGCCAAAATTAATCGTCATCATTACGTCATCTATACGTATATTGCTACCAGTGATTGTACATTGGTACATTTCATACCTTCTTTTGTACATTGCTACATTTCATACCTTTATTTGGCTATTTCTTGCAAACTCCGGTGACGTGAACTGTACACATACAGGATAGATATGTATTTTAGAAAATACATGTCATACATATTATATATTATGTATTCAGTGAATCAAATTCGCCAGCTGATTTTGACAATGTGTTGTTGGCGCATTGCTAGTGCGCAAGAATATTAATCGACGTCAGAGGTACGTCATCGTTGCTAGGCGAATATCATGCCTGAGAGAATCAAATGGATAGAGAGAAAGTGAGAGAGACTAATAATGGCTGCAAGTTGTTGTGGAACTAAAAAGCAAAAATTAAATAATTCTACAAGTGTTCCTTCACCGCATAATGGTTTGACAGCGATGGTTAACGGGCACAAAAATGGAATGGTGGCATTGCCAGAAATGTGTTTTTTTTGTTTCGATGTGTTGTATTGTCAACTTCATAGCCTTGACCCACCAAAAACACCTAACTTTTGTAACGATGCATAGTAAGTAAATTATACCCTTTGTTCTCTGATTGGAAATAATGAAAAAATTTGCCATCAATACTAAAACATTTGCGGTGAAAAATTTTCTAATTTTTCCCGGAAATATTAACTAGGACAGAAATTGTTCTGTCCTAACATTTAAAAAAACGGTAAGAAACTTGCAAAAATGTACGTATTTTTTTATACTTTTTTAATCAATTTGAAAAAAGCAATGGATATAAGCTTGTTTATTTTGTAGTCCATTGTTTGTAACATGGGAGATCGGAAAAGGTCGTCGGCTACGTGGCTGTATTGGTACATTTAATGCCATGAATCTCCAGTCAGGTCTACGTGAATATGCAATCACTAGTGCCTTCAAAGATTCTCGTTTTAGTCCTATTACTAGAGATGAGTTTAATAAACTAAGTGTTTCTGTGTCTATTTTAAGACACTTTGAAGATGCTTCGGATTATCTAGACTGGGAAGTTGGTACGCACGGAATTCGTATTGAATTCTACAATGAGAAAGGAAATAAAAGAACAGCTACCTATTTACCAGAAGTCGCTCCCGAACAAGGTTAGTTTTAATTTTAATTCATTCGTTTTTTTATTTTTATTTTTTAGAAAAATTCATTTTTGTCTTTGTTATCATTTAGAACACTGATATGACTTTTTAAAGAACAATGTACAAATAATACCAACAACAGTAATTAAATAGACTTTCTAATTTTCGCTTAAAACAATTCTTTTTTGATTTAAAACTAATTTCTCATCCATATTCTTTTTTATTGTTATATTTCCTTCATAAAAAAATTCATCAAATTTGTTGAAAAGTTATTGAAATTTATGAAGGTCATCGCCAATGTTATATTTAAAATAAATATTATGTATGCAATATGTCCAATATGTAGTTTACAATTAACAAAAAAAATTCCAATTAGTAAGCACATTTTCTTAAGAGTCGTACCAACATCGTAAATTTTTCACTGCTTTGTAACAAAAAATGTAACTAGCACTTAATGTACTTTTAATTTGTACATTTATAAATACATATTTTTAAACTCCGGTTAAAACCGTAATTTAAAAAAAAATAATAATAAAAATAAAAATTTTAAACTTTATTCTAATTAAAAAAAATTATTTTGTAAAATTTCCATTAAGGGGGAACACCTAGTTATAGACTAAAAAAATAAGGATAAGAAAAATAAAGATATAAATTTGTGTAAAATTTTTTTCTTAAAATATGACGAAGTTGAAGAGGCAAGTTAATGAAGGTGATATGTGACATTTTTTTCAAAAAGTCATATTTTGTAAAATTTAGAAATATTTATAAAAATTTGATTTTAATACGTTCAATAGTTTCATGAAAATTCAATAATAGATATATCGCACTCCCGCTCAAAGGTATAAAATTAATGAAAAATGTCACATATTACTTTCATTCACTTGGTCCTTCAATTATACGTTCAGAAACATATTTTTTATGAAATAGTAACTAATGAATAAGATGACTCGGAAACGATTATACCGATGCGATCATCAAAATTTGTTGTCTCACAAGAAATAAAATATGTTAATCAGAACCAATAGACTAGAATAAAAAATGGGCTTCCACTGAAAAAATATTGTCAAATAATTTCAAAATGTTTGGGGTCACCAGTTTGTGGTTAATGTTGTAAATATATATTATTATATATCCAACACTCACAACTATTGCCAATAATAAATACAACGATAATTCGCTTTTATATATTTATTATAACAAATTTACAAAAATATGTTTTAACAGAAAATAATGTACGCCCGTCTATCAACTTGTTCGCACACCTTATATCCCTCCAAAATTGTAATATTATATGAAGCACATATAAAGTTACTGAAGTTACTCCTGTATAGATAGGAAGTATCTCGTTCGTGATTAATAACGAGTGTGTTAGTAGCATATAATTATGTAATATACAGTTAGTAGAGATATATGGAATTATTCCGGGTGATATTCTATGGTTGAGTTGGTTTAGTAGGCATCTGTAACGTGGCGCTAGATTCGTGTTTATGCGAACTTGACTCACTGCGAACTTGATCGACATTTGAAGATAATCGATACAGTAGTTTTTGAAATATCTTGTTCATCAGTTACCATCTGATAAAAATTATGCTTTTGAACAAATAGTTGTTATTATTTGTTACTTTTTAATAAAAATTTGGCTACAAGTAGTTAGAAAATATATGTACTATTTTCAAATGAATAAATGGTTAAAAATAAAAAAATAAAAGTTAATAGTTAGCCCAAAAAAATTACAAAAACTTTATTTTTCTGTTTTACAACTGGGTATTTCCCCTTAATGATTATTTGTAGCTATTTAAATTGGCACATAATACTTAACTGATAAAATAAATGGCACCAATTTTCAATCTTTATTTATTTATTTATTTATTTATTTTTTTGATAGTTTTGTAATTCTTGAAAAATTTATTAGTAAATTTTGCACCTACGGTAATTTTGAGTTTAAGTAACATCTAACATTTATTTTTATCTTGTAATTTTTGTTTGGTGACTAAACATTTTTAAGTGACAAAAAAAGATAACACCAATTACTTAAGTCAGATTGAGGAATATGAATTTACTCTTTTATTTGTAGATTCTGATGAGACAGAGAACTGCAGTTTGCCAAACTGAACAGTCTGAAAATTGTTACAAGAATTGAGAACCTAACTTTGTAATTTTCAGTAGCTAATAGTCTATGATGAAGTTTCTATGATATATGTAAGGCTTAAACTAGTCATTTAATTTAAACTTTTTGAAGAATTTTTTTCGTTTGTTTGTCCGTTATCGTTTAGTTAATTTTGGGTCATTAGGTTTCATTGTCAGTGTATTTATAATAAGTACACAAAATGTAGAATCAATTTTAGAAATGTAATTTTCTAAAACAAAATACATATAGGGCGCATGATTACTTTAGTACTTATTACTAATTATGATATTGTTCATATCTCTTATAAGTTCGAAATCGAGATTCCAGCATCGTGGACGGATATCAAGCGTGCTACTTCAATGAATGAATGAAGCCGATAGACAATACCGTGTTATTGATTGTGATATTTCTTTAATATGAATGTCCTTCGCTTTATAAATATAGAAATAAATAAGAATAACGGATGATTTATATCATACAAGTAGGTTTAATAGCATTTGTGTCTTATTCCGGATATAAAAACAGCTTGCATAATTCTGGACAGCCTAACATGACAGTAAAATTTGATCGTATCAAATTTGAGTATGTTTAACGAATAATAAAATAATTTATTTTTATGTACTTAAAATAAATTTAGAATTCGTCTGTCGTGTTGGTCTGTGTTTGGAAAAAGTTTAATTTTATTTTTCAGTTCTTTTAACATTATTTTTTCTCTTTTTTCTTGAAACAATCAATAATAATATTAATGTGCTTAATTTTCACTGATATTATGAGTACACAAATATAAAAATTTCGTTTTATTTCTGTTTTATTTTCATGTAAAAATTATTATTTATACTTAATATTATGAAAGTACAAAATCTTGTATTACTTATTAGTTATGATCGGTGCAAGACATATCGGTTCCTTTTGTCCTTTCCTATCCATAACGTTAACAGTATTTTATTATATATAATATTAATTCAACTATTATATTGGATGTAATTATTGTTCTCCCCTTAAAATATTTGAGAAGTATTTTATTATGTTATATAGTCAAACGATTTTGAAATGACAGACATTCCTTCGTTGGCGCAAGTGGAGTGGGTAAAATAAATCAACTCAATGGCCTGTTATGGTTCATAAGACACATCTTACCTTAAAAATGACTTTGACTGATTCATTTTAAAATACATTCTTGCACATCACTCAGTTCATTTTCTGTCGGGTGTAACTTCTTCTTTTATTTCGAAAAGAGAATGATATTTAGGTCTCGCGGTCAACATCAACCACAAAATTTAATAGATTTGGTACATTAAGCTGGCCGTTTTTTTTTTACCGTTCTCAAGCTACGTTTTTGAAAAATCTTTTTTTTTTCTTTCATTCTTTTACGATGAAAATTGTGTGTCAAAAATCAATTTTTTGACATTCTTATGACTTTTTTCTTATTTTTGTTACTTCATTGACTAGTAAATATCATTAAAATACAAAAGAATTGTTTCTTTTTTAAAAAATTTATTTTAAACAAATATTATCGATTCTAGAATATTTGCCAGTTAAGGGTGATACGTTTTATATTTATAGAAGGTGCATATTCTTCTGCTAATACACATAGAAATGAAATTATATTTTTTTCTTTTTTTAACTAAAAATTTTGAAACATAATACAGGATGATAACTCTGATTTGCGAATTCTATGTGTACATATATATGTATAATACAAATAATATGTATTTTTGTAATACATTTTAATGTAAAATATTATTTTCTTTATTGTACCGATATTAGCAAAATAATAGTTTCTGTATTAAAGTTGTTTGGAAATAAACCTTAAAATTTCAAAATGACTGGATTAATTTTTTATATAAAACCAAGTTTCTAATAATTACTTATTTTTTGACTGTTTAAAACTCTAAACTAGGCTTCTAAACTAGTGAGTGATAAAATAATGAAATAGTGTTAGCTTTACAAATAGAAAAGTACAAAGAGAACATATGACTTGCTCTGGTTATAATTAGTTATTACTGTCACTTGTTTTATTAATATCTTTCCTCTTCCAAAATTAGAAAGTATTTTAATGCGAGATTCAGTACTTTCAATTAATTATGTATTAATTTTGATTAATTGATATTATTTGAATATTTGTAGGATGGGATCAG
This sequence comes from Brachynemurus nebulosus, assembly GCA_035578155.1. Taxonomy (NCBI): domain Eukaryota; kingdom Metazoa; phylum Arthropoda; class Insecta; order Neuroptera; family Myrmeleontidae; genus Brachynemurus; species Brachynemurus nebulosus. The sequence goes on along the minus strand of JAPWDM010000001.1, from coordinate 47,064,222 downwards.
ATTCAAACGATTGATTCGTTACTACGGAAAGGTGGATATAAAGCAGCCATTTCAAACGAAATGCGTCGTAGTATTAAATTGACTCGTTATCAGAGTGAAAAAGTTTCAGTTACTTACAACGAATACATGAACCATTGGAACAGTCAGCGTTGCTAGCAACGAATGTGGGGGCCAGCAAATGGGCAGCCCCCACAAACGTTCCATTCTCAACCACACAGCGCAAGTGTTCAGCCATCACCAGCCCCACCCGCCGTTACAGTAGGCGGCAATTCATTTCATCATAATTCACAAATGTATGCCACCTACAGACCACAAATAGTGCCACAAACGAGAATGATGAATTCATTCTACTCATCCATGCCTGTGCCACTTCCACAAGCGATCCACTGGTGGGACACGACGTCGATGCCATCCACGTCAACTCTGCCGGTCCGTTCGCCGATACAGAGTGGCAGTTATCCACCGCCACCGCAGCCAGTCCATTATCGTAAGCGTAAGTGACAAAGACGTGCAATCGCAAATGTATGCCTGTAAACAGTGTTTTCAAGTTTTAAAAACTCGCTCGCTCGTTTTACTCGGCGGCTACATCAATGAGCTATGACTGTGATCATAATTTAAAACTAATTAAATCAATTTAAACAGTAATGGTGGCTCAGTATATAAAACGCTCATCTATAACAAATCTCTATCGAGCAGTTTCTAAAATACATATAGAGGTACTAACTAAATCATACATACATACATAGTACATACACAACTTGTGTCTCAACTATTTCAGTGATGTTCAACCCGTGGCTTTTGAATTTGGCTATTTTCACAGCAAAAATGAAAATTTCATCAAACTCATCAGTTTTGCAGTCATTAATTTAAAAAATACAAAAAGATTGGACTTGCATGTTACACACGTATATCAAATTTTTGAAAAACTCCAAATATCGTAATTTTGACAAGAGAAACATGGAATTTGAAGTTACTTATAGGTTTTTGATATTGCTTTTTGCATTTTTGACAAAATTAGAAGACAACTGTGAAGATAAGTGAAAAATAATTTGAGTTGATCAATTTTTAAGCAACAATGGAAAGTTTACAGTTAAATTATCCAAATTTCATTTTTTGTAGCCAGTAATCTAAAACAAAAAAACAAAAAAACAACAACATTGAATTTGATGACATATTCTATACTATATTTTTTGAAGCTCTAAAAACCGTTATTTTTTTGTTAGAAATACAAAATTTGAAGCTACTTATTAGTTTTTCGTACTGTTTTTATTTCTTATTTTTGACGAAATAAGAATTGTTAAAACAATAGAAAAATCATGTCCAAAAAATAAGGTAATAAGACCACCAGAATTTTTGTGAAAGATGTATGTTCGTCCTAAAGATAAAGATTAACTTTTGAATAAGCAAAAAAAAGTGGGCGAAGAGCATTTAGCTATACGTTGAGTTTGATGAACCTGATTTATATAAGGGAGTAGATCGCTGATTAAATCATATATAAATATAGCTCACATAGTAAAAAAGGTTGAACACCATTGAATTATTTCATTTATTTCATATTTTCGTTCTTTAACCGTTTTAAAATTTTTATTTGATTTCATTGAATTCATTAGAATTACTTTTAAAAAAAATTAGTTATAAAATTAGATACTCAGTTAAGGCATAATAATATTAATTCCACGTGTAAAGTATATAAAATTGGTGCCTCCTGGTAGTATTTTTGTACTTTGACAAGGCATGGCTTTTTAATAAGAATACATTTTCAAATAAGTTGTACGAGGTCGCCATTAGTTACGTCTGTAGAGACAATTTTAATACATGGTATTGAAGACAAATACGCAACTAGATATGACATTACAATGTAATGTTTTCTTTTTTAATATTAATTAAGATTTAACAGTTAAATGTATAACATTATTATTGTTAACAATATTTTGGAATGTTAGAGTTTAGTTCGTTTTAACGTCAGATAACTTACAAAATTTTCATTATATTAGAAAATGTTATTTGAAAATTAATAAAATATTTTCAGAATAATCACTTGGGATTTTGGTTACACTATCTTTAATTTTTTAAGCAATTCAGTTTGATTATATGGCCAAGATTTCATAGGATAAATAAACGCACATAAGCGACATAAACAAATTAACATAGATTACATAGAGCAATTTTAATTTTAACACGAAATCTAAGATTTAGAATCATCCTTGAGCTGGGGTTTGTATCCATTTATCCCGTTGATATTTGAGGTGTCAAAACAATGAAATTCTAAGAGTATTAATTTTCTAAAAGGATTATATTATACCCCCGTTTTCACTGTTGGCACAGTTGCCTGCGCGCGCAATTTAACTAAGCGAGTGTTGACTATGTAAGCATGCAATCAACGCAACTGAAGTCAACAAAAAGATGCAGACTAGTACAACCATTGAGGAGATAATCGAATAGAGAGAATACTGTGTATTACAAATACATTAAGAAATTGAAGCAAAAAAATTGATTGATATGATTGCTTTAATAGCGATCAAACCATTAATTTAATGGTTTATCTAATATTTATAAACCAGTGTCCGTGGTTACAAGTTCGGTTTAATAAAATGGAGTCATACTTCACAATTTAATGCCTGTGGTATCTCTAGGAAACATAATACCGTAGACCGGGATGAATAGGCACGAATTCAGACTTCACACCGTATTTTATTTGTATTTATTTTATGAGTACCTAATCTTTGATATATTAAAAATGTATACGAGGATGGTCACTTTATCACAGTATCCAAAAAATTTTGAAAATATCGGTGATTTTTGAAAAAATGACAAAAATCATATAATTTCTTCTCTATGAAAAATTGGGGTCAAAAGAGACGATAAAAGAGTGAATGGGCACAACCCATAAGGCCGACCAAAATTGAAATTTAAATATAACATAATTTCGAATTTTTTGTATTTGTACATTCAAAAAAGAAATAATAATTGATGATTTTCTGTAGAAATAAACGTAGAATCTAAAATAAAGTTTATAAAGCATATAAATGTTATATCAATGTGCTTATAAGAATATTGAATGACTTGATAACCTTGAAGGTGCTCTCTTCTATGTTCCAATACATGCTTCATCCGTCCCTAATCACCCCACATTCGTCCCTTTATACTTTTATATAACGTCCCTATTAACCTATACAGTGTCCCTATTCACACCTTTTACCGTCCCTATTAACTTCCAACTTAGCCCAAACCTCAAGTCCTCATTATTTCCTCTTAAAAAAATAAAAACAACTAAAAGTTTGCATCCTTCTTTTTCCAGATATGTTCCAAAATAATTAAATTTTCGATTAAACAACAATTTATTCATAAGAACACCGAAATAAATAATTTTAAGGTAAAGTTTTAAGGAACAAAAAATAGCACTGTTTGAAGACGTCAATCTAAACTCAATTTTTAATATTTTTTATTCAACTTCAAGCTTAGTCACTATTGTTACCTTAAGAATAATGATTATACTATAATTTAAGTAAGATATATGTTCACATTTACATTTAGTATTTTAAAATTAAGTTCATGAATCACATTTTTCGTTTCGTCCCTATTCACCCGCCTGTCCCGATTGATCCCACCCTACGGTATGTTAATATGTTCGATTTAGTACTCAGTGAGTACAATGAACAACATGCGTAGCACAGTCATAGACATAGATAAAGTACACCAGAATTTTATTTCTAGGTAGCCAACTTCAATACATTTTTTTGACCCTCTATTACCTCTCTATGGCACTGAGAACTGGGGCAGCGGGTATAGATGTCACCGTTGTCGTAATCATCATGCGTAGTGCACTTAAAAAGAACAAAGATGTAACTACAATAATTTTAAATTATCTTTAGCCTTATCCGATAATGTAGATTACTACTAGTAAGATAATCCATTACAATTCTCCTAATTGAATTTTATTTTGATCAGTTTTTCAAGTTTAAAACTCATACAAAATTATAAACTCATGTATTTATTTAAAATTACTAAAGTAAATTTATTTGTATTCAAAATTATACATTATTCAAATACTTCGTAAATGAATATTATCACTATCACTGATTCTAATTTCTGACAGGTGTGCTCCATTTTTTTGCAACAGATAAAATGTATTCTGATTTTCTAATTAATTTACTGTGATAATAAAATAAGCAATTATTTTCAAATGAAAATAAACTAATAAATGTTAATTATATATACCTCAAATAATAATTAAGTAAAATTATAAAATTTCATATTGAACTCAAAAAATAGACGAATTTCTCATAAATAATTCGAAAAAAATGAAAATTTTCTGGTAGAATTTTTTTTGTAATTGTTACTATAGAAATGTTACAAATTATAAACTTAGAAGAAAAATAGTAGAATAAGTTCTATGAACAGTAAATTCTACAGATATACAGATATAGGCTAGTAGCACTGTTTACAATTATCATTTTTTTAAATATGTTGTGCAGTGCTACTGCGCTGCTCTATGAACTCAGCGCCAAAATAACCACTTGCTAAAAAAAAATCCTATAATTTAAGTGAGTGCTCTTCTATATATGTATATATAGTGTTATTCTCTTTGGTCATAGACAATCGTAATATACTGTAGTTATATCTTATATATGGGTCGGTCTACAGAATACATGTATAATTAGTTTCATACGAATGTGGACAAGTCTTGTAGCTCATTTTAAAGTTATTTAGTATTGTAAAACAGACCATGGCAAATTAAACTATAGTAACAAATTTAAATGATTAATGTTAATTTATCTTTTAATCACCGTGAAAATATTAATTAAATTAGTTTATTTAAAGCTTAAAGTATAAATATTAAATAACTTAAAAAGTGTCAAATTTTTTTTTGAAAATAAGAGTACAACACGGAACGCACTACACACACGAAAATACTTGAAAACTAACCTCAATCGTTCAAGCTTGCAGATCATGTGTATATTTGCTTGCGCATATAAAAATAGTGAACAGAAGGCATTTTGCATACAAAAAAATGAACATATGGTATGCGTCAATGCAGGTAACTGTGTGAATAATGAAAACCCCCTACTTTTTTTCAAATAGTTTCGAAAATAATTATTTTTTGAACTAGCCCTGTAAAATTTTGTTCATTTTTGTAGAGACGAATAAACAGTTGATATCAGATAATTGTACTATTAGTATTCAAATATGAAAGTCATATTTTAAGTTAACTGTGACAATAATATTTTCGAATAAAATCATTGGTGATCTATCTACTTATCCAGTAAAACATCACTTTCTGTACGTGTTATGTAAATAGCTATTACGAGTAAAATTTTATTACTGATTAAATGACTTATTATTCAAAAACTTAAACATTTCCTGTAAATTTTTGACAAAAATATCCAAAATGGGGGTCATGCTCCTTTTCCTGAAACGTGCTTTAGAAGATACCATTAGCGGTATCAGAAATACCTTTGGCAAGAATGAGTATTTTTAAAGTAATTTCATAATTTAAAAAATAAATAAATAAAGGAAACAAAAGAAATCACAATTTCTTAACCAATATTGGGGCGACAATAATTAGACTTTCTTGAAAATTAATAGTTTCTTAAATTTTTAACGCATCTTCCACTGTAAAATTAAAAAAGTAGAATATAAAAAATCATTAATTTGAAATCAATCGTTTTAAAAATATTTATAAATCTGGACCTGGATTTTTTAAATTTTCTTTCACTTTTTTATTTCTCAATACAGGCATCCCCCGAAGAACACGGTACTCGAAGAACACGGGTACCCTTCCCCCGAATTACACGGTTTCAAACAACACGATTTTTAAGTACATATTATATATCTGATATAAAGTTACATCAGTCCTCAATGTACACGAATATGTATATTACATGTGGATTCGATTTACACGAATAAAAATCGTGGTAATTGAATCTGTCATTATAAAAGAAAAATGCTGGAAATAAAAACTACTAAAATTTTTGAGAATTTTATAATAGAAATGATAAAGAATATGTAAAAATTTACATATTTAAATTTTGAAAATGTTATTTTCGACACCGATAATTTTCGATAACGAAAAGTAGGTTTTGACAGTCTCAATATGTTCGGAATACCCATAACTTGCTTCGCTTAAGCCTTCAAAAATTTCGTTATTTTTCGCTACGACGCACTGTTTACGAAATATTTACGATCACAAGTTTACGTCTACGATTACAAGTTTACGAGATATTTACGATCAAAAGTTTACGTCTACGTAAGACGTAAACTTGTGATCGTAAATATTTCGTAAACGGTGCGTCGTAGCGAAAAAATAACGAATTTTTTTTTTTTATTTTCACACTTGTAATAAAAAATGCCTATCTTTTGGTGGTCTCGAACTACACGGTTTCAAAGAACACTGAACCAATTAATCGTGTTCTTCGGGGGATTGCTGTAATTTTATAAGATATTCTCAACAGATAGTACTATCAAAAAGCTATTAATTGAAAAATATTTTATTTTTTAATTTGTAAAGGCATATAACCCCTTAATACCAAAATCTCAAGAAATTGTAGCAGGTTTTAAAATATTTTTTGATACATTCATTTGAATTATACTTAAATACATAGTTGTTACTCTACTTATATAAATTCATATTTAGACACAGTGGGAGTATTGCAAACTGTTGTGCAATATTTTGTACACAATTTTAGTTACAATATACGAAACAGATTTCAGTTGAATGTAATCAGAAAATATCTGATTTCATAATTAGTATGAATTTAATTGTATAAACGAATTGCTTTCTTGTGGTTATTGTGAATTTGTTTTATTTTGTTTTAACTAGACTTACATGCAAGTAGAGTGCAAAAATAATGAACTTAGTGTGTCTCCTTGCGAAACCCCTTTTTCTCTGCTGTATTCTGGCATATTATCTTCAAATGTTCTAATTTCAATTGTTATTTTACTTGCATGTAGGTATAAATACACATTTTTTTTTTTTTTTATACGAATAAATGTGAATACAGTGATGGATGAAGCAATTGTGACAATTTGTAAACATTTTTACCAATTACAGCAATATTTTTGTTAATAATATATATATTAATTTGACAACAAAAGTAGGCTTTCTATTTGATTATTCCATTTTTTCTCGATTCTTTATTTTTATCTTAGTCTTCCGATAGTTGAAATGTGTTTGGGACCACTAGAAGGGAGTGTTACACAAACTGGAAGGTCCTAGAAATATTTGTTTGTTTAGTAACCCTAAACATCTAGAGTTTTAAGACTTAGAACATATCTTTTATTGTAACTCCCTTCATATTAACCTTAAGTATTAAATTTAAAAAAAAAAAGAAAAAATTCGCAGGGGCACGGTAAAACTATTTCATGTTACAATTATCGGGAAGGCATGAAAATTTTCAGAAACGGGCGTTGGGACGGGATAATTTCTATTAGTTTGAATTAAAAAAAAAAAATTAAATGCTCAAAATCGTTGAAAACTTGTTCGCACTGAGTAACAAGTAATAAGTAATAAGTAGGTTAAATAGAAATGATTACTTGTTACACAGAGTTCTTTATAAAAATCTAACTCGTTCAGACGGGAGTGTGAAGTAATAAGTAGTAAGTAGAATGTATAAGTAAGTTTTTGTATACATACATACTATTTACTACTTCGGTGTGAACGAGGTAGTAAAGCCTATAAAAGTATATTCCTTAACAAGTTATCACTTATTACTAACTCAGAATGAGCAAGCTATTAGAGTTAAATAACTAAATAAAAGCTTACAATTAAACTAAACGAATTCTTCAAAAATACATTTTTGAATTTATTTTTTATTTTGATAATCATGTTTTAGAATAATTAAGTAGTAAGCAATAGAAATTTGATTCATTTTAGAATTAGTAAGTGAAGATAGGCGCATAATGAATACATACGTATATTTTGATGTAAATTCATAATTATTGCATGTCTTAAAAAATTGGCCATTTAATCACATTTTTGTACTTATGCGCCAAAATAACAATTTTTTTTTTACTATTAAATTTAAAAATGATTAGAAAAGACAATATACATATATATGTTATTAATAAGAATTAACATTGTAATTATTTCAAATATTGTGTGCATTTTTTTAATGGAAAATTATTGTAGCTTGAATTTAATTATGAAATAAAAATTATACAGAGGCATTATTATAAAAAGTTGTAATCTATGATTGAAATTAATATTTAGAATTTTGTCAATATTAATCTGTTCGAAAATATATACTTTTGGATTCAACAAAAAATTATGATTTCATGATGAATAAAATTGATTTAAAATGATATTTGAAAATGGCAAACTGTGTTTTATTTATTTTATACTTTTAATATTTCTTTCCGTTAAACAAATATTTTTGTAATAAAGCTTTTCAAAAAACTATTAACACGTTGATGGTAACGAGAGATTGTAACGAAACGTCCGAACGCAGATGCTACGAACGTTCCTTCCAACGTTCGATCGAACGTTTGAGGCAATTAAGTTCGATAGTTGGTGCGACGAATGTATCTGCTACACGGTGAATCGAATGTTTGATCCAATACGAATGATGATGTGTTGGTACTGGCTGTTATCTGTCTGTTGTTATCTCTAACGTTATACACTGATGTTGTCTCTCTTCACATGAACGAGTCGTGCAGCTGCTGAGTCGAACCAACCAACCGACATCGAACGGGGCACGACCAAATGCGAACGTTTGACGCTCGACATTGGACACTCGTAGGTTCGAACAACGGCTACACGATGCTATGAACCATCCAACGTCGAATGTTGGAAGGTGTTCGTAGCATCGTGTAGCAGCGGCTTTACACGCATACATTGATACGAGATTTATGTTGTAACATGTTGTGCGTTTGTAGTGGAGGGAAATTAGGTCATTTGTGACGTAAGCTGTTGTCCACATTGAGAAAGCTAGTATAGAGATACGTAGTTGGAATATGTAATATGTGGTTATAACAATAATTGGTGTATTAGTAGTAAAAATAGTGTATCAATGGGATGTTTCGTCATAATCTCTCGTGACCGTCAACGTGTGAAACATACATATTTATTATTAAAAAGTTTTATTGCCCTTACTTTTAATCAGTTGGTCGAACTGCATCTGTAATAATGTAGTGATATGTAAACAATGAAGTAATGGGAACTGGTGTTATCTATACGAGAAAATATACAGTATTATATTTTTTTAGTTTAGAAATGACGTCAATATCATCTCTTCAATTTATGACGCTAGCTGTCCTTTAAAAAAATTATACGATACTGATCCTTAAAATAGTATAGTATATTTTTTTAGTTTAGAAATGACGTCACTATCGTCACTTTTCAATTTATGATGCTAGCTGTCCTTTAAAAAAATTAAACGATACTGATCCTTAAAATAGTACATAAATTTATTTTCATTTTTTGGTTTTGTCACTTATGTCAATTGACAAATTATGTAGGTGACGCAAAGATTACGCGAGCGCTCCTGGTTCTTTAAATTAGAAGCTGTATAAAGTAAAAATGTTTGTATACGTCTAATACGGTACTTGACTGTATTTAAAATTTGTGTCAAATGTTAAATAATTCTATGCATTATCATTACATATGTCCAATTTTAATGATGAAACATAAAAAAATTTGATAACTATTTAAAAATTATATTTTGAAAATCGCCATTTTCCAACAAATATTCAAATTAGTGAAAACGCGCCATTTCTTGAAAATGACGTAATATTTTGTAGCCAGATACAGTGTAAACTCTATATAGTGAACTTCTATTTAACGAAAAACTCCTTAAAACGTAGAAATTGCTAAGGTTTGTTTGGTTTACATTATCATCCGTATATTGAAACACTTGTAACAGTAGCGGCGGTTTAGCTTATATTTAAAATTACTTAAAATTCGCGCCCAACACTGTTACTTGTTGTCCCACGCAGAAATAGCGCTAAATTGGATGCCAAATTAATAAAAGTTCCAAAGGTATTGGGTTCTTTCGAAATATTACATTTCGTTGTGTGTTTAGCGTCGAAACAATTTGTTGATTACAAAATAAAATTGTATTAGTCGATAGATGTTTAAATATGGTATTTGAAATAATAAAAAAGTTTCATTTTAATATTTTATATTTATTTTATATTTTAAGTACTTTATATTTTTTAAATGATTATAAAAATATTTTACAAAATTAATTTAAATATTGTTTTAGATCTTTGTTATGACTCACAACAAAATTACGTCTGCACCTATCTAAGGTCACATTGTGAGTGAGTGAGTGATGCGCGAAGCATCATCATACCACTGGTTCACCGTTGTTCGTTGGTCGCTATAGTCTCGAGTTCTCTGTTAAAAATCACTTAGTTCGGGTAATCACAAAATCAACCCTTGGTGTAAGAAATCAATACAGTCAAACTCATGTATTTTCAACCTGTCGGGACTAATCCGCTCATGTATTTTCAACTTCTCCTTCATCCTCACTCCGTGGCAATCATAGAACCACTTGACAGACATAGAACCAATCACAAAAAGCCCGCGTAAATCTTTACAGAATAACAGTAGTCACGTGTACTTCCCCAGTGAATAACCTTAAAATGACAGAATGTCAAGTAACATATTATGATAAACAAAAAAGTCAAACATGAAAAAAGTGTAATAAACTTGTAGTAAAATCATTTTTTTAGGAATTGCAAATGAAATAAAATCATATATTGTAGGATTATAGGATAAAACCACTAGTGGTCGATCGGTTAATCTGACAGTTATTTTTCTGTATTAAAGTATTGCGTGAGAAGTGGGGACCAAAAACTTGAAAATACGTGAGTAAAATCAGTTGAAAATAGATGGTGTTGAAAATACATGAGTTGAAAATACATGAGTCCGACTGTATATCGGAATAATGATGGCGGCCTCACATAGTTCACGTTACGGTCGCTAGTTGGCGACATCAACCACGTTACCTGGGGTTTGAGCCCATGATAAGTTCCCAAAAATTAATCAATCTCATAGAGGCAATCAACACTACATTAGTGTAAATTTGATTGCCTAAAGTTCTCGGCTGACACCTACATATATATATAGTAATATCTCGGCTGAGATATATAGTAATAATTCAAATAAATTCTTGCTTTTACTTTGATATTTTATGAATATAATCAAAGTTTTGAGGTTATAAATATTGACATTGACGTTTAGTTGCATAGAACACTAGAAACCAACTAATATTAAAAACGTGAAATTGGCGCGGAGTCATTTGGAGTCGTGTCACAGCTTAAGGCATTAGTCAGCGCGTGTCCGTCGTCGAACCCACAGTGCATTATATATACATTGTTACCATTGTTGGTTGAACACGTTGAACAGCTCTCTCTGGTAATACGTGTGTTGTGGTGGTGTGCGTAAATACGCACACTACTAAAAAACACCAAACTAATACACTGCAAACAGTGTGTATCTACACAAATAGAGTGGGGAGATTTACGTCATAAATTCATTACAAGTGGAACAGAGACATAGACAATCTAGTTTGACCCCTTGTTTAGTTGCTTCAAACTGTGACGTCACTATAGTGAGGTGTTTTTCCCGCCTTTTTCTTATTTAAAATTGTAGGATTATTTTTTTTGATGATTTTTTACAGAATCTGACGAAAACAAAAAAAAATCACTTAACTGATATGAAAAAACAATGCTTTTAGAATATTTTTGTAACTTCAGTCAAGTACCCTATTGTCGATAAAAAAATGTACTATACTTATGCGCGGATTACTAGATTTTATATCAGCCATTAATCGTATCCGTATATTTTTACTTGATGCTAGTACTAATTTTACCACCAGAGGCGCGAGTGAGAATCTTTGCCTCGCCAATAAGATTTCACTTAAGGTCGATAAAACAATTTTTTCAAAGGAATTTAACGAAACTTCTCTAGATGTCTATTTAATCCAATACCAATAATACGAGTCCTTACCAAAAAAAAATTGACCACCCCAATTTTGAGAAAAACGACTTCAAAGTCTTGTAATTTTAACATGGGCTCTTATGGGAAAACTCTATTTTTTTTGAATAAAATGAAAACGTGTCAAAGGAATTTGATAAAAATTTAATATGTTATTTAATACAAAATTACAAACCATATTTAATAAGAAATAAAAGTTATTGACCACGCCGTTTTTGAAATATAATTTAAAAACATCATTTTACAACGTTTTTACAAAGCTTTTTCAACAATTATTTTAAATTGTTACAACATAAGCGCGCGGAAATTCAGAAAAACAAGTGATATACAAATATAATAACTGAAGAATATTAATACATTATTTTATTTTTGATAAAAGAACATTTTTTTGCTGAGATATACTTTTGTACCTGACTATCTCAGAGCAACTACGTTAAGGATTTGTGTATACTGAATGAAAGTTAGAAAACGATAACATACCATTAAATTAGGTATTATTAAATAATTTTTACCAATAATTTTTTATTTGACCCACCCATTTCCATTCATATTTTTATGATACCTAGGTAAATAGTAAGGTACCACAGTAAGGTATCATAAAAATATGAATTGAAATGGGTGGGTCAAATAAAAAATTATTGGTAAAAATTATTCCGGCTGTCGCTAGAATTTTACGTCAGCATATTTAGAGTTTGTGTTTGTGTGTGTAGTATCGTGGATGTTAAGCGTTGTTCACACCTAAGTAAGTAGATTAGTAGATTAGTAGTTAGTAGAACAACTTAGTAGCTTAGTAAAACAACTTAGTAGCTTAGTAGAACAACTTAGTAGTAAGTGGAACAGGAAAAAAATATAACAATAGGTATTATAACAATAAATATATGAATTTTGTTAAGATATATCTACACTGTTAAAAATATTTCCAAAACAATGCGACCTTTGTTATTTTGGACAAACTAGTCAAAAATTAAATAATAGATTAACTCAACATAAATATGACATAAAGAGAGGAAAAGAATCCACAGGCTTAGCGGAACATTCAATTAATAATGATCACATCTTTGATTTTGAAAAAGTTAAAGTTTTAGATAAGGAAGCAAACTACAGGAAAAGATTGCTAAGTGAAAGTTTTTTCATCCAACTAAACAATAAAACTAACTGTAATAAACAAATTGAGTCTTCCTTTTTGGACGAATCTTATTTACCAGTCATCAAACATTTGAACTGATCGCATTGTTTACACGGACAGCATTACATAATCAATAATATATTTAAAGTAAACAATAGTTTATTCTAGAAAACATGGACAGACAAAGAAAGCAAAAACATCAAACAAAAACTTTTAATGTCTAGAATTTTCTACGATAGTTTTTTTAACAATAGAACCAATTACAACAGTTAGTTACTGTCAAACAACAGTACAATTACAATGTACTCACAATATAATTTTATAAAAAAATATTATTTTATTTAAGACTTAATTATTAAGTTTAATATCTTTAAAGTCAATTATTATATATATAAAACTTTTTAATAAAAAGTTCCTTGTTTCTTCTGTTTATCAATTTTTGACAATTTTCTTATGAAATGCATATTTGGACAAAAATATACAGAAATGTATATGCAAAAGTTTAAATGAAAGGAACTTGAATATAATTAATTAAAATTTTGGTGAGTAAACTCTTGAATTTTCTATTATAATCTTTTTTCTCTTATAATTTCTGTCTTTTTTGACTTACATTCTTATTGTCTGTCCGGATGTTTGTTTAAATTAAAAAACAAAAACTTTTTTTAATTCCTAATACTGGAAATAAGCTGGTTTTTTCTGCTAATTTCCCTTATACATCGATAATGATATAGATAGACCATATAGTGTATACCTCCACTACAAATAAAATAAAATTTGATAAGTAAATATCGATTAATATTAATATTTATAACATACAAAAAAATTTTTCAATATACCTTATTATATTTTCCATAGTTAATTTTGTGAAATTAAATAAATTCTTTCCTTTAAGATTTCAAATAAAATGTTTATTCTTTATGCAATGTTCATAACATGTATGTATTAGACTAAAAGAAAAATACATTGTCAATCTTTTTTCTTTTTACAAAAACACCTAACACAATTGTAACTTACTTATTTGTAATTGTTAAATAGGTCACTGAAGAAGGGACATATGTTCCGAAATGTACATTTGACTAATGAAAAAATAAATTGTTTTTCTGGAATTCAACTCTAATTATTGGGGTCCTGAATATCCGGTTCCTAAATCATTGGGTAATTGGTTAAAACGAAATCATTAAAATATATGAATTTTGTTAAGATATATCTACACTGTTAAAAATATTTCCAAAACTTTTTTGATAGTTACATATTATAGTATACACATAGCAAAAAATATTGCGAAATTTTAGAAATTTTTCATTGTAATACTAAAACTGTGAAATTAAAATAATTTAATGTAAGTTTTTTAAAGAAATAAATAAATGAATAAATAACATAATAAAAATAAAAATATTCATGTTAAATTAATTGTTTAAAAATACAAAAATTCATAAACAAATCTAAATGAACAAGCCGCCTATAGACGCGACATCAAATGTGACGTACATAAACAAACGCCCAAAAAAAAAAAAAAAAAAATTAGAAGTAAGCAGGATAAAATGGTTATTTAAATGCGAATAACAAGGAACACAAACATTTTAATAATCATTTTTGATGTCACTAAAAAGGGCAAAATCTATGGATGTTTAAAATTTATATAAATTAAATAGAAAAAAAGGCTTTTTTATATTCAAATATCCCAATAATATTTACAGTTACTATACTGTACAATTTGTATGTTTAAAACAATGAATATAATATTCTTAGTTATATTAATTTATACTAGTTTAACATATTCAACCACTTACTTTTTTCTAACAGTGTTTTTTTTTCTTGTTAAAATTTAATGTAACAGTTTTCTTATAAGAATGTTTTATGGGGCGATAATAACTGGCTTTTGGATATCAATTCGGTATGTATTTTGTTCACAATACACAAACGTTTATTGCAGGTAAACGAATATTTCAATGGCATGCATAAAGTTGAGTACTGTGAGACTTTGTTCAAGTAAATAATATGAATATGTTGTCATATATACATCTGTGTGTATCAGGGTGCATGTATCTGACAACATATTCATATTCACTTGAGCAGAGTCTCACAATACTCAACCTTATGCATATCATTGATTGTTACATTTTTTTCCTGTTCCACTTACTACTAAGTTGTTCTACTAAGTTACTAAGTTGTTTTACTAAGTTACTAAGTTGTTCTACTAACTACTAATCTACTTACTTATATGTGAACAACGCTTTAGTATGCTTGGCATGTATGTAGCACGAGGTGCAAGGTGGGAGTGGATACATACCACATACATACACTCGAACAACTGCGAACAACCGTATGTAATCTGTTACTAATGATGTAACAATCAACAGCCACCACTGTGGCCACGACTTAACAATAGTTGTGTACTCTTGTAGAGCCGATGGACGACTAATCAGTAAGCAGTATAAAATGCAGTTTATTGCAACTTTCGGACCATACTTTTATATGTAAGCTTCATATGTCTCATCTGTGCACTACATAATTATATGTACTGTCTTTATGTATGTTTAAACATAAATAATTACTGTAACCACTGTAACTACCTATACTGTAAATTAAATTGCTCTTAATTTATTTTCCGTTGTATCTGGTTGGAAACATTACATAGTTAGAGGAAATTAGCAAAATTTTAAATAAAAACAACACAGACTTATTTTTTTCATTTTTGTATTTGATCGTTATAGTAAAGTCTAACAAATAATATTTAACAAGAAAATAAACTAGGTAATATACATTGTATTAATTAATATAATAATTAAATCTAAACATTTAAATTTATATAATGTTGCGTTTTTATATAAAATAATATCAATTGTATTCTATTTTTTAAAAAAAAGGTTGAGAATTTTTACATAAAAAAATTATATTAGAACATTTCTTGTAGAAATTATAATCTATTAATTATTTTTAGAGAAATTAACATAACACTACTGATATTCGATTATATTTCTATTTTTCGTTATAGAATTAAAGAGATATAATCAAATAGCAGGGTATCTTAGAAAAATATGAATGAATCGTTGCTTATACATGCCAAAAAATATTACGTAATTCTTTACAAGAATGTTTTTGTACTATTTGTACACATACATTATTAACCCTGTGCTTTGAAGATTTCTTTTTATATCGTTTCTCCCTAATAATAACTATGTCTTCTAATTAATATCAATTAAATAACTACAGTGTGTCCACGAAATTTTGCATCATTTTAGAACTTTTTATAACTACTTTAAAAAAAAGGATTAAGTTTCTAAAATTAGAGGTCTATTAAAAAAAATCTTGAAAGTTAAGAATATAATTTTAGCTTGTGAATAAAATATTGTCAGTAAAAATCATATTTGAAGAAACTGGTTAAATATTTTGCGTAAATATGAAATTCCACTCATCAATTTTGAACTTGTTGCTTTATTTATTTTTAAATTGTCAAGGTGAGTTATTAAAAATTAATCAAAAATTTAAATTACAAGTAGCGTAGTTACATATTTACAAGTAATTTTATAATTCAGTTAATTTTTAAAATTAAGATTTTGTAGTAATTTAAAACATTAAATTATTTTACTTTTTAACTAAAATTATGTTTAAAAATATTGGATTAATCACCTTTCAGCATTCTCCTTCCGGGAGTGTACTTGAGTGACAAGGAAACTTCTCACACCTGTAACTTTAAACGTAACACTACAACGTTATTATCCTTAAAGTATAGTGAAAAGCGTGAAGAGTATGAAAATAATATTTCCAAGTTAATTTTATTAGTATTTAAATATAATTTCAAACATTTATTTAAAAAGTTAAAGCATTTCAAGCCGCTTTAGATGGTTCATTAATTTTCTGCTTGGGCCGTGTTCGATCTGTGGTAAAAAAAATTCTTACGCATGTGCACTACTAAATCGCGCAAACACATACTTTAGCAAAAATGTGAATTATATAGTCTATTACGATATTTGGAAGCTTGTAGTCGTTATATTAAATTTTTACTAGTTGTTTTGCGCGGTTTAATAGTGCGAAAATTTTTCATTTCACGGAACGATCACGGCTCAGGACATAAATTATGTGACACGTAGTTGCATCTCGTACCAAAATTGTACTAACTGTTGTTTACCCAGATTATTCAGTAATATGATCTTATAATATTATTCATCTTGTATAAAATAAAAAAAAATCATTTTTACTTTAAATAACTCTTATAGAGGTTATTTTAATTACGTATGTGCTGCGATATTTTACTTTTTGGTGCATTGTTATTTTTAGTAAATCGCCATTTTGTTTTAGAGCGGTTAAAAGAATTATTTTCTGCTGAACGTAGCCATTGTAAAACATTTGTGTTAATATGAGGTTCTAAAACAATGACAATAAAACGCCTGTTGAGAGCTTAAACGAAACATGCCGAGCTTTTCCGAATCTTATATTGTTTATGATCGACTTTACTTACGCGAGCGTGATGAGGAAGTTTCACTACTTTAAGAGAATTATTTTTTGTTAACTCTTATTCAGCAACTAAAAAAAATTATAATTTTTGAACTTTTTAATACTGAAGAATATTAAATTGTAAGAACACAGAAGAAATTGAATGGTCAAGTCATTTCAATTTATTAAAAAAAAAAAAAAAAAAAAAAAATTGGTGTAGAAATCAACTGTAAAAGAAATTCTCATAACTAGAGTTCTGAAGGATTAAAAAAGTTTCCATCTGATGTAAAATTTTGTGAACACACTGCCTAAATCTCCGATTTTTCATATTTTATTTACATTTTGAAAAGATGGACAAAAATAAAAATAATGATTTGATATGTTTTATGAAAAGTAACAAGTGGGTATGTTTACAGTGACAAGGTACATAATTATAAATATTGCATTAAAACGATACTTTTTAAATATTTAAATATAAAAAAGCTGCACAGCCATTTTTTAAAACTATTGGATTGAAAGAACTTATTGTCGAATTTGTAAAAATAATAATGTTGAATGAGTCGTCAGGATAATGGTTCACGAGTTGTATTTGGTAAAAATAGACACAATAGTCCGCCACTAATTAATAGGAAGGCTACAATAAATGTTGGAGCTGGACAATACAAATCTAACAACGTTGCAATCACTATATTGCCAATAATGCCACCAAGTCGGGCTGCTACCATTGAAATAGCGACACCAGTTGCACTAAAAAAATGAAAACGGAATGTGTAAGAATATTTTCACAATATTTTATGAATGTTTTTGTTAAAAATAATTACCGTAAATTGGTGGGAAAAACTTCTGTGATAAGACAATCTAAGGCAGCGTTACCACATGATATGACTGAACTAAATACTGCTGACACGATAAGATTATGTAGCTTATTTCTCACGAAATACATACTGGCGGCACATAACCCTGATGAGAATGTACTGAAAACTATAACAAAAAATAATGATTAAGTTTCAAGAAGATTTAAATGAAAGATAATATCGCTGAAAATGTAACCTACCTAAGAAGAACTTCCTTCCTAATCGATCCATTCCTAATACTGCAATAATATTACTAGGTAAAGCAGCTGCAACTGTAATTAATGATTCCATAAATACTGCACTTTCAATTTTATCGGAACATATGCCCACGTGACTTCCGTTGTTGACTACAAAATTCGTTACTTGACAAACAGATGCTTCTTGCCCGGGATGATGCCGATTGAATTCGTCGAAACGATTAAATAATTCGGGGAACCACATCATTAGACCATAGTAGCTAAAATAAAGATATTAATTTTTTTTATAAACTTTCTAAGTTTCTTGGGATAATACAATTATGTAGAAGTTTTTTAAACCGAAGTTCCCAATTTTATGGATTAGTTTCCAAAGGAGATACAGGAATTAAATAATTTGTAGATCTTCAATGTGAAACTTTTCTTTATTGATATAACTATTGTATTACTTAAAACTAATTTTCCTAATTTTTGTTTTTATTAATGTGATTGTGATTTTAGATTGAAAATACCCCTGTCGCAGCATCTGCATAACATAGCGAATTTCCAAATATTGGGCACTGGCGGATCTCATCTAAAAACTGTATCCATTTAAAATAGTTTAGCTTTCTAACAGTGAAACAATTCTCAAAATCAGTTCCGTAGTTAATTTTTGGCGCTTTTGAGTCCTCAGGACCCTAACGGATCTCATATAGTGTAGCATATATCCATTTAACAATATATTATTACATTATATAATTATAGTTTTCGATTTTTTCGCTAGGTATGCATATATATATATATATATATATATATATATATATATATATATATATATATATATATATATATATATATATATTCTCTCTAAAGGAGGACACCATACAAAAATTTTCTTTCCATAACGTACTCTTAAAAAATCTGGCTAATTTTAGTTTAAAAAGATGATACAGAGCTATGGTTATTATAAACATACATACATATTGAATAACTAACTAGCACTTGTTTTATCTAAAAAAGAATTGCTAAAACGATGAAGCATTTATTGTAAAAAAAATTCAGCAAATTTCTTAATTTTTCTCAAAAGCTAGTTCACTTAGAACAATGTTTTAAAAGCTTATCTTATGAAATTTTTTACGCCCTTTCGATAGTGTAAAAAATAATTTAAAAAAATTTTTGAATTCTGATCAAATTTTGCAAAAAACCTACTTCTGGGCATCTAACGTGTCTGGCTAACGAACTTAGCCGAGCCAATCCGGATTCCAGCTCGCATACCAAATTTCATAAGCATTAAACGTATATATATATATATATATATATATATATATATATATATATATATATATATATATATATATATAAATTTTAGTGAAGTAGATTTTCGGGTTCTAGCAACATTGTTCCAAAACAAATTTCTACAAATCTCTCGGACTAAGAGCTGCTGTAATAGCTGAATTTCCAGAATGAAAATTCGCTAAAACCATATTGAGAATAATTTAACTTCAGAATACAGTCGGATGCCCGTTATAAGGCTAGTCTAAGGGATTTAGGGGAAATTTTTTTGGAATTTAAGTCTCCACTACCTCATACTTAGTTTTGTCGCTTGACTACTCTTTATAAGACTATTTTTCATTTCAGCGTTGCATTTCTATACTTAGTTTATAATTTTAATAGTTCCAGCATAGTCTTATAAGGAGTGATTTGGCACAAAACTCGAAAAAGTGATTAAGTGGGGGAAGTTGCAACTGCTAATTAAGGAGAATAGTCTTATAAGGGGTAGTCTTATAATGGGTATTCGACTGTATTCAGTTTTATTTTTACTAAAATTTATTTTGATAATATGTATATTCAGAATGAATATTTTTTGTAATGATTATTAATTTCGTAATATTGTTGGAATGGTTTATTATTTTGTTAAAATATCATTAATTAAAATGACAAGTGAAGTCAAGAAGAATATCGATTAATTCAGAATGAAATTTTACTTGTTATTTCATTTGTTACATTTGATACCTAATTAGAAAGATATCTGTATTTATTTTTGTTGAACATTACTATGTAATTATTTAATTCCTGTACCTCCTTTGGAAACTAGTTTATAATATTGGGAACTTCGGTTTAAAAAGTTTCTACTTAATTCTTTTTTTATTTACATTCGAAAGTGTTTTGAATTTCAAGTGGAAGTTGCGACTTACCCTATGTGAAAAGTGAAATTGATAGTGATGGATATTAAAGTGAAACGTAAAATTGGAGTGATGAAAAGTTGCTTGCTATTGTCGACAATATCCACTATCATATTCTTGTATTTTCCTTTAACTACAGCCTTTGGTTTTTGATTTTCATTCCTAACTATATCTTCCAAAATCAATTCTTTAACTGGATACTCATCTGGTAAGTGACCAGTATTCATGACATATATTTTTTTAAATATTTCAATAGCTTTATCTGGTCTTCCGCGCATCAATAAAAATTTCGGACTTTCTGGCAAGAATATTAATAACGCTGCCACAATAAATGATGGGAATGAGCAAATCAGAAGGAAAATGCGCCATGAGTTATACGTAAATGCAGTTGTCGACCAGTCAATATTTGACGGAATTATCAACCATGCTAAGCCTGCTACGAACAGATTGCCCAGCGTCCAAAATGCTGCCATGAAACTTAACATAGAGCCCCGTTTTGCTTTTGGTTGAAATTCAGCAAAATATGACCAAATCACTGGTCCACTGCCCCCTAGTCTGTAAAAAGAGATTTATTTATTATATTTAAATGAGAATGGTAAATTTTTAAGAAAAGGTTTTAAGTACTTACGCCGCTCCATTGAGAAATCTGAAAAACATGAACACTAGATAGCTCTGACTGAAGCTTGAAGCTACAATGCAAAGAGCGTTCATGAAAGAGATCGCGATTAATACTTTTTTACGACCAAGTGAATCAGCCACAGAGCCCCATAAATAAGCTCCTACCATCATCCCTAAAAATTAAATGATTATGTGGTATTATATTTTGGTTTTCTACTGCTGTGTTAGTATGTAGGATCAGGTATTATAGGTGAAATTAACTAAACTTGGTCTGACGTCACTAAACAGATGAAACAAATTAATCAAAATTAGACATACCGAAATGTTCTGTCTCTTTCCCTCTTTGTTATTTTTATATTAGAGTAACTATAGTAATATAAAATTGTACGAATTTTGTTTTATTTCTTAATGGCGTCAGGACAATTTTAGATAATTTCACCTGTACTAATTTAGAGAAAGATAATTCATGAGATTCCTAGATCTAGTTTTTGGACTGTCAAATTAGTATCTATAAAATTGGCATCAAAAAAATGTGACGGACTACGTTTAATTGAGTACAAACTACGTATAAGTCACGATCGTGTATAACATAAGTATGGGTAGTCGAATTCCACTGAAGTAAAAAAAAAACAAAAAAACAAAAAACAACTATGTATATAAAAGTTTGGCAACGTTGTTAAGTAATGAAATGAATACTAAATAAAGATATAATAAAAAATAAATCAAATTAAATAAAGGCAAGAAATTATATTGCTCAATTTAATTAATTTATCTAGAGTATGCTTAATGTCATATATTATTCCAGAAAGTTAAAATAGCTTTTAATTTTTTTTTTTAATTTTAACATGGATATGGCACTTGGCTGGGATATAGAAGACCGTAAGTGAGTAAACCAGATAAATAACTAATGTTTGTTGTCTCTATGTGTACCTATTGAATTATAAAACATGTCCATAACTTAACATTTTTCCGTGCAGTGGAGAAAATGTTACTTTTTTTAATTGATAGCATCTTATTTACTTATATGTTTAAGATGTTTTTTTCTTACCTATGAAGATGATAGAATTGAGCCATCCTTTTGTCTGTGTATTTAAATCTAAATCGCACTGTGCCGACGGGAGGATGAAGGACATCGAGATGACGTCCATCTCCTCCGACGTACTCACGAAACCGCATACTGCTAGTAATATGCAGTGAAATTTTCCATATCCTGAAAAATACAACCAAATAATATTGGTGGTTTCTGAAATTATAATAAGTAGGTATACTCGAATTTATATGAACTGAAAATGATTCATGAAAAAAAAATGCACATAAAGTTATGTATCAGACAAGCTCGTAATATAGCTATCTCACAAGATCTATCTAATATACTGAAAAAGGATAGTAGAAATTATAATAACTTTTTTGCAATTCCGGGACTAAAATACATGATTTAGTTCCTCATAATAGGGAGTAAAATGTCACTTTTAGTCCCAAGGGGCTAAATAATTCTTTTATTTACGACTACCATGAAATTGCTTGTTTATTGTACAAAATACTACCTAGGTAAGCTATGTTTTTACATACAACTGTACAAAAAATGGCTGTTTACACGCATGTATACGTAAAATACCACAGGTTGCTACACTTTTACTAATTCTTATATTGTATATAAGAATAATACAATTCTTGGGTAATTCTTGTATTGTATATAAGAATCTGTACAAAAATTTTACCTAGTAACTGAATGTTTACATTTGTTTTTAATTTTCAGATTCTACATAATTTTAATGTATTGTATTTGTATCAAATTTTTATCGTTTATTGTGAATTTCATGTTAGTCGAAGATAAAGTATAGTACGTAGCTCGGTTGTAAGGCTGATTACACATTCGCGCAATTACGCACTTGCCGCTGCGCGGCTCTTGCGTAACTTTTTTGCTCGTGTGTAATATACAACTTACAATCTCAATCACGTAATATACTATTAGTCGCGCTTTTAAGCCAATCAATAAGCAGAATTTGCAGGGAATTAACTTAAATAGCGTTGCTAGGTAATTTAAAATAATAAACAAATTCAAACTTGTAGATAAAGACAAACAGTTATATTGTATTTGTATAAATATCACTGATTGTATTGTACAATTAGACTGATTTATCCAAAGTATACTTGATGGAATATTGTTACATACAATTTGAATGACATTTAAGTAACTTTTTTTTAAATTTTGATAATTTTAAATTATCCGGAATTACAAAAAATAGTATATACGCCATAGGACTAAAGTGTTTTTTTTTTCGTCCCTCGTGTGAATTGCTGCCCACGGGCCTTCACAGACCCTTTGGCAGTAAACTTCACACTCGGGATTAAAAATCACACTTTAGTCCCTTGATGTATAACATACTATTATATATGACAAAATTTCAATTTTACATTCTTAAGGTATGAGTTATTTTCATTTAATATAAATTTTCCTATAAATACCTGTGAGTTCTATTGCACGTTCAAAATCTGCTTTAGAGTCAGCTTTTTTTTCACACTCCGGTATTTTATCGTTTTTCAATACAATACCGAGTTCCACGTCCTTTGATCCGCACCCATTTACTGTGCGCTCGTCTTTTACATCACTCTCTGTAATAAAACAAAAATTAATTAAATTTATTAAATTCAGTACATATTATATTTTTACAGTAAAAAGATTCCTTTTTAATATACTCACTCGGATGCTTCTTTGAGTCAAGTTCAGTTTCTACCATCCTACGATATCACAGAAGCGGTGTTGTTTTCTCTGTTGGTCGCAAAATAATGGAGTAGAGCGGCACTCGGGGGAAGTTGGTTAGTGATGGTTTTGGTGGTTAAGAAATTTCGGTACTCTAAAAATAAAAGAAAGAAAACATAAATTATATAAGACTTATTTTTAAACTGGAAATGTTTGCTAAATGCTTAAAAAAGTGTCGATATGTATTTGAATTACATGGTAGACGAAGTGGTCGGAAGACGACATTTCATATTACATCACCAAATGTTACTCCAACTAATAGCGGAAATGATGCAAGGATAAATTAAAACTATTTAAAATTAAAGAACGGCTTTTAAATATTTTTCTAATTCTTAAGAAAGTGTCGATATGTATGTATAATTACATGGTAGATGAAATTGCCGGAAAAACACATTTCATATTAACACTTTCAGTCCCACGGCTTCGGCATCCGAAAATAATCAAAACAACCGCAGAGGCCGATCGCGATCAATGATTAATTGATTACGCATTATGTATGTGTGCGATGTTACCACACCAATGTGTATATACCTACTCAACTCACACAAACACCAACACACACTATTCTCTTGGTTTCTATAAAAAATTTTAAAATAAATAAACAATATAAAAACTAATAAAAGTATTTGTTTTCTTGTTTTATTTATTTGTTTTTTTTTATTTTTATTTATTTTTACCAGTTTGTTATCTAAACTTTCAGTAATTCTCTAATTGATTTGAATGAGTTTGAATGTCAAATATATGTATGTACGTATCACATATATGTATATGTTGAATCATTTTATGTATTTGTTTATATAAAGTTTCTTTAAAAATATTGTCGGCTTCCGGGGAAGTTTACTGTGAAAGTGCTCGGGCCTCATTGTGTTAAGTACAAATATAATTTAAAAAAACTGATTATATAATTTATTGTCATATGAGATTATAAATGTGACCGGTTCGCAGAAAATTATCCGAGATTTTACCGAGTTTTGACTGAAGAAAGATTGAGACACACTGTTCTACAGTATATTTAAATTTCATCAAAATCGAGAGGTCCGGCCTCGTGATCTTTGTTTGTCAATTAATTTTTGTATTATTTCTAATCTACGAAATGCGGGACTTCCGGGATGCATTAGACTCATTCCGGAACTATTTTAACAAAAAATTTAATGTAATGTATACGTATTTTTGTCTACAACTGTATTAATTTTTTAAAAGACATCAATTATCGATTGAATTTATTGAACGATATACAATCAGACGATAAGTCGTAATCTGTACCACTTCTTAGAAACGGAAGAAATACGTAGTTTGGATACAGATGGCCAGACGATCATTTCAATAACCCGATGAGTGAGGCTTCCTAAACCGTAGACGCCCTAATAGTGAAAAGTCGTCACGTAGTCACACAATCGAACGATATAAAAGCAGGAACTGAGTTTCAGTCGGGGAGCATTTTAATCTGATTCCCATTCTCATAAGTTGAATAAGTGGTTCAGTAGATTCAATCATGTAATTACTTTTAAAGTGTAAAGATGTATTTTAATTGTTTTAGTGTTATTCCGCTCAAAATAACCGGTTATGGAAATAATTGGTTTTCGGTTTTTTTTTTAAGAAAAATAACACAGAGACAAAAATTTTTATTTTACAATTATATTTATTTTTAAACGATAGTATTTTCCGTACCATAATAACCATAATTAGCTACAAGAACTTTAAAGAAATTAATTTAATTTTTTTTTTTAATAAAAACAAATCACCGGTCACTGAATAATGACTTAAATGTTTTATTTTATTTCTAAAAATAATTTGTTCGGTTTTTCTCCGGTTATTGATTAACAAAAAAAAAACACTGGTAATAACCGAGTCAAAAAATAACTTAAATAAACCGGTTACTCGAAACAGAAAAACCGGTTTTGAGTTATAACCGGTAGGTTTTTCCCATCCCTAACCTATTTTTAAATTCACGTTTGAAGGCGTGGTTTTACCCCTTGAAAATGTCTGGATGCAAAAATGATGTTATATTTATTACGAAAACTTTGTATAGTATGTATAAAAAATTTCATCAATCTTAAAATTCCAACTTTGAGGGGGTGTTACACCCCTTAAAATCGTTTTTTAGCAACACCTGTTATTTTTTATGTTATTACTTAGTAGTCACTCTCTACATACTAGCGAAGTCTCAGAGTTTTTGAATTTTCCCGATTCCTTTGTCAGTAAAAATGTTGTGAGACCGATAATCTGTTAAAATCGGGTTTACATTGGTAGCCTAAAAAAGTTTTCAATTTAGGTAATGTAGATAAAAGCTTGGTATAGCCACTCTGTCACTTGCTTTTCCTCATTATCGGCTATGCTTATTTTACTCTGGTTATGAATTCGACTAGTGTGAACTGGGAAAATACCTAAAATACGTACTTTACTGTACACTTAAACCAAACCAACCGATTCTGACTAAGCTCAAGCTTCGACTGATCTTCTAAATTCTTTGAAAATTATGTATAAACCTTCATATTGTTTTTGCATAGTGACTACAAATGCGACTACATTATGAATTTCGCACAACAATGTATGCTTTTGTACTGCAAAAATATTAAAAAAAAAGAATTACAGAAGTTGAAATTGAACTTTACACATAATTTAATTATTACCTACTCGTAAACCTTGGACTAATTTTTTAATAGTAATTATAATATATTATTTTAACAATGTAAACGTTTGTTTTATTTGCATACGTATATTTTTATACGACAATTCTTTGACTCATTCATAATTAAATAGAACTAGGAAGTATTTTAGAAGTATAAAATTAATGTAACTTCGGTTAGACTTTTATTCTATTACGTAATCGTTTCCTTTATGAATATTTAGTGAAAGAAAATACAAAAGGGCAATTCCATGGAAAAGGCTCCATAATTGAAAAAAATAAATAATTGTTATTGGTAGTAAAAAAAATACGTTAATATGATGGCAACACTATAGTACCTACTTTAAGTTCCCAAAATTTCAATAAAAGTTTGTTTTTAGTTTTTTAGAAATAGTGTAATTTTCAATGTTTTGTCGTAAGTATAAGCTAATAGTGTATTTTATAGTGGTGTTTTAATTAAATTTTCACAGCAAGTATTTAGAATTATTGTAATCCTAATTGAATCCTTAACGGGAATAGAATTTATTATAAATTTACAGATTTTGAAAAATCTTAAGAAATTTTGTATTTTAGGTAATAAATAATAAAAATAAGTAAATTTTTGTACCTTTAAAATTATTTTAAAGTTCCTATTTTATGTCCTATAGTGTCAGTTTCTAGGATTTCATTTAAAAATACTACTTTTTTGCAATTCAAAGTGATGGTAGTGTCAGTCACGTTTTGATCTGTAGTGTCAGTCACGAATTATTTTTCGAATAACTACTTTTCTAAAAAAGTAAAGTCTTTCATTTTATCATTTTCCAATATTGCAAATTTTATCAATTTTATCATTTTTCAATAATTTCATATACTTCGGTTAAATATACAATTTAAAATTATAACGTCTGTACAGAGGAAGATTTTCGAAGTTTAAAAACACTCTCGAAAGCGACTTCCTTTTGCATATAGTGTCAGTCACATTTACATTTTATTAAATAAATCATATTTCACAACTTTATTTGTGCACACTTTTTATTACAGAGGGATAATTGGGGTATCAACTATAAAACCATGCTAAAATTGAAACTGTAAACATAGTGATATTCGTAATATAAGGCAAAATAAAACGTAAATTGTGTCAAATGTAGAGTCAGTCACATATGGAATTGCCCAAAAGATAAAAAACATTTAATAGTTTTTCCGTATGAGTAAAACATTAAAATGATCTCATTAATGAAACAAGTCTCTTGAGGTAGTTTTGACCATGATCCTCGTTTACCTTTGATATTGAGATTGGCGTAATCATTTTACATTGGACAGGAAAACTGAATTTATTTGTACAGGATAAGGTAAAAAATTATTGAATGATTCTAAAATTTGTTTCTCTATTAAAAAGCTTACGGACCTTTTCATACGGACCTAGCCCGCAGGGGCTACAGCTAGCGAAAAATTAATTTTTAATTTAATGACTTTATTAAATGAGTGGTAATAACTTTTTTTTAATACATATTATTTTTTAATCGAATGTTACTATAGGTCAGTACATGTAAAATTAAAAACCTTGGCCTTCACATTGTTTTAAAAATAATAGCTTGTCAATCTGGTTTGTAAACATTGCAACAAAATTCGTAAATTAATTGGATTTAATAAAAATTATATTACAGGAAGGAAAATAATTTTGTAAGACCTTTGTACAGAAAAAAATGTATTTTTCAAGGTATTTTTTATAAGATGTACAGCGTTTCTGTACTTTAATTTGGCTAGTAAAGAGACGTATTTCGGATATATGTATTTAACATTTATTTATTTAATATGGTTTTTTTTTTTGCAAATAGGGATGCAAATATTTCCAGTAATACCGATATTTCGGTATCTTTTCAGATTGAGTGAATTACCTTAAATCGGGATGAAGCGGAACATAAGGGTAGTTAGGGACAAAACGAAAAGATTACGTCCTTGTATACAGGGTCGGATTTACCTCTGTGGAGGCTCTGGGGCACTTATAATGTGATGGTTCCTGAATACTTTACATTTGGGGGGCACTGAGTACTTCTGTGGAAGCCCACTTGGAGAATTTCCGAAATTTTTCAAATTTTCCTCAAAGAGGATTGACGAAAAAGCACTTATCCTTTCTATTCTATTCCCAAATATTGAGATTTTATTGGATTTTATAGAGGTTCCTATTGTGTGGGAGACCCGGGGTACGTGCCTCAAGTGCCTTATGTAAATCCGACTGTTTGTACAGCGCGTATTGTTTTAGCTAATGTAAAAATCGTGCTCTTTCAGCGAATAACTCAAGCCATAAAATCATATACAATAAAAGTAAACCGGTCAGGTATTTATAGATACCCTTTCAAACATTAAAAAGCTAGTAGCCTTGGGACGTCACATGTGCAAGACAGTTGGAACCCGATTAAGATGGTTGTTGGTAGATTTGTTTCTTTTTTGTTCGTCAACTAATTTTTGTGAGAAATTTAAAAAAAAAATCGAGAAAGGGGCCTTGCAAGTCATCTTGCCTACTTCCCAATTTAGTCTTGCGCCGCCTCTCTTTTCTATTACTATTTTCAATTCTTAAAGTACTATTTTCAATCATTAAATTTAAAAAAAAGTTAGCTATAATAATTCTTTATCGATATTTCACATCAGTGTTATTATCCCATCTCTAATTAGAAAATCGATTGTTACTTCCGATTATAAACTTATACAATTAACAACTGTTAAAAATTACGTAATGAAAATAATAAATCTTAATGAAACAATAAGTATGTATTAATTGTACACAAAATATTATAATAGTAGATAATAATAAGTGTACTTAACATTTCTGATAATATTTTCCTTTAGGGTTCCGAAGAAATAAATTCCTTGACCCTTATAATTTAACGCCTGCTTACCTTCTTGAATATGCTTCATCACGTTAGACCACTACCCCACCTTTTCCTGTTTGTGTACGACGTACGTAATTAATGTATGGCCCCTTAGTAGTAAAAAAGCCTAGAGCGCCGACTTAAGGTGAATCGATCACTTGAAATTTTCCAAGTTTAGAATTTGAAATTTTAGTATATTATAGAGAAAGATATGATGCATTCACTGACACTATTTTGAATAATTTCTGACGTGTAGTTTATAATAAATTTTCAAAGTTAGAACTTTTAACGTACGAGTAAATGCAAAAGTATGATTAGAGGTGAATCAGAGGTATATACTTAAGTAAGTTGTCATTAAAAACCAACTTTAAGATTTAAAAAAAAACTGAAAATTATTTTCTTTTATGTTTTCGAATCATTAAAAAACTATTTTGTTTAATATTGAACGTTTAGTTATTGTAATAAATAGAAAAAAACCTACAAAAATTCATTTATTTATAAATGACACTAACACACCCATAATATATTTCTTTATGTATTAGTTATTATGTGTGCGTACTTGTCAACTACCAGATCAAATTCATTATTTTTAAAATTATTAAAATTAGAAGATTGAATAATAATCAAATATTAATACTGTTACATGTATTATAAAAATTTATTTTTCTACACATAAATTATATTTATTTATAGAGAAAAAAATAGACTTTGTAATTCATTTGTCAGTAGTGATCGATTCACCTTAAAAAGTTCTTTATCGATTTTGAACCGGGATTTGTATAACAAATTGGTAAACTTATTAATTATAAGAAAGAAAGTACCTGAATTTAGAATGCAAATATTCCATCAACATAGTTTACTGATTTGTTCTGTTTTATTCCTATATCTTAATAGGATTGCTAGCGTTATATCGATATATCGGAAATATTGATATATGTATATTAATCGAATATATTAAATAATCAATAATTTTTCAAGGTTTGATGATTTTGAATCATTGAGTGCATTCGCTGTCCTCATCACTTACTTCTAAATGATGTAGGCACATGCGCACACTAATTAAAAACTGCGGGATTGACGGGAATTACCAATGTCAATTCTTGCGCAGGTTTCAATAACTGTAATGCCGCTGCTACACGATGCTACGAACACCTTCCAACATTCGACGTTGGATGGTTCATAGCATCGTGTAGCCGTTGTTCGAACCTACGAGTGTCCAATGTCGAGCGTCAAACATTCGCATTTGGTCGTGTCCCGTTCGATGTCGGTATTCTTGCACCGAGTCAAAGGGATGCTTCGAACGTTTGAAGGTCAATGTTGGTTGTGTTCGTTGGTTGCGCACGACTCGTTCATGTGAAGAGAGACAACATCAGTGTATAACATTAGAGATAACATCAGACAGATAACAGCGTTGTCGACTGAGTACCAACACATCATCATTCGTATTGGATCAAACATTCGATTCACCGTGTAGCAGATACATTCGTCGCACCAACTATCGAACTTAATTGTCTCAAACGTTCGATCGAATGTTGGAAGGAACGTTCGTAGCATCGTGTAGAACCCGCTTAAGAAGTAAGTGATGAGACCAACGAATGCACTCATTATGTATTACAAATGAAGACATGAGTGGATGAAGGTGTTATGCATGGACACTACACAAGCACGAACTCAAACGGGGGAATTGGCAGAATTGTCCACGAAAATGGCACATATTACGTTTTCTTTTTTCACCACTCGTGGGGCTAATTTCCCTTTGTACTGTAATTTAAAATTTATTATTATCGTTTACTTCTTTATTTTTGACTATTTTTGACTATTTTTTAATAATTATTGATTTTATTAACTACCGTTTCGCTCTTTTCCCGCTTTGGTACACAAGAAACACTAATGCTCACTTATTTTTAGACCCTTTCTTGCATACATGGAGTTCGTACACCTTGTATAGCCACCATGATGTTATGTAACATTTTTATAATTTTACAATAGAAGCTTTTCAGTTTTTATTTACATGTACTTCTCATGAAATAGCACATGTTTATTATTAAATTTCTACAAAGCTATTAAGCGTAATGATACCAAATTGTAATATATAATACTTCAGCATAAAATATTCCAAAATTTTGCAAAAAATGACTTTTTGAAAAAATTTTACATAACACCTTCATCCACTCATGTCGTCAAATATATTATACACTAACATTTACATACAGGTAACCCCCGAAGAATACGGTACTCGAAGAACACGGGTACCCTTCCCCCGAATTACACGGTTTCAGACAACACGATTTTTAAGTAATTCTTCTAAAAAAGAATAAAATACATATCAAGTTACAACGGTCCTCAATGTACGCGAATATGCATTTGATTTACACGAATAAAAATCGTGTAAACTGAATTTGTCATTATAAAAAAAATGCCGGAAATAAAAACTACTAAAATTTTCGAGAATTTTATAATAGAAATAGAAACGAATATGTTGTAGAAATTTACATATTTAAATTTTGAAAATGTCATTATTTTCGACATCGATAATTTTCGATAACGGAAAGTAGGTTTTGACAGTCCCAATATGTTTAGAATACCCACAACTTGGTTCGCTTCAGCCTTCAAAAATTTCGTTATTTTTGAGCTACGATGCACCGTTTACGAGATATTTACGATAATAAATTTTTATGATAGATGGACTTGAGAGATAACGAATGCTCAATTCCATTCTATTTTAATCGAAATAAATACGCATTACATACAAAGGAGTATGTAAGTGTGTAATGCAAATGGAGTTTTATATTTAACAAAATAAAATAAAGAAATTAAACGGAATTCTTGTTTTTTTTTTTTTTTATTTTCACATTTGTAATAGAAAATGCCTATCTTTTGTAGTCTCGAACAACACGGTTTCAAAGAACACGGAACCAATTAATCGTGTTCTTCGGGGGATCGCTGTACTTGCGACCTCGCATGCGTGGTGTATGGAATTATACTAGAGTACATTTACATGATATCACAATAATTGAGAGTGGCTATTTCTTTGGGGAATTTCACCACTGGAATAGAATATTTTTCCGAGGTAGAAAATAGCCTATAACTATCTCTGTTTTCCAAGATATCTCTTCGGATGCCTAACTTTTTCAACGTATATTTTGTGCTACACGAGTTCAAGCATGATAAAAAAGTTCTAAAACGGTAAAGATAATTGATGGAAATACAGACGCCTTTGAGTGGTTCCTAAGCACTTTTAATGTAGGTCTCTTTGTAAGGTCAAAATTTTCTAGATTTCCTCAAAATACATTTGACGAACAAAACAAAACAAAAATCCGGTCCTACCCTTTCTTTTTAGGGATTAATTAAATTATTAATTGGAGTACGTGCTCCAAGCGCCCGTATGTAAAATCCAACTCTGTCGATTATTCTCGCCAAGGAATTTACGGGTTTTACAATAAACTCACAACTTTTATATCAGGTTGTAATTTGGGAGAAAGAATAAAAAGCAGTTTTAAGTTTGATAAAGTACTACAATTAGTAAGAATATCCAAATTCAAATACTAACAGCATCGTATTAATAAGAAAAAAAAGTTTATTTTATGAAATATAAACATACAGATAACGCAGGATAAGAACTAATTGTAAAATATACAAATATAATAAAAAAGTAAACAGAAACAATTAATGCCATTGTCTTTTATGTAAAAATTCGTATTACATATAGATAAGAGATGTTTTTAGACTGTTTTTCGAAAATAATTTCAAATATTTGTATTTGATTAGGTCTAAAAGAAGAACTGAAAAATAATGAGAACATTAAATATTAAATTGTCTAATAGGTAATGCCTTTTGTTTAATTTTTTAATTTTTATTTTTTTAAAATTTTGATGAAAATAAAATAGCAAGGCTCTTTTCGTGATAATTTATATTAGACTCGCAGTAAACTACCTATTTGATCGACTTCATACCAAATTTCAAAATACCCCTGTCGTAGCATTCTGCATAACATAGCGAATTTCCGTTTATAAAAATTAGTTTTTCTCGGAAACTAGTTGACACAGAATAATAGTTTAAAGATCTTTTTTGTGTGATTTTTTCTCTCCGTTTCAATGGTGTAGAAAAAAGTCGCAAAAATTTTTGAATAAGAGGAAATTTGGCAAAAAACTAATTTTTTTCAAGAAAATTTCCAAAAAAACCATGTTTCCGGCATCGGACGTGTCTGGCTAACGAACTTGTCCAACGGTTTGGGACTTCCAACATTTTCACCAAATTTCGAAAAAATAGGACATTTCGTTCGAGAGTTATCGTGCGGACACACACACACACACATATATATATATATATATATATATATATATATATATATATATATATATATATATATATATATTATTTATTTTATTATTATTATTATTTTCGGTTTCTAGGGACCTCAAAACAAATTTCTGCCATAGTCCCGGGCTCAAGTCTCGTCATGACAGTGGCTGCAATAGCTGAAATCCATTCTGGAAATTCGCTAAAAGGGCCTATTTTATACATTATTTATAGGTACAGTAGACTCTCGTTAATTCAAACCTGTGATAATTCGAAAGTCTCTATAATTCAAAGGTATCACAAGTTCCCTACAAAATCTCTTTATATTTCGAGCTAAAACAATACATTTTTATACACTTGGTAATTCGAACGATAAAATCATTGCTACATAACAAAACGACGCGTTAATTCGAACTCATCGGCGTCAGACACTCGACAATTCAAAGTTGCAGAGAGCAAGACACAGAAAGATTGTAAGTACATTTTGAGACAAGTTCAAGTTCATTCATCGCAAATGCTTAAAAAATTAAAATTGTTACCTGCGATAATGCGAACCTCTCTATAATTCGTAATATTTTTAGAGTCCCTCGAGTTTCGAATTAACGAGAGTCGACTGTATTAAAATGTAAAAGAAGTATTGGGTCTCCTTTAACTAACTAGTGTTATTCATTGACATTGTATTTGTAACAATTATTATTATTATTATTATTACGTAAATGTTTTATGCAAAATTATAGGGTGGTAAAGTATGCAAAATATTAACCCATCACTGAGAAAAAAAATATCGTTGGCCATATATGACTAAAAAATTTAGTTTGGTTAACTTATATGTAGGTTATTTTGACTATACCTTTTTCTCAGTGTGCAGATATCAACTGCACATACAGATAAAAAAATTAAATAATTTCGGATAGACCACTATACTATTACCTATAAAAATAAAATATGTAAAATGTAAAATGGGATATGTGAATATGTAATATTATTTTATCATTTGTTGTTCTTTGTCTGTTACACATAATCGTCCTATTAGAAAACATTTTTAGTCTGTACGGTAAAATTAATTATTTTATAAATTCTTAATTTCTTAATAAGTGATAAATTTCTAATTACAATGAAACCAACTTACAGGTGTAAAACTAGATATTTATTTAATCCAATTTTTCTAGAGATTTATTTAATCCAATACCAATAATTCGCGCACTTACCCCAAAAAAAATTTACCATCCCAGTTTTGAGAAAAACGGTTTCAAAGTTTTGTACTTTTAACACGGGCTCTTATGGGAAAAGTCTGTTTTTTTTTTTTTTTTTTTGAATAAAATTAAAATGTGTCAAAGGAATTTGATAAAAATTTAATATGTTATTTAATACAAAATTACAAACCATATTTAACGTAAAAGCCCCCATTATGGAACGGTATCTAATATTGGAACAGTTTTGACATTTACATATTTATTTCTTTAATTAAGTAAGGAAACATTAAATGCGAGGTGAATTTAAATTGGAAAACAATTATATTATTATATTCTATTAATAATAACTTTTGTTATCAGACGTTTCTTTCAGAAATAACTTCATTAATATGTAACTGTCAAAACTGTTCCAGTATTAGATACCGTTCCATAATGGGGGCTTTTACGTTAATAAGAAATAAAAGTTATTGACCACGGCGTTTTTGAAATATAATTTAAAAACATCACTTTACAACGTTTTTACAACGGTTTTTCAACAATTCTTTTAAATTGCTACAACATAAGCGCGCGGAAATGCAAAAATACAAGTGGTATACAAATACAATAACTGAAGAATAATAATAAATTATTTAATTTTTGATCAAAGTAAATTTTTTTGCTAAGGTATACTTTTGCACCTGACTATCTCAGAGCAACTACGTTAATAGAATTATTTTCAAAAGATTAATTATGTAATCAATAAAATACTATAATTAATACACGATATTAATTTACATATTTAATCCATAATAAATATGATCAGTGGCATAATTTTAACTTTTCAGCAAATTACAAAATACTCCTGTCGCAGCATTTGCATAATATAGCGAATTTCCAAATATTGGGCACTGGTGGATCTCATCTAAGTACCTAGTTAATTTCTGACGCTTTTTCGCATAAGGCGCTTGGCGCATATATTCATTTAAAATAGTTTAGTCAAAATCGGCTGGGTAATTTATTTTTGGAACCCAAAACCCTGAACGGACTTTGTAATATATATATATATATATATATATATATATATATATATATATATATATATATATATATATATATATGAGTTTTTGAGAGTTGCCATTTTTATTACAGCCAAATCGTTTATTTAATCGAAAAATTGTTCAAATAAGCGTTGTAGATATCGACGCCGACGGGGGCAACCGATTACTATAGTTAGGAGCTTTATAGCTCTTATGGTTTTCGAGCTATGATACAAACTTATAGATTTTTAAATGAGACTATTATACATATATTAATTTTTCGATAAAACTGATCTAATGCATTAATCAACAACATAAATGAGCAAAAAAAATTTTTTACGCAAGTTTAATTTTTTAATTTTTCTTTAATTTATCAGTTAGGCGGTACGCGCACATTTATCAGTTAGGCGCATATGTACTTGAGGCTACTACAACCGATAGTGTTCTGGTTGGTTACATTTCCATTACATCCAAGAAAAGAACCTTTTCCAGTACCATTTCTATCATACAAATTTGGTTGTAATAACAATGGCAACTCTCAAAAAACTCACATGGTATATATATATATATATATATATATATATATATATATATATATATATATATATATATATATATATATATATATATAAGGTATTGTCGGGTTTAGCAGACCTTACATAACGTAATCTTTATCAATCTAAAATAGTTTAGCTCTCTAACAGTGAAAAAATTTTCAAAATCGGTCACTTATTTCATTTTTGACACTTTTGGGTTCTATGGACCTGGCGGATCTTACATAACGTAATCTATATCTATCTAAAATAGCTTGCCTCTGTAACAGTGAAAAAATTTTTAAAATCGGTCGGTTAGTTTATTTTTGACACTTTTGGGTCCCATGGACCCTGGCGGACCTTACATAACGTAATCTACATCTATCTAAAATAGCTTACCTCTGTAAGCTATTTACCTGTAACAGTGAAAAAATTTTCAAAATCGGTCGGTTATTTTATTTTTGAGACTTTTAGATCCCACGGATCCTAGCGGACCTTACATAAGGTAATCTATATCTATCTAAAATGGTTTAGCTCTCTAAGAGTGAAAAATTTTCAAAATCGGTCGGTTTGTTTATTTCTGACACTTTTGGGTCCCATGCACCCTGTCGGACCTTAGATAACGTAGTCTATATCTATCTAAAATAGCTTTGCTCTTTGACAGTGAAAAAATTTTCAAAACTGGTTGGCTAGTTTATTTTTTACAATTATGGGATCAGTGGACCCTGGCGGGTCATATAACTTATGGCAGTCCGTGAGGGTCTTGCGGACATTATTTAATAACTTAACTAATTTAAATACTTTAGCTTACTAACGGTGAAAAAATTTTCAAAATCGATTGAGTAGTTAATTTTTGGCATTTTTAGGTTGCCAATAGCCTGACGGATCTCATATAATATACCTTAAATCCATTTAAAATTGTTTAGCTTTCTAACATTAATGATTAATAGTAAAAAAATTTTCAAAATCGACCCAGTTCTTTAAAATTTTTTTCCTGGCATACAAACATAATTATTATGTTATCTTTCTATAATATTTAATAATATTATATTATGACATTACGTTCATTATTTTGTTCATTTAAAATTCAATAAAAAAAATTAAGAAAATCTTCATTACATATTATGCTTAAAATATCTAGTTAATTATATCCACTAAAATAAAAACCACTAAAATTTTAGAGAGAGAAATGATTATGCAGAAATTTACATATTTAAATTTTGAAAATATCGTTACTTTCGACATCGATAATTTTCGATAACCAAAAGTAGGTTTTGACAGTCCCAATATGTTCGGAATACCCACAATTTGCTTCGCTTAAGCCTTCAAAAATGTCGTTATTTTTTTGCTGCGACGCACCGTTTACGAGATATTTACGATTGAAAGTTTACAAGTACGAAAAGTAACGAAAACTAATTTTTTGAAAAATTTTCTATCGGTGACCAACTCAGGGGGATTAATAGAGCTTAACTTAAACAATTATAACCAATTTATGATAAGTAGTTCGTTATCGATAATTTTCGATAATGAAAAGTAGGTTTTAACAGTCGTAATATGTTTGGAATACCTACAACTTGCTTCGCTTAAGCCTTCAAAAATTTTGTTATTTTTGAGCTACGATGAACCGTTTACGAGATATTTACGATCTAAGTTTTCAATAAATTGTTATGATAGACCGACTTTAGAGCTAACGAATGCTCAATTCCATTCTATTTTAATCGAAATAAATACGCATTACATACAAATGAGAATCTAAGTATGTAATTCAAATGGAGTTTTATATTTAATAAAATAAAATAAAAAAATTAAAGGGAACGTTTTTTTATATTTTTGTATTTTTACACTTGTAATAGAAAATGACTATCTTTTGTAGCCTCGAACAACACGGTTTCAAAGAACACGGAACCAATTAATCGTTTTCTTCGGGGAATTGTTGTACCTTAATTCTCTGCAACGAAGAATAAATTTATTTAATTGAAATTTAATCTATTCGTCTATAGTTGAGCAAAGTTCATTTTTTTTAAATTTTATTTTGGGAAAAACAATATAAATAATTTGAATAAACACATTTTTTTAAAAGAATTATGTGGTTCCAAGAATAAAAGTCTCGTGGCAATTAATTTCAAACAATATTAGCTAATTTATTCTCATTTAGGGGCAATGACGCAGTCTAATGTTTTTTTTTTTCTTTGAATTTTTATAATAGTATTTTAAACAGATGATGCCATTCATAATTAGTTATAAACAAGGAAAAATAATAAAACTAGATTTTATTATTAATTAATTAAATGCTAATTTTCACATGTCGAATAAATCAAGGGTAATTTTTTGGTAATAACAGTTTTTGTTTTTGTCTGCAATGTTATAAAAAAAGAAATTATTTCCTCGTATGTTTTGTAATTGATTGATTTTTAAAAGATTAGTTATTCTTTTTTAATGAATCCATCTTAATAAATGAGTATTGATGAATTTTCCTCTTACATAAAAACAACTTGTAGACGTATGTAAACGAAAAAAAATAAGAGAAAAGAAAAATTAGAAGTGCGTAAACAGGAAACAAATTTAAATATGTTTGTTACGGTATTATGTAATTAGTTAATTGTTTAGATTATTATTATTATTATTATAGACTTTTACGCCAACCTGGCGCTCACTACTCAGTAGGACAGTACTGGGTAAGATTCACCTATACCGGCATTATGCAAGGTATTAGGCTCTGTGGAAGGGTAATATGCCAAACCAATCCGTAAAAGTACCGTAGTACATTCACGGACAGGTTTGTAACATCACTTCTTATATTGTTGTTATTGTTGCTTGAATAATAATAATAATAATAATAATAATAATAATAATAATAATAATAATAATTATTATTATTATTATTATACGTAAATATCGCGACTGCACTTCAAAAACCCCCAGGCGGAGGAAAAAGTGTCCGTGCAGCGTACCAGGTCAGGTACTTCTAGGTCAGGTACGTAATGTCCGTCATACAGCATCCCCTTCCTGGTCTTCCCTACCTAATAAATCCCCGAACCTCGCTGCGAAACCATAACAGTGGGAGATTCGAGGGCAGGTCCAATGGATGTTCGAGGACCCGCTCTAAACGGGGCATGGGGTTCAAAGGTGTTCATGAACTTCCGGAAAAAGTCGTCTCGTGCGACCGAAGCGTGCGGCGCGTCCCGATGATAACTGCTTTTTGCATTGACGCCGCTAACATGTTGGCGTGAGATCTACAAGCCGGAATGAT
Source organism: Brachynemurus nebulosus (assembly GCA_035578155.1). Taxonomy (NCBI): domain Eukaryota; kingdom Metazoa; phylum Arthropoda; class Insecta; order Neuroptera; family Myrmeleontidae; genus Brachynemurus; species Brachynemurus nebulosus. The sequence continues at coordinate 47,024,369 of JAPWDM010000001.1, read as the reverse complement.
GTTAAGATTGCGCACAAAGGAGTTATGCATACCCCCCAGACATCCGATTATAAGTACGACCAAGCGGACCGTATAGCCCGGGTACAGTTGTCGCAGCGCGTGTATTAGATCTTGATATTTAATCCTTTTTTGCTCCTCCTTTTCGACTATGTTAGTTTCCGCCGGAGCAGAGAACTCGATAACATACATAGTCTGAGATGTTAAATCTTGGAGCACAACATCAGGCTTATTAGCAGTCAATTGCCTGGTAGTTGCAACCGGCATATTCCAAAAGATCTTGCACTTTTGGTTGGCAACAAAGGATTCTACTTCCGCAGGATCGTAGGGCAAGACTGGTGTTTTGTCAACTTCGTAATGATGACGAAGATAAAAGTAGAGCACACGCAACGCTGCATTATGGCGATGGATATAGGTGGATTTAGCATAATAAGAACAACCTGAAGTCAGGTGCATTAAGGTTTCCGGGTATGCTTTGCATGCCCGACACGAGGTATTCGAAACCCCTTTATTACCCATCACATATTTTTGGTGTGTTAAGGTGTTCCACACTCCATCTTGAGCTGCCATGATAAAGCCCTCCGTTTCCGATTTAAGTCCATTAGCTCTCAAGAAAGCCCAAGTGAGTTCGCTCGAAAGGCCAAGGTTGTCAAGATGACGGTAGAACATACCCTGGTGAACTTTGTCGCGATGCTGATTGAACAGATGTTGTTGCTCGGCTCTCTTGATTGCCGACTTTTGGCGCGACTGTGATAGTGAAAGAATGTTATCATCACCGTCGCGATTACGCGGATCGAAGGCTAAGCCCAAGATATCGGCGGCACGTTGCGCTGCTGTGAATAAAAATGCGCCTACGCCAGCAAGCTCGTGATCCCTGACGAGTTGCAATAGCGGGTCTGAACTGTTAAGTACACGACAAGCTGTACCTGAGACTATACGGTCATGTAAACGTTCGACTGACAGGAGCCCCCTACCCCCTAGGTCTCGTGGGAGGTAAAGTCGTTGTGGCGATGCGCGTGGGTGCAAACTACGATTGATGTTCATTATTTTTCGCGTGTCTCGGTCTAGTTCCTCCAATTCATTCACATTCCACTTAATTGAGCCAAAAGTATATAAAAGGATGGGTATGGCTAACATATTTGTAGCGCTGGTTTTATTCTTCGCCGACAATTCGGAACTCCAAATTTGTCGGAGAAGGCGCTTATATCTACTACTTAAGGCGGCCTTCATGTTCTTCACGTCCTGGATGTGACTTTCGCCAACACCAAGGTACTTATAGGTCGCTCCTTCATCAAGATGTTCTATGATGCTTCCATCCACTAATTGGGCGTGTGAATCAAAATTCGGAACTACACCATGCTTACAGTGCACCACCGCGCATTTGTCCAGTCCGAACTCCATACCGATCGCGTGCGTGTATTTGTGTGTTAATTTTAGAGCGCAGTTGAGATCACTCTCCGACGAGGCATACAGTTTTAAGTCATCCATATAAAATAAATGTGTGACTTTATGCTCGCGATTTCCTACCGGGCCACACAAGTACCCGGGTTCCTTTCTCAGGCTGATTGACAGGGGCAACAACGAGATGCAAAACAAAAGTGGGCTGAGGCTGTCTCCTTGGTATACGCCTCGTTTGTATGTCACCAACTCCGTTGACACAACGTGTTCACCGGATGTTATTGTGAACCTTGTTTTCCAGAGCGGCAACAGGTGTTCAATACATTTAATAATGTCGGGGTGGACTCGCAGACAATGGAGCAAATAGATAATGAGCTCATGCGACGTTGTGTCAAATGCTTTTCGATAGTCCACCCAGGCCATGCTCAGGTTGCGTTTGTGCTGTCTAGCGTCCTGACAGATACATCTGTCGACCAGCAAGTTGTCTTTGCAACCCGACATTCCTCTTTTTGAACCTCGTTGTTCATAGATCGAACTCCACACTGGTTCAATCGCCTTCAAGATGCGTTCGTATAGAATGGAAGTGAACGCTTTATACACAGTGTTCAGGCACGTTATCGGTCTGTAGTTCTGTGGTTGTGATAGGTCTCCTTTTTTCGGTATTAGGACCGTTCTTCCCTCAGCGAGCCACGATGGTATTGGCTCACAGTTAAATAACCAATTTGAAAATATACGGGCAAGGTGGTGGTGGGTACTAGTGAGCTTCTTCCACCAAAAATTCGTTATTCCATCAATGCCCGGAGCCGAATAGTTCTTCTTGCCTTTGAAAGCAAGTTCGACTTCCTCTTTATCAACAGATGTTATAATGGTATGAGATGGCACTTTGCCAAGCTGTTGTTTGCAGTACCATCTAAACCGGCTGATGGGAATACAGTCCAAGTCAGTCTCTTTAGTCGTCTCATATATCCCCCGCCAATAATCTTCTATTGCGTCGACCGTCGGTGGTTGCTCCACAACAGGGCTTTTAGATGCGAACAGGCGTGAAGGGTTCGAGTTAAAGATCTTATTTTCCCGAATACACCGTTCACGCCGGGCTACTTTCTTCTTGGCCAGGGCCAATGCGCGTATCTTATCCAAATGTGTCTGTTTGATGGTCAACAGATTGCCCAAATTTATCGTGTGATAGCGGTACCTTAGTTCTCTGGCAAAAGCCCGTACCTTTCGCGTAAAACGCCTGTTGGTCTGAATATATTCTATCACACATTGGATACGCGATACCAGCTGTCGTAGTGCCCTCACCTTGGTGTCAATTTGTTTAAGACGAATACGTGCCTTCTCCTCTGCAGTCTTTTCCTGCTTAGAACATGGGGTCAGGACACGCATCGCTGCATATACTGCGTTGTCGACGTCGGTGAGATCACTGGATGGGGATAAATGATCGTCCAAAATTTCGTTTAGTAGGGTCAGTTGTTCGCCCTTTACATACGTCTGTCTGTATTTGGGACGTGGTCGTTTGTCAAAGTTTAAATCGGTATCGAGAAGATCGCGAAATTGTTTTCTTAAATTGTCTGAGACAGAAAGGGATTTATTTAGATCGGCATCATTCTGTGTGGGAGTTGAACTTGTTCTGGTGTTAGACTCTAGCACAGTATTTGTGTTGGCTTGATTTAACAAGTCCGTCTGTGCCTCAGTAACTACGCTGCCACCGAAAGTTACCGGTTGATCCCGCTCTATGATGTTATTGGTCGAGCTCTCACCGTTGACCGCAGAATCCTGTTCAACTTCCACCACTGCAGTTTCAGCAACCCTAGCTTCTTCGCGAGCTTCTCGATTATCGTCATGTCCGGTAGGTATGTTTAATTTTATAATTCGGGCTACATGGTCACGCAGATTTTGTGGCGTTAAATTAGAGTGTTCGGGATGCATCTGGCACCATATGGCGTGCATCCTTGCCATGTACCCTCTCTTATTTGGCTCACTTTGTGTGCGGCACGTGAGCAAATCTCTCCTCAAGCTGTCCGTCCACTCCAGGCGCACGAGACGAGAAGATGAATTTTGACTGGTTCCGCCTTTATTAGCGGGCCCACCCGAGAGACCCGCAGCATGACCAGCCTTCCTAGTTCTTTTACCGTCTGGAACTAGTAGAAAACCTGTTAGGGGTAGTTAGCCCGTTAACAGAGACCACCCTTTAGCGCTGGTTGACTCCACGCACCAGGTACCAGAAAGTACCTGGCCTTAGCTCGGGGACCCGGGAGCGCTACTTCCCGAATTGTCGTAGCAACCGACTACCGAAGCAACCGGGTGTTACAACAAGCCCCTGGGGGTTTATTATTATTATTATTATTATTATTATTATTATTATTATTATTATTATTATTATTATTTTAACGGAATGAAAAAAAACGCGACTGCACTTCAAAAACCCCCAGGCGGAGGAGAAAGTGTCCGTGCAGCGTACCAGGTCAGGTACTTCTAGGTCAGGTACGTAATGTCCGTCATACAGCATCCCCTTCTTGCTCTTCCCTACCTAATAAATCCCCGAACCTCGCTGCAAAACCATAACAGTGGGAGATTCGAGGGCAGGTCTAATGGATGTTCGAGGACCCGCTCTAAACGGGGTATGGGCGTTCAAACGTGTTCATGAATTCCTGGAAAAGGTCGTCTCGTGTGACCGAAGCGTGCAGAGCGTCCCGATAATTACTGCTTTTTGCATTGACGCCGCTAACATGTTGGCGTGAGATCTACAAGCCGAAATGATATTTAAGTTGCGCACAAAGGAGTTATCCATACCCCCCAGACATCAATTACGACCAAGTGGACAGTATAGCCCGGGTACAGTTGTCGCAGTTCGTGTATTAGATCTTGATATTTAATCCTTTTTTGCTCCTCCTTTTCGACTATGTTAGTTTCCGCCGGAGCAGAGAACTCGATAACATACATAGCCTGAGATGTTAAATCTGGGAGCACAACATCAGGCTTATTAGCGGTCAATTGCCTGGTAGTTGCAACCGGCATATTCCAAAAGATCTTGCACTTTTGGTTGGCAACAAAGGATTCTACTTCCGCAGGATCGTAGGGCAAGAATGGTGTTTTGTCAACTTCGTAATGATGACGAAGATAAAAGTAGAGCACACGCAATGCTGCATTATGGCGATCGATATAGGTGGATTTAGCATAATAAGAACAACCTGAAGTCAGGTACATTAAGGTTTCCGGGTATGCTTTGCATGCCCAACACGAGGTACTCGAAATCCCTTTATTACCCATCACATATTTTTGGTGTGTTAAAGTGTTCCACACTCCATCTTGAGCTGCCATGATAAAGCCCTCCGTTTCCGATTTAAGTCCATTAGCTCTCAAGAAAGCCCAAGTGAGTTCGCTCGAAAGGCCAAGGTTGTCAAGATGACGGTAGAACATACCCTGGTGAACTTTGTCGCGATGTTTATTGAGCAGATGTTGTTGCTCGGCTCTCTTGATTGCCGACTTTTGGCGCGACTGTGATAGTGAAAGAATGTTATCATCACCGTCGCGATTACGCGGATCGAAGGCTAAGCCCAAGATATCGGCGGCACGTTGCCCTGCTGTGAATAAAAATGCGCCTACGCCAGCAAGCTCGTGGTCCCTGACGAGTTGCAAAAGCGTTATTATTATTATTATTATTATTATTATTATTATTATATTATTATTATTATTATTATAGACTTTTACGCCAACCTGGCGCTCACTACTCAGTAAGACAGTACTGGGTAACATTCACCTATACCGGCATTATGCAAGGTATTAGGCTCTGTGGAAGGGTAATGTGCCAAACCAATCCGTAAAATCCGTTATTATTATTATTATTATTATTATTATTATTATTATTATTATTATTATTATTATTATTATATATTTGTGACTATTATGTATAATGCTATAACGTTTTAGTTAAAAAATAAAAATACATTGATATTTTAAGGTGTTTTCTAATGATTGAAGTGAAATTTGACGTACTAAACCTAAAATAGATTCCAAGCCTATCTAGGTAAATTTTCAAAGTGACCCTTTTTCCCAAGAAAAAACTGAGGAGCAAAAAAAACATCACTAATATTGATCCACTTTGAAACATAAATATAGTCAACGAGCAAAAGAAAAAATCGTTTCTGCGACCTCCCAAATATCTTTGGTTCCTTCTTTGAGAATTACTGCACTAGATATTATTAATTGCTTAATTATTAGTTAAAATAATTTTAATATATTTATTTTTGAACACCGATAATCTTTTTAGCGTGTTTTATGCTGTATTTCTGGATAAATAAATTTTTTTCAGCTGTTTAATTTCCTGTGTACCAACTCTTTTTTAAATCTAATTTTTGCATTCACCTAGCAGCATTAGATACTTTGGTTAGAATTTTCAGAAGACAAACCCTCAAGTTCAAATTTCTAATTCAGAGGGTAGTTTGTGTTACGTTGGTATGTCCTAAGATTAAGAGCATCAGTATCATAAATTTCCTTGTCGTAACTACTTGGTAATTTTATTATTAACTAGCCGTGTTCCCGACGGGATTTCCTATATTGGTAATATTTTAGGAACCATCCGACTTCAAAGTGCTTCAGAAGCCAAAATACAAACCTCCATGTTTCAAACTTCAAAAAAAAGATGTGCTTTCCATACAAATTTTTGTCCCTTATTTACGCCACTTAGAGGACAAATTTTCAAAAATCCTTTCTTAATGTTCGTTAAGAACGTTAAGAAAGCGTTCAGGAGTTCCTTTTATAACGTTTCTTAACGTTATAAAAGGAACTCCTGTATAAAATTTCATGCTTATAAACCTAACGGTTTAGGCTGTACGTTGTCTGTCAGTCAGTGTTTAGAGATTTATTAAATAAGTAATTGTTATTATATGACAATACATTTTCTTGATTACAAATTTTCAGTAGTACATAAAATAAAAACATTATTGTCATCGATCATTTAAAAAATTTGTGAGTGTGCTTAAAATTATACGACCGAAGTGAAAACTTTTATGGCGACGACGTCATAACCGATTCGAAGTAATATATTTAAGTTTTCACTTCAAAAATTATTTTAGAATTTTTTGCTTCATTTGGATGGGACAGATAATTTTGCAAAAAATTGTTTAATTAGGTACTCAAATATTGCGAAATTTGAGACGAAGCCTGCTTGAAGGTTAAATAAACAAAAAATTAATGTGTGCACAACATCTTAATATTTTTGTACGTTGTACATCATATATTGAGATGACGGGCATGATAAAAATTGTGATACCTCATTTTAATTAAATTCAAAAATTAAACCATTGAGGAAATAATTTATTCTATAATTTATATTTTTTACTAATATTATTCATCTAATTTTAATTAATAATTAAGTTACATACACTGAATAAACTATTAAATGTGGAAACTATATTACCTACAGTAAAACTTTTTCAGCACACCTAGGTAAAATGATGGCAACTATTTTTTACTTTATGGACAATGGCATAAGTCGGATTTAGGGGGGAAAAAAAGGCAACTGCCTCCCTTCCCCAATATTCGTGCGAATAAAAAAAATAAAAACTTGAATAAATTTTGTTAAAATGATATGGCAGAAGAAAAGGGGTGAGGATGCAGAAATTAAGTCAAGCATTTGTCGACCCGAACTGGTTTGCTATTCTAAGAACCTCCCAAGGTCGTTTTTATATTAAACTAGCTGTACCCGCGACATCGTTCGCGCGACGCATTGTTATAAAATCAATGAGAAGTATATAAGTGTAATAATTATACAGAACTTGTAGTTTTTATGTTTTCCCAAGGGAGGGAGACATTTTCCCGGAGTAAAAAGTATCTTAGATTTTGACCCAGGTAATAAGTTATCACCACACCAAATTTCATCAAAATCCGTTCAATGGTTTTGCATAATGTATGCACATACTTTCTATTTTCCCGTGGGAATGAGACATTTTCCCGGATTAAAAAGTATCTTAGATGTTGACCCAGATTATAAGTTATCATCACACCAAATTTCTTTCAAAATCCGTCCAGTAGTTTTTGCGTGATGCGTGAACAGACAGACAGACAAAAATTTTAAAAATTGCTGTTTTGACATCTAATTCGATAACTATTTACAGTACCAGTACAATTTTCAAAAAATATTCCATGTACAGAATTGGTCTCGTTACAGTTTTATTATATGTACAGATATATTCCTTGCCCCCCACCCCCTCCCCAATATTTTTCTTGAAATCACTCCTATGGACTCCTTAAAAGATTATCAGTGTTATTTCAAGCATGAATCAATTTTGACGTCTTAGCTAAGTTGTGGCTGAGTCACTGGGTCAATATAATTATTTAAGAGATTGCTTCCAAATATTTAGTAGAAATCAAATCAAATGACAAAAGTATCGTTTTCAGAGGTTAAACTGCATAATTATATTACGTTTTTTCCTTTCTTTGTACTTATTTTTGTAAACTAAATTTGTACTTTTTGGGATCCCTCTTTTGTTACTTTTTATATTGTACCTACATTTGCAGACAATTTCAAGGTAAAAATATTATAATTTTGTAAATGGACTTTGTTTTGACATGCTTTGTTATAAAAAAAGAGATAAAAAATTGAGCAGCACCAAAAGCAGTCAAGGATATTAAATATTATAAACAAAATAATAGTAACCACAAATAAAATTATTTTTTCCTCAAATTAAAATACAATTTTTTCCGCTCTTTTTGCGTACATAGTAAATAGAAATCTTAGTTGTGAATAATTGTAAATTGATTTCATTCATAATTTGTTTGAAATTATCTTAATTGCTTTACTATGCATTCATTGACAATTTACCACAGTCGCGTGACAACACTTCCACGAGTAGAACACCATTCTGTAATTTTTATGTAAAAGCAATAAAATTTTATGTTGCTTTTATAACTCGTTCCCACTAGAACGGCAACTAGTATTAAGTAGGAACTAGAAGACCATAAGTAGGACAAAAAGATATAATCAAGTGCTAGGTAGTAAACATGTAACGAATGTCTCTGAAAATGAATTAGAAATTTGTTTAAAAAAAAAAAAAGATTTGGAATCAAAATTTAGACAGGTTCTAACCCGACTAGAAATTTTAATAAGGTCCAGACAAGGACCTTACCAGGCGTGCCTTACATCCTGATGAAGTCCAGATCAGGATTACCGTATGAGGTCCTTATCAGGTTTGTCACGCAAAACAGTCATCGGGTCCTTATCATGACTACCTTATCAGGTCCTCATCAGGACTACCATATCAGATCATGATCAGAATAACCTTACTTAATCCTAATCAGGCTGTCCTTATCGGGTTAGCTCCATATTAAATTATATATACAGTATTAATCGTATTAATACTTCAATGTAGATAAAATGAGTTCAACGTTAAATGTAACATTTCATGTTTATGTTAAATGAAAATATTAACACAAATTTCCATTTAACAGAACAAAAATGTTAACCTGTTTTGAACAGCAACAATATTTGTGTACAGAAAATAATGCTATAAGTACCTTACTTACATTGGAATATATGCATATATATATATATATATATATATATATATATATATATATATATATATATACCCAAATATATAATAATAATAATAAAGATGAGAGTAGTTCTTACATTTTAAGGTTATTTTGTTACAGATTCAGTTAAAAAAAATCATGTAAGCTTACATGAGATTGTAAAGTAAGATTATCCTGACATGGACCTGATAATGTTCTGAGTAGGATAACCCGATCGGAAATTAATGTTTTTTACATAAGGTTATCCTGATATGATCCTGATAAGGTCTTGATCATGATAACCTGTTAAAAATATTTTTCTTACAAGTAAGGTGATCCTGACATGGACCTGATAATGTTCTGAGTAGGATAACCCGATCGGAAATTTATGTTTTTTACATAAGGTTATCCTGATATGATCCTGATAAGGCCCTGATAATGATAACCTGTTAAAAATTACAAGTAAGGTTATCCTGACATGGACCTGATAATTTCCTCATCAGGTTAACCCGATGAAAAATATTTTTTTTCAAAGAAGGTTATCCTGACCACATCCTCATAAGGACCTTATCAGGTTTTCCCTATTAGGGATTGCCTTATCTAAACCTGATAAGGACCCGATCATACTTTCTGCAAATAAGAAAATTTCTAGTCGGGAATTGAGCTAGAGGTTTCAAATTTTGCATACCTGTCTAACCTTGATGACAATGCAATATTGTATAATAATTAGTTTTGTCCTAAATCGCCTCAAAACCAAAATTGTTGATTTTTAGTCCTGTGAAACTTTTTGACATTTCGAATTGTCAAATATTGTCCATTGAGTTCACATTGCAATTTTTTGTTTCCATAGTTATGTCTGATTAGGGTAAATTAACCGATTAAAATATAGGTAAAAAAAAAATTACTTCTTTAATTCTTTTCTTAAATTAATTGTGATCAGACTAAAAAGTAGAAAATAAATTAAAGTAAAAAAAAAAATGTTTTTTAAGAAAAAGCTTTTATTTAAAAATGGGCTAAAAAAAAATAAAATAACTTGTGAGTGAAGTTTGAAGCAATATGCAACATAATTTATAAAAGGTTGAGGCGTTTAATTAAGTTTGGTAAGTACTGAAAAGTAAAATAGCTACACTTATATCCAAAACAGAAATAATTAATGATAACGCCTCAAGCTTTTATAAATTATGTTGTATATTGCTTCAAACTTCACTTAGTTATTTTATTTTATTTTTTTAGCCCATTTTTAAATAAAAGTTTTTTCTTAAAAAACATTTTTTTTTACTTTAATTTATTTATAATACGAAAAAATCGGAGAAGCCTTGTCGTGTTACAACTAATTCTTGTATTTATTGAGAGCGTGGATTTTTAAACCCCACTAGACTTGCCCCCTACCTTTTAGAATTACTGAATTTAGAATTAGACTGAATTTTGCTCAAGTATTGTTGCGACCTCGGAAAAAGATGAAAGTGATGTTAAAATGGTCTCTTAGGGCCAGGGATGTTAAAACAGAAATTATAAGACTAGTGGTAATTAGGTACAAGTTCTTACGGTGTGAAAATTAGCCATGTTATTAAAATATGAAGTTGGTTATTTTAAACTCGTTAGGCGAGCAAAGAAGCGCTATAAATAATTTGCACAGAATTTAGACATATTTAATTTAAAATTGATTTGACCTATAATTCAAATAATTTTACGCGGGTGAAACCGCGGGCCGCAGCTAGTTTATTATATACAAAATATAAACACAGTTATGATTTAAAATATTTCCTAAAATTTTCACTCTACATGGTTTTTACCAGGTTGGTTGAAAAACATATAATTTTCACCTACTACCCGATACTCTAAATCCGTGTTTTTCAACCTTTTTCATGGCGCGACCTCCCTAGTATGGAAAAATAATCGCGACCCCCTAGTATAGAAAAATACTTCACGAGCCCTACCCTTTACTATTTCTAACTTTTATTTTATTTTATGTTATAAATATTGAATCCGCTCATCATTATTGATTATCTTCAGTTAGGTGTCAATTAAACACGTAACAAAGGATTTTAAATAGGCATATTTTTATGTATATCGACATCGAAGTTGACATCTTATAGTAGCTTCTGAACGCGCGCGTGACTTGTGTGAGCGAGACATAACACAACGTGATGAGCGCTGCGTGGAGCATCAGGCGAGTAAAGGATGGCACTTTTGAATTCTTTGAATTGTGAATTCGCTTTGAACTGTGTTTAAATTTATTGAATTGACTTGTTGTTTGTTTTAGTAATTGCTCACTGTCTTTTATTGTTTAGTATCCAAAATTCTGTGCTCATTGTAATTATTTAAAATGGATGAGTTTCTGGAAAGACATGTACAACCGTCAACTTCAAGTTCCAATGAGAGTAATAAAACAAAATCAAAGAAAAGCGTCTATATGACGAAAATTATTTAAAACTCGGATTTCCTGATATTGAAAATAAGCCGCAGTTATTTGTTTTCAAATTTTATCATGCGAAGGTATGAAACCATCACATTAATGTAATCTTTAATTAACCTTTTCTTTATTAAATATTATATATTGAACTAGAGTGGTTTTATTGTTAAAGTAACTGCGACCTCCTTAAAAAGGCTTCGCGACCCCTCAGAGGGTCACGACCCACAGGTTGAAAAACACTGCTCTAAATTATTAAAAACACTTTACGCATGAAACGGCTAGGTTTACATAAAGCTAGCCATTCCTGTTGTTTTTCATGTTTTCTGAAATTTAGCAAAACCACCACTGAAAATATTAAATTCTTGCTGTGTGTCGAGCTCAAAATATTATAATTCGCTGAAAATGAAAGCTAATAAATAGTTTATAATTTTGCGTTACTTGCTTTTCTGTTTTAAAAGGTGGGAGCGGCCAGGTCGAGAGGGGTGATTTTTAGCATCAAAAACTTAAAGGAATTAATTGTAAAGTCTTAAGTCAAATAATAATCTTCTCTTGTGTCGGAAATGGTTTCTTTGTAAAGGAGTTGCAATGCAATAATAGAAATTCAGGTATTTTATGAGCTGATAAATTGTAAACGATATTTAATCACATTATAATATTTAAATTTTTTTCGCCTAATTATACTTTTCTTTATGTCGAGAAAATACAGGGTGGTATTTAGAAGGGGTTGTAAACAATAATTAGAATACTCGCCTTTTAAAAGTTTATTCTTGAAGTTTCATACTACGTTTAAAACAGTGTATATTTTATTTTTCAAAAATCTAATTTTTTCGCACATTTCATCAGTTAAGGGTAGTTTAACGACTACGAGGGTGAGCTCAAAAATCGAAATTATACTTATCGAGTTCGACTCAGCCCCCCACTAAAAATATTAAATTCTTGCTCAGTGTCGAGCTCAAAATTTTTAATTTACAGAATACGAAAGCTCATAAATAGCTCCTAATTAAATTCTAAAAGGTGGGGGGGGGCAGGTCGAGTGGGGTGTCTTTAATAGCATTTATAGCATATATATCTAAGAAAATTTCAGCACTCAAGGAGTTAAATTGTTTTTAAAGTATGTAAATATTTTAGCTTTTGAAATTATGTCAACTAGACAAAAAGGAAATCGCTTGAATCAATATATTCGTTTTCCTTTAACTATTAATTACAGGTAATTGAATTTTTTAAAGTTTTAGTTTTGTGGAACTGTACCATATTACTCACTATGGAATATATCAAGGAAGTCTGCAAACATAATCGAACCGAATATTTTTCCCTTTTATCTATGAGTTTTTAATGAACACTATTAATGAAAATTATTAATATTACGAAAATTAGTCTATAATCTATATGGTGTTTATTACTAGGTATAGGACATTTTTCGGATCAAACAGCATTCGTGTTTTGTGTATTCAGATATATCGCACTTGATGTGATTAAGGCGAATAAAAACGAATAAATATTTTGATTATATATATATATATATATATATATATATATATATATATATATATATATATATATATATATATATATATATATATATATATATATATATATATATATATATAACACACATATTATTTGTCTATCTGCCTGTATATACAAAACACGATGTTGTTTGATCCGAAAAATGTCCGATAATTATTTATTACAGTAAGGCGATTTACATTAACGCTCTGCTCTCAGTACGCTCCCACTCCACTCTCGCTCCGATATAATCTTGTTGTGTTCACATTACAGTGCTGATATCATGCTGGTACTTATTTGTTCTCTATTCACATTATAATGCCACTCTAGGTACGTTCCCGATTCGGTCTCATTGTCAGTTCCATACAAATGTCTTTTCATAACAACTGAATGTAAGCGGAGTGGAGTGGAATCAAAAAAGTTTTTACACTATAGGTACCAAGCCATAACAAGTCTGATATCGCTCCGATAAAATATTACCTGAGTGGTATTGATATTGGAGTGGCATTGGACCGGGAGCGAACCGTGACTGACATCGGACCGATATCAGAGCGATGATGTGAATACACTCATTGTTTATTGTGTAAGAATATTTTATCGAATCGGGAGCGTAGTGATATCGTACCGAGAGCGGAGCGTAAGTATAAATCGGGCCTAATTCTTTAAAGTTTAGTCATACTTAGGAAATATTTACAATATCTCAAAAATCGGAATTCATTAAAGACAAACTGCAATTAATAAAGAATCTGTTCAGTGGTAGTTAACGAATTTTTTCCTCTTCTGGTGAGAATAGACTTAAAAACACAGTTATAATATTGGCGAATTAAATTTCAGCTTGCAAAATTAAAATTAAACAAAATTAAGAAAAAAAATATAGCCAAAAACTGGTTTGTCATGCAGTCGAATTTATTTAAAAAAAAAATATGTGATTACTCAATGACGACCTTTTCGTCAAAATAAAAACAAAAATGATAATTTTGACCGGACTTGATCCTATAGTAATCAGGCCCGTAGAGGCCACGTCTAAAACTTGGAGTCCGGGTCAACTGTTAAACATTTGATTCACTAAAAAAATCTAAGAATTTAAAAGAAATGTGATTAATTAAATAATTCAGTAATTTCTAATTTGTTTGTATGGTGTTTTTAAAAAACTAAGAAAATGCATTTTTTTTACAAACATTTTATTGTAAAATCAGTTTTAACCTTTTGCACTTAAGCAAAAATAAACGTGTTTTGCGGCTAGCTCGTAAAACATGTAACAACATGACATGAGGCATGATTAACATTCCTATTTTTAAAAAAAAAATTGCAACCTGTTTTCTTAAAGTCAAATTAAATGTTTTAAATGCTCTTTTTGTTAGATTTGTTATTTTCAACATCTACTGTCCATAGACTCAGATTTTAATGTTTAAATGTTAAATACGGTTGACCTAATGGACAAACCACCATGTCCTAGATACGTTTTACCTTAAAGAGGAGTGTTTGAGCTTTCGAAAACCGTCTCCGAAAGGAGACGGTTCAAGCTTTAAAATGCTCTTTAACTATATTGTACGATCATTATTAACTGAGATAAAGACCCAAATTTTTGGCACTTCTAGTTTTAAAAGACTACTCTTGCGCTGAAACTTTTAATTTAAAAGTAACATAATATATTTTTGAACTTTTCTTACGATCTCGGGAAAATAGTAACTCAATTATAGAGAACCTAGTACAGAAAAGTGGTTTTGGAGTATTAAAATGGAACGTTAAAAAAATTTGTTTCAAGAATTTAATGTGGGTTATCAAATAAAGCAATTGTAAAAATCTGAAATTTAATATTTGTATAACTTTTTAGGAAGTAGGATCCCCAAGACCCTGGCGAACTGCCGCGCGCCGTAAGTTAAATTGTATGAAATTCGCTAGGGTCCAGGTAAGTCAAAAGCGCCAAAAATAAATTCTCGAACCGATTTTGAAAATTTTTTTATTGTTAGAAAGCTAACCTACTTTAGATGGATATAGACTATTTTATGAGGTCCGCCAGGGTTCTGGGGTCCCGAAAGCGTCAAAAATTGGTTACCCAACCGATTCTGAAAATTATTTCACTATTAAAGGGCTAAAATATTTTAGATAAACATGGGCTATATTATGTGAAGTTCGACAGGGTCACAGTCCTGGTGACCCAAATGCGCCAAAAATTAACTACCCAAACGGCTTGGGAAATTTTTTTGCTCGTAAATCTTTGAAAATTTGTTGTTATTGATTATATATTATCCTATGTGAGTAGGTTTTCAAGAATGATAGTTTTTGAATAAAATCAAATGTTAAATAATTTTAACCACAACTCAATGTAATGGACAGGATAATCGGAAAATAAAATTACACAGAGATCCCCAAGAATTTTTATTTTATTTTTTCAAATAGGTATATTTCGGCATATTTGGAAAATAATTTAACCACAACCCAATGCAATGCAAGCAATTTTTGATTCCAAATTTACATATCCTGGAATATTCTCAGCATAAAAAACAGTACCGACGCATATATTTTAAAAAAGTGTTTGTGAGAGTATAAAGTAATAGAATTGTTATTGGTTTTTTGAATTAAAAAGAAAATATTAATGTTTTGTAAACAGTTAAAGTTCTAGCCAGTTAAAATTCTTAAAAAAGTTTTTAGGAATTTCTTTCTGGGCATGATTATATAATATAATACTCTTTTACTATATTCATGGAGTAATTTTTGCCAAAATTGTTTACTTACGTCGTGAATTAAAGTCAATTTCGTAACAATATTTGTGTGATAGTTGTTAGACTACTTTCAGCGATCGTTTTAATCTTTTTATTTATATGATTTAATTGATAGTCAGATACAGGAAATAATTTTTAGAATTAAAATGCTTTTAACAAACACATAGTAAAATAATTAAATAAAAATTGTTAAAAATGTATTTGGTTTAACTGATGTACTGTGGGTGAATTGTAGCTTGACACTTGACGCATCCAAATGTTAAGTTTCAAGCTACAATTCACACACTGTATTTGGTTTTAATTCTAACCATTTTAAAAAATGAAGGTGCTGAAAGACTGTTGATAAATTCTAAATGTAAATTACATTACGAAAATTAAGAATACATAATATGATATACAATACTGAACAAAAAAAAATTAGAAAAAGAAAAGAAGGAAACATGAAAAAGTTGAGGTGTATTCTGTATTTACCCACATATTTTATTAAAGAACCGTAAGACGTAATGTCAAGTCAAGAATCAAGTTTTGATTGGAGTTTTAATTTTATTTTAAACGGACTCTATACGATCAGTTTTACTGACATTATAAAAAAATCTTGCCGTTTGTATTGATCGTGTAATAAAGAATTACAAAATATTTTATTGTAGTGTTGTCAGTATTACTGACAGTAATCATATTAGGTCGTCTGGAGCAAAGTTGCGTGACAGTTAAATAAAAATAAGTATATTAATTGTATTTTATTTGTTTATTTAGTACATGTACTACAAGTACCTATACCATTTACTTCTATAAACACCCTACCACCATTCTGGCAAGTTTTCTGACTGCCAGATACTTGCTGCTTTCGTTTCCCATGTTACGACATGTTCATAAAGATGCGCAGCTTTGCTCCGGACGACCTAATAATACGGTAATACTTATTGTGTAGGGGGCCTACATAAAACTTTTGTCCCATTTCTATAATTCAGCAAGCAAGAGTTAAACAACAGTGCATCAGCAATAATATTTTCAAAACTCTGGTTGCCAGTAATACAACAAAACGAATAAGGCAATTCAGATAAATTCATTTTTGTCTAACTGAACTAATTTCAAAAGTTGGATTTACGTATAGGTATCAAAAAATATTTGGGAAATAAAATACGTACAAATGTGTAGTTTTAAAACCTGGACTGTATCGAAAACTCAGCGCGGATACCTACTGGACAGTGGACACCTTCAAAATATGACAAATCCGGAGAACCCGGGTGAATGGCAGTCTTACTTTTATGTCCTCTCAACAATAAAATTAATACTTTGATTCCATCAATAACGATTTCGTCGTCTTTTCATTAATAATAAAATATGAAATTTGAGTTACTGATATTTATACTAAAAAAAGGAATCTTTTGGATTCTTTGGAAGATCCTTTGGAATCTTTGGATTAATAAAAAATGGAATGGAAGCTTTCAATTTTTTATCTGAATTTTAACATTGGAATCTTTCTATAAATGGAATATTTCTATACAATTATCATGGGCGCCCATACTCGGGGGAAGGGGGCGCAGCCCTCTCCCTAGCTGACCACGTTTAGAAAAAATTTCAAAAATGAGGTGAAAACAACGTTTTTTTTTTCTCGTCAATGGTATCTTTGTGCAAAATATCCCCTATTCGTGATTCGTGGCTTCTCCTAGCTGGTTATGTTGAAGAGAGAAAGGCGGAGAAGAAAGGGCAATCAGCGTTTTTTTGCTCGTCAGTGTTATTTTTGGGGAATTTTTATGCCTACTTATAAGCCACTTTTCCTCATCCAAAATATCAAAAATATTAGAAATATTCCTTCCCCCTAGTTCATCCCCCCTCCTACAAAGCATCATATCGTCATCAAAGCGTCATTGACGGACCTGCATTTATTTAGATGTAGGGTAGGGCGGTGTAAAAAAAAGACACCCGCGCAGGTGGGGTAAAAAAGAGACATAAATTTTTATTAAACTCAAGGTTAAATTTGAAAAATAAAAAGTATTATAAGAAAATACATAGTATTTATGTATTTTGTATACCGTAAAACCGTCTAGACTCGGACACTTTTTGACATTTTTTGGTATAATTTTATGTTTATACACGTTTCCTTCATAGATATTACCAATAAAAGTATTACCATTAGAAAGACCGTATATTATTTGTTATATCCCTGACCCATTTGTTTCATTATAAGTAAAAATAAAAAAAGTAAAAAATAATTAGTAAGTGTCCGGGTCTACACCCCAGGGATAGGGGTCAATACATAGTATGCCTCTCTATGAAGTAAACATGCGATATGACACCAGGAGGAGGCATAAACCGCGTAATTCTGGCGGGAATATAATGTATGGATAGTGGAAGTTACAGCCAGTGCGAATCGCGGCCATAGTGTAATAAACTGATGTGTCAGGGTCTAAACGGATATATGTATATAGCATGTATTATTTTGCACAAAAAGAGTAAATTTCAAAATTGCATATGTATATAGCATGTATTTTTTACATATACAGTGTAAACTCCATATAACGAAATTGAAGGGACCGAGTTTTTTATTACGTTATAAAGAGTTTTCGTTATATGGAGAGTAAAAGAAAACAATATAATTTTACGAATAAAACTTAGGAATTTAGTAAGTGGTTTTAATTTTGATTGAATTAAATGACACTTTTTCGTCAATACACAAACTCTTTCTTTTACTTGCCATGTTTACAGTTTAAAAGTTTGAAAGCAACTAAGAATATGATAAAGTAAAGATAGCAATAAGACAATAGTACGGAAGTACAGTAAGCAAAAACATGTGCTAGACAATTTTCACAAACAAATAAACGGATTTCTAAGAATCCCTTTGTGCGTACGAAATATTTACGACTCTGTATCACTATTTTGTTTTAAAGTCAGTAAAATAAAATTTTTTGGCCTAAAAAATGACGTATTTTTTGCTATTGAGAGTGGCTATTACGTTATAAAGAGTGTTTCAATATACGGATGATAATGTAAACCAAACAAACCTTTGCAATTTCTACGTTTTAAGGAGTTTTTCGTTAAATAGAAGTTCGTTATATAGAGTTTACACTGTACATCGAATATAACTTCAAACATCATTAAATGATATGCGATAAAATTCTGAACACATACATATCAAAATTAAAACGATATGACAATTATGACGAAAATTACATGTCTAAGTTAGATACACATTTTATTTCTTTGAAAAACTGGAGAATAGTAATCCTGTAAAATGAGATAGTAAAAGTTGAAATCCCTAGTTTTTATTGGTACAGCTGTTTAGAGGATGTTTTTCTCTCTCTAATGACGTCAAGAACAAATGTTGGCTAACCCAAATGTTTATTGTAGCAGGTTAATGTAGAAACTACTTTGAAGATTGGTGCAAAGTGTACGGGTCTAGACAGTTTTACGGTAATACTTTTTAAAAATACATAGTATGTATTTTGTTATAATAGGTACTTTTTATTTGCAAAATTTATGTCTCTTTTTTACCCCACCTGCACGAGTGTCTTTTTTTGACCCGCCCTACCCTATTTTTGTTTTTGTTTTGAGAGTGGGAATTTGTCGCATTGCTCTATCGACCTACTGGACAATTAGCTTTAAAGTTTTAAACTAATAAAAATATTATAATTTTTTACATACTTTTTATTTTATTAGATAGGGTAAAACCCCCTATACTTGAACACGTTTAATACTCGAACAGTTTTGATATTTTATATATTAATGAAGTTATTTCTAAAAAAAAAAAACCGATAAGCATTAAAACTGTTCGAGTATTAAAAAACGCGTTCGGGTATAGGGGCTTTTACGTTATACATAATTAATTAATTTTTAACCGCCTTCAAAAACGAGGAGGTTCTCAATTCAACCCGTTTTTTTTTTTTTTTTTTTTTTTTTTTTTTTTTTTTTTAATGTATGTACACCAATTTCTCCCACATTTTTAGTCCAATTTTCGCCATTCTTTTTTAGTTAGTAGATAAAGTTCTCCAGGTGTTCCCATAAAAATTTTGTTGACATTGGTTGAGTAATTTTTTAACCATCTTCAATAATATGAACAATACGAATAATTATGGCAAATTTAAAATTTGTATATGCAAAATTATTTACTTTAATATCTATAGTAACATATTTTTTTAATTTATGTTGTAATTATTACTTTAAACATTATTAATGTTCCAAATTTCAAAGCAGTCAATGAGTGCCCAAAATTATGATTTTTAGACGCTGGTATTTTGGAAACTATTTCACCTAAACGTATGAAATTTGGAATAAAAAAAATTAAAAAAAAAAAACCAAATTAAAAATGGGGTGGACTCATAAGCATTGTCACTAAAAGGTATAAAATAAAAGCTCTTTTAAAAAACCGACTTCAAAAAGTTAAAAATAATGAATAGTACGAATTTTGAAGTCAGGCGGAAAGTAGTATAAAAAAAATGTAGATCTTGAAGAATTCATGAATTTTTCAAGCATATCCGATCGCAATCTTTCATACGACGCCCTGCCTTACTTCAAAATTCGTACTATTCATTATTTTTAACTTTTTGAAGTCGGTTTTTTAAAAGGGCTTTTTGCATACTAGTATTCATTGCTACAAACATTTATTACTTATATTTTGTTCCAGTGTAAAACTGATTTGTAAAATCTTAATAGTCTTATACTTACTGTCAATTTCTACTTGCTAAAAATCTAAAAAAAAGATACCTATGAATTTTTGAATTACAGATTTTAGGAGATCACGGTTAGGACATTGAACGGTTACAAGCATAGATATATAGTTACAAGAGTTCCGATTTACGATTAACAATAGTAGTTTACGCAAGACTCCAAAATATTTCATCATTTTTGTTTTTTAAGGAAAGAATTATTTAAAATATAAAAAGTTTAGCAATTAAAATTTTGAAATTTACTCTTTTTGTGCAAAATAATTCAATATCTTATGTATTGGTGCCAATTTTGTTAATTTTTTGACAATATATCAGAAAATAAAAGGAAAAGATATATTGATATTTATGTTTAGGTAATTTATTCATTTTGGTCATATTTTATGTTCCATCTCCCATCTTAATACATGTTTGTATACCCATGTAAAATTAATTTATAAAAATATGAAATTACATTACCGGAAAATTAATATGTATTATGAAATTACAGAATAATAAATAACTATTTTCTTATGTTTTTAATGTTTAGTCTTATAAATTAAGATCAAATATAGTTGGCAGTTTTTGAAGTAAAATGTACCTTTCATTCTAATTTATAAATAAAGCATAAACACACCATAATCATATTGATTAGAAACAGGCCCGATAATATGGGGGCAGATGAGGTCCTGGCTTGAAGAGGGGCTCATTAAAAAGTAAATGAAGCTTTTTTTTTTTAAATCCCGTTTGATATATTTATGAGACAGCTCGATAATATATTATAAAAAAAGAAAATAGTGGCAGTTTTTAAGTGGTAAACTTTTTATTATTAATATTTGATGTCAGGAATTTAACAAAAAAGAAAAAAAAAACGAATTGTGAAAATCCATCCATCCCAACTATGGGATGGATAGGATCCCTAAAATAGGATGTTTGGTCACAGGTCATTTTTCAAAAGGCTTTTAAAAATAGGATTCAAATATTTTAGTTTTCTAATAATATTTGTTCCACAAAGAGAAAAGTATAAAAAAGATAGTAATATCGTGGGTCCTAGTGGGTTAAGGTGACAATTATCAGGGTATTACATATTTTCAAAATTTTGGAATTAAAGAAGGTTTGACATAATTTACTGGTTTGACAAATGTGTAAGTAAAGTAAAAACTAATGTAATTTTTATAAATTTTATTGAGCAGTATTGGCGAAACATTTATAATAAAATTATTTGTTCAAAATAAGACTAAGTTGTGAAATTAGGTCAAAGTAAACTATCCTAATAAATATCAAAAGATAAAAACGCTTAATAAAATTTTGAGTAAAATATTCACTTACTGCTAAAATTCTTCTTATAAATTCATAACTCGAAAACTAATATTGTCAGCAAATAGTTCTTAATTGTTGAATTTTAATAAAATGAAACAAATGTACTATTACGTAAAACACCATTTATAAACAAAAACAAAACTTTTTAAAAATATTGTGAATAAACTTGTTTGATATTAATAAATTCAAAACAAACTTGTAGACAAATTTTCGAACCGGGCTATGAACGTACTACGTACATACACCTTTCACTGTTTAAGTTCAAATCATAACTAAACTTTGATTACCAAGATTCGTTTGAGTACACTTCTGATTTTGATTACCTCCCTTATTTCATATTATCGCTCTCTGTCTGTATCGTTTGTGTATCTACTTCTTTTATGTGTTTTGATTGAATGTACATAATAAGAGTGGGCAAGTGGAAGAAAAACGTTGTTATCAATTTATCAAAGAACTTTTTTTACTATTCGGTTTTAATAGTTTGACAATAAAAAGAACGTGTATGTATTCTTCAATTATTATTATACAATCATTATTAGATAATTACAATAGTTTATTTACTACAGTGGCGGATATTAATGAAATGCAAACAAATTAATTAAAGGAAAGTGAACGAATTAGTAAAATATATTAATTTGAATAATATTCACGAAATTAAGAAAACTATTTCACTCGATCTTGTTGCTGGTCCTTCTGGTAATTTTGCTATTTAGACTCCCATTGGTGAAAATCGACGAGTCTTAACTATAAGCATCCCTAATGAATTTCAATTGTCTAAAATGTTCATTTTTGTCATTGAAATGAGCGATTATGAAAATTTATAATCTGTAGTAATAGCTAGGGCCAGATAGCCAGGGCCGCCCTAGGCACCGTGAAAAATGCCGTCTCTGCCTTTTGCTTAATAAGAAAAAAGAACTTTTTTTTAGAACTTTTCCCTAAAAAAGTAACTGTCAAATTCCAACTTTTGCTGCCTTTTTCTAAAAATTTGTCGCCAGGTGTGTATATTTTGATAAAACACAACCGAGATACAATCAAAAAAAAAAAAAAAAAAAAGGAAACGGAATAAAGAAATTTTAAGTATATTTTGGTACGGAATTTTGAACTGAATAGCTATTTGATCCTTGTACGCGGCCACGAAAAACCTTTTCGTTAGACTCGTAGTTACGGAAGTAGTATTTAGAAAAATTAATATCAATCTTATTCTCAAAGATGTGATCCACTTGTAACACCACCAGTACCGCAAACTCAGTTTTACACTCATTAAAAACTTACAACGGGTCTCAGAAAAAACTTACCCATTGAAAATGCACAGGCGAGTATTTCAATACGTGCTATTCGCTATTCAAAATGGAAAATTGGGTACCTATATGGTGACAAAAATAACTAGTTTAAGAAACAGTCAAACAGGGATAAACCGCCGTTGCGAAAAAGTCTGTTGGATACCGGGACATGAGAGTCAAAACCGGGACGTATGGACACCCTGATTAGGAATGGTGATGTCAAAAGACTTTTTTTACAATACAAAACAATACTCTTTATATCCTAGCTATTTATAAGTTGCTTCTAAAGAAACGTGATAAAAATTCGCCAAGTGTGTGTTCAACACGCATGTTAAGTCAAGATTTTGTTCATAGTCAGCAGCTAGCATTTTTCACAAATTTCAGGATAAAATATTTCTACCTTTTATTTAATGTTAAAATTTGCCTTTAATTTGTTAATAATATGACTGTTTGAACCTTTTACTATCTATATGAGTTAATAAGTTTTTAAAAAAAAAGCGACACTGTCAATTAAGTTGCTTTAAGTTCGACACTAATTATTTATAAATGGTAAAGTGGGATTAGATCACTTAATGCAATGATAGACATAGCGAATACTACGAAATCCTAAAAAAGTGGTTACTGTGTGGCTGGTCTAAACTGTTGAATAATTAATCGATTAATCTGTTTAGTCGACTAATTTTGTCTACATTTAGTCAATTTTTAATCACTTATTTTACTCTCGACTAAATGACTAAAATGATTAATTTACTAAAAACGACTTATTTAATAACTTTATTTATTGGACTCCAAAAAATGAAAAAAAAATTATCTATTTGTATGATTTTTCACTTTTGTGCGATTAACACATTGTGATATGTCAATGATCAATTAAATTCCAAACAAAACGTCGTTTTTGGAAGAGTTACACAGATTACTCTGTTCATGAATTCGACTATAAATTTAGTCGATTAGTCGACTACTTTATACTCGATATATTCGACTAATGACTAACTTTATCTGAAAAACAACTAACTCTTTCAGTGTTTTTGGGAGTTACATAGGTTACTCTATTCATGAATTCGACTAAAAATTTAGTCGATTAGTCGATTAGTCGATTACTCTATATTCGAAATTTTTGACTAATGACTAATTTTGTCTGAAAGACAACTTGAGTCGATTAATCGACTAACTGATACTTGGCTTGACATTAGTGATGCCGGATAATTAATCGATTAGTCGGTTTAGTCGACTAATTTTATTAACATTTAGTCATATTTTAGTCGAGTATTTTTCCTTCGGTTAAATGATTAAAATGATTATTTTTTTTTAAATGACTAAAAGAACGACTAATTTAACAATCATTCTGTATTTATTGGACTTCAAAAAACGGAAACTAAAAAATTATCTATCTGAATGATTTTTCACTTTTATGTGATTAATATATTGTAATATTTCATATCTTTCGTTTTCTTAAAAGAAAAATATTAAAAGTCCATATTGAATTCAAAAGAAAACCTCGTTTTTGAAATAGTTACATAGGTTACCTTACCATGAATTCGACTAAAAATTTAGTCAATTAGTCGACTACTCTGTGCTCGATATTTTCGACTAATGACTAATTTTATCTGAAAAACAATTTTAGTCGATTGATCGATTAACTGGTTCTCGGTCCGACATCACTATTAATTATTAATACTTGACATCACTAGCTCTAAACATGAGTGAAAATATACATATACTAATACTACATATTATTATAGTACATATGTATACGTACATATACGATTATATATAGGTTTGCGGTAGTGTTTTTGTAATTTATTGGAAACTAATTTAAGTTTGGAAATATTACCTGGTTCGGTCCTGTTTATATCATCTCAATGTTTCAAAATTAAGTGATAGCAATATTAATTAAAATGTAAGTATTTATTTAGTTCATAATTGGAATTCCCATACAAGTCGTTACTCTTCAGCAGGTAACACTGGTCCTTTTAAGTGCTTTACTTAAATAATTGAAGCAGAATTACTGCTTTAAAAAACACATTAGTGAGAGAGTTAATTAAAAATTAGAAAACACTTTCATCGATGTGTTTTTTAAAGTGGTAACTTTATTGTTTATACTGGTTCAGGATCAATTTTTGATCAATAAATGAGATGATTCATTTTTCATTTTTTTTTATAACTTGAAAAATAAATGTGGCCTTAGTTTCCAAGTCGCTAAAAGACGTGCATTCAATCTATATGTATAGATAATATGTAAAAAAAAGTAAATATTCAGTTAATTACAGGGTAAGTTAGTTTTTTTGCATCAAAAGTTTTAATGTATTTTTCCTTGTTTTTAATTAATACATAATAAATTTTATATTTAATATAGTACTGAATTATATAAAACAGTCAACACTGGTTTTAACTGGTCAACTTTGTATTGTAATAATAAACTTATAAATAAACAGGTTGGACTTTATTATTTTATTAAATTAATTCTAGTGTTTTGGATTCCCTTGTGTCATTTAAAAATAATTATAAAGTAATAATTTTAATAAAAAAAATTATTATTATAAATTATGTATAATGTTGTAAATTAGTGAGTCATTTATCATCAGAGTGATCAGACTGAATTAAAATATTGACACGCTGACGGTTATGAGAAATTATGACAAAACATCCAACTGGTATCATAATCTGGACAACTAATATACCAATGATTGTTGCAAGGTACATAAACAAACGTAGCTCCCTCCCTGTCCAGGCATGATAGGTACTACAGTGGTGCGGGGTGCTGCACAATACGTAATATACTGTAGAGCACATCGCGCCACCGCGGTATCTATGGTATCTAGATAGAGAGCAAGCTACGTTTGCTTATGTACCTTGTGGGTGTACACTTTATATTGCGGTGAATTGTTAATGCGGTACAAAATTGTGTCACACAAAGTTAAGTTTCACTTGACGTCGCGTCGTATGGTGTTCATGACCGTCAACGTATTAAATATTAAATAAATCGTTAATTATTTTTATCGTAATGATTTAATTTATAATTTTTATTTAAGTATTTATTACAAATATTATTACTGGATAATGTTGAATGCGGAACAGGATTAGGAACTTTCTAAAACAAAAATTATATCGAAATCGTTATTAGAATTGATACTTCAACAAAGCCTAATCTTTATAATATAAAGCTTATGTAAATTATTATATAAAATTGGTTTGTCAATAGTTTGAGTCAGATTGAATGGTGTATCAAGTCGAGTTAGGGTTGACCGGGGTAATTGTGAATGGATTTTCATGACTTGAGATAAAAGCGTTGTTTTAAGTATTTTTTATTTTATACATCACATTATGGTTGATTTATTTTTAATTCTGCATTATTCAGGACGCACCACACAAATTTTGAGCAAATTCGTATGAAAAACAAAAATTTTATAAATCATTCACATTCCCCCGGATATTTTGATGATATTTTGTCATTTTATCATATAAAAAATCAAAAAATTCCATGTATTCACACAAAAACAAGGAAAATAAGACTTTTTCAAGGAAATACATTTAGTTTACATGAATAAAAAACAATTTTTTTTTTGTATTGTTTGTACAACGGAAACTTGTACAACGGAAACTTGTACAATACGGTCAGCAACACCTTCATCAACATTTTCAACTCTGAAAAGGACCCTACTATGACGTTCACAATTACCCCATCATTTTAAAATCATGGGGTAATTGTGAATTGCTGATAAATTGTCCAATTTCTTTAGCAATTAATAAGGAACCCTCTCAGGGCTTAGACCACTTCTTTAAAAGTACTTTTAACCATTTCTTACCTTTTAAAAAAAGAAAATGTTTTTAAAAAAAATTTTTGTTTGAGGATTGGTCGAAGTAAGATACATAAAATTTTGCAAGTTTTTTTCAAAATAAAAAGAAAAGATACTAATACTTGGAGAATTGTTATGAAATTTTCGGTGGGTCCCTTTTGCGCCCCTGGTCAGTTTATGTCTTGCTGTGTTAACCGTAATAAAAGTTTTATGATGTGACAAATATTGAAAAAATCCAGTTTTAAATTGAAAAAAAATAAATCATCTATCCTTTTTTACGTTTGTCTACATTATATTACAATATTATTATAGTAATATACATTATATGTACTATTGATCAAATTTTGAAAAATATCTGTACAACTTATATACATCCCCTCATTCTGAAAGTGTAACATTGAAACAAACAAAATTTTTGAACTTTAAATTGAAATTTCTGTAGATTCAAGGAAACAAATTTGAAATTAGAATGTACAAAAAAAAAACAGTATGTAATTTTATGGAAAATTTAAATAACATGAAAAGAAAATTATAATTAACTGGTATGAACGTTAAATACTGGGGGAAAAGTTGTATTATTCAAATTTTTAATGCTGAAATTATTGTGGTATATAGAATTTCAAAAGTTGAATAAAATAAACTTTAAATTCTTTCCAAATATGGAAGATAAATTTCCGGAGATTTGTTTAAGATATTTGCAACAAATATGTACGTTTAATAATAAGCTACACGAAGTTAGCGCCGCGAAATTTTTTTTCTTTTTTGATGTTTTTAATTTTTTTCTCTCTAATTATATAATTAAATCAAAAAAGAATTTCGCGCTTCGATGGGGCAAATTTAAAAGAGCATTTAAAGGGCAATTTTTTAAGCTATTATACTTTAATTTAGAAATTGATTTAAAAGAGAAAAAAATTTTCGCGGCGCTGACGTCGCGTAGCTTAAATAATATCTTTCAAATATTATCGAATGGTTGTGAAAAATTATTTGACTACTTCTGGCTAATAGATGGCATAATATGTTGCTTAACCTTAGAGTCCCTATAATAAATAGAGTCATGACATGTCATCCATTTTGTATCCAAAACAAAGCGGGAAGCTTCAAAATTAATTACTACATGTTTGAGTAAATAATTTTGAGTACATAATTATTGTTAATAAGTTATAAATTACTGAACAATTAAAAATTTTTAATTTAATTATTCTTTCTAAGTTGAACTAAATGTTAAAACTTTCTAAGTTAAACTATTTTTTTCTTTTTTAAATCAACTTCATATTAAATCAAATGAAAATGTATGTAATCAAGTAAACGAAACTAATAGTTGCCTAGTTTTCATATTTTTAACTTTTTTCATTAATATATTAAAGAGTTTTTTTTTATAAATACTTTAAGAAGAATAATTATTATTGATTATGAATTTTGACAAAGTCGCAAATTTATTTTAGAATTACATGCTATTTAATTTTGTACTTTTAATTCCCAATGATAACTTGTACTTTCAAAACCTTTAATCTTTCAAAATGAAATAAAAAAATTCGATACCAACAAAAGCTTGCTTAGCATGTACCTATATGCTATTTTTTTTTTTTTAAATACATTCTAATGTCCAATTTTATTAATGTCGTATTAATAACTTAATGTAATATAACTAATATAGTAATATGTAATATCACGTAACATGTATCTCTGCATTATATATATGTATTTATATGTATATTTCTATTCTATTATTGAAATACTATAACATATTTATACACAGAACATACATTTATATAATAGTTCCATCCTTGTCCTGTCTTTTAATTGTCTGTGTGTACTTCTAGTATACTGCAATAAAAAATGGTGTGTTTACGACACTCAACCTTTAGACCACCAACTGACATTTTCAACCGTGGGGCGCAAATGGGATATGCCCGAAATTTTAATAGCATATTAATAAAGGACAGAAAAACATATTAAGAGTTGATTTTTAACAATATTAATGTTATTTTAGAAATTATAGGCGCCGTTCACAATTGCCCCAATTCACAATTACCCCGGTCAACCCTATTATTGAAGGAAGAAAAATAAAAAATTTGCCTAACGAGAACATTTGACTAGGGCCGTGGAGAGAAATGGCGGGCCCCAAGAAAAGTGGTACATTTCATAAAAATTTCTCCCCCAAAAGTGAATGATGAGTAAGAAAAAGCTGATTTTACTTTTTCCCGGGCCCCTATTCACCGCTACGGGCCCCCATTCCCAGCCCGGGCCTCAGGGCTGCAACCCCGGCTACCCCAACCTCTCGTCGGGCCTGCATTTGACTAACAGGAACATCTGCCTTTTCTGATAGGTGGCGCAATAGCGGCTTTACAAACCAACATTGAACATATGTTGCAGGCATGGCCAGCATACGACGCGCGGGCCGGATTCGGCCCGAATAATGAAGCGATGTGGCCGCGAACAATTTTTTAGTATTAGTATTATGATTTCTTTTAGTCGGTTTATTTAACAAAATAAGTGTTTTACTTAACATTTTTTAATTTTAATATTTCGTCCGGCCCGTGAAAACATGTTTTTTTTTTTGGCCCGGGGGCCAAACAGTTTAGTTGGCCATGTCTGATACATTATGAACACGATTTTTTTTTAGCTATGAACCATCGTCTTGATAAAGCAAATATATTGTGTGAATATGACCTCGATCGGTGAAGTCGTTCCGAAGTTACGCGATCATTAACAGATGCATTAAAAATTATACATGTATATATAAAGATTAATGGCATTCTCAACTGATAAAAGCTGAAAGCATTTGAATTTCATTAATTTTCTGTAAAATTATACCAGCTTTTATAATATATATATATATATATATATATATATAAATATATTTAAATATATATATATATATATATATATATATATATATATATATATAAATATATTTAAATATATATATATATATATATATATATATATGTATATATATATATATATATATATATATATATATATATATATATATATATATATATATATATATATATATATATATATATATAAAATATAAACTCGGCAGAAGTTTATGTTTAAAAAAAGAATTTTATTTCACAAAATACAAATTTTTACAAGAATACAATTTTTTACAATATAATTTGAAATAAAATAATTTACTTTATCACCGCCGCGGTATTCAAGTTAACCATCTGGTACGTAGCTGACTTCGGTAAGACGGATGGTGAGCAACTGCTGCTTGGCCCATTTGTATCGTGACTTATATACGGTTGAATTTCTTGTTACTTTCTGGAATGACATTGGTCGTGTGTCCTGCGGATATACTTAATGAATATAGGTCAGAAGTTGGACTTTCCTTTCACTTGAAATTATACTTGTTGTTTGTCACGTATGCTAATGTTGAATTTAGTGTAATATGAAGATATGGCTATATTGTAGTTCATAACTCTTCCCTCCCTAAGATGGAAGTTCAATTTTGAAGGGGAATTGAACGACTGACGACCTGTCGATTGGTGGTGCCGTAGGTGCCATCATGTATTGGACTGATTCTTGTGTTGTTTTTGCTCTCTTGCATCTTCTGCATGTAACGTAACTCGTACCGATTACTATTAAGATTCCAATGGTGGTGACTGTGACGGTCATGTGGGTGTAATGTTGATATTTGATAAATTGAATGGTATCCGTATTTTCTAGATGTTTCAGCTGTAACAGATCTAAGTTTATATCTTTAGAAATGTCAGTAATATTAACAGTGTTATATAATATTTGTTCCAAAACTATGTTGTTGATGGTATTGTCTAGAGTCCCATAAGTTATTTGGTTGATCGTTACATGACATTGGTCTACGATGATATGTAGTTTGCCAATGAAGTTGGTAATGTTCTTTCCGCAGTTGTTCGTGATGTCGATTGAATGATTAGTTATGACGATTATGTGGTTGTCTTCTATTTCTTCTATGAATTCTTCTCCTATTGTGCGATGTAGCGTACATTGTGCTGGTTTGTTTTCCAATATCTTTATTTCGCATCGGTTAGCTTCCTTTGGTATTAATATTACAGGTGGGCAGATAAAATCCTGTTCTATCTTATTGCAAGTCTTTTCTAGGAATTGATAATGGGTTTTGTTATGCAGGATTATATTGGTTTTTGGTTTTATGATTTGATGGTTTTCAGGGATGGGTCTTATTTTGATAGTATTAAAAATATTATTCCTGAACTGTGGAATCATTACAGCGAATATGATATTGGTTCCGTTGTAGTAGGCTTTTAGGTTGAGTAGTTCATATAAGTGTTCATCACTAATAATGTTGATACTACTTTTCAAATTTTCATAAACTAACTTTAATTCATTCTTTGTAAGGATATGCCTAGATATCACATTTAACTTAGCTAGTTCTATCGATAATATAATGTCGTTAACGTGCTGGTTTAAGTATTGAAGTTGTGATTGTAAGGAAAAATAGTATTGTGACTGAAACAGTTGTTGTTCTATTTGGGGATATGTTTTCATAGCATTGGCTAAAATTTTAAGTTTAGCTTGTTCAGTATTTATAAAATCCGTGATGTTATTAAATCGCTCGATCATCTGTGTGTTTAATCTGTGTTGTTGGTCTATTCTGTCCTTTAGTAACAAACTATTATCTTTGAAGGTTTCTATTTGTTTGTTGATTTCTATCGCGTCGTTCTTGTCCATATTGCCAGATATTGCTTTTATTACGGCCCCTAATGCGTTTATCAAACCTCTTTTACTTCTAATTGTCCTCGGTTCTAAGTTTTCTAAGTTTCGCTCTATTTTGTTGTATAAATCCTTTAGATTTTTCGTATTGTAAAATAATGTTTCGTTAAGACTAGTATTATAAATGTTATCTCTTAAGTACCCTAATGTGTCTCTAATGTTAGTTATGTTAATTATATGTATTAGATTATTATAATGGGAAACTACTCTAGTTGTACCTAAATTAAGTGCGATAAGTCCTTTTGTGTGCGATATGTCGTGGTATTCTATTCTTTGCGCGTTCGTCATTGTTAAGAACCTGTAACAACATTACTTTCTTTTAGGTTTTATTTTGGCTTTGTGATATTTGTAATTCTTTGTTTTAAAGGTTAATTTATTGTCGTCAGTTACTTTTTTTGCATTGTACGGAGGTAATAATTTCGTGTTACGTTGTATATTTTTAACATAAACTGTGTCTCCTATGTTTAGTTGTGGTGGATCGTTTCGTTTATTGTTGTTTTTTATTAACGTTTGTTTTTGTTTTTTATGTGCAGTGTATATTCTATTAGCAGTTTTTACTTGGGGATTTAGTTTAATAGTAGGGGTCAGTATGTCTCCATTTTTTATTAAAGTGGATACTTCAATCATGTTTTGTTTCTGTGATTCTAATGTAAAAACTATCGGTGTCATGCACGATTTGTAATATAGTCGGTTAATAGCTCGCCCGAATTGTATTGTATGCTTATTGTAGTTTATTTTTGTTTTCAATTGTCTCAATGTTTGGTTTCCTATGATGCCATCGAAATAATAATGAAATTTAAATACGAGAAATTCTAATGGCTCTGTGTTATCTAATTCGTTTAAGTATGAGATGCGTATTTTATTATTAATTTTGTGTGTTTTGAGTGCCGTTTTTACTTCTACGTCTGTCGGGATTAAAGTTAGATTTTCAACATGCTTTGGGTCTATAAAATTATTGTCAGCTCCTGTATCTATTAAGAATTTTAGTCTCTGTGGTCCGTTTTTTATTATTATGTATGGTAACGTCCCGTTCTTGGTCTGTTGTAAATTTAATTCTACGTATCCGGCGGATTCGTAGTTTATGTTGTTTAGGTCAGTTTGGTCGAATTCCACTGATTTGGGTTCTTCGTTGAATTGATATTCTAACGGATTTGTTGATTCTATTTCTGTTTCTGTTGGTTCGTAATAGTATTTCTGTTCGTAACAATTATTTTCAGTATTGAACAATTCTTTTGAAATTACCCTGGGTGGTTCCGTTTGTCTAAATGGATGGTTATTATTATTGATTCGTCTAGTATTACCTGACGTTGTATCCATAGGTTCGGGGGTAAACCTATTAGGTTGTGTTTGTTGTTGCGGACGGACTGGACTTTGCTGTATTGTATGGTAATTTTGTTGAGGTCGATTTTGATTAAAATTATTGTAAACTCTTTGATTTTGGGGTACATATTCTAAACAAGGATGGTTTCCGAATACGTTTTGAACAGGTTGTATATTCGTATTAAAATGTTGTCTTGGTGTATGTGGAATTTGTGGTTGTGTAGGTGTGTATACGTGACGAATAATTTGTTTCGGTGGTGTGTTAGTGTCTTCTGGTTGCGGCCTAACGTTTCCGTATTGAGTTTGTTTGTAATAAACGTTTAATTCCCTCTGTACACATTGCCATGCTTCTCCAAGTGTCTTAGGCTGGAAAGCACGAACAATGTTTCCTATATTTCTATTAAGTCCTGTTAGAAAACAATCTAGTGCTGCTTGATTATAAAGTTCTATTTTGACTTTCTTAACAGTCTCGTCAGTATTCGTTAGAGAAATATTATTTATAAGTTGGGCTAATACTTCATTAACTCTACTAAAGAATAATTCAACCGATTGATTTCCTTGAGTTAGCGAGTATAAATCCCGAGCCAAACTATATTCATCTCTCTTATCTGCATAATGCCCTATTAAAATTTCTTTGATGCTATCCCAATTTCTTACTCTACCATACTGATTTAGTACGTCATTTGCTGGACCTATTATTTTTTTTCTAATTTCGTTACTATAAAGGTTTTTTAAATTATCGTCAACTAAACTAAATAATAGACCAACAGCCATATCAACGCTATCGATAAAATTAAACAAATTACTTCTATTGCCGTCATAAGGAATAATTGTTTTAATAATATCAGGGATTTGAAAGTTTTTTAATAAAGTTTCTACTGCGTTAGCTGATTGATCGATAGATACTAGTCTAGGTTGTGCCATATTTTCTAATTTTTCACTTAAATTGTTTGATTCAATATTATTAATAATTTCAATATTATTAGCGAAGTCACAACTACTTGATGTACTTGAATCTGAATTAAACGATAAACCGTCGTTTTTCTTCAGGAATTTAATACTTTTAGCAGTGGGGTAAGGTTTAGGCATCGGAAATCATGCAATAATATAGGAAAGTAAAGACTTACAACAATAGAACTGATGATTTCCACATATCCAGTTGAACCAGCGTACGTGCAGTTCTAGACGTTGACTGAGCGAAGTCGACCTTCTTCACGATAAACCGTCGTGAATTGATGTATCGCCACTACTTCTCGATAAGCCGTCGAGAATGTCGTTGTCCGGGAATATGTTGCTCCAAACCACTGTTGGTGTTCCAGTCGAGTTGTATATTTTATTTGTTTGGTTTGTAGGTTCGGCTCCAAAGTCTTAAAAGACACTCGTAGTTTAACTGTCGCGTTAACTTTACGATGAGCGCTTAGATAGTGGAGGTTTACGAAATTTTCCTGCACTATCCTACCGGCTGCGCCAAATATAAACTCGGCAGAAGTTTATGTTTAAAAAAAGAATTTTATTTCACAAAATACAAATTTTTACAAGAATACAATTTTTTACAATATAATTTGAAATAAAATAATTTACTTTATCACCGCCGCGGTATTCAAGTTAACCATCTGGTACGTAGCTGACTTCGGTAAGACGGATGGTGAGCAACTGCTGCTTGGCCCATTTGTATCGTGACTTATATACGGTTGAATTTCTTGTTACTTTCTGGAATGACATTGGTCGTGTGTCCTGCGGATATACTTAATGAATATAGGTCAGAAGTTGGACTTTCCTTTCACTTGAAATTATACTTGTTGTTTGTCACGTATGCTAATGTTGAATTTAGTGTAATATGAAGATATGGCTATATTGTAGTTCATAACTTATATATATATATATATATATTTAAATTGCCTGAACATCACATAAATTTATCAGTATAAAAAAATATTTGCGGGAATGGTAAATGCCAGGAATCCTAACGAGGATATTTGACGTTTAAAAATCATGCCCTAAACTTGCTATACGATGAATAGATTAGAAATTATGTATCAGTGATTGAAGTGAAAAGTATGATTTTTCATTTAACAGTTGATACTTAAATAATGTCCTGATTCTAACATTTAGGTTAAATCAAAAATTCATTTTCAATGCGAAAATTTTTCTCAATTTTAAACGTCATTGCCCTGCTAATATAAAATTTTTGCCTTAACCTCTGTGAAAAAGTCTGTACTTTTGTAAAATAATGTGCTAGCCTATGAGACAAACTAGTGAGCTATCACTGGAAAGTACCTAATTTATTCTATGTAGAATTAGAAATGTTTTAGTACAAGTGATAACATAATAACTTTTTCATTTAATCATTTTCATTATTTTTATGTTAATTATATTAGCTGCTATAATTAATAATAATTTAAAATTAACTCTTTTTTATAATTTTTTTTCTGTAAAAAGAACAATTGTACTTATTTTATGTATAGATTTCAAGTTTGTATTTTTTATTTTGAAATAAAATTAATGATGGGCATTTTAGATCAATCTTTTTGATTCTTTTTTTCAAGAAAAAAACGATTGATCATATTTTTTTTCGGTAATACAATAATGATCCTTGAAATGGAAAAGATAATGACTTAATGCTGTAATTAGTTCCAAATGGTTTCGAAATTAGTAGACAAATAGACTTTTGTTTTATTAATTGTTTCATATTATTTTATTGTTTAACTAATTATTTATTTTTGCAAGTTCATAAAAAAGTCTCTATTACAAATCAATTTCAGCTTGATATAATCAAACAAGTAAAATTCGGTATAGACCGGATGTAAAATTGTTTTATTTGGTTGAACAACTTTGTATGATAATCAAATCTTTTTAGAGGACGATACGGAGCAATTTTCTTTTAACGTTTTTAAGAGAACTGTATCTAATATATTTTAAACGTTCTAAACATAAACGATATTACCGTCGTAGAGACAAACCAAATTTTTGGAAGCACTGGTTTGAAAATCAACAAATTTCCCAAATTTTTAAAAATCTGATTTATAATAGGTACAAACCGCCCTTTAATTATATTTAAAAATAACACTTTTATTTTGTAGGTAGTGTGTTTTGCCGCTTTTTTATTGTATTTACTTTATTGTTAGTTCTGCTCCCTTTATTTTCTCTATTCTAAAGAATTTTATTGTTACTTTATTTGGTAAAATAATTTCAGTGTACCTACTTTATGAGCTTATTGTATTATTTTTATTATTTTATTACATAATGCTATTAATATTTTGCGAAAAATGAATAATAAATATTAATAATAGTATTAATAAACATATGGTGTTCATCTGCCAAAATATTTGGTTACATATCTTTAAAAAATTGAATTTTCCATGCAATAAAACACAGAATGAATTTTGCATTAACTAGTGTTAGAGGGTCGATTGCAGTAACAGAATCGGCTTTAGATTTTTAACTATAATTAAGATATAAATATCAAATAAAATATTAACGTTGAAAATGTTTATGAGGACTTATTTGAAATTTTAGATGTAATCATATTGTTAGGGTACTTCTACTAATGCTAGAAATTTGAAATTTGGTATTAGTGTAGGTCTTGAACTAAACGAATTTTAAAAAAATTGTGATTAAAATATTATTTGTATCCTTTTCATGAAATTTTCTAAAAATTCATACAGTGTGTACATATATATGAGAGATATGTTTATTTTTTTGAAAATATTATAAAATTTACTCTTATAAAGTTACTTTGTTAAAGAATTTCTGCTAGTGCTAGAAGCTAGAAATTTGATCTAAATGTAGATCTTGACCTGAGAGATTTTTGAAACATTTGTGGCTAAAATATTTTCATTATTTGTATATATAATATATATAAATATATATATATATATATATATATATATATATATATATATATATATATATATATATATATATATTTATATATATATATATATATATATATATATATATATATATATATATATATATATATATATATATATATATATATATATATATATATAATATTTAATGTTTTTTGTGTGTCCTAAAACATGCAGTTTTTGATATACGAGGTATAGAAAGAGTACTCGCGATATGTAGTTATAATAAGAAGTAATAAAGAAACCTATACACAGTCGCATGTCGTAACGAAAAGTCTATAACTTAGTTTCAAAACGTTTTCAACGTTAACTGTCGGATCCAGGGAACTGGATTTTTTATCTATTCGAAAAATTTTCAAATCTCTTTTTAAAATCCCCAGAACGTTTCAAACGAATTACTTCAGATTTATCAATTTGAAATCTACTTCAAGCATTCATGAAAATGTACTTACGTAGGCAAAAAAAAACTTTAACACTGGGCTATTAGCATTATAATGATTTTACCGAACTGCGATAATTATCTTTTACCGTTATCCCTTTTTAGTCGAATTTTCTCCGAAAAATTAGACTTATACAGTCTATACGATAAGAGCTGCGAGAGGCGAGACCAGGGGCGCTATCCGTTTTCGGACCCGTAGAACACGATTATGTAAAAAAAAAAGATGTCTGATATATATATATATATATATATATATATTTTCCCGCAACCTTTTAATATGTGTAGGGCCCCCCTATGGAAGTTAAGAGATGAAATTTGGTAAGTGGGGCTTATTCCGATGCACAACAATACTATCAAAGTGGGGTCAAATTTTGGGCAAATTTTTTTTCGGACCCGACCTTTAAGGGGGTGGTGGGGGGCGGAAAAGCAATAAAACTTTTCCAAACCGGTTTTAAATAATGTTTCGGTCAATTATCTACAACATATCCAAAATTCAGCTTCCTAGGATGATATGGTGGGAGTAGAGGGGGGAAAAACGATTTTCGCTGGATCTAACAGGCCCCCAGCCCCCCAGAATTAACGTAGAGGGTTGAAATTTGGTGTGTTGATAAAGTTCGTACCTAGGTTGTGCTTTTTGGAGGTTTTAATATTTTACCCCCACCCCCCTCATTTTTAAGCTACAATTTCATGCATTTTCGACGTTTTCGAAGTTTGTACCACTCGCACAGGTCACCCGAATAAACCTAGAGGGCTGAAATTTTGTATTCGGATTGAGTTAGTATCAAGGGGGTGCCTTTTGGGGGTCTCGACTTTTAACCCCTACCCCCACCATTTTTATACCCAAAAGAACATGATTTTTCTTGTTTTTTAACAGTTTCGTTCGGGTCAAAATCTCCCCAAATAAACCTAGAGGGCTGAAATTTGGTGTACAGGTTAAGCTAATAGCCAGACACTGTTTTTTGGAGGTTTCAACTTTTAACCCTTACCCCCACGATTTTGACGCCAATATTTCCTTAATTTTTTTGCTTGTTTTCTAACACGTCTAGAGACTCCATAAGGAAACCTAGAGGGCTGAAATTTTGTACGTGTATTCAGTTAGTATCCAGCTAGTACCTTGTAGGGAGTCCGCATCACTTTTCCCCCCACTTCTCCCATTTTTACATCGGAATTGAATTCTATTGTTAAATGTGTTTTAAAAGCATTATGTTTATTCTAAATACAAGTAGGCGAATAGTAATTTTAAAAAATTTAAAAAAAGTGAATACAATTTTTTAACAAATGAAATACATATATATTAAGTAATTTGAAAATGTTATTAAAGTCACTGTTTATTTATTTATTTAATTATTATTTAGGAATTTTGGATTTTTATTATTTATAAAATAGAAATTTTGGATTTTTTTGGAAAGAAAAAATATCTTCATAAAAGCCTTCCAGTTTACTATTTAAGTTCCTTTTTTAATATTTAAAAATAAAACACAAAGGCAATTGGCGGATAAGCATGGATAGAAATGCCCTCGTACGAATTGTGTTGGCTTTTTCCCTGTTAACTTCTATCGGCACAAAATTGAAATTTACTGAGATTCAGCCCTTAAAAACTTAAAATCTTTTTTTAAAGCCCCGATCAACCGGACACTCATTATCAGTTTTGAAACCGACAAAATTACAAATCGCTTGTGGATTTTCAATTATATTTCGCTTGTAGACACTCAATACCGAAGAAATAATTTTTTATTTTTTATTTTTTTTTCGAAAGAAAAAATATCTTTAAAAAGGCCTTCCAGTTTACTATTTAAGGTCCTTTTTTAATATTTAAAACTAAAACATAAAGGCAATTAGCGGATAAACATGGGCAGGAATGCCCTCGTACGAATTGTGTTGGTTTTTTTTCTGCTACCTGTTTTCGGCACAAAATTGAAATTTACTGAGATACAGCCCTTAAATACTTAAAACCTTTTTTTAAAGCCTCGATCAGCCGAACACTCATCACCAGTTTTGAAACCAACAAAATGACAATTCGGTTGTAGACTTTCAATCACATTTCGCTTGTAGACATTCAATACCGAAGATGAAGGGGAAAATTCGACTACCGTGATGGGGCCCCGCTGCTCACGGCGTTTTTATGAATTGTAATCTATTTTTGAACACAAAATAATACAAAAAATTTCTTATTAAGAAAGCATTTAATCTAAGCATAAAAATAGATTACAATTCCTAAATATTTTATTTGATATATTTTAATTTATAATTGAAAATTTAAAGCCGGTCCTGTTAGTACAACCAAACCTTCGAAGTATAGTATATTAATATGATCGATTTTATTAATGCAAATAACTTTTTTTGTACGTAATAATACATAGTAAGAATGGTAAGAGCAAGGTCTTTTCATTTATTAAGGCCATTCACATTTAGGTGCGGGAGTTTGTACAAGTTTATATCTATTTTTGTAGCGAAAAATTGTTATTGACTTTCGATCAAAAAAAGTAGGATTTGTTATTACAAAAATTAAAATTGACATTGTAAAATTTTTACGATCTGTAATATTGGTGATTCGTAATATTTTCATGAGTTAAGGAAATTTTACCCAACAGGTAGCTTCTCCATGAACTGATGATTTAATCGAGGCAGCTGAGTAATCAAGATCTCTTTAAAGTCACAGTGCTTGTTTTAGTTAAATTTTTATTGAAATTGATGGGCGATGAAAATCTCATTGGATGGCTTTTTATGGTTGCCCAGTTGCCCTTTATTTTAAAATTGTATTTAATCTGTTCTCTCTTTGTGGTGGGGTTGGGGCGAGAGATTCTATTAGTTACCGTACTTCCCAGTACGGAAAGGCCTCGCAAACCTTTTCTCGCACCAGGCCTCGTACTCCTTAAGGATGGCCCTCTACACAATATCGTGCCAAAATGATCACGGTCATCTAAAGGCACTATTTGTAGTTAGATCATAAATAGCTTGCTCTGGTGGATAGTATTACAATACCCGTATAGTCTGCATATGATTCTATAATTTAATTTTAATTTTCAACTAGCTCTGACCCGCGGCTTCGCTCGCATTAAATCCGATCCCCCCTCCCTTTGTACCCCCCCCCCCCCCCCCCCCACTTAACACGGGAACCTTCAGTCGGGATGAAACTATCCCGGCTAAAATTATTTAAAAATTATTACTATATGTATGTGTTCATAGTAAATAGTGTTTGTATCTAGTGTAACATCCAAACATCCAAACTTTCACATTTAGTTATAATATTATATTATTAAGATAGTTTATTATTGGAATATTAAATTTTAAAAATCTCATTTTAATAATCATATTAATATAATCCATATTTTATGCCTCCGTAAATCTATAAAAATTGTAATCGTTGACTAATTATTATTAGTTATAAATATGATTTATTTTACTGTTTTATACAGTAATTCTTTTTATCACGCATAGTCGTACATAATAGGCACTTTTTTTATGCCTACAATTCAATAGTAAAATTAAAAATTAATAGAATTTTTATTAAAAGAATTAAATACCAAAATACTTATTAAAATATAAAAATTTCAATACCTTGTTAATTACTGATTGATTTATTGTTATTCATTCATTTAGATATTTCATTTCGAACACAAAAGAATCAAGGATAGTTAGTTTAAAAAAATATTTTTGGAAATTCAGTGTGAAAGAACTTAAAACTGAAAGAACAGAAAAATTGGAGAATTACGTTCTCTTACAAAGTTCATGTTCTTGGCATGATATGAGACAATACGTAAAAATTATCACTTATCAGCTATAGTTTCGGTCACTTATCACCTATCAGCTATAGTTTACTATCACTTATCGGTTACAGTCGATTCTTTGAAAAGAGAATATAACTTCAAATAAATG
This sequence comes from Brachynemurus nebulosus, assembly GCA_035578155.1. NCBI lineage: Eukaryota > Metazoa > Arthropoda > Insecta > Neuroptera > Myrmeleontidae > Brachynemurus > Brachynemurus nebulosus. The sequence continues at coordinate 46,983,557 of JAPWDM010000001.1, read as the reverse complement.
TCAAATTTGTTCAGTAGGGTAGTAAAATTCTTGGGAAAACTTTACAACCACTCTAGCTTTCCACTATTCACCGTTATATTTCGTTTCCTAAAGATTGAGTAGCTTTTATCTTAACTGTAATAGTTAATTGTTTGTCGCATGACATTATTTAGATGAAGCGATTCAAAATCTCGGTCACAAAAGAGGTATTCATTTTGTATTTTTTCCTTTTATTAGAATATAAATTGAATTTGTGAATTTGTGAAAAATTATGTGAATATAAATGCTAAACAAATTTTAATGTGATATTTTGATTGAAATCTGCTTTTTAATATACCTAGTTTTTAATTATTGTTTAAAAACGCCATTAAAATTTAATTAATAATTATAACGAGAGGAAGTTAATAATTAACAATAATTACTACTAATTTTTACAGAATAATTTTTTGTTATAGTTTTTTAGCAAAAAATTATGTACGTTGGATCATTTTTAGCCAAATATGTTCAAAATCAATTTTAAGGGGAGGTTTACTTAAGAGTCGTTAAATTTTTTTTTTTTTTTTTTTGCAGAAATTGGTAGCTAATTATGTGTAGAATATGTTCCCAAAGTGATTTTATAATTACTTTATAAATATAATATTGAAAATAATTTTTTATTACTCATGCGGGAGAAGTACTAACTTGGCGCACACATTTCTGTACGCAAAATAGCTATTTGCCCACTGTACTCTTCCCGCATACTTTTTTGCGTGTGGAAAGTAACTTTGCACACGCAAATCGACAATAAAACACGCCAAATTTAATCAAAACACGCAAAGCCGCCTCTTAATTTTTCATTTAATAAATATTTCATAATTATTTCTATAGAAACCATCAATAAAGTAATTTAAACGATAATTAATTCAGAAAAAAAAAGACGAACACTTAAAAATATTATTTTAAAAAGAAATAAAAATGTCAAAATAGTGATAATAATAGAAAAAAGTATGTGAAATTCGTAATAAAAAATAGTATGTGCAACTCGTGCGGGATTGTCGATTGCCCCACTCAAGCGAATGAGCGCACTCACTACGTTCGTGCGCTCAACTTCGCTTTCGTGGGCAATCGACAATTTCCCGCACTTATTGCACAATATACTATAAAAACAAGATTCTTCCACATTAACCGAATCCAGCTTTCTATAAAAAAATTCAAAAAACGTAGTTCACGCAATAATGAGTATTAAATATAAAATTTTGAAAATACGTTTCTTTATATATATATATATATATATATATATATATATATATATATATATATATATATATATATATATATATATATTATAATATCTCGGAACCACTTTTGGAATTGGTTGACACGATAACTCAAAAACTATTCGATGGATCTTTTTTTTGAATTTTTTATTTTAAAGATATTTCAATCCTCCGGCACCTATACCTAAGTCCGATACACATTTAATATTTTTTTATTTTTTTGAATTTTACTTTAAAGAGCGACAAATAAGACAAAAATCGTAATCAAAAGTTCAAACATCCGCCATTTTTTTTTTCTTTCAGCAATTTATTGATATTATAGGTAGAGGTGCCGATACTCTTCATATATTTTATAAATCTTTTTTGTTTTTGGATTTCGGTGGTTTATTACCGGCGCTAGGATGTCCGCCAACAAGGCATTGGATTTTCGGATCGTCACACTGCAGTATCTATAAAATGGACAATTTTTTATATTTTTCCTTGAAAATTTTTTTTTTTTGTATAGTTTAATACTTAATAAATATGTGTACAAATTTGAAACTGATATTTACTTCCGTTCTTGAGAAAAAAATTCTAGAAAAATACATAATTTTTAAGGACTCTCGAGTAAACCTCCCTTTAATTAAGTTAAATAATTTTATTTTAAAGTTTTCATTCATATTTTCCAGTTTATTTGAAAAAGATTACATAAAATATCGGAAAAGTTAATACACTAGAACATATAATTTATCGAGTATGAATTTTATTTTGCACAATTTGTTACTCCTTTTAAAATTTGGTTGCCTCTTTAAAAATCTTATATAACTCTGTGGAAATTTTTGTTAAAATATCCAGTCTCTTGGAAAAAGTATTAATAAAATTTTTCAAACAACTGTTGCAGCTTCTAGCTATATTATTATTTGTGATATTATAAAACAATTTTTTGTAATTTAAGGGAAACTGATAACGTTTTTTTAAACAATTAGGTAATTTAATAATTACTTAATCAAAGAATTATTTACTAATAACTAAAATAAGTATATTCGATAATTAGAAACAATTAATTTAAAATTATTAACAATTAAAAACTTAAGTCGAGGAACCTGTTAAAAAATAATCACTTTAATAAAATGTAAAATAGCTTTGAAAAAAATCAAATTCACTCACGTTTTTTCAGCTCTGTATAGGACACTAGCACTATATATTCACACTTGAATTATTCACGGCACTATTTTCTTTTTTTTTAAAATAAAATGCGGAGGCTGTGTAGATTACCACAACCAACCACAATTAAAGAGAATTTTTAGCATGTTTGCACCTTTTATATTAAAATCGTATATATCATCTCAATCGCTTAATTCCTTAAATCAAAAGATACACAAAGATAGAGTTGCATTATTATTTATTTTTTTTTTTTTAAATACACAGTAAAATGATGTTAATTGTTTTTTAGTGTATTGTCGTAAAGTGATATACTGTTGTAGAGGTCGCGAAAATTATGCTTCCTAATAGAAAAAATCAAATGTATTTAAGACAAATTAATTGTCATAGCTCGTTTATTACTTTTTTTTTTCTCAATGGGAGAAAGTTGGGTAAAATAGTCTTATAAAAATTGTTTTTCTCATTCATGGTTGCGTGCGTTACTTCGTGGAAATTAATTTTTAAAACAAAATTAAAATCAATTTTACTTTCGACTTGTAAGGTAACGGCCCTAGTTTCTGACCTTTTAAGAGTGACGGCTGAGGTTAAACGACAGTAATAAATATAAGTTTAAACTTAAGAGACAATTAATAATTTTATCAACTAGTTTATGGCTTTCAAAATAAAGTCATACAAGTAAAATAATTATTTGAATTGAATTAATAATTTAAATTAATGTTTTAAAAATTGACAAAAAGGACCCAGTTTCTGACCTTCAAAATTTCTCATGTGACAGTTTTTGACCCTGACAGTGGCCTAGTTTCTGATCCTTAAATTTAAAAATACAGTTTTTTAAAATTTAATTTATAAATAATTTTTTATTGATAAAAATGAATGTTTAATGTTATATACGTGTTGAAATATAATAAAAACTAACCGAAGATAACTATAAATAACAAAATAACTAACAAAAACTGGTTAGAATTTAATTGGGCCATACCACTTTAGAAGTGAGCCTAGTAATTGACCCTCATATTTCAATAATAAAAATCATTCTAAGGTATTTTATAAATATTTTAAAATAAATTTTAAACAAATATTAACCTGCTCATATATTTTTAATTAAGTTTTCATACTTACATGATGAATATTGCACAGATCAAAATGTGTACTTTGTAACATAAACTGTTAAGAAACTACCAAAAAAATAATTTTTACACACATTTGAAACTTAAAAAATTTTTTTATTTAGTTAATATATTCTAAACTTGTTAAATTGCTGTTCATTAGACACAGAATAGATTACTTTAAATTAAGGATTTATTTTTTTTCTTATTTAAAATATAGTTTTTTTATTAATTTATAACAAAGTTGAAAAGTTCAGAAACTGGGCCAGGGTCAATTACCGGGTCTTTTACCTTATAGTATCTATAGTAAAATAACTGTATGTATCTACAAGTCGAAAGTGCACTCAGATTTTTAAAAATAAAGCGGATTTTTCACAATTACAATTAAGTTTTATACAATCAATATTACCTAGTATTAGCTAAGGTTATAAGCAAAGGAAGAAAGTAAAATTAACCTATTCTATTAATTTGATTTGATACTAACGTCAAAAATATTTTTATAGGATATTGTGCTCTCAGAATGGGACGATGGAATATAACCGGTTAAGTTTGTCTCACAATCAGTAATATATGAATTAGGGGCTTGGTAATACGAATTAGTGCGTTTTAAATATATGTATTTCAGCTTAAAGCCTCATCAGTACGAGTGCTCGGGTCATTGCCTGTAATGATTATAAAACGGATTATATTGTGATATTTGACATAAGACGAAAAGGTGACAAACTAATCAAAAGGGGTATTAAATTTTTGTATACAAGACGAAAATTTAGTTAATCTTTATTATTCAGAAATTACGTGCCACTTAAGTTTGGATTTGAGCTAAGCAGTACAATTATAACCATTGTAGATAATGATCCGAGCAGCGCGTAAATCTCAAATAAAATTATTAGAGTCGATCCTCCTATAATGCAGTTAACTTAAAACTCAATTTCGATAAAACGCGCAATAAAATAGTCCTGCTATAACGCGGTATTCTTATAACACGGTTTCTGTAGAATCTATGCGTGTTTGAATGAAGTTATTCAACAGCGATGTTGAACTGCAGGCTGTCGTTTCGTTCTTGGTGTTATAATCATTCATTAAAAATAAGAGTTATAGTGCGGACAAAGATATATATATATATATATATATATATATATATATATATATATATATATATATATATATATATATATATATATATATATATATACAGGGCCGAATTTACTCTGAGTGCCGCCCCGGGCACTGTAAAAAAATACCGCCTCTGACTTTTCCATTTCTTACTTCGCTATAAGAAAATAAGTGACGAGCAAAAAAAAAACTGTTTTTCATTTCTTATTTCCCTATCAGAAAATAAATCATGCTAAATTTATATATATATATATATATATATATATATATATATATATATATATATATATATATATATATATATATATAAATTTTCGCGAATGTCATTTTCGGTTTTTTGGGACCTCAAAAAAATTTTTTGATATATTCTCGGATTCACGTTGTACCATGACAGAGGTTGTAATAGCTGAATTTCCGATTCAAAAATTCACTAAAAGGTTTAATTTTCTTTTTTTTTTAAATTTAACTATCAGTTAGGTAGTTCTGTTAACTTTATTAAGTGAATTATTTTTCTGTGATTGACATTACTATACATATTGTGTCACGCACTGTACTAAACTAACTTTTAAAGTTGAGTTGAACTGCCGACCTAGCGGACTAACTTGCATTTATTCAGATATATTTTTCTCCGAGAGCGGAATTGCGCCGCGCCGCGCTGTGTTTCCGACCAAGTGGACGCTCGGCTTTATACATAAGTGTAAGTGTATTAGGTGCACAGTGTTTCTGATCCAAATAAAAAATAAATTATCATATTAGGATGAACAAATATTGATTTCTGGATCACCTTTTACTTTGATCAAACAATTATATCACAATATACCTACAATATTTTCAGATAAATGCGTCAGTTTAATCATTTATGTATTTTTATTTTATTAATTACATATTTATGAACCCTATTGGGCCATTGCAAATAAAGTGAACAATAAGCAAAGTGTGTGTTATCACGTGAAATATATTGTGCTTAGGGTGATCTTTTACATTATTTATAATTATATATCAAAACTGAAACTAAAAACTATTATTTATATTAAGATATCAATAGATATGTATCTGCTATGAGTATGAGCTTTTGTCTGGCGGGGATACGAAATTCGACTACAGAGAAATAAAATTAAATTATTTTGTTAGAAAAAAATTAAAACTGTTAAAAGTTGGGAGTGAAATATATAATTTAAAAGAAAAAATTATCTGTTGGACTACCACCTATTAAATGATGGTTCGTCTCTTGGATAGCAAAGTCAAACGACCCTAACTGAATCTATACAGATTACGTAGCCGTTTTAGTCTAGTCTAGAAGAGCCATTTTAGTGAAATTCTCATAGAGGGCACCAAAAATTATGATTTTGGTGTCATTCGATTCATATTGACCTCTAGAAACTTTTTGAAAAAGTTGAAAATGCGCTCATAAAAATTGCAATTGTTATAAACAAAAGAGTGAAAAAAAATGAGTGTTTTTGTTTTTTTGAAAAATTTCAAACTCTATTAAAGATTTTTGAAATTAAAAAAAGATCTGAAAAGAGCAGGAAATTTCACAAAAATAAATCCCGACTCCCGAAACTGTATCTCCAATATTTATAGTTTTAACAGAGCCCTAAAGTTATTTCTAAAATGGGGTGTTTGGCGTTCTCGCGCGCCGCGTCATTCAAACACGGTAAACAAAAAAAATTATTTAAATATATTAAATATCAATATTAAGGAATGAAAAAATTCACGTACCTTCGGAATAAGTTGATAAACAATAATCCGTGCAAAAAAAATTTTTATATGTATTTTTCCATTAGTTATGCTATTGTTAATCAAAATTTTTGAAACCGAAAGTTGACATAGAAACCTTAATAATTATTTAACTAAAAAGCTCAATTTTTTTTTGCTTCGTAGAATTGTTCTGAAGAGGTAAAAAAATAGATCCCCGTTGAAAAAATCAAAAATTTTTAATTTTCCACTTATTTATAAACAATCAATTGCATTGAAAAATGAGAAATGTTGATAAAGCGTTTTTTTTTTTGTTTTTCTAAATCTTAATTATTTCGTTTTTTTTCTCAGCGCCACCTGAAAATAATTTTTTTAAATTTTTTAATGCTATTATTTAAAAAATTGTTATAAACAAATGCATTGTTTTTGAGGCAATGGAAATTTTTTTTTTTGATTCGAAGGACCAAAAAATATTATGATTTTTAAAAGAAAATTCGTTTCTTAAAAAATTTTTTTTATTGCTCAAAAATGCATTTGTTAATGAACAATTTTTTTGTGTCATTTATTATTAATATTAAATATCCGTTTTTTTTTTATTTTTTATTTTTTTTTTTTTTTTAAATCGTTATTTATATTGATCTTTCATATTCCGAAGAAATTACAATTACAAAACGTAAAAATTTATTTATTTATAACAAATTGTTTATTAAATAAACTTATTAAATATAAATAAAAAATTGTAATTTCTTCGGAATATGAAAGAGCAATATAAATAATGATTTAAAAAAAAAAAAAAATATGGATTTTTAATATTAATAATAAATGACACAAAAAAATTGTTCATTAACAAATGAATTTCTGAGCAATAAAAAATTTTTTTTAAGAAACGATTTTTCTTTTAAAAATCATAATATTTTTTGGTCCTTCGAATCAAAAAAAAAATTTTTCCATTGCCTCAAAAACAATGCTTTTGTTTATAACAATTTTTTAAATAATAGCATTAAAAATTTAAAAAAATTATTTTCAGGTGGCGCTCAATGAGAAACAAAACGAAATAATTAAGATTTAAAAAAACAAAAAAAAAAAAAAAAAAAACAAATGCTTTATCAACATTTCTCATTTTTCAATGAAATTGATTGTTTATAAATAACTGGAAAATTAAAAATTTTTGATTTTTTCAACGGGAATCTATTTTCTCACCTCTTCAGAACAATTCTACGAAGCAAAAAAAATTTGAACTTTTTAGTTAAATAATTATTAAGGTTTCTATGTCAACTTTCGGTTTCAAAAATTTTGTTAATTAACAATAGCATAACTAATAGAAAAATACATATAAAACTTATTTTTGTGAAATTTCCTGCTCTTTTCAGATCTTTTTTTTAATTTCAAAAATCTTTAGTAGTTTTTGAAATTTTTCAAAAAAACAAAAACATTCTTTTTTTTTCACTCTTCTGTTTATAACAATTGCAATTTTTATGAGCGCATTTTCAACTTTTTCAAAAAGTTTCTAGAGGTCAATACGAATCGAATGACACCAAAATCATAATTTTTGGAGCCCTCTATGAGAATATCACTAAAATGGCTCTTCTAGACTAGACTATTTGCCACAAAATTAATAATTAAAAAATTAAAAAAATTTGCAAAATTTTTTTTCTCCCATTATTTTTTTTTCTTTTATTGATACATGGACTGGATCAGTTTTTTCAACAAATTAATGTATTAAATAACAGTTCCATTTAAAAGGAGTATAAGCTCCGGGTTATAGCAACGAACTGTCCCCCGTGGTAGTTACGACAGATTCTTATTCGAAGAACTTTTTGATAAAGCCGATAAAGCCTATGCTTTAGCCGAAATAAAAATGGTAACTTTCAGATTATTCACTCTGTATCTATGGTATTATAATAATTTAAAATCTAATAATTTTTTGTCAGATAAATAAATTTCACATATGGTTAACAGACCTAACAATATCAGTAAATTAATTACAATGAAATTATAATAAAATCCATGATTCTATGACGCATTTCAATTAAAAATTAAGTTTGTTTATAAACTTTATTTTATGCATTTCTTATTCCTTTATTCTTTTTGTTGTGCAAGAATTTTTAGTTTATTAATATAGATATAGACTCTTTAGTTTTTAGCGAATTTCCAGAAAGAATTCTGGAAATTCAGCTATTACAGCCTTCGCCATAACAGGGCTTCAGCTCGGGACTATGGCAGAAATTTGTTCTGAGGTCCCTAGAACCCGAAAATAACATTCACTAAAATTCATCCACTAAAATTTATATATATATATATATATATATATATATATATATATATATATATATATATATACATATATATATATATATATATATATATATATATATATATATATATATATATATATATATATATACAAGGTGGCCCAGAATTATGTACCGTAATTGCTGGAGTTAATAGTATGTTCAAAAATAATGGTACCTTTTCATCTACACTTTTTTTCAAAACTCAATAATAAGGGAGATAAAGCAGAGGGGTAAAATGTAGAGGGGTGGAACGAAACTGACTTCTTTTTTTTAAAAATTTTTTAGACGCTTTTGATTACTGGATTCATATTCTAGGGGCGCGTATGAATATTAAGATAATTAAATTTATGGTATCGATTATTCGATCACTTATGATTAGGGGATAATTTGGAAATAGATACTTCTACTTTAAATTATTCGAAAACGGTAATATTTATCGAAATGTAACAAGTATACCTTTTTTGCGTGAAATTGTCTGAGGAATTATATTATCAGGGATTTTGTTTAAATAATTGCAATTTAAAAAAGAAAAGATGTGATAACTCGCACCTACCACCCGAAACCACCCCTTAGTCATGAGTGGTGGTATAAGTGTTGACATAAATTGAATCCTTCTAACGCAAAACAAATACCCCTAAAATATCAATTCGTTATTCAAAAGCGTTTGGAACATATTTAAGAAATAATGGTTTTCGTTTCACTCCTTTACAGAGTTGTATCTCCCTTATTATAGAGTTTTGAAAAAAAGTGTACATGAAAAGGTACCATTATTTTTGAACGTACTACGAGCTCTATCAATTACGGTACATAATTCGGGACCACCTTGTATATATATATATATATATATATATATATATATATATATATATATATATACCATGTGAGTTTTTTGAGAGTTGCCATTTTTATTACAGTCAAATTTGTATGATAGAAATGGTACTGGTAAAGGTTCTTTTCTTGGAGGTAATAGACATGTGTCCAACCAGAACACTATCGGTTGAAGTAGCTTCAAGTACATATGCATAATTTTACCGCTTAATTGATAAATTAAAGAATCCCCTTACATTTGTTTGATGTGATTATATCTGCCTCTATCTCTAACATCCCCCACCAATACATTATTTACTTCAATTTATATTATAAATAGTTTTCGCCTAAAAGAACAATTTTTAGTTATGTTTTTCACCTGATGATGGTGTAAAAGCCGAAAGTCGACTCGTATTTTTCTACGATTTTGTTATGAAAAGTAACAAAGCAACGATCCCATATTTTACAATTTCAAACGTACTGAAATTAAATAGAGGTAGTCTTTTCAGAAAATTTTGTAAAGTTTACATGATATGAAAACAAAATTTAACTCTTGAAATATTGTTACTTTAAAATATTGTAAAATTTAATTCAGCCTTGACATATTCAAACCTTGACTACGCTACAACTGCGACTTCTAAATTATGAAAATCATTTACTTGTAATACAAAACATTTTTTATCGCCGTGTCTTAAAGATAATAGTATTCAACTTGAGTCAGAAAAGTTTGACTTAAGGGAACTACAACTCTAGTAATAAATTTAACTGCCGTGACTTTGCCACTCGAGTTATAAAAAATTTGGATGAATTAAATATATTAAAAATGAAACGTTTCTAAATTACAAGAAATATGTAATATAATTAAAACTAGAAATACCTGTGATAAGAAATTTAATGTTTCAAAACGACTTAACGCTACCAGTTTAAAATATTAAATACTAACAGGAAACATTTTTTATGAAAAATACCTTCACATACAGAGTTGTGCCATGTGATGTAAAAAGCCAGTTTTTTACATTTTTATGTAAAAAATTGTAAAATACGTAAAAAACTGTAAAAAACCGTAAAAAAGTGTAAAAAATGTAAAATACTTAAATCATTTGTTATTTCACTGACAAAAAATTTATTTTGACGGTTATTACTTGTTTATAAGTTCACATGAATAAACATGTAAACAAAATGTCGACACAAAAATGATTTTCTGCTGGTGGAAGGCCATCCACAACTGGCTACAAAGCTTTAAATTTCCAAATTAACAAACTGAGTTTTGACAGATCAAAAAATCTACTACATATTTATGTCTCTTTAAATTATAATAACAATAAAATCACTGATGATAATGACGATGAAGATGATTGATACCTTTAATAAAATTTAACTGAATAAATAAAAATCTTTTTAATATTGAATTCTTAAATAAACTATTCTATCAAAACTAGCCTTTCTTTTTCCTGTTTGTCCCCATTTCTATTTTTAATTTTCAAATTACTTATTTATTAAGTTTTACTTTACAAATATAGCAAATACTTCAGTAACAAATATGGAATACCATCACTCATCAGTAACGCTTACATATCTATTAAATTTAAAAAATTTAGGTTTTTACATTTTTTACAGTTTTTTTTATCAAAACAAGTATGTGTAAATGACAAAGTTTTTTACATGTAAAAAACTGTGTAATTTACCCGAAGTAAATTACACGCACAACTCTGCTCACATAGTAATAATACATATTTAGGTATTGAAAAATATTTAAAGTTCGATTACTTTGTCTATTTCACGAATTAAAAATTATTTTTATTTCGGTCATCCTTAGAGTACTCTGAGGATGACCGAAAGGTTGAAAACGCGTTCAGTAAAAATAAAAATAATTTTTAATTCGTGAAATAGACAAAGTAATCGAACTTTAAATATTTTTCAATATTCAAAATGGAGTTTCACAAAGTAAATCTCTCAACAGTGAATGATGTAGACCCTTGCTTTCATTTATTTAACGGAGTACTGTAAAGTGGACATTGATCGCTCAGAAACTTTCCGTATACTATGTACATTTTCATTAGAACTATAATATCCATATTTTATAACTCCTTTAAAAGCAAGCAAGAATAATGGGCGTTATATCTTTATGACGGAAGGTGTGGATATTGGCAAAGTCGTTGGAAATCAAACAACGAAAATTACCGAAAAAAATTGTTGGATTTTTTAAAATATTTTATAACCATAGGAGCCCATATTCAAAGGATTTGTATCCATCAGTTAGGTATAAATGCTGTTTCAATGACTTAAAACTAATTAAAACGCGAGTATAAAAGCTGAGAGAACTTTTTCTGCTACTGGGTTATTTTGTACCAAAATAAGATCACAATTAGGCAACGAAAACTTATGTTTTTTGTGTGCCCGTGTATTAAGAGAAATTTATAAATGAAAAATATTAAATAAGTTATGTATGTGTATGTATTCATGTAAATTGAGAACTTTTATTATTGATACTATACATGAACATTGTACATAATATTTTAAAAAAAAATATTTTTTTAGAATCTACGTATTCTTTCTTTTTATACTGTATGTGGGTAGTTATACAAATGAAGGAAGAAAATGGACCTAATTCCGGCACGACATTTTTTTCATGCATAAGCTTTGGCAAGAAGTTTTATTTCAAGTTGATGACATTTTTCATACTATTTCAAAGTGGCCAGTCAAAGAATTAAAAATTATAAATTTTATGGTCATATAAAAAAAAAATAGATCCAGGAAAGTGAAAAAATGAGTAAAAAACTAAAATTAACACAAGAGAATTTCTTATATTAATTTTTATTATTAAACATAATTTATTAAACTATTAAACAATTTATAAATTTTTATTATTAAACAATTTTTATTATTTTTATTATTAAATTTTTAATTATTAAACAATTTATTATTTGTTTAATATATATTATAAATTATATTAGTAGTATATATATATTGGAAGTTATATTAGTTATATAGTGTATATATGTATTACAAAAAAAAAAAATAAATAAATAAAAAAAAAAAATAAATAAAAAAAAAAACAAAAACTACCATGAAATCCCATTAAATGTCAATATCTTATTTACTGCTAGTCCCAGCTCGCTCAAATTTTTAAAGTATTTTGGGGGTTAGTTTCTAAAATATTTTCCCTATTATTTTATAATTTAGCCTTTAATAGCTAGGGAGCTGATGGCAGGAAAATCTATATGATTTCATCGTCTGGCAGAAGTTGATAATAAGGAAGATCTGAGTAAAATAAACAATAAAAAAAATTTCTGTCATTAATATGTTGCTGCGATACTAAATGAGGGCTTTCCAAAATTGTAAAAAAATATAGGTACCCTATATAATAGCATCGCGTCTCCCTCTTGTACTAATAAAATTGTGTTAGCTTTAAAGTAAAGGAAATGCAAGCGGCAGAAATTTTTCCCGCTGCGTTTTAGAAAAAATTCATTTTTTTATTTTATTTTTATGATATATAAAAAAGTAAGTCATTTCATCGTCAGGCAGACTGAGTTAATTATTGAAATTACTTTATAAAAAGTAAGAATTTTCACTTCTGCCACTCAGAGGGCGCTGCATTCGAAAACTGGAGTGTTGCCAATTTGCAAAAAAAAACATACCTATGAAGTCATTTCATCGTTTCTGCCTTTAAGCATAATTGTTGCTGTTACTATAAGAAGCAAAGAAATAAAAATGGCAGAAAATTTCGGTGCTGATTTTTCGAAGGCAGAAAGAAAATGTAGTATCGAATGTTCAAAATAAAACAATTTTTTGTCGTATTTAATCACATACTTATTTTAATGAAATATAGGTAAATTTTTCTCTTCCTTTGTGATCTTGTATACTTTAGGATTGCCACCTGTTCCGATTTCGATGGTAGAGTGCAGATGAAGCATCTATCGATCAAGATCAAACAGGTGATTTTTTGTAATCCTTAAATTATTTTTTCATACTAAATGGTAATAAACATTGAAATGTACTTTAAATTTCAGATGAGGAAAGAATGGATGAAAATGCAGACCTCACTACTGAGGACAGATATGAAGACAGTGATATGGGGAAAGTAATTAATAACAAATGTCAAATATATTATATAAATTTTTTATATTTCAATAATAATAATTCATAATAATAATAATAACTATAGAAATAATATGTACAGATTTTTATTTTTGGTAGTATTACCTAAAACTACAGTGACTTTATAATATACTTGATAACAGTGTGGCCATTAGTAGGTCTAGTTTTTGATTGATTGACGCCATTAACAGGCCAAATGCATTGAATTTGTATACCTTGTTTATTCTGTTACTACGGTTACTCACTTCAAATTTGGCCTGAATATGGCGGATATGGTTCCAATGGCCACACTGTTATAAAGAATATTATACAGTCACTGTACCTAAAACTATTGAAAAAGTAAAATCCTTTTTTGCAAATTTCACAGCAAACAAGAGATTTTTTTAAGTCTTTGTAACCCGATATAACATTCATCTAAATTTATCTGAAAGTATATATATCCACATTTCAGACTTTTGGAATTCCAGTCGGCCGATAACCCGGAACTGTGTATATTTTGAAAATTTTTCGTTTGGCAAAAATTAATTTTTTACCAAAGTTTCAAGTTTTTCCACATTTTTTTTTACTACGTGGTAAATAAATCACATAAGCTTTTGAGTGATTATTATATTTAAACTAATTATCGAGTAAAATTAACATTTTTTGTAATAAAAATGAATTTTTTGCTAAAATTTGCAAAAATTCTAAAATTTCTTAAACAATTGTTTACATCGAGATAAAGAGCGGCAAAAAGTAGATACGATTGGCTTTGAGCCATTATCCCATCTAAACGGGTTTTCGTGAAAAAATATTTTTTGTAAATGCAAATTCGCTTTGTTATGCAGGATGCTACGGCAGAGGTTTTTTTTGATTTGTGGCTAAAATCAGAGGCCCCTATGTCTGCCACCTTTATTTTCATCTTCCAGGAAGTATATTAAATCCAAAAATATAGATTAGAAAGACGATGAAATGACTTAGTCGGCCATTTTTTTTTTACATGTTTGCAATTATTTTTTATCAAAATGCAGCGATGTGGACGTCTGCCATCTACAAATTTGTTGTATACTGACTGTCATTAATACTATATATCAATGGCAGACACGATGCTATGATTTAAGGGAGCTCTTTTTTTTTGCATTTTGAAAATTTATTTGCAAAAAAAGTCAGCGCCATTTGAGCTTCGTTTTAACTTTTTCTTATTCGCACAGTAGTAAACTACATAACATATTACTATCAACGACGATGCTATCATATACCTAAATTGCCATCAACTCCCTAGCTATAAGTATTTTGAATTACCACAATTTTTTATTAACTTTACGGCGAGAATATAATTTTACGGTATATATATATTTGGTAGAATACTGTTTTAGTCTTTTTAGAGCACGCGGAAGCTGTATGCCACACCTCATTGGCAACGTTTTTTCACTTCAGTTAATAATATCCTTAATAGAGATTTCGTACTCAAGTGCTTCCAAACGATTAGGATTTTACGTAATTTAAAAAAATATTAGCTCAGTATGGCATTTTAATCAATGTAGTAACGAAAAATTAAACAATTATTACGTTTTCCATCGGAAATTAAAATTATTAAATAGATTAAATTATCGTTTAAAAATGATATCTAAATACAATAAGGAAATAAAATTTCAGTTTTAATTCATTGAAAAATAAAATAATTACTTTTCTGAAATGTCACTGTTTGACAGATACATAGGCGTCTAAACATATTTTTGTAGTAAGTATTTTTAAAGGAAATGAAAAGTTTTTTGTGAGAAAGCTTCTCCTTTTTAATTTGGTTTGTAATAAAAAGAAAATACTATCGAATTTCAAATATTTTTACACTATTTAAGTACATTTATTAATAATATTTTCATTGCCAATTAACCTCACTTTTCTACTATTAAGAAACGCCAATGTCATTTTGATTTGTATTGGTTATGTACATTTATTTCACCGGCTACCTGTCGTTCTATAAATATATAAAAAATAAATATATTTTCCAGTAAATGAATGAAATACTTCAAATTGTTTTTAAATTAAGTTACTTTAAATACTAATCTTTTAAACTATACTCCAGACACTACCACTTGTATTACAGCTCAACCAACATAAGGTTGCCGGTCAAGGTTGTACGCGCAGTAGACAAACACAACTTCTATCACACTTTTATGCATATATGTGATATGTTTAATTCTTGTTGTCGCACTCTTTTATTTGCGCATCTGACCGGCAAGCTTATGTTGGTTGGGCTGTACAGAGAATACTAAAGAAAATTCTATTCTTGGATGTAATAGAAATGTTAGCCGCCTAAAACTCTGTCGGTTGAAACAGCCTCAAATACATATGCATATTTCTACCGTCTAATTGCTAAATTAAAGTAAAAATTCAAAAAATAAACTTGGTTAAAAAAAATTTTTTTTCTACATTTATATTTTTAATTGATGCATTAGATCAGTTTTATCGAAAAATTAACATATAGCCTCATTTAAAAATCTATAAGTTTATATATATATATATATATATATATATATATATATATATATATATATATATATATATATATATATACTTCTGCTGACATATATAGTTTACATAGTTACACAGTACATCTGCAGTTTATATATATATATATATATATATATATATATATATATATATATATATATACTTCTGCTGACATGTGTAGGGCCTTCCTATTGACCGAATGAGCTGAAATTTGGTAAGTGGGGTCCAATTTTGGCCAACTAACAATACTATCAAAGTGGGGTAAAATTTTGAGCAAATTTTTGGTCTGACCCAACCTTTAAGTGGGTGATGGTGGCAGCAAAACAATAAAAACTTCTCCAAACCGGTTGGAAATAATGTTTCGGTCAATTACCTACAACATATCCAAAATTCAGCTTCCTATGGTGACTTGAAGTGAGTAGAGGCTGAAATTTTGTGTATAGGTCAAGTTGATAGCCCATCACTGCTTTTTGAAGGTTTCAACTTTTAACCCTTTCCGCCACGATTTTTAGAACGCTGAAATTTTGCGGACACGGAAATATATATGTATTGCTTTAATTAAGTAAGGAAAAATTAATGCGAGGTGAATTTAAATTGAAAAACAATCATTCTATTAATAATAATTTTTGTTATCAGAGATTTCTTTCAGAAATAACTTCATTAATATATAAATGTCAAAACTGTTCCGACATATAGGCGCATTCCGGTATAAGGGATTTTACGTTATAGATGACCTTTTTCCTTGCTCGCCACTTGACTTTTCCTGGGGAAAAAGGACATCATATTTTCGGAAGTTGTTGCTGAATTTGTGAATTTATACAGGCGGTCTATCTAAAACCGAAAACCATAGCAAGTGGTCTAAACAAAAAAGTTTGGCAACCACTGCATTAGATAAATGAAAGGCATAATAACAAATTGGCACGCGCGTTGCAAAAGGAAACAATCTAAAATGCGACTGCGTTTTTCTCATTTGATATCCGTTTGGTTTTACACCTCTAAATTCTGTTTTTATTAACCTGTTTCTATTATAAAATACATTTATTCACAATATGCCATATTATACGGGGCTATTCCGGTACAAAACAAAAAACGAAACGTAAATACAGGATATTTAAAATGTTAATCAAATTAAATATTTACCAAAATCGTAATCATGTGATATTATTCTAAAAGGTAATGTGATTCGTAAATGATAATTTTAGAATATATTTTGTTATTTTAAATTGCATTGAAACGGCTGAAAGTTTCAATTTGTTCAGATAAGCAGATGTATTATTCCAAATTTAAGCCGACTGATTTTTACCCCGACAGCCTAAACGGCTTGACGGATTTTGGTAAAGAAGGTGTCGCTGTATTCGTCTTAATCTCGAGTGTGCTACAGGCTACATGAAATTCCAAAATTCATCCCCTAAACAGGGGATGTAAAATTTATATAGTAAACCATTGGGTCTAGAAACGTGAAATTTTGCAGATGAGTTCTTTGTATAACGTAGGGGAGCACCAAGAAAAGATTTTTGGAAATTCATCCTCTAAGGGTATAAAATTGGGGATGAAAATTTATGAAAGGTAAAATTTTACATAGGGCCACAGGGGTCCTTTAATAATGTAGATGAGTCTTAAGAGGTAGAATTTTTGTAAAAATGTATCCATTAAGGGTGTAAAATAGGGCATGAAAATTTATATAGAAAACTGCTGGGTTTAGAAACGTAAAATTTTGTAGGTTCGTAGTTTAGGTTCCCTTAGTAACGCAAGCAATCACCAAGAGTGGATTTTTAGAATTTCGTTTCCTAAGGAGTTAAAATAGGGGATGAAAATTTATATAGAAACCGTTGAGTCTAGAAACGTAAAATTCGACAAACGGGTTCTTTATATAATGTAGGCGAGCACCAAAAAGGGGTTTTGGAAATTCATCCTCTAACGGGGTAAAATAGGCGGTTAAAATTTATTTAAAAAACACACTGGGCCCAGAAACGTGAAATGTTGTACAGGATTTCCTTATGTAGTGTAGGTGAGCTCTAAGAAGGGATTTTTGGAATTTTATTCCGTAAGGATATAAAATAGGGGATGAAAATTTATATAGAAAACCATTGAGTTTAGAAACGTGAAATTCTGCACAGGGGTTTTTTAGTAACGTAAGCGAGTACCAACTACAGATTTTTAAAATTTCATACCCTAAGGCGGTAGAAGAAAAGTTGAAAATTTATGGAAACTGGTTTTTGTCGATGGATTCATCCGCGTGGAGTCGATGACGACATAGTAAGTGTACGAAATCATTTAACAAACCTTCAATGACTACGTGGGCGAAGTCGTAAACAAAAGCTAGTATTATATTTGTGCTAGTATAAAAAAAAAAAACGCCGTGAGCAGCGGGGCCCCATCACGGAATTCGAATTTTTCCCTTCATCTTCGGTATTGAACCTCTTCCAGCGAAATGTGATTGAAAGTCTACAAGCGATTTGTCATTTTGGTGGTTTCAAAACTGATGATGAGTCACCGGCTGATCGGGGTTTTAAAAAAAAGTTTTAAGTTTTCAAGGGCTGAACCTCAGTAAATTTCAATTTTGTGCCGATAGCAGTTAGCAGGAAAAAAGCCAACACAATTCGTACAAGGACATTCCTACCCATGCTTATCCGCCAATTGCCTTTGTGTTTTATTTTTAAATATTAAAAAAGGAACTTAAATAGTAAACTGGAAGGCTTTTATGCAGATATTTTTTCTTTCCAAAAAAAATCCCAAATTTCTATTTTACAAATAATAAAAATCCAAAATTCCTAATTTATAAATAAACAGTGACTTTAATAACATTTTCAAATTAGTTAATATGTATGTATTTCATTTGTTAAAAAATTGTATTCACTTTTTTTTAAAATTACTATTCGCCTACTTGTATTTAGAATAAAAGTAATGCATTTAAAACACATTTAACAACAGCATTCAATTCCGATGTAAAAATGGGAGAAGTGGGGGGAAAGGTAATGTGGACTCCCTAAAAGGTACTAGCTGGATACTAACTGAATACACGTACAAAATTTCAGCCCTCTAGGTTTCCTTAGAGAGTCTCTAGACGTGTTAGAAAACAAGCAAAAAAATTAAGGAAATATTGGCGTAAAAATCGTGGGGGTAAGGGTTAAAAGTTGAAACCCCCAAAAAACAGTGTCTGGCTATTAGCTTAACCTGTACACAAAATTTCAGCCCTCTAGGTTTATTTGGGGAGATTTTGACCCGAACGAAACTGTTAAAAAACAAGAAAAATCATGTTCTTTTGGGTATAAAAATGGTGGCGGTAGGGTTTGAAAGTCGAGACTCCCAAAAGGCACCCCCTTGATACTAACTCAATCCGAATACAAAATTTCAGCTCTCTAGGTTTATTTGGGTGACCTGTGCGAGTGGTACAAACTTCGAAAACGTCGAAAATGCAAGAAATTGTAGCTTAAAAATGAGGGGGGTGGGGGTAAAATATTAAAACCTTCAAAAAGCACAACCTAGGTACGAACTTTATCAACACACCAAATTTCAACCCTCTACGTTAATTCTGGGGGGCTGGGGGCCTGTTAGATCCAGCGAAAATCGTTTTTCCCCCCTCTACTCCCACCAAATCATCCTAGGAAGCTGAATTTTGGATATGTTGTAGGTAATTGACCGAAACATTATTTCCAACCGGTTTGGAAAAGTTTTATTGCTTTTCCGCCCCCCACCACCCCCTTAAAAGTTGGGTCGGATCAAAAATTTTCCCAAAATTTGACCCCACTTTGATAGTATGAGGTGCCTCGAAAATGAGCCCCATTTACCAAATTTCATCTCTTAACTTCCATAGGGGGGCCCTACACAAATTAAAAGGTGGCGGGAATATATATATATATATATATATATATATATATATATATATATATATATATATATATATATATATCAGACATTTTTTTTCTATATATTCGTGTTCTACGGGTCCGAAAACGGATAGCGCCCCTACTCTCGCCTCTCACCGTTCTTGTCGTATAGACTGTATAAGTCTAATTTTTTCAAGGGAAAATTCGACTAAAAATCAAAAATTCTTACTTTATAAATAAACAGTGACTAATAAACATTTTTAAATTACTTAATTTTTATGTATTGCATTTGTTATGAATGAAAATTCATTTGTTTTTAAATTTTTAAAATTACTATCCGCCAACTTGTATTAGAATAAAATAATTCATTTAAAACACATTTAACAATACCATTGAATTCCGAAGTAAAAATGGGAGAAGTGGGGGGAATATATGGATGGAAAATGGATGGTATATATATACAGGTGTAAGGGAAATAACTCTTATCCTTTTGAGGGGTGACGCGACTGTTGATTCCGAAAAAATTCCTGCGGGTTTAGTGTCTACAAGGTGCGATGGGTCACCCCACAAAAGGACGAGAATTATTTGTTTTACACCCTGTGTACATATGACATCATTTTGAGCCGCCATATTGCAGGACGAGTTAACTCGTCTTAATCATTTAAAGAGTTAAAAGAAGGAGAAATAATTCTAATTGTTGATAAATACACCAATAAAATGACAAAACGTAAAACAAATTTAATTATATTAGTTTGGAAATCCCAAATATTGTAGGTAATGCTGCTCAAATCGTCGCCTACCAGGCATAAGGTCATATCTCATTTTTAGTTATTTTTTTAGAAGAGTAGAAAAACACGAACTACTGTTACATTTTGTTTTATAAATGTAAGGTATGTATCAATGTATTTGCAGACTAATACTCTTCAAGTACCAAGTACCGTTTATGTTTTACAATACAAAATTAACAGTACTTCTTGTTTTTCTACTCTCCTAAAAAAATCAAAATCACTAAAAATGAGATACGGCATTATGCCTGGAAGGCGACGAAATGAATCAAATGAACAATTTTATTCAAAATATTTTTGAAAAGATTAAAGAAGAGAGCAAGAGAATAAACTACCGAACTATTGGAAATTTATTTAAATGAGATGGAAGATCTTCATAATAAAGGGTATGAATACGTAACTGAAATGCCGAATTTAGACAGTATGAAGAGAATGGTACGATTTCAGTGCAATCGGGCATGAGCCAATCAAAAGGAGCCAAGGAAAAAAAATAAATTTTTCTGGGACATGATATTCTGAAAATGAGAAATGGTAGTAAATTTCTTATAACAGATGACGGGTCTGAAGATTGTATTATGATTTTTAGTGGCGAAAAAGAGAAGTTTAAAAACTGGATCTCACTTTTTGATGGATGGTACTTTTAAAACTTGTTGTAAGCAGTTTACTTAGCTGTATACAGTCCACGCGGATTTAGAAGAATAGACTAACGAAAGCAATGTTGTCCCCATCGTTTTTGCCGTCCTTCCAAATAAGAAGAAGGAAACATACAACGCTTCTTGAAGTAGATCTTCAATGGAATCCAATAATAGTTAACATCGACTTTGAGGCAACTGCAATTTTGGTTCTTTAAGAGATTTTTCCATACACGAATATAAGTGGATGTTATTTCCATATGCAAAAATGTTTGTGGAGGAAATTTCAAGACCTGGGACTAACGGAGGATTACCGCCAAGATAAAGGAATATGAAACTATGTTCGCATGGGCGCAGCATTGGAGTTTTTGAAACCAGAGGGCGTAAATGAGCGATGATTGGAAATCCACTCGCAGAAATATCCGTGCTCGTAAATTGCCGGTATTCAAATTTAATCCTCAGCCACCCCTATTGGTAGAATTTTAAAAAATCTTATAACATTGAATAACTAAAAAAAAAAGAAAAAAAAATAGTGATAGTAATTATTTGCATTTTTTCTCTATCCCATCATTTTCGAAATAATAATTATTATTCAATCCAATTTTATTACAAAATTTTTTATTTTTTGTTATAAAATTTTTCAGAGCTTAATCTCCATTGATTTCATTTCATAATCTGATGATACTCGAGCAGAAAGTATAAAGAAAGTAGAATTTGTATGAAGAACTGGAAGAATTGAAATATAATTCCTTAGGTTTGCAAATGGTAATGAATTGAACAAAGTAGAAGTATGAAAAACTGGAAGAAGTATGTCTCACTAGAAATGGAAAGTGAGACAGGAATATACATTATAACAGTTGGGTGCTTCTTGACTATATTAAGAAGACTTGAATTTGGTGCCGAAACCGTTACTTTAATTTGTACACTATTGTCCCAAACAGATAAGCGCTATTGGAATGTCTGAAAAACCCAAAGTGGTAGGTTCTTTAAAAGTATTACACTTCCACTGTGTGTTTTACCAAATCACTTTCTTCAGTATTTAAAAGAAAGTTCAAACACAAAATTAACATTTGTTAACAAAAGGTCATAATCAATACCTATAAATAAAATAGAAGGGTCTGTCTGTGATTTTCGAATTTTTAGGTATTAATATGTTTTCCAGTTAGCAAATTCGACATATATAGCAGATCTAACTTTGAAAAAATTTTTGTCTGTCTGTCTGTTTGTTTGTACGAACCGATTTAACTCAAAAACTACTGAAGCTATTGAGTTGAGATTTACAGGGAATATAGATATTAACCTCGCAATCAATCTTAACCACATTTTAATGTGATCTTCCAAATGGTTATGTACAGGATGATTCAAAAAATCTTCATTAAAAGTTTATGGTCTTCTAAATAAAGTAGATTCTTGAAAATTTGGTTTTAGAAGTTTCCAAATATGAAGATTTTAATTAAAATATTTCTAACTTGCTGCCACTTCCGGTTATACCGAAAGTTGACACCAACTTTGCTATTTTAAGTGTTTTTAACAACAATTTTGAATTCGCTGGGAATTGTTATTAATATTCTATCTGACAGTGGCATTTCAGCTTCCTTGACATGATACAGGGTGGTCACATAAAACATTTTTTAAATATTTTTTTGTTATTAATTGTGAAAAACTTTTTTTTAAATGAACCACCTATATTTTTTATTATAATTATGTAAAAAAATGTAAACTCTATCTATTAATATCATATATTCTTACACCTAAAACTGATATTTTGGAAGTTACATCGAATTTATATAATAAAATGATAAGTTTGGTTTTCCATGGGCACGATTGACACAAAAAGCACTGGACAGATTTTAGTGAAACATTGTAAATTTATTCCTTAGATGCTTCATCATCTTAACCTCTCCAGTCAGAATCTTCATGATATTCTTAATGGAGGTTGAGATATTCACGACAAAACTTGATATACCTATCAAAAATACTCATTTAATAATAAACGGAAACAAAAGAAAGAAAAACAATAGGTTACCCTAGGTTACGATAAATATAATATTCAAAAATTTAAACATTAACTTCAGAATTTTTTTATTAAAATTTCACTTTAGAAAATAATTGCAGTAAAGCCTAATTACGAAGGAACTGAATGTAATTTTGAAAAATCCACCAGGGTTTGCGAATCTCGAAAAGAATCCAATATTCAGTTAATTCTAAAACCATAAATATGGGAATCTATGAAAGGATTTCAGAGTCTGAAAATTAGATATATTAATATGGTTGTTTTCGAGTCGTTTGTCGAGCGGAACGAAGCATTACATGGAAAAACCTTTTTTTAGAATTTTAAACTGTTTGGCGAGCGAAGCGAAGCACTTTAAAGAACTAATTTTGAATTAAATTTGTCTGGTTTGTTTCGGAATAACTAATTTAAAGTAGCTTATTACTCACAGTTAACATAATTTTACACGAATGAAACTGGAGGGCATAGTTGTCAGAAATAAATTAATGAATACATGTTTCAACACTTTTCGAAAATTAATCCTGTAAAGAGTAAAGCGGGAATAAACGCAAAAAAATGGAGGGAGGTCAAAGTTCACATTTTTAACGCCTACTGTGCTGACGTCTCCAACAGTGAGTGAGTTATTTTAGGAAATATTCAAGCATAATGCAAGCAGACTTAGGGGGATTTAAATTTTCCAATAGGATAAGGGAGGATACTTATTTAAAGTGTACAAATATTAGCTATTTTAAAAATATATAATATTTGAGTATTTTAAGTCAACATACTTTTTTGTCACCGAAGGATGACATATTAACTCGTTGTGTGATTATAGTGGGGGAAACATTAATAATAATAATAATATATATAATAATAATTATAGAGTTGTACATGCATATATTGAATAAACGCAAGAGGGCTGTATTCTCACTGTATTATAGAGTTGTATATGCATATATTGAATAAAACGCAAGATGGCTGTATTCTCACTGTACTTAAAAAACGAGCCAAAAAATTATAAATTAACACTTTCACGGAGGTGACATTACTTAGTGCGTGTCAAAAACATGCACTTGACGAATTTTTTTTACTTCGATATCAAATTCGTTGACATCTCCTTGATAGGCTTACTTTAGATTTTTAGTCTATGTTATATCTATGTTTGAAGAAATGACAAATTCGTTTTTGAAAATTTCCAGTTGTTCCTAGATAACTAGCCAAAGCTTATCAATAAATAAAGCTTATCAAAGCTTATGATAATAAAATAGGGGCAAAAATTTTAGCGAACTACCCACTAGGAATTACCTTTACTAATTTACGAAATTCACGCCAGCGAAGCCGCGGGTAACAGCTAGTTTAGAATAAGTACATAAGAACATAAAACAACAACTATTGTGTAACAAACAGTTCCGAAAAGTTCGCGGTTATTAATTTAAAACCATAAAAATGTAATGAAAACGGTAGATTTATTTGCGGGATGAATCTCCCGTACCCTGGTGATCCCGCCAAAACCCACTAAACTAGCCTACTTAGTAGGACCAAAATGCTAAGCGAAATCCTCCTAAGCGAGGGTCAATTTATTATATCTGACACTGTTACATCATTTTCAAAATTATATATGTAATTCGCGATTGTACCCACCATTCAGTTGTTTTTGCTACATAACATTTATTCGTATGTGGCGCTGCTGGTATATTCCAAATTAGCTCAAGCGGGAACGACAAAACGTATGGCGTCGGGGCGTCGACTGAACTTAAAAGGTAATAGTTAGGGTACAAACCGCTAGATGGCTCGCAGTGGTTTCAAAACAAGATAGCGATCGTTTATTCAAATTTAATCCCCAGGCACCTCTATTGGTAGAAATTTAAAACTGACCGCTAGGCGTCACTGTCAGTGCTAGAGCTGCCATTATGACTCAGTAACAAATGTTAATTGAAAATATGACCGCCAGGTGTCACCGCCACCACTATTACAACATATATATATATATCAATAGCAAGCCAAATGTGCTTGTTTTCAAGCGCATATTGCTTACACTTGAGCGCAAGCCGCTTCCGCTTACGCCGATACGAATTGGTCAATTGATTTTCTTTCATCGTTTGATAACACTCGTGTAGCACTATCCATGGGTATTCAAAACATCTAGATCGATTTATAAACTTTTTCAGAAATGGTGTTTGAAATTTGAGATTATAATAGTATATTGTACAATAAGTGGGAAAAGCTTATTTCTCACTCATATGAATTGTTGTCAAATTTACTGAGATTCAGCCCTTAAAAACTTAAAACCTTTTTTTAAAGCCCCGATCAACCGGACACTCATCATCAGTTTTGAAACCACCAAAATGACAAATCGTTTGTAGAATTTCAATTACATTTCGCTTGTAGACATTCAATACCGAAGATGAAAGGAAAAATTCGACTTCCGTGATGGGGCCCCGCTGCTCACGGCGTTTTTTTTTTTTTGGTTATCTGATAACATAAACTGATTTCTGTATACAGATAAAAATGTCTATTAACCAAGGTAAAGTATAAGGTGGGGTATACGCGATAATATGTTGATGGCTGCCAAGAAACGAATTCAGTTTCAAAAAGTCTCTTTCCAAAATCAATGTCGATGTCAGATCTTGATCTTGTACTACTGATCAAGCAACTATGTAAAAAATATTTGATTAATGAATTAATAAAATAACTTATCCTTTACCTTATTAAGTTTAAAAGATGTAGAGTCAGACACCGGAAAAGAGTTGGCACCGGAAGTTGAAACATAATTTTTTTTTACATGCCTAAATCGCTTCAATATGCCCATTATACGCCTAGGTTGCCTCACTAGTAGCGTAATTATAAATAAATATTTTTATGTACGACTGAATCATAGAAGCCTATTTTATACACTGTTAGGAGGTATAGAAAGTAGTAAGTACTTTAAGCACAAGTGCATAAAGAATAGTCTACTTGATTAATTTAAATTCCATAATTTTACAATAAACAGAAAACATACTAACTTGATTTTGTATAGTACTATATTTACAAATCTTTACATAAATAATATTAATTACATAATTTGAACTATTATTACTATTTATTCCAGGTAATTTCCTCCTCTCTTCTTTAAATGTTAGTAATTTTTATTGAGCAATCTTCTAAAAGTGTCGCAATATTTTATGAACTTCAGATGACAGCTACTTCAGTGTTTCAAAGCTATCTATTTCAAGTCAAGGAATTACTAATTAACTTGATTTTTGCTATATTTTATAAATTTTATAATAGTGAAAATCCTAAATATTTAATTTTTGTTAAAAATTTCACTCTAATATACAGCCCCTCATAACCCTACAGTTACGCCGGGTCATTACATAACACGTATCATTTATTAACTAATAACTTGTAGCCTTTTTACCGAATTTTAAAGAATTTGAGCTATGATTTCCCTAAAAAATTTTTAATAAACCCATTCTTAGGGGTGTTTAACACCTTAAAAATTAAGCGACCCCAATAAAAATTTTATAGTAATGTAACCTCAGTCTAAATTTTTTGACCACTTTTCATCAAAATTGCTTTAGGGCTAGTATGAGAAAAATACTAAAACATGATTTTTCAGCAAATTTTTGAAGGGGTGTTTTACCCCCTAAATATGGGATTGGGCACGTACAATTAAAATATGTTTGTTACTTTATCAAGTACTACAATGTATCTTAAAATGAATGAAATCGCAGGGGAACACTTCCGTAACATTCCTTGTCAGAAGGAAACTAGAATAACTTTTCATTGTAAGTAACTTGAATAAATAAACTTTAAATTTTATATGGTATTTATTAAGGCCCTGAGATGTCAAATTTTATGTGACGATTATTACGATCTTTAACAAATCTTAAATAAAAAGGATATGTATCATAACCCTTCCGCATACCTCTTGGCTTCATAGTTAGTTACTTAAAAACTCAACTTATACTATCTCCATAGGCGGGATTTAGGGGGCAAGGGGGCAGCCGCCCCCTCCTCCCAATATTCATGTAGATAAAAAATTGAAAACTTGAACAAGATTTATTAAAATGATATGGCAGAAGAAAAGTGGTGAGGATGCAGAAATTAAGTCAAGCATTTGTCGACCTGAACTGGTTTGCTATTCTAAGAATCTCCCAAAGTGGTTTTTATAATTAAACTAGTTGACCCAGCCACCAATTGCTGTGGCTCAGTAGTTATAATTGATTGAATTAATTTTTCTCTTATCATTTTGATACAATCAAATCAATATTTATTAATAAAGCTGAAAACAGTTTAGCCATTTTTAAGTCATATGGGAAACGGGATTGAGAATAGGCGCGAGAACGGCACATAGCTACATTCAGAGAACGCGACAGAGAGAGGAAGCAAAAAAGCCGCGCATTAACACGTGCATCATTCGTTCGCCTCGCGTTCGAATATACACTAGACATTGATTACTCTGTACATCCTAAAATTATAACTGGTGCGATGGACAAAATATGCCAATATTGTCAAGCGTTAAAATTACACAATGAAACAACCGGTATGTGTTGTACATCAGGAAAAATTGTACTGTCACCTCTTCCTATCTTACTGGAACCTCTAAAATCATTTCTCGCTGGCGAATCAGACGATTCAAAATTATTTTTACGTAAGACACGTGAATACTCGTATGACGTGGAATAGAATGTATATCTAGAAATCGAAACACAGCGCCATCTACCGGGTGTCTACGCAACCTAGATGTCAAACGATGTTAGTGAGTTGTATCGATGAATTAACTTACACCGCCATCTATTATAAATTCATAGAACTAAACAATGAATGCACACTATTATTATTTAATAAATATTTAATTTCCAAAAAAAAAAAAAAAATATTAAGGTCAATAATTGAGATAAAAACTATTCTATCTTTTAAGTTGGACCAAATTATAGATAGTTACCAAATTTGATCAAAATCGATTCATTAGTTTCGGAGTTTATCTCGAACATACATCGTGACATGAGATTTTTATACGTATACATAATATAAGATAGGTATATTCTTTACTCCCCCAATATTTTTCTTGAAATCACGCTTATGACTACCTCCGTTAAATAAACAATTATGTACTATATTGTCTATATTAATTGTGTTTTGTGGATATAAAATTGTATAAAAGAACATTATTTTCCGAGATTTTTGAAATAACTAATTAAATAATTAAAGTTTCTGTTGGAGTAACCGCTGTTTTCAATAGAGCAATTTGAGTTCAGGTATATAAAAAAAACAAAAAATTTCATCTTTCAGCGTCAACTCCTTTTCGATGAGTCAGACGGACTTGAAATATAAGAAATGCAGTAATGTATTTTAGATTTTAAGTGGCCGAATGCTATACTTTAACGAATTCCCAAAACAAAGTAATTAAAACATAATTATGCACCTTAGCTTTATTTAATTACGATAAATTAACGTATATTATGAATTCAAAGATGAAAAGGTGAAATTCTTTTTTACTTGTATTACAGTAGGTATACTTGGAAGCTTGTTGAAAGTGCATTAAAGTACCAAAGATTATACATAGTATGACTTCGATGACTGTTACACCAATATGATATGGGCATGAATCAACATAGTAATTATTTAAATTTTAGGGGTGTTGTGAGCGGTAAGAGCCTCTATTTACAAAATCGCAATTATTTGATTGGTGATTTATTTTGCTGACGTAATATTCCCTCATTCTACCGTGACAATTATTGAAGTAGTAATATAAATGAAAAATTTTATATTTTTTACATAATGAATTGCATATTAATTATGATCATTATATAATATGTAAACATGAATAATTAAAATATATTTCAACCAAAAAATACAAAATTAATTTAATTGGTGTTGTGTCTGGAGCAGGTCTATAAATAATTTATTTAACAGAAAAAACCGATGCATTCTATAGGGTACTTGACTGTATTCAAAATTTGTTTTAAATATTAATTTTATGTATTTTTCCTAAATATATTTAATTTTAATAGTGACATATAAAAATATTCTTTAGTTATTTAAATGACTAAAAACACGCTGTTATTTCAAAATGACGTCATGATTTGTAGCGGATATCATAGACAGGATTTTATCGCAGTTAAATTTTATCTATGACAAACCGTATTTTCAAAGTTCTAATTGAAGTAAAGAAGTTGCTTTTCTTTGTAATTTATTTTGAATTAATTTGATTTTTAATTAATTTTACACTCAAATTAGAATGATAAACTAACGGTTGGGCGTTATTTTTCAAAAAAAATTCTGATTTTTATTCAGTTGAATCTAGAAATGTTAAGACAGCAATATAAGTGTTAATAAAACATTCAGTAATTGTTTCATTTTAGTAGATAGTATACGATACGTTGTCACTTAACACGTAAAATATGCTTATCAACTTCTTTCAAATATTATGTTAAAAATGCTTTTATTGTTTACTATAATTGTATAGTTATGTATTAAAATTGTTTTCTAAAAATGCATTCAATATTTGCAGGGCTTCATGAGAGCCTTATTTCGTCCAATTGAAACGAGAGGGGAGCATCTAAACTGCTAAGTGTAAAATTTTGCTTTGACATAAATTCAGAACATATTCTGTAAATGAAGAAAATAACAAAGTAGAAAGTTGTAAATGTCACTGAAACTGAACATGCTGATTGCTGAGTATTGTGAATAAGTGTAAAACTATGTGCTGACATGACTGATAATGACATTTGCGTGCTATCAAATTGTGACGTCATTGCACACATCACTATGATGAGTCGTTTTTCGAGCCAATTTGTTCACCTAACATTAAACAGTGCTTTTTTTACAGTTTTACGATTTTTTTGAAATTTATCGAAAACTAATTAATTACGTAACAACAAAATATTTAAAACCATTTATAGTTACAGTCAAGTACCCTATTAAAATATATATGAGTAAGAGATATCTGTAAAATACTGTGCAGTAAATTGGTATATGTTATGGTTTTGAAAGTACACTTTAGAATTACTGGCTACCTATTAAAACTAGTTAAATCTGGATTGTCTAAGTACATAATGATATGTATTGTATAAGAAAACAAAAATTTTACTTCTTGATAAGAGATATTAAGATCATAATTCTATTCAAGGATTTTATCTGCTTTTATGAATAATTAATATTTTAAAAATATATTGCACTATAGTTATTTAATGTATAAGTAGGGCAAATTTTCAGTTGGGATAATATGTTCAAATATTATGAAAATAAACGTCGCGTCGCTTGGATCAATTTTCCAGAAATTTTACTGATACCTACCATTGATAGTTACATATCGATTTAGATATCAAAACAACGATTTTTTTTGTCTGTCTGTTCGTGAAATTTTGTTTGGTGATAACTTATTACCTGGGTCAACATCTAGGATACTTTCGGAAAAATTGGAATTACATTTGGGATTTCCACGTATCTAATAAACGGGACGCCCTACCTATTTATTTTATATAATACACTTATAAAGAAAGCTATATAACTAACCTCAGTTATCGATTTTATATTAACCCTTATTCAAATATTGGAATTTCCCAAATGTTATTCAAATTTTTAGTTACGCCTTATTTACAAATTAGTATATTTAAAGGGACACCTTTATATCTGTTCCTGACAGTTCCATTTGTGGCATTTTGATTTTTGTGGCACAGAGAAAATACTACGAACATTTTTATGAAATAAGTTTATTTTACTATCATTTTCATGTCTTTTCTTACAGGATACGACTCTCTGAGCTAATATTTAAGTTAATTTGGTTCACAGAAACAAAATTGTTACTTCATGAATCCTACATAGTATTTTGAATATATTTGACATATTACGATTATTATTATCTTATGATATAAATTAATGTTATTTAGCTTAAAATTAATTTTTGGGTATCAATATCATCAAATGAAACTACACTAGTGTATTTGCTTATATTACATTTTGTTTTTAAATGTAATTATAAGTACTTACTTATATTATAAAATAGGTGGTTTGCAGAGATAGCGATGTGTCTCCTGCTTTATAATAGCAAGAAGTAGTAGTTATTTGATAATATTCATATGGGTGTACATAACAATAATATAATAAAACTGACCTTTTGCGAAAAAAGATTAAAATTTTTTCAAATTTTTCTGTTTTGTGAGACCACCTGGGGATGCCCCCAATCGTACGTAGGTTCTGCCGCCAAGTTAATATCCTTTTTTCCAAGACATTTCCTTGTTAGTTATAGTATAAATAAAAGAATTTAATAAATTAGTAAAGGGAGTAATCAGAATTCGAACCCATGTACCTTAGTTTACTACTAGCAAAAATACACCACTGTCAATGATTCATTTGAGCAGGACTGGATTTACTTTTGTGGAGGCTCCGGGGCACTTCTCATATGCAGGCCTCTGAGTCCTTCACATCTGGAAGCTCTTCAATACTTTTGTGGAGGCTCCTGTTAAGACAATAAGGAGTTTCCGAAATTTTTTTAATTTTTCTAGTTTGAAAGTCTCTGGTGCCTTCACATTTTATAAGTGTAATAAAAAAAAATTCACCTTTTCAGAGACAGTAATTAATTTTATGACTTATTTTGGTAAAAATTTTTTTATCCTTTTAAGATTTTCAATATTTTTAAATTGTGTTAAAAAAAGTTTAAGTTCAATATGGATTTATATGTTATCTAACAAAGCAAAAAATCATATATCCTTGATATTACTTGCATTAAAGTTGGGAATTTCAAAATGCAAACTAGATTATTGTTGTCTTGTCAAGTATGCAAATCCGCCAAGTGTGTTAATTTAGACAGGACAGATGACAGATGGCAAACAAATAGATAAGCAGGGAGGAATACAAACAGACAGACAGACTGGGTAGACTAATGGACAGATGGACAAAAAGACAAAAAAAACAAACATACAAACAGGAGAAAATGGATATACAGACATGGATTCACAGACAAAGGGCTAGTAGACAGACAGACCGGACCGACTGACAAACAGACAGACAGGATTGGTAGACGGACAGACAGGACTATTATACAAGACAGACAGGATAAACAGGTAGACAGGACTTAACGGACAGGCAAAAAAGACAGCCAGACAGGATAAAATTAAAATTCAGACAGACGAACAAGTCAACAGGATTGACTGTGTGTGTATATATATATATATATATATATATATATATATATATATATATATATATATATACATATATATATATATATATATATATATATATATATATATATATGTATATATATATATATATATATATATATATATATATATATATATATATATATATATATATATATATATATATATATATATATATATATATATATATATATATATTATGTACTTGCAAAATTTCATTGCATATCTATGAGAGTGACAGGCGGACAGACAGACAGACACGATGAAATTATAAAAGTTCTAAAATTTATTTCCTCAATACCCTAAAAATGAATGACATGAAATGTTTACGGGTATGGATGGAGTTCTTTTCGATAATAAATTGTGACTGATTGTGAGGAATAGACAATAAATTTCAATGTTGATGAATCATTGAATAATTCATATTTACATTTATAAATCGATTTATTAGTCAATTTTTAATAATTTAATCGCTCTGTCTTGATTTCTACATATGTAAATTACTTATGTATGAAAAAATTACTCGAGATGTTCTGTTCACATTTTTTCTTTTTTGATATTGTACCTAACTGTATAAAATTACAGAATGTAGTAATGGTAGTAATGTAGTAATGGATTAATTGAATCATTGAACAGCATATGTAATTAGGTTAAAAAGCTCATTGTAAAGTACTTTATGAAATTGTATAAATGGATACACAAGTCACATTTTGTTATTGTTATGGTTTTAATGTCATTAACTTGCGAGCCGAGGTGATCATTTTGACACAAAGACATTATGTACGTGGCTTTAGAGGGATGACAGACGGGCATTTAGGTACAACAATGGATACAAATTATATGCATTTTATAACTAGACATTCACCATAATGATTATACAGAGGGAAGCTAATGCATTTTCCTAACTGTATGAAAAAAAATGCTTAGCTGAATAATATTTACTCAGGCATTTTTACTGATAAGGAGACGATAATTGTATGGGGTATTCAAATTAGGATGGGGTTATGCGTATAAATATCTACTATTCACTAGAGCAGGAGTGGCCAATCCAAATGATCTTGCAGGGCACTTTGGAAGCGCATCATAACTCCGTGAGCCGCATATAAAATTATGTGTTCCCATATATTAGGTATTTTTTTTAATACATTGGTTTTCACTACTTTGGTCATTATAAAGTAAACACACGGAGAGAAAATTCCTATAAAAATTACTGTGCTCATACTACAATCGACGTGTAACAGGCGAACATATCCAATTTTTGTACGGTAAAATTATAAAAATTACAATAATATAACTATAATTTTTATAATTTTACCGTACAAAATTGAATATGTTCGCCTGTTACACGTCGATTGTAGTATGAGCACAGTAATTTTTATAGGAATTTTCTCTCCGTGCATATTTGATAAAAGTTTATGAATCTCGCGGGCCAAAAAAAGTTCAAGGCGGGCCGTGGGTTTGTCACCCCTGCATTAGAGCAAGG
This sequence comes from Brachynemurus nebulosus, assembly GCA_035578155.1. NCBI lineage: Eukaryota > Metazoa > Arthropoda > Insecta > Neuroptera > Myrmeleontidae > Brachynemurus > Brachynemurus nebulosus. The sequence continues at coordinate 46,949,716 of JAPWDM010000001.1, read as the reverse complement.
ATGTCAAATGTTTTTCCATCTGTGTGCCATTTCAATTTAAAAAAAAATTTGCTGGCCATGACGTGCCATTGATATCTGAGAAAAGTAGGCAACATAAAAACAAAAATTATTCATATTAAAATACCTTATTAAAGATGGTTCTTAACACAGATACATAGATATAGAATTATATAATATGTTAAAATAGACAGTCGATTTGTATTATTGAAAAGGTAATATAAAAATTTTTAGGACTTCTATTGTTACAAAGTGGATGTCAAATAATTTATATCCGATTAATAAAATCAGTTCATATTTTGTTGTTTTTAACAGAAAGTAAGTTTTGGACTGAGACATTTAACAAGCGATTTCTACACGAGTTTTTAACGTTACTCATTTCGGTTGTGGGAACTAATTCTAGATTAAAGGATGTTTTATGCCGAAAATTGTATCTCGATTTCGTACTACAGTCAATGCCGTGCCCAAAGCTAGTTGAGCAGGATTTATTAACAATTGCCTGTTCAGAAGAATATCCAAAACTAAAGTAATGACCATGTAACGAACTGTACATTTCAAATAGAATAAAATATGGTTGAGGAAACCTATCGACATCTCAAATAGATGGTCGAGTTTTCAGGTAATAGAGCAATTTGAGAAAGTGGTGATACTTGAGCCAGAAACTATAAAAGAAATTTGTTCTGAGGTCCGTAGAACCAGAAAATGACATTTGTTAAAATTTATATACAGCCTGTCCAGAAACGATAGTACCGTAAAACCGTCTAGACCCGGAGAGGGGGTCTAGACCCGGACACTTTGCACCAATCTTCAAAGTAAGTAGTTTCTACATTAATGTGCTACAATAAACATTTGTTCTTGACGTCATTAGAGAGAGAAAAACATCCTCTAAACAGCTGTACCAATAAAAACTACGGATTTCAACTTTTACTATCTCATTTTACAGGATTACTATTCTCCAGTTTTTTAAAGAAATAAAATGTGTGTCTAACTTAGACATATAATTTTCGTCATAATTGTCATATTGTTTTAATTTTGATATCGCACATTGAGAATAAAACTGTTACAACTGCAAATTTTTCGTTTTTGAGATTTTTATATCATTGGATTCAGCTACATTTAAGCTATCGATTGGTGAAATTTTCATCCTAAAATTCTAGAAAATAAAAAAGTTATAGTCCATAAACTTTTTTTAAATTTTAACAGTCTAAGAATAAATGGTGTAAAAAATTTTTGTTACAAGTGCAGTTGTAACAAAGAGAAAACAAAAAATTAACTTTTTATTTAGATTAAAAAAGGTATATGTATGTGATTTCTTTTATTAAGTGGCTACATGTAAGTTAGAGTGGATTGTAGGTACATACAGAACTACACGCATTTTGGTATTCCTTCTTCTGTTATCATTTTACAATGTAAGTGAATAATGATGTTCACAATATTAGCCATATTTAATGTTTATTGAGTTTAAACGAATTCTTTCGTAGCATTATTGTTATTAAAATATAATTATAATTTATTTTAATTTCAAAATATGGACGCTGATAAAGAAAAAATTAATTTAACAGCTCTTTCTGAATTTAATCTTATAATTTAAACAATTTAAACCATATAATTTAAACAATTTAAATAACTTTATCCATTTAAATTTAAATAATGGACAGTTTTTGTCTTCTGCTTTAACTATTACTGTTAATTCGGATATATATTTTAATTTGGACGAAACTTTCCCAAATAATACTAATGGAAATTTAACAACACCTGTTTCGGAAGGAAAGAAACGAAAGCGAAATCGCGAATTACGGACGACAAATATACAAAAAGGTTTAATTAATACAGGGTCAGAACGTTATACACTGTGAAAACTTAGAAATTTTTCCGGTAAAAACAAAAATTAAATCAGGATATTGCGTAGAAGATAAAATGTAAACTAGAAAAGTAAACTAAAAGCTTGATCGAAATATTTGTATAATAAAAACAGACAAACGTGGGAAAAACTTTAATCGGCAAAATATTGATATAAAAGAAAATGTAAGAAACCATATAAGTAAATTAAAATCCAAAAACAAAATAAAATTGTAGCAGCATATCCCTAATAGCTACATACTCCTAATAGTTATAATAGAAGAAAAGAAGAATAAATAACATAATATTTTCTGTTAAATGTGTTTAATTACTTTTACTACTAAATGTCTAACAAATTATTATAAATTGATTGTATAATGGTTTAATTTATGCTCTATTAGTCCCGTTTCTTTGGTCAGCAATAGAATATTTTCGAAAAAATTAGTTTTCATACTTTTCGAAAACGTAAACATTTGATCGTATATATCTCGTAAACGGTGCATCGTAGCTCAAATTTAACGAAATTTTTGAAGGCTTAAGCGAAGCAAGTTGTGGGTATTCCGAACATACTGGGACTATCAAAACTTACTTTTCGTTATCGAAAATTATCGATACCGAGTTACTCATTATAAACTGATTATAATTAATTGATTCCTATTGGGAATTTTGCCGTTGCCCATCTCTATCTGTAATACAGTTATGGAATGTGTTACCTTGGGAATTTTCCCGGGAAATACTCAATAATTACCCAAATGGGAATATTCCCGGGAAAATTCCCACTGAGAATTTTCCCGTTGCCCATCTCTATCTGTAATATAGTTATGGAATGTGTTACCTTAAACAATTGCCATTATAAAATTATATAAAGCGAAATTTTCAAAATTTCTGAAAAGTATTAGTTGCAGATACAACTTTGCGTCACCAACAAAAAGTAATATTTTGTGAAGTAATTAAGAAAAAATGTATTATTTGCAGATATAACATTATAATCCTAAACAGAATGCAACTTTTTGTAAAATAACTAAAAAATTTTTGGTTACAACTGCAATGAAAATTTAAACTATGAATTTTTTCGACAAAATTTTTATCACAACATTTAAAACTAACTGTTAGAATGAACCAAGCAAAGTTTTAAAGTTCTAAGATGATTTGGAAAAAAGTTATTCAGTTTTAAATTTCTTCAAAATCTTATTTCTTTAATATCTTAAAATTAGTGATTTTGCAGTTGTAACAATTTTATTCTCAAGGGGCGATATGTATATGTTCAGAATTTTATCGCGCATCATTTAATGATGTTTGAAGTTATATTCGATGTATATATAAAAAATACATGCTATATACATATATCCGTTTAGACCCGGACACATCAGTTTATTACACTATGGCCGCGATTCGCACTGGCTGTAACTTCCACTATGCATACGTTATATTCCCGCTAGAATTACGCGGTTTATGCCTCCTTCTGGTGTCATATCGCATGTTTACTTCATGGAGAGGCATACTATGTATTGACCCCTTTCCCTTCCCACAAAATGTTTTGAAGCCTTTGACAGGTTCAAAAACATCAGACGATATAAAACACTGTCCTAACCCCGACGGGAGAGGTTAGTTTGCATGTTATTACATTATTTAAGTGTCCGGGTCAAGACGGATTTGGGGTGTAGACTCGGGCACTTACTAATTATTTTTTATTTTTTTTATTTTTACTTATAATGAAACAAATGGGTCAGGGATATAACAAATAATATACGTTCTTTCTAATGGTAATACTTTTATTGGTGATATCTATGAAGGAAACATGTTTAAACATAAAATTATACCAAAAAATGTAAAAAAGTGTCCGGATCTAGACGGTTTTACGGTACATATTAATTTTTTTAATTTTATTTTAATTCATTGTTTCTTAGTGGTTTAATACATACATATTTGCAGATATAATACATTAATTACTAATGGGCAATATTTTAATTTAAATTCATTTGAATATGTACTGATTTAAAAAATACCCCTGTCGCAGCATCTGCATAACATAGCGAATTTCCAAATCTTGGGCACTGGCGGATCTCATCTAAGACCTGTACCTATTTGACACTTTTAGGTCCTACTGACACTTCAGACCTTACATAACGTAATCTATATGTATCTAAAATAGCTTAGTTCCCCAACAGTGAAAAAATTTTCAAAATCGGTCGGCTAGTTTATTTTTGACGCTTTTGGATCCGATGGACCCTGGCAGACTTTACATAACGTAATCTATATTTATCTAAAATAGTTTAGCTCTGTAACAGTGAAAAAATTTTCAAAATCGGTCAGTTAGTTTATTTTTGACACTTCTGGATCCTATGGACCCTGGCAGACCTTACATAACGGAATCTATATTTATCTAAAACAGTTTAGCTCTGTAACAGTGAAAAAATTTTCAAAATCGATCAGGCAGTTTATTTTTGACACTTTTGGGTCCTATGGACCCAGGCGGACCTTACATAACGTAATCGATATTTATCTAAAATAGTTTAGCTCTGTAACAGTGAAAAAATTTTCAAAATCGGTCAGTTAGTTTATTTTTGACACTTTTGGGTCCTGTGGACCCTGACGGACCTTACATAATGTATTCTAAATCTATCTAAAATAGTTTAGCTCTGTAACAGTGAAGAAATTTTTAAAATTGGTCGTTTAGTTTATTTTTTACAATTATGGGATCAGTAAATCCTGGCGAAACTCATACAAGTCTAGTACTCTAACAGTAAGAAAAGGGTTCTAAGGATCTCATATAACTTATGGCAGTCCGTAAGCTTCTTGCGGACATCATTTAATTAATTAATTCAAATACTTTAACTTACTAACTGTGAAAAATTTTTTAAAATCGATTGGTTAATTAATTTCTGGCCTTTTTAGGTCCCGAAAACCTTGACCTCACATAAAATACCTTAAATCCATTTGAAATGGTTTAATTTTTTAACATTATTAATTATTAGTGGAAAAATTTTCAAAATCGATTCAAAATATTTTTCCGTACATACATATGTACATTGTACATATTTTGTTTTGTTTTATATTTAATAATATTTATATCATAACATAATCTTCAATTTCTTGTTTACTTAAAAATTCAATAAAAAAAAAAAATTCTTCATTACATTAGCTTAGAAAATCTGTTTAATTTACATTTTTTAACATGGGATAGAACCATGCTAATTATAATGCAATAAATGAGAAACAAAACTCTATACATGTATGTGTGTTATATCACATATATGTGAATAGTTTTCACTTGTTCTCACAAAATTCTTTAATAAAAAAGTGAAATATTTTTATATTTCATAAAGAACTGAGATATAAATATAAATTACTTATTAGACTAACAAAGAAAGAATAAAAGTGAAAATTTACATTTTCTCGAAAAATACTTAAAATAGAAAGAAAATTATAAGAATATTTTCTTCATAATTTTTTTTTTCCTTTTCAACGATGTAAAAATCGAACTGCCTTATAATAGGATCGAATGATAAAAAATGGCCAGAAAACCTACTTCTGGGCATCCGACGTGTCTGGCTAACGAACTTAGCCAAGCCAATTCAGAATCCAGTCCGCACACAAAATTTCATAAGCGTTAGACGTTTCGTTCGAGAGTTATCGCGCGGATACATATATATATATATATATATATATATATATATATATATATATATATATATATATATATATATATATATAAATTTTAGTGAATATCATTTTCGTATTCTAGGGACCTCAAAACATATTTCTGATATGGTCCCGGGCTTAGGTCGCACCATGACACCTGGCGTAAAAGCTGAATTTCCAGTTTTGGAAATTCGCTAATAAAATGCCTGAAAACTATTGTTTAGAAATAATAACACACATTAAAGTTTCTAACTTTCAAATGAAAAAATAAACAAATTTAAAAGTGTGTAATTTTTCTTTTTTCTTTATATAGTTTCAAAAATTATTTTCTTCATTGATAGAATTAATGTTTCTGACATATCTATTTTACATCAGTTTTTAAAATTGGTTAGGTAGTTTATTTTTCCGCCAGTGTCAAGGGATCTGAAAGCGTAAAAAAGAAACTACACAACCGATTTTGAAAATATTTTTATTGTTAGGAGACCACATTAATTTAGATGGATATAGGCTTTATTATATGAGATCCGCACAAAATATACGGCTGAGTTGATCTTTACTAGATTTTGTTTAAACACTATTGGGATTCTGGAAAAAATGAACGTGAGGTTTATTGTCTCCCAGGGTTCTGCGGATCCAAAACGTTTCTAAAGTAAATAGTTTGACAGAGTCTAGTATAACAGACAATTTTCACATAATTTAGCATTCTAATAATATTTTTATAAAGTTTTTACGTAAACTGTGTGTGTGATTATGTGATTTAAAGTGTTAATATTTTACATTATTGAATTTTAGTTCTTTGGTACCAACACACATCAACATTCTAAAAAAATACTATTCACCCTGACGAAGAGGTCTTGTAGACATTTTTACTGTTTTGGATGGCCAACAACGAAATTGCTTCAAAACTTTTATGAAACAATGAAATAACATTAAACGTGAAATAACGTGATTCATTTATCATATAAGTGTCGCAAAGTATTTGTCAATTGTCATACGTTAGTTACGAAAGGCCCTTCTCGTTGCCAATATTGATGAATTTTGTATGGCGTCTGTATTAGACAAAAGTTTAAAAACACCGTGAGCAGCGGGGCCCCATCACGAAAGTCGGATTTTTCCCTTCATCTTCGGTATTGAATGTCTACAAGCGAAATGTGATTGAAAGTCTACAAGCGATTTGCCATTTTGGTGGTTTCAAAACTGATGATGAGTGTCCGGCTGATCGGGGCTTTAAAAAAAGGTTTTAAGTTTTTAAGGGCTGAATCCCAGTAAATTTCAATTTTGTGCCGATAGCAGTTAGCAAAAAAAAGGCAAACACAATTCGTACGAGAGCCTTCCTACCCATGCTTATCCGCCAATTGCCTTTGTTTTTTTTTCTTTTTTTTTTTTTTTTTTTTTTTTTAAATAAAAAAAACCTTAAAGAGTAAACTGAAAGGCCTTTATGAAGATATTTTGTCGTTCCAAAAAAATCCAAAATTTCTATTTTATAATTAAAATAAAAAATTACACCAATAACAATTTTTAAATTACTTACATATATGGATAAATATACGGTATTTGCATTTTTTGTGTCCCTAAAGAAAAAGTAATCTTTTTAATTTAGTATTCATTATTTTAGTAATTGGCACTATTTTTGTATTTGTAATGATAAGGGCCAGAAGATATTTTAATTTTTTTAGATTTTATAGGCTCTAATAGTGAACGTTTAAGACTTCTTTAAATGAAATGGGTGTACGTGATATCGCCTAAGTTGAAGTGATCACAGAAGTTACTACAAAAGCAGCTAAGGCTCTTCACGTACAACTTATCACACATACAAATGTTTCCCCGTACTTGGTGTACTTTCAGTGTACCAACAAAAGGTTTGATGTCGGATCGATCTTCAATTATCTTTTTTTGTAAATAAATTTCCTCTTCGAGTATCACAAAAATATGAATTCCAGGGCAGTGCTTTTCTAATTCCTTAGCAAAATCATCGATAGTAGCAATATCGGTTTCTGATGCGACGATTTTGTCTGCGGAGACATGAAAACTGCTAGAGGAGTGACGCCAGAGAAGTGACAAAATCATACATAACCTGTAAAAACAACATCACGCGTTCTTCATACCAAAAATAAACGGAATACATGAAGTCTACACACAATGAACATTGCATTGTACAAATTTACAATTTCATAACGATAAAATATAAAAAAAACATATAGTTATCAGAGGAAATACTGCAACTGCTGGCACAAACACACATTTTGAGAGCGCACCGACCACTGACGCGATATTATTTAAATTATGTTTAATGCAGTTAGGTTGTTGCTAAGTTCAATATGTTCAACGCGTGTTTAAGGTCAAAGACACAGGTTTCCAATTTCTTAGTCAAATTTTATTATTTTATTTTCGTCAGGTTAAAAGTGACACTTTTGTTGGATGGTATGAAAATGAGTAATATTTTTACGTTAATAAATATTTTTACATTGTATTTTGATAAAATATGTTCTAATGCTTATTTAGTTATATGATTACATTTGAAAAAATATCATACCAGTTAAATAAAAAAATGTGTGTTAAAAATTGTAGCACAAAATGGTAATGGGCAAGCCAGAGGAGTATACATTTAGCACTATTTTAATTTATTAATGCCTTAAATGAAACAGTTGTCGTGAATTGACCAAGTGGACTAAATAAAAGACGATATTCTTTATTACTTAAGTGTAAAATAATAATAATAAAATTAGTTTTTCATAAAATTTATCAATGGGCCATTAAAATTCAAATAGCATATATTCACCCATATGTATTGCATTTGTGATAAATGATAGTATATATTTCATTTGTTTCTTTAAATTTAGTCTGCCTAGACTGTATTGTTATCAATATAAATCACATTTTATGTTATGAATTCCGATGTAAAAATGGGAAAATTGGGGGGCAAGGTAATGTGGAATTCCTAAAGGGCACACCCTCGATATTAACTGAATACAGATACGTAATTTCAGCCTTCTAAGTTTATTCAGAGAGTCTCTAGGCGTGCTAGAAAATAAGCAAAAAAATCAAGGAAATATTGGCGTAAAAATCGTGGGGATAAGGGTTAAAAGTTGAAACCTTCAAAAGGCAGTGGCTGGCTATTATAAATACTTATATATATATAAATACTATTCAAAAAGCACAACCTAGGTACGAACTTCATCAACACACCAAATTTCAACCCTCTACGTTAATTCTGGGAGGCTGTGAGTGTGTTAGATCCAGCCAAAATACTTTTTTCCAGCTCTACTCCCTCGAAATCATCCTAGGAAGCTGAATTTTGGATATGTTGTAGATAATTGACCGAAACATTACTGGCCCCCCACCACCCCCTTAAAGGTTGGGTCGGATCCAAAATTTGATCATAGGGGGGCCCTAAACATGTCAAAAGGTAGCGGAAATATATATATATATATATATATATATATATATATATATATATATATATATATATATATATATATATATGTATATATTTCTTCAGAATTGTGTTCTACGGGTCCGAAAGCGGATAGCGCCCCTACTCTCGCCTCGTTGCGTTCTTATCGTATAGGCTGTATATAAGTTTAATTTTTTCAGTTGAAGAATTCGACTAAAAATGGAAATAAAATCCCATTATACTTATAAATGTACCTTTCGAGACCCGCTATGTTATGCGAGATGTTGCGATAGTGGTATTTAAATACATATTATAATGAAGTTTTTCTAAACTCTTCAGAAGAGTAATTAAGAAAAAATAAAAATATGATTAATTATAAAGTTTATTTAGGTATTATAACTGATTACATATTTATAATTTATTTTTAATGTGAAAATGGTAATTTATTTCTTTAACACGATGAGGGTCATGAAGAGTTATGACGAGATGACCAGCTGGTACACTATATTGATAGCTAATACACTTTATATGGAATTGTTGACGTCGTACGACGTGGTGTATGAGTTAGTAAGGTTTCACTTGACGTCTTATGACGTCAATGACGATCAAGGTGTTAAAATGGATGTAAATTTACAAACAAATATAATTTCTACCGAGTGTTACGTATCCAAACAATTAATTGCTTCTGGCCATCAGCAATACATGTTTATAACTTTATAGGGATTTTCCTAAAAAGCACGAGTATATAAGCGTGGATATGAAAAGAATCACGTTTGTCCTGTCTTGAATTTCATAATAATAATTTAATTCGTTCATAGTTCATTCGTTCAAATTGTGTTAGCAAGGAAATAAATTAATAATGATTATACAATCTGTTTGTCATTTCCTTGATGAATAACATAAGCATTCGTGGAAACTGTAGAATATACAGGGTATAATTTTGAGTATGATAAGGAACTGGTAAAGTAGTGGTAAGTAGTACTTGAACTGTTAAGTCGAGGGTTCCAATCCAGCAGTCAGCTAGATTCGACTATAGAAATACTGAACAATAAACCCTTTCCTATCAACCATTTTTAGACCCTTACTGCCCGACGGTACTTACCAGTACTAGAAGTTTTAGGTTATTTTAACAAATCATTAATAATTCGTCTAAAATATTTGTTGATACTTCAGAGTACTATTTGATCAACTATTAATTATTTTTAATTTTTTTAGTGGTTGTTTTTGACACTAATCTCAGTTTTAATCAAATCTCTGCACCTTCGGAATGTCTGATGACATTTCCATATTTTTAAATGGGTGCTAGACTAGTGGGTGAGTTAACTAGTACTCAAAAGCACCGCCAGACAGAAAAAACTGTCCTATTCTAAATTCATAAAAAGACGAAGTGACAAAATTTATTCAATCACGTCTCGTTATACATATATAATTTTGTGTTATTTTGGACATAAACATGGTCATAAAACCTACAAAAATAAACGAGTTTTGAAATTTATTTCCATACATTGGGTGCGTTTGGCAGAAAAAAGTTCTTGTTAGGACTAAAGCACAAACTATACTATACCATTTTCAGCCAGAACGCGCTTATATTAGGCGCTAATTTGTTCCGCCATGTTTGTTTATATTTATTTTTAAAGAAGTTATTCTGTGTATAGTTGTTCTGTGCAATTTTTTATTTAATATTATTAACAATTACAAACAATGAATCAACAAATAATGAAGACCTATGTATACAAAAATCGTAGATTTAATATATTAGAGGTTATGTTTCTCAGTGAAAACTATTTTTGTGTCCTAGCGGAAAGTAGCATACACAGCACGACCGCCATTTTACTTATAAAAGTTTGTAAGTTCTATTTTCTGCCAAACGCACCCTTTAATTTTCTATTAACTGGAAGTTAAATTCAAAGATAAAATTTGTCGAGGACAACTTACATAAAATATAAAAATAAAAGTTTTTTGATTTTTTAAAATTTCTATTTATAAATTCAAAATGTTTTTATAAAATATAACAATTCCTGTAATAAATTATATTAACAGTTTAAGTACTTGGTAAATATGTAATATTATGATAGAATATTCCATATTTACGTACGTAGTGAGTTTTCATATTAATTTTTACATTTTAAATAAATAGTTTAATTTTTTGGAGACCTGAAAGTAATAAGTGTCCGTAGTTCACGTTAATTTAGATTGCCTTGTTGAAAAGGACCATAAGTAAATATAATATCAAAATTAAAATGACGTCAAAATAATATTAGAGGTACTTATTTGTAATTAAAAATGTCAAGGTATTTACAGACATGCTTTAAATAATTATTCGGTGGTGTACTGAATCTGGCTACTGCTGTTTAATCTGTATGTCCTTAAATTAGTGTACTGCTCAATGGTGTATTTAATTTTAGGTTGAATCTAATTATTCGATTAAACTGGACCGATTATTTATTATCAAAAATTGTGTCAGTGTCGAAAATAAAATGTTAACAAAAATTGCTTTGGTACCATGGAGTATTTGAAAATATAAAGTTATACTAAACCGAGGTAGTTTGTGAAGTGTTGTATAATAACAGAGATAAATATTCTGTATTGTATCAAATTCCAGATATTCGCTTACTCGGGTATATAGGGTCTAGCATAATAAGAATGGGCATCGCCAAGGAGAGGGGGAAAATTGCATAAAACCTGAGAAAACTATGTTTTGATTAAGTAATTTTTATATTTTAAAAAAATTTTCTGTTATTTTTAAAATCTTTGCATTCCCGATAGAATTGGGACGGGTGAGAGCCGTGTTTACAAGGAAAGTCTTTCTACTGTCCTTCTGTGTTTATCTTCATTCTTCGATCTACAGTTGACTCTCGTTAATTCGAAACTCGGGGGAATCCTAAAATATTAGGAATTATAGAGAGGTTCGAATTATCGCAGGTAACAATTTTAATTTTTTAAGCATTTAAGCATTCATTCAAGATGAATGAACTTGAACTTTTTTCAAAATATACTTACAATATTTCTGTCTCTTTCTCTCTGCAACTTTGAATTGTCGCGTGTTTGACGCCGATGAGTTCGAATTAACGCGTGGTTTTGTTACTTAGCAATGATTTTTTCGTTCGAAATAAAAATAAATGTGACGTTTTGGCTCGAAATATAAAGAGATTTTGAAGGGAACTCGTGATACCTTTGAATTATAGAGTGTTCGAATTAACGAGAGTCTACTGTATTTATTCTTCGTTAGTCTAAAGCTCTAAGAGATTCAGTCTAAGAGTCTGGAATAAAATTTATTTTTACCAGATTTCTCACTTACCCGGTTTCCCACGTATAAAGGTGCAGGAATGGCTTCACCCCCTTATAGAAGAATTTTTGAAGTTTTAAAGAATCCCCACTTAGGAAGAAATTTATTATTATTAAATTGAAGTAAATAGGCACCAATTCGTATGTGCGTTGCACAAGTCGTTGATTATTCTACAAAATTTAGAAAATAACATAAAAAGAATGACTTCAGTACAAAACTCTGGATTTGTTTATGTTGCAATTTTAGACTTAGCAATAGCAAGAATGAGAAAATCGATCTCTGTCTTTATGTTACAAGCTCAGACGTGGTCCTGTAAGTGTTATAATATTCTTAATTATTACAAAGAGCAGTTGGCAAGATCCTAACAATTTCTCACTCTTTTTATGTATAGTAAAAGACGACTCTCATTTAAATAATTCTTGCTTATCAAAGTTCTACTATTCTAGGAGCATTCCTCGGAAAATGGTAATTTTCGGCCTCTGTCCCATTGTTCTTTTTTTTCATACTTTTTTTTTTTAATATTAACGCATACCACAAATATTAAACTTTATCATACAGAACTTTTTTTCATAAAATTCTATTTCGAGTTTACTTTTTTGCAGCTAAAAATAAGTGACAAGTCTTTTTTCTATAGAAATGACGTCTTATCCAAAATGCAAATGATTTTTTTACGTTAGCAGCTATTTGAGTATCGTTTACAAAGATTTCCTTTATTTCATAGTCGGAAATAACTAAAAAATATCAAAATTTTCGTCCCTGTGAAGCTGCAAAGCCTGTTCCGGGAAGCGTATTTCCGTTTACGTGTTCAATAGGAGGCATTGTTGCCTCGAAACCCGCGCGATTTTGTAACGCTAGGCTCTTTTTCCAAACACGTGCCTAATTCAAGTCCCCCGTCCTCTAAACATGTACGGGTTTGTAACGCACATTGTTCTTTCAAAAACGTGTTCAGGGAAACGCTATGATTAGAAGGTTAATTATTAGCGCTGGCAGCCAACATTAATAGTCATAATGGTCACATATTTGAGCCTAGTACAAAAATTGTCACAGAGGGTCTGGTGAATAAAAAAAGTAAATGTTTATCTTTAGATTTTTTGAAGTGAACACTCACGTTGGAGAGAATATAATATTATAAGCTTGTGCGTAAATTTAAGACTCTTCTATGTCCAATGGATAAAATGATAGCTTTTATAAATTTTTATAAAGAATAATGTTATCGACAACGAAAAGCTATAAGCTTTAATAACTTAAAAAAATTATTACTTGAACCTAATAATGTCAATTTTTTGATAAATTAATTTTTATCTGAAGATGACGAGACCAGAGGTGAAGAATTAGGCCAAGAAGAAAAAGTAAAGGTGTTTTTAAGATGTGTCAGAAAATAGTAAATTTTCTTGTTGGTAAAAATTCTCTCATTTCTTGTTCTTAATCATTTAATTTAATTGGTTTGTTGACTATAATAATGGCATAAGTTTTTTTTTCCATTATTGTTTTCATTCTTCCTAATTTTTTTTCTATTGGGCAATGTATCTTTATGTGAGCAATAGTAAGTATTTTGCCAATATTTTGGACATGAATCTCCTGGGTCGTAATTCAAGCTTTTATTACCTTTGTAAAACTATCCTTCTAATCATCGCATTTCCTTGAACACGTGTTTGGAAAAACAGTCTGCATTACAAACCCGTGTGCGTTTAGAGGACGGGAGCCTTGAATTGTACACGTGTTTTGAGTGTTACAAAACCGTACGGATTTCGAGGCAACAGCGCCTCCTAATGAACACGCAAACGGAAATACGCTTCCGGAAATATAAAAATTCCATCAAATATCAGTTGACGAACATAAAGTAACATGCAAGAAACACGCTTTAGACAGACACAGTGTTACGTTTTCTTTTAAAAAGTGATTAAAAACGAATTTTTCATAATTAATTTTCGTAAGAGTCCCATACAAACAATTTTAACCTCTTCACTACTGATGTAAACAACTTATACTGATATATACAATATATTGTACAGCATAAAATTTAGGAGTATGTTAACATGATTTTTTAATTGAGAAAAATTAAAAACTTCTTAATATTATTTAAAATTACTAAATTACGCTTATTTAAAGATGTAAGATTAAAAATTTTAATTAAAATAAACGCTTGTTTAAAATAATGTCCAGTATGCTGGACAAAGGTATTCATTGATGTAAAAAAATTTTAAAAAATCAGTAGCCAAGAAGTTATTTTAATTTTTTTTATTCTGATTTTAATATAGTATATGGTGCAATAAGTGCGGGAAATTGTCGATTGCCCACGAAAGCGAAGTTGTAGAATTTAGAAGAACGTAGTGAGTGCGTTCATTCGCTTGAGTGGGCAATCGACAATCCCGCACGAGTCGCACATACTATTTTTTATTACGAATTTGACATACTTTTTTCTATTTTTATTACTATTTTTGACATTTTTATTACTTTTTAGAATAATATTTTTAAGTGTTCGTCTTTTTTTTTCTGAATTAATTATTGTTTAAATTACTTACAATTAGTTGGTGGTTTCTATAGAAATAATTATGAAATATTTATTAAATGAAAAAGCAAGAGGCGGCTTTGCGTGTTTTGATTAAATTTTGCGTGTTTTATTGTCAATTTGCTTGTGGAAAGTTACTTTCCGCACTCAAAAAAGTACGTGTGAAGAGTACAGTGGGCAAACAGCTATTTTGCGTACAGAAATGTGTGCGCGAAGTTAGTGCTTCTCCTGCTACTGATTCTTTATTTAATAAATATTTCATAATTATTTCTATAGAAACCACCAACAAAATAATTTAAACAAGATTTAATTCAGAAAAAAAAGACGAACACTTAAAAATATTATTTTAAAAAGTAATAAAAATGTCAAAAATTGTAATAATAATAGAAAAAAGTATGTGAAATTCGTAATAAAAAATAGTATGTGCAACTCGTGCGGGATTGTCGATTGCCGCACTCAAGCGAATGAGCGCACTCACTACGTTCGTGCGCTTAACTTCGCTTTCGTGGGCAATCGACAATTTCCCGCACTTATTGCACAATATACTATTAGGAACAAATAATCGTTTTTGATAAGCCTCTATCACACAAACTTAATGTACTATATGTTTTGTAAAATAACGTTTTATTTTAACTTTAGACCTTAATTTAAAAAGTGCGTACGATTTGTCCCGTACTAACCATGGAATGCTCCACTAATAGGTATTATCTTATGTTCTCTACGGAATTCAATTTTAGCTCTCTGTGATCCGAAGACTTTCTTTAATGTTTCCTTTATCAAAGACGGTTCTTCGTTCGGTTTTCGGTGCGCAAATGTCGAACTATGGCATTAGTTTAGCTCATTATTAAACGGATGGTTGTAAAAAATTTAAGTCAGCTAATCAAACAAGTTTGTTGACGGACAGGCCCGATGAGAGGGTTGGGTAGCCGGGATTAAAGCACCGGTGCTCGGACTTTGAAAAGGAGGCCCACAACTGTCGGTGGAGGACTCGAAAAAAAAGTTTTTTGCTCACCACTTAATTTTTGGGGAGGAAATTTTTAATAAAAATTGCGGGGCTTACAATTTTTGTCCACGGCCCTGTGGACGGACGACCTGGAACTGCTGTGTTTGGCATTTTTTGAATGATTTTATCCTTATTTTTACAAGATAAATACATACTATATCTGTACACTCAAGCTTGTTTTTGTGAAGGTTTTTTGAGACTTTTTATTAAAATTATGCACTTTGTTGTGCATTTTTTCATACAATACTGCATAAAAAAAAGCGAATAAAAACAAACTTGAGTGTATGTATGTAATTATATTTCACCATCATATTCTTATCGGTTTGGCTATAATTGGCGACATAATGCATTAATTCATTTGACATATTATCATACTTGTTATTTTCACCACGTAATATTATAGTATATTTATACTAATAGCAATTCATAAAATCTTTATTTTCCGTAATATACACAGTTTTCTGCAATGTGCTTCAGTAATTGAAAGCTTCCTACATCTTATTGTAAAATGCAACTTATGTATACTTAATTAGTGATACTAGACATTAGACAATAATACCTACAACAGTCTACAGTTTGCCACAGTTTTCATTTATTTATTTATTTATTCCTACACGGTCAGATTGTCAACGTTTTTTAGTTTTTATATATCTCTTGTAAATGACTATGTATTGTAATAAGAGCCATTTTCACAATCAACTCACTTTAAAAGTTTTTCCAACCTCTTGAATCGTAAGTTTGCATTTACATAGCAGGTAACATGACTTAAAGCAACATTTACCTGACTGCTATAGTTACAACAGATCAAAAAGCTATTTACTCTTTTAGTTACATATGAGTTACTTTTTCTGACTACTATAGTTACAACAGATCAAAAAGCTATTTACTCTTCTAGGTACATACCATATGAGTTTTCTGAGAGTTGCCATTCGATTTTTTCCTAAAATATGCTTTTAATCGAAAAAAAGTTTATACAAAAAATATTCAAAATAGAGGGGGCCATTCACGAAAAACTGTTACAGACTTCTAGGACCTACGGTCTTTTTGGAATAGAAAAAAATTTTTTTTCAAATGGAAACATATGCTGAGATGTTTTTAAAAAATTAGTTTATTACTTCAAATTATCAATTATGCTAAAATTTTCATTATTTTATTTCATATTTTTGAGAAATTGTATTTTTAAATTTTAATTTCAATTTATACTAAAAAAAAAAACGAAATAAGTTGTAATGATATGTTCACATTAATCCCTTAAAATAAAAAAAATTATTAATTAAATACATTGATTATCAAAATAATTTGTAGTTTTTCCTGAAATATTTAACTCAGTATTCAGTAGAAAGTTATTAAATTACAGCTATAGTTTAAATTTTAATATTGATATGATATTAATATCAGTGCTAAATAATTAACACGCAAGTTGTCAAATACTTTAACCTTTTTAAAAAGGAAAAAATATGGTTTTATTCATTTCCATTAGTGTATCGTGTAAGTCAATATAATTTTTTATTTTTTATTTTCAATAATTTTAATAGTTTTAATGTAGTAAATAATCATTTTCCTAATCTTATGTTCTTTTGCAGTAAGAATTCAAACAATTTTTCAAAATCAACAAAAATTTACACAGTTCATTTCATTCGATGTGTAAAATTGAAGTATTTAGTTCAACTTCCGTCAACTTCAATAGAAAAAACGGTATCAAAGTATCAAAATTTGCTGTTCCGAGGACACTAGTAAAAATTAGTTGATCACTGATGATGAAGAGAAAAAACATCCCCATTTGAAACGAAATTTACTCATGTAAATAATGGTTCTATAGTGTACATTTACAGTGTAATGAGCTTACTCTCGAAAAAAATAACCCAATGAAAAGTTTTGATTACCAAAGACTTTCCGAGTATTCAAACAGTCATTTTTATAAAAAAAAATTTATTCTGTATTTTAAAAGACAAAAATGGTTTCTGTAATTCAAACAAATGTTGTAATGAAACAGGTTTTACTAAAAATAATAATGTTTATTTAAAAAAATAATAAAGTTTTTATTAAAAATATTTCATCTTTAATTGACTCTTATAGCTGAGCGTCCACTAGGTCGGAAACGCGGCGCTTTCCGACCTAGTGAACGCTCAGTGGACGTCATCATTGCCAACGTTGTCATTGGTGATTTCTTCATTCACGTTGTCATTGTCAACATCGACATCATTGGAATCCCAACTATTTGTATGAATTACATTTAAATCGTTGAATTTTTCAAGGTTCAGCAGATCTGGTTTACATTGCTATTTTGAGCTAGATTTTGTATACGTGACCTGAGGTTTTAGATGAACACAATTATGTTTTTAGGTCGAGTTATCTTCAGTAGTCACTAAATAATCATTGTTGTTTAAGACTTTTCTGACTGTTGCAGGAACCCATTTTCTTAACTTTTTTATAAAAGTATAGAAAGCAAAGCATCCGTAATTCAACGATGAATCAACAGATAATCTATTTAAATACCTTGTTTAAAATTGCGAGCACCGAAGTACTTTTATATCTGCATAACCTGACAATAATTCATATCACACTGGCCTAAAAAATAATATTTTTAAAATTAAAAACCATTAATATTTTTAAATAACGAACCTAAAATTAAAATTACGCAAACCAAGGTAATAATTTTTTTTCGAAAATAAATATGCAAAATATAGAAATATGTTTCTGCATGTCAGATGATGTCATTCAAATAAATTCAAATCGGTTAAAAATTTCTGTTTTACCTACCTGGAAACACGAGTTTTACGAGTTGTTAACTAGATAGCCATCTATGTAGCATAAATACAATTACCGCTTAGCTACTACAATTATTTTCTGTAATTATGAGGCTTGTTTGAACTAGGCGCTCTTAAACTCACCAAAATTCACTTAAATAAATCACTTTTAAGCGCAAAAGTTGTAAAATTAAAAAAAAAACTTAAGATAAAAATTTTTATTTTTTGTTTCTGTTGCTTTATTGAATAATTTTTATTAACAAATAAGTATACTATTCCATTTAAAAAAAAAGGTAAGTTTGTATCGTATCTCGAAAACCACAAGAGATATAAAGCTCCAAAGTATATCAATCAATGTGCCCCGCCAGTGGCTACAACTTTTATTTGAACAATTTTTTGATTAAGTCAATAGTTTAACCATAATCAAAATGGCAACTCTCAGATAACTCAGCCTGTATGTAGTAGCTAACCGTCAATTATAGTAAAGAGATTTTGCTATGGACACTGTCTACTAATTATTTTTATTAAAATTGTATTTTCCAAGAATTTTATTATTATTTTTTTTAATTTTTTGCTTTTGTAGTAAATTTTCGAATCGAAAATTCAGTTATTACAGCCATTGTCATGACACGATTTGAGCCGGAGACTATAACAGGAATTCCTTTTGAGATCCCTAGAAGTTAAAAATTTTCTAGTGTGAAAGAATTTTAAATTGAAATATAGTTATTTTCGATACATATGCGTAAAGAGAGGTATTCTAGTAGGCTTAAATTGGGGCACGAGTCTAAGGGACTGACGTATACATAACGAGATCGAGTGCGCTCTATACTCCCACAAGCCGTCAGGCGAGTGTGGGTAAGCGCACGAGATCTCGTTGTGTATGTGTCAGTCTCTTTAGCGAGTGCCCCAGTTTAAGCCTATTGGATACCTCACTTTACGCATACGTATCGAACATAATTTTTTATAACGACGGCTTCTAAAGCTTAATAGAGAGAAAAAAATTAATTATTTTTTTGCAATTTTAGAAAATAGTAGGATTAATTTTATTTTATAATGTTATATGAAAAAATTTTTTTTATTAATTTGTAGATTGTTTTTATTTTTTTTTTGTTAATTTGTTGGTCGTTTCCATGTTAAGTTGAATATGATTATCATTGACAAATGAATATCATTATTTTCTCGCATAGTTTTAGCTACTTTCACGCACAGTTGCACTTTCGCGCACAGTTACTGTCGTTTGTTTTACAATGATATGAAAACTGCTCTTTACACCCACTATACAACGCTCGAATATTGAACTTTAGAAGCGGGCGTTATAAAAAAATTCATATGAAATCTTTTCTTTACTAAAAAAAATGATTTTACAACATTTATTGTTTGAAAGTAATTACCGGAATATGTTCACTAAGGGTATCCTTTATAAACCGCATTTTGTCAGTCCTATAAACCACATTATTAAGTCACATACTGAAGCCTTATTTCGACAATGGAACGAAGTGTGTTGGCTTCTAGACAGTGTTCCCTCTAATTTTTTGTAACCTGTGTGCGCACTTTTTTAAGAGTGTGCAGTTTTTTCCAAAACAAAAAAAAAATGTGCGCGGCAATTAAAAAAGCGCATATAATAAAAAAAAATACAATACAGAATATTATTAACATTCAGCTAAATTTTGTACCTACTTATCGCATTAACTCGATCTTACAGCAAGCATACCACTTGTACTATAATATATACAGTTCAACGGAACACAATGAAAAAAAAAACTACTCTAAAATCAAATCAAATCATTAGTTCGTGAAAATAGAATTTAACTGATTACTGTGCCTTCCCCTTTTCATTCAAATGAAAAATAAGAAAATCTATACTGGCATCTATACCTATACAAGTGCCTATACACAAATACTATAGTTGGTGGTTTATTTAAATCTAAAACTATATTTGATCTATTTGATTCAATTTTTGTTTTTCATTTTATTTTTTTTTAAATGGATTTCATATGCAGGTGCAATTGTATTTTCTGCACGAAAAAAAATTTTCCTGTGCGCGCGAATATTTTTCATGTGCGCTATATGTTTAAAATTTATGTGCGCGCGCACACGCGCACAGCTTAGAGGGAACACTGCTTCTAGAGTGTTAGTTATTGGTATAAATCAGAGTTTTTACAAAGGAAGTAGTCCATTGGTGCCAAACCACGAATTATGGAAGTAAATTTATTGGATAATTTCTTGAAATAATGCTGTAATTTACAGTGGACTCGTAAAAATCCAAATTTACTTTAGTTTTTGAAAAATGTTTCACGATCATAAAAGTTTAAGAAACACTCTTATAAATTATACAGAATAAGTAAAAGCATAAAAGGTACATGATAAGAGAGTAAACTCAAACTGAAGTTAGAAATCTTTATGGAAGGTTATTCAATTTACATTGTGTGTATCAATGTTGCTAACGTTTATTGAACTATTACATAAATTAAAGTGATTACCATTGCATTAGAGAAAAAACGAAGATGTTAATAAAGAATTCTATCAATTTCCAGTAACCACCATGTAGAACTATCAGTTTTTTATTATCTTAAATTAATCAACAATTAAGATATTGATTAACAGTTATTTATAAAAAATAATTAAATATAATTTTATTACATAATTTTAAATAAATAATCAAAAATCTATTAATAAAGAATAATAAAATAATAAAAATAAGAAATCAATCAGCAAATAAACAAGTATAATAGATAAGTATTATTTCCATAGTTGCCATTTTTAACAAGAGTTTAGTAATATGGACGCGGATGGATCAGCAAATTTATATATTTTTCTACTTCTGTTGAAGAACACACTCATTACATATTCGTTAACTGTTGAGAAAGTTAGGCATTATTCAAAGGTGTGGAAGAATGATCATTACTCAATATCTTTCGACCAATGAAATCACCGTATTTACCATTATTCAATAGGTTTGCGATTGTTTTGTGAAAAAGTTTTAATTTCATATATGTTGCGTAGTAACGTCTAAGTAAACAAAGTAGTTTGTATTTTGTTTTCATCGTTTGTACCTACATATCGTCAGCTGAGTATTGGTTTGTACCAAGTCAGTTTTTTAAAAATTTTTTTCTGATGGTGGTTTCGGCTTCGTCAGTGCCCAAAACTAACAAAACAACTATCTAGAAAAAATGTCAAAAAAGTTGACTTGGTACAAACCAATACTCAGCTGACGATATGCATATAAACATTTAATGAAATTAGAAATAGATTAAAAATTGTATTCTTTTGATTTAAAATTTATATTCAATTTTATTTAAATCAAAAAGGAAAAAAGTCGTAGAAAAAATATCGTATGCTACTCGCTTGCAATGGCTATTACTCACTCAGATGCATTACGACACTTGCCTTGTAAACTCGGCTCGTGTCGCAATTTCATCTTCGTGAGTAATAGTTATCCTTACCAGCTTGTTGAATAATATACTATTAATTGGTCGTATTCTGATAATTGTCCACAATAATACGATTTCATTACAGTAAAACCTTCCTTGATTATTCGAACAGCATTGGTTCACAAAAATTTGCCTATTTAAGGGGTCTTTTACAAGTGATGTGCTAAAAACATTTGTGGAAATTTCTTTGAGAAACGATTAATTGTAGTGAAAAAAAAAACTCTTGTACATCAAAGTACATGCAATTATGTTTATCTTGAATTTTTTTTTGGCCTTCCTATTGCTCTAATAAGCCTGTTGAAGGTCATATGTCAATTTTGTAGATCAAAACGGTGACAACAATTTCTCGGTTTCTAAAACTAAAACATATATTTAAAAAAAAAAACCTTAGTACATCAGAAAGATAATACTAAAAATTATAAGATTATTTAGAATCAGCCCATCAGACCTCATATTTTTTTGTGGCGCTATTTTGAAAAAAAGTACAAAAAATTTTCCTTTTTTTGTCGGTCAGAACTATTAAGTAGGGGTCAAATTATATAGCTCAACAGATCTTAACGAAATTTTATTCAAAGGTTATTGAGACCCCAGAAAAAAATGAAAAACAGGTTAAAATCGTCCTTCAGGGTCATTTTACCCAGAGGAGGGTCTAGAATAGTACTCCTAAAATTATTAGTACAGGCACAGTGATCTTAAAATTAGATTCCTCTAATATGTGCCATCAATTCGTCTAATTTAACTGACTATTTCTTTTCATTGCTTATGAGATCTCAATGTTGGAACATATAATATACCCAGGTTTGTCAAACGTCGGTTTCTTAAGATCAACTGGACACAAATTATTCAGTTAATTTTGTTTTAATAGTATGTTATACACCAAGGGACTAAAGTGGTAAGTTTTAATCCCGAGTGTGAAGTTTGTTGCCAGAGGGCCTGTAAATGCCCTCTGGCAACAAATCACATGGGGGATGAAAAAAAAAACACTAGTCCTGTGGTGTATATATACTATTTTTTGCAATTCCGAATAAATACTTCGGGTGAATCAATCGAATTGTACAATACAATATAACTGTTTGTCTTTAGCTACAAGTTGGAATTTGTTTATTATTTTCAATTATCTGGTAAATTATGCTTGCTGATTGGTTTAAAATTGGGAGCAAAATAATTTCTTAGTCCTTTGAAACTAAAGGTTAATTTTTTAGTCGCTTGGGACTAAAAGTGTCACTTTACTCCCTATTATGAGGGACTAAATGATATCTTTTAGTCCCAGGATTGCAAAAAAAGAATTTAAGTCATACATGAAATACGTCACCCAAAACTCACAAATTTTCAACCCCGCTCCCCGTTTGTTACGCTGCACCACCTTTTTTTGTCCTTCTTATCCCTAAAAATGCGTCACAAAATCTGCCACCACTCTGCAATGAATAGGTACTTATTTTTATGATTAACTGCGTCTCAATGTGCGCCCGACCACACGTGCTTTCCGCCCTGCTCTGCTCTGCTCTGCCCTGCCCTTCGTTTACTGCGTGACACAGCTCAATGTGCGCCTGGCCAGAGTGTTCGCAAGGTTTATATATATGTTATGAGGTAGATTCAATCCGTATACTACACATGTATTGGTTTTTGGACTGCAATCAACTGATCATCACTTGACCATCAACACTATTTGTATTTGTATAGGTCATTTTTGAATTTTAAAGTATTATTTCTGAGTAATTATTAGTTATTATAATACCTATAATATTCAGTTTAATATAATTATTTTAATTAATTTTTCACATTTTGTTTGTTATTTTGTGTCAAACGTAAGTTATTTAGTTATTTTCACTAATTTCATTAATTGCTGCTTTGAAAATCGTTATTTCAGGGCCGGCATCTAAAATTCTTCTTACGTATTTTTATAGTCATGCCTGGTATACGGTGTTCTGCCAAATTGTAGAAATTCACAGTATAGGACATTAAATAAAGACGTAAGCTATTTTCAGTTTCCAAAAAAGGGTGTAGAATAACGTTGTTGAATTAAAAACATTGAAAATACCTAAATTAATCCGTAATTAACAAAGTAAGATAGAGTTTTTCATTAATGTTTCATAATTCCCGAATTCTGTGACATACAGAAAATGAATACACACATGTGTAACATTATCGAATATATCTGTATCTATTTCTCTGACAAACCGTAATAAATATATATTTTAAATACTTATTTTATCTATATTTAATTGAAAAAATTATGTTAATTATTTTTTATTCTCTTTTCTGAAAACTTGACTCGCGTATTTTATATTTTCATTAATTTAAATAGTTTTGCTTTGTTACTTTGTTTTCGAATAGTTTAGCTCTTTAGCTGATAGGTACCCATTTTTAAAAATTTTATAGTTTCCTGGTAATTAATATTTAAATGGTTTTTATGCAATATTTTGATTTTACATCATTTAACAATCCTTTTAGTTTAACAGAAGCATCTACCTGGTGGGTGTAACCTTTCGTGCAAATCAATACATGTCTCTATCTTGACAAATTAATACAGACCGATACCTGTATATTTTATTCTTTATTTCTTATAATGATCGCTCACCGCTGTTTCACGTGTCTGGTTTTTCCCCAACGTACTCTAGTCATTTTAAGGATCTTACACCGGTTTAAAATAAGGTACCTTTGCAAATAATACTGTAGGTACCTTTGCAAATAATACAAAAAAATTTTAGTTTTATCAAAAATTGGTCAACTTGGGAGTTCCTCTTATATCTGTTTGATGTGATTATATCTGTCTCTATCTCTAACATCCCCCACCAATACATTATTTACTTCAATTTATATTATAAATAGTTTTCACCTAAAAGAACAATTTTTAGTTATGTTTTTCACCTGATGATGGTGTAAAAGCTGAAAGTCGACTCGTGTTTTTTCTACGATTTTGTTGTGAAAAGTAACAAGGCAACGATCCGATGTTTTATTATGGATTTTTACAAAGTAAACCTATCTAATATTAATTATTTAAATATTTTTATTCACTTCCAGCATCACTAGGACATAATAAAAGGAAAAATATTCCGGACCTGGCTATACTGCAATCCACAGTCAACTGTCGTTTTCATTTGATTGGTGAACCCCATAAACATAGAATAACCTTGAGTATTCGCTAAAAAGAGTGCTAATTAACCTGTTGGTTTTCCATCCTAAGAGGACTTACGACGAGAGTCGTTTACTTGGCTGATTTATATTGGTAACATGTCGATGTGACAGTTATAGAAATTGTATTAAAATGTGAAAAAAAAATGAAATGACTAATGTCGGAAATGTTAAAATATTATTTCCGACAATTGCATTATTATAATTTTTATCCATACAATTAATTAATTGATTTAATTACAATAAAATCTCATCAATACATATAAATCCATGAAATTATATTTTACAAATTGAAACAAGATATCATTGATGTGATGTGTGAGTGTGTTCAAGGCGAATTGTTTTTCGTTTTTCAGGTCTCGTGGTTTACAATTTTAAAATGATTAAAAAATATCGGAGGGTAATAAATTGAAATGTAATGAGAACCTTGATATAAATGCGAATTAAATATTTTTATTTAAGAATAAATTATTGACAAAATAAATGTGATGGGTATATTCTTTTTAAAAAAAGTCTGTCTAGAAAAAACGACAGAAATATTTTTGGATGAATTTTCACGCTTTTTTATTTGATTTGACTTTATCAATTTATTGATATTTTTGGTATTAATTTCTAGGGGTTGAATGAAAAAAAAAAACGGAAAATTGCCTGAGAATCGAAAATATTTTCCATGTATATCTACTTTGAGTACGTCTGAAAATATTCACATTGGTAGAGAAAGAAGTGTACAACAATTAAACAATTTTGAGCTGCTAACAAATAAGTTTCGACGTTATTTTATAGCTTTTCGAATAGACCCTTCAGTGTATTAAACCATCGATTGATACATAATTATATGGTAAATTCGAAAGCTTTTTAAAAATAAAGTGCGCTGCCAAGTGAAATGTTTTTCTCTGTCTGTCATAGTATTAGGTACCTATTTATGAAATAATGGCTGAAAAATTGCTGCAAGATACCCAAATATGTTAAAAGAATTAAGATTAACTGAATTACATACATAACAAATAAAACTTATATGGGATCATAGAAGACATCCCGCTCCTTAGTTTCTCTGTAGAAACCCCCTTACTCTTTACCCGTAGTGACATCGCACTATAATTTTGCCAAACTAATACAAAAATTAAGAAAAAAACATTTTTTTATAGCCAAACTACCAGACCAGAAAACTTTGGCAGAAATAGGTGTAAAAAATATAGAATGCGAGTAACCAAATATACATGAGGAAATTACCAATTAAGTACTGAAAAATACATGAATCATTATCGCAAAGTAAAAATTTACGTTTTCATGACCAAATAAACATAGAATTAAAAAAATATGGAAGGTATTTGCAATCAATAATAATGCAATATAATCTATTCTATTTTTTTCTTCCTTATATGTTTTGAATACCACACATATTTCGGAAAAACGCAAAACCACGCCTCCTCTATTTTTGGTGCTCTTTCTATTTATGAAGGTAAAAATTTGATACTTTGAACCATTCAGGCTGTACAAGAAAATTAACTCCCATTTTCACTCCGCTAGCCCCTCTTATAAACTCGACCCTGCTTTAACCTATCCAGGTGAATAGACCTTTTAAAGAGGAACATTTCGTCAGTTTAAAGTTTTCCTCTATCTCTTATAATTTTTGAGATATCTCAAGAAATATGATTTGAACTCCCTACTTTAGGCGTTGGTTTCACCCCGTAAACGTGGGCCTTGGCCGATAAAAAAAAATACGGGTCCCTTATTTTTGTCTACTCTACACACCAACAAAGTTTCAAGACGATTATGGCGATTAGAAGATTATGACTACTAATATTATTGACATAATTGAGCTACAAATTGCTATCACGGTTCTGAACTTGGTCGTAAAAGGTTATACGTTGACTAGACTTGTGTATTAATAAAAATTATATTAGATAATGATTGACATCATAAACATTGCCACTGTTACTGTTACTAATTTAGTTGACCAAAGTTCCTGGCAGATATTACCAAAGACTGCGTTAAAATTTTCAATTTTCTTGATTATTTTGGAAACTAAATAGTAGATAGAGAAAAACACTATATTTAATACACTATATTTTTTCTAGGGATGTGTATAAATCCAGGGTTGGATGTACCTAGGAGACTGTTCAGAAAATTAGGGGTGGGGGTGCCAACCTGTTTGTTGGCAGCACAAAATTTTGTTGTTGTTCATCCCTTTTTTTATCAGTATTAATTATTTTCATTCGTACGCTGATTATATATGAAAACTGTATTGGTGTCTCAGGCTATTAGTCATACTAGAACCAGTGGCGGTTCTAGCTCATTTTCTAGGTGGCGCAAGCTGCAAGATCTTCTGCTTGCACTTCTACAGCATAAGGCACATTCAAAGAACTATGTTAAAATTTTTATATTTTAACATAATGAATACCTAGAGAAGGTTTATTTAAAATGCATATTAATTTTACAATAGATAGTATTCACACAAAAAAAAATCCAAGATGCATACCTTCATTTTTTTCTTCCCTTTTACATAGGGCAATTTTTTTTTTATGTATTAAGTCGGAATAATTTAAAGTGGCATGTAAAGGAATTTACCCAGATCGTTATAGGAAATGGTCTGTCGGAGGATAAGTACCTATCATTTTCTGATGAATTAGACTACCAATCAAACTGAAATATAAGTAAAGAAATGTTGAAATCATTCATCGTGTTAATTAGATCATCATGTGGGCTTTCAAGAGACATCAAGCAATCTACGGGTAAACGCTTAGTTGTGACTCAAATGGGATGTAAAACGTGGACATAAGTCTACTCCTTTACTGCAGGCTCTTGTGCATTCTGCTTGCAGGATAGTCGGATAGACAGATACTCACTGACTAGGCTATGGTCCATATTACTTTTCTAACACGTTCACTATTATCATTTGTGTACTTTTTCCTTCACTCTCTTTTTACAGGCTAATCTCGGTAGTCTCCTTTTTTTTTAATTTCGATTTTTCAGCAATGGTTTTGATAATTGTTCTTATAGAATAACTAATGCATCTTCAATTGTATCGGTTATTGGATAAAAGACGTTCATTGACGACTTTAACGAGAAGTTACGCGGCGAACCTGTACCCTGTACCGCACACCAACAATGCAATTTGTGGATATTGAGTGTCGGCACATCAGGCACATGTCATATTCGATTAATTCGATCTTTATTGCGTTTTTTCTTTATTTTTTTTTTCTAGCTGCAGTCTGACGCCCCTTTGGAGACTGTTGCTGGAAAAAGATAGTCGATATGGTTGTAATTTATGTAATAATACGAGATATAGGTACATAACAAAACAGTGCCTCATAATTTTCTCAAAAACTATTTAATCTGTGTATTCGTCCAAACACAAAAATACCCCTGTCGCAGCGTCCTGCATAACATAGCGAATTTCCGTTTATAAAAAAAAGTTATTCTCGGAAACCAGTTTACATAGAATAATGGTTTAGAAACCTTTTTTATGTGAAGTTTTCTTCTCTTTTTAATGGTGTAAAAAATAGCGCAAAACTTTTAAATTTGGGGTTATTTTGGCAAAAAATTAATTTTTTTCATGATAAATGCCTAAAAAACCCTCTTCCGGGCAGGGCCGATTTTAGCTTCATGCCGCCCCTAGGCTGCATGAAGCCTGCCGCCCCCTCAGCTAGTTAAGGAAAGAAGTCGAATACAGTACAGCTGAACTTTTTTTTGTGCGGTGGATAGAGACCGCATAAAAAAAATTGCACAAAAAAAATATATTCAAAAATATCATAAATAGCTATAAAAAGTGTAGTTCGATCCAGATTGTACAAAACTACAAAAAACTTTTTTTGTGCGGTTGGTCGGGACCGCATATAAAAAGTTTCATCGAAAAAACATCACTTAAAACGCTCAAAACTTAGAAATTTCCTTAGAAGTTGCTTCTATAAACAAGATAAAGCCCTAATTTACACGTAGAAACATTTTATTTCAATTTTATAATATGAAAATTTTGAAAAATACTTCTTTAACGAATTAAATGATGCAATAACTTATGTTCTTATGCAATGTATTGATTAAATGCTTAAAAGCCGTTAAAAAGAATTTTTATCAAAGAAAGTTATTATAGTAACTTAAGTTTTTATCAAAGAAAGTTATTATAGTATTTAAGTTTCTTACTGTCTCGTGATTTTGATTCACATTATGCATTTTAATGGCCATTTTTTTAAAAACCGCATAAAAAAAATCGCACAAAAAAGGATCGCATAAAAAAGAGTTCAGCTGTATAGCAGTGCAGTCGCATACTGTGCTTAAGTGTTTGATAATGAATTTACTGATTAAAAATAACTACGGGCTTTAAAGAAATTATTATTTTTCAGGTAAGTACTAATGTATAGTTTTTAGTTAATAGTAGGTTAGCGCCCATGTAGACAATGGCAAAAGTTTTTTTGTCATACATTTACCCAACAAAACACTAGCATAGAGTATAAAATCCACACAGGCACACAGATTAACTAATGATGTGATTTTTATTACATTACATTTATTGATAAATTGTACACTGTTTTAAGCAGTTATTGACTACACATTTTAAGTATTGTAATTTTAAATAAATTTGTCTGTTAACGAATTAAAAAAAAAATTTACAAAAGTTTCCATCCCCTAAAAATCTGCCGTCCTAGGCTACAGCCTACTTAGCCTATTTAGAAAATAGACCCTGGTTCCGGGCATTGGGCTGATCTGGCTGAAGAATTTATCCAAGATTTTTGGACTTCCAATGTTATCTCCAAGTTTCATAAAAACAGAATGAGTTCGAGAGTTACCCTGCTAATACCGAAATAGGTACATATAATTATAACTATATATATATATATATATATATATATATATATATATATATATATATATATATATATATATATATATATATATATATATATATATATATACAGGGTGGTCCAGAATTATGTACTGTAATTGCTGGAGCTGATAGTATGTTCAAAAATAATGGTACCTTTTCATCTACACTTTTTTCCAAAACTCAATAGTAAGGGAGATAAAGCAGAGGGGTAAAATGTAGAGGGGTGGAACGAAACAAACTTCTTCTTTTAAAAACAATTTGGGCGCTTTTGATCACTTGATTCATAATCTAGGGGTGCTTATGAACATTAAGATAATTAAATTTATGGTATAAATTATTCCATCACTTATGATTAGGGGATAATTTGAAAATAGATAATTCTACTTTAAATTACTCGAAAACGGTAATATTTATCGAAATGTAACAAGTATACCTTTTTTGCGTGAAATTATCTGAGGAATCATATTATCAAGGATTTTGATTAAATAATTGCAAGTTAAAAAAGAAAAGACGTGATAACTCACACCTACCACCCAAAACCACTCCTTAGTTATGAGTGGTGGAATAAGTGTTGACATAAATTTAATCCTTCTAACGCAAAATAAGTACCCCTAAAATATCAATCCGTTATTCAAAAGCGTTTGGAAAATATTTAAGAAATAATGGTTTTCGTTTCACCCCTTTACAGAGTTGTATCTCCCTTAGTATTGAGTTTTGAAAAAAAGTGTACATGAACAGGTACCATTATTTTTGAACGTACTACCAGCTCTAGCTCATATAATATATATATATATATATATATATATATATATATATATATATATATATATATATATATATATATATATAGTCGTGAATTTTCGATTCGAAAATTCACTAAAAAGTCGCCTGAAAAGGGTTAAAATAATTGCGTTGCATTACATATGCAACAGATCAAACGTACATGTGTAAACATATACATAAAAAATAAATTTAAAAAGAAAAGCAAAACAATTTGTAATGAATTTGTTGAATAAATTGAAAGGAAGCTGATTTATTGTGTAATGTAACAACAGGATGTATTATTAAGATCAAGAATGTATGTACAATGTACAATGTATGTATCAATGTGCATTGCAATATTGTAGTCATCAATTTCATACACTAGCGTATCTAGAATAATTCGTTTGAGAGAATATCTCGAATGGAATTCAGCTATTACAACCACTGTCATAACGCGACCTGAGCCCGGAACTATGGCAGGAATTTGTTTTGAGCTAGGTACCTAGAAACCGGAAATAATATTCGCTATGTATATATATATATATATATATATATATATATAATACCTATGTATATATATATATATATATATATATATATATATATATATGTGTGTGTGTGTGGGTGTGTATATTTGCATGTATGCATGTATATATGTGTCCGCACGATGACTCTCGAACGAAACGTCCAACTTTTATGAAATTTGGTGAAAATATTGGAAGTGTCAAATCCTTCGACGAGTTCGTTAAACAAGGACGACCGATGCCCGGAACATGGTTTTTTTGGCAATTTTCGTGAAAAAAATTAGCTTTTAGCCAAAACTTCCCTTTATTGAAAAATTTTTGCGACATATTTTTACACCATTGGAACCAGGAGAAAAAATCGCACAAAAAAGGTCTTTAAACTATTATTCCATGTCAACTAGTTTGCGAGAAAAACTAATTTTTTTAAACGGAAATTCGCTATGTTATGCAGAATGCTGCCACAGGGGGTATTATAATATCTATACAGGCTGGAAAGTAAATAACTCTCGTCGTTTGCAGGGGTGACTCATAGCACCCTACAGACACTAAAACCACAGAAATTTTTTCGGAATTAACAGTTTGAGAAAATCGCAAATAAACTGGCTCCACGATGTTTCCAAAATTTTCTAAGTACGGCCCTGACTAAATAATGCATACATTTTTTTCATACGAAAGGTACAAAATAATTTTGTTGACCAAAATTCAATAAGATTTTGTAAACATGTTTACTTCCAGTTACTATTTATTGTATGTTTCTTATCTAAAAACAGAAAATTTATCTTAAAATATAAGATGGTTATTTAGTATCCAATTTTCTCTGTTAAAGAACGCTTCTAGTTCAAATTTATTGGCAAATATTAATTACATGGGTGAGATCTACCCACTGTTTTCGCAGCAAGATTTATATACTTTCCACCCTGTATAAAATACTGTTTTTGCTGATATTATCCCAAAATGACGTTCCCGAAATTTAAACCGCTTTTATGGAAATAAAAAAAATTAATTGATGTATTCAGTTTTTAAATTCAAATAACCGAAATTATAAGAATTTTTAGCTTGTTAAAATGTATGTGTATAACACATGTAGCTTACAAAAGTTATAAAATTAGTAAAATTGTATGGTTGGTTTCTTATTAATGCCTATTTATTTAAAATCTATTAATTACTTGAAAATCGTATAAAAATGAGATACACCACTTTGTGAAATTGACGACGATAGGTATATGTATCGTGTTCATGTTCTGTGTTTGATGCCTACGCATTTTAAATTAGTATTTACTAAGAAATTAACCGCGAATCATGGCGAACACATCGAATGTGTCTATGTAATGAATACAATACAATTATACCTATACAGAATGTCCCATTAAAAAGGCAAATAAAGTGGTTCTAGTCAAAGTATAATATACTTAAAACCCCATCAATCAACCAGAGACTTTCTTTTTTGTAAATAATTTTTTTTTAGAACTTACTAATTAATGGTTTGAGAAGTGTTTATTCATTTGATCATACATTTTGACCATTACGTTCTCCCATGTGGTTCCACCATTTATTTTTCTACACTTTTTAAGTTGTCTAAATGACGTGCGGAAACTAGGGCTTGGAATACCGGTGTCTTTTTATAATACCGGTATTTATTCCGTATTAGCATTTAGAAAACCGGAATTCTGGTATTTCGGTATTTTTTCGGTATTGAATGATGGTATAGAAAAAAGGAAAAAACATTAAAAATCATTTAATAAAATTAATTAATAACAGTAATAATAACAAACTACATCATCTTTGGATTTTAAAAATTTAAATAGAAATATTAATATTGAAACTAAAACAGACCTAACATATTAAATATACCATACTAAATGAACACAAAATATAATAATAATAAAAAAAAGCTTAAATGGATTAAAGACGTGGTGGCAGTTTAAAGGTAATTTAGAAATTAAAAATTAAAAAAAAAATCCCCAATACTTACAGAGAGTAGTAAAAAAATTTTTTCAAGGAATTTTTTAAATGCCATTAGAAAATAATAATAATGAAATTTAATAATAGTAAAATATTATACCCACACATAATTTTGTATTTTTTCTAATAGAAAAATACTTAAAAATATTCCAGAATTATGAAAAAATATGAATAAATATAAGATATCTGGTCATCTGCACATATGGAAAACATTAAACAAAACTAAAGATATTTTAATAAAATTTATGTTGTAAATCTAACGTAAAAAAAATATTCAAAATATGTAATATATAAAGTATTTGATTTTGTTAATACCGAAACCGAAATACCGGTATTTGAAATTTTAATACCGGTTTTACAAAACGTGTAAAAATTTCCGGTATTCTGGTTTTTCGGTAGTACCGGAATATCGGTATCCAAGCTCTAGCGGAAACCGCACTTTTACGACTGTTCAAATCTTCTGCGATTATTCGGCGTCAATTCCTCATTGTTGTTGTCATAGTTTTGTCAGTTGTGAAGAATATAATAAATATCAATCACTTACACGGAGAGAAAAATCCTATAATTTTTGTAGAGAAAATTTCAGAAAAATTACCATGCTCCCCTATAATCCGTGCGCGATCGACGACCAAAATAAAAAATATGTGCTAGCATGGTAAAATTTAATGTGGTGCTACTAACACAACTTTTATCACACTCTTATGCATATATATTATAGTTTAATTCTTGTTGTCGTACTCTTTCATTTGCGCATCTGACCGCGACCTTATGTTGGTTGCACTGTACCTGTAAAAACATGTATACAAAAATGATTGCCAACAATATATTCTAATACATATACTAAAGATAGGTAAATAACAAAAAGATGAAATAAATGATGACATCGTCCTAAGAGAGTGTAAAAGCAACTGACTACTAGTTGTGCTAGCTGCTTGTAACACAGTCTGATAAATAAAGGTGCTTGGTGCGAACTGTCTGACAAAGTTTCTTCCACAGTCCACACCTATGGTTCGCATGTAACTCGCTGATTGAGGTACATTTCATTACATTTCATTTCTTTCTATTATTAGCATGTTAGCATGGTAATTTTTTTAATAAAAACACTTAAAAATTATTTTTTTGTCGGTAATGGAACTTTTTACTGTGCTGTTTTACAAATTTTACGGAGATAATATTACGAAAAGAACATTCCATCCTTTAAATTTTTTATGATTAATTATAATCTTTATATTTTTACCTTACAGAATTGAATATGTTCGCCTTTTACACGTCGATTGTAGTGCTGAGCACAGTAATTTTTATAGGAATTTTCTCTCCGTGTACATCTATGTATTTTCGTATGCTAGTGACCACACAGACAGATCCATTTGAACATGAATCTTTAAGAAAATACGGGTAAGGTAACGTAAGAAAGAATTTGAGCGTTACTTTATGACATGGGTCGGAAACTTTTTTTGGATGGCGGGCCATTTAAAAAGAAATTATTTTTAAGCGGGCCGCACAGTCAGATATTTTATAATGTAGCTAGCTTAAATAAATTTTTTTCTTTTAGCGAAATTTCTGAATCGAAAATTCAGCTATTAGAGCCACTGTCATGATGCGACTTATTCGCCCGATAACTGTCGGGCGAAACACCCTGATTTTACGAAATTTGGTGAAAATGTTGGAAGTCCAAAATACCAGGCACGTCCGATGCCCGGAACGGTTTTTTAGGGATTTCAGGGATTTTTCGTGCAGGTTCCGTGGAAGTTTTTTGTCAAAATTTCAATTTCAGTTTTTGCAATATTTTCTTATATCGTTGTAAAGAGGAGAAAAAAATCACAAAAAAAGATTTTTAAACAATTATTCTATGTCAACTAGTTTCCGAGAAAAACTAATTTTTGTAAACGGAAATTCGCTATGTTATACGTCAACTTGCTAAATCAACTCTGCATAAGTTGAGCAAATTGTTTGAAAAATTATATTGCTCAAGAATATGAAAAAGCTTCGTGCTTTCTTTTTTTTAATTGTAAGCTTTATATTCAGTGATAATTTTATTATTACTGTGCAATGTTTGGCCAAGGGAACAAAAATGTGAAATAGTTGAGTTTTGTTGTTGTTCCGCTCAAAATCAGTAAAATTATGATGATTCATCCTTTGTGGAACATTCTGTGCATGCAAGTATTTATATGCCTACTGTTTGTTACATTTCAATTGTATGATTTGAGTCACTGAGCGATAAGAAGACAAAACAAGGGTAAAAAAAATACATTTGTGTGGCTGTGACACTTATTGCACAAATTATGTGTAATTTTATTTAATAGAAAATAATTAAGTGCCTAATATATTTCCGTTTGACATTAAACGGTTTTAATGACAACATTAAACATTAGTCAATTACCTAGTATCATCCTTACTATCCATGACAGATACTAACTGATAATTCGTTAACAAACTTCTTATTAAGAATTTACACGGTATTTCGTTTTAAATGGAAATTTTTTTTTATGACGTTCAAAGTATCGTGAGACTAACAAGAGAATTGCTTAATTTGGCTTAATGATATCCGGTGTAATCTTTTGACGAAAATTCACGTTAATTTGGAAGGTTATTAACTCTTTGAGTACAACTTGAGGTCATAAACTGATAAGGTAATCTAATTGTACCAGTTTATCTGAGGATAAATAACGAAAGTTTTCATTACTATAATTAACATTAGTTAAATTATTGTCAAAAATTTGTACCTTTTAGACATTGTGATGAGTATAATTATTCTTGGTCTTGCTGTTTTGTCTTGGTTTTATTTTTTTATCTAGCAAGTTCAGTACTAAGATTGTAAGTAAAGTTGCAAGACTCAAGTGAGCAAGATTTTGACAAAAAGCTAAGCAGAAAATGAGATGGATTTCAATTCGACGGCTTTCAAGTGTGGCCTGATCGCGACTTATGCTATAACAGTCCACATGAGAGAAAAAATTATCGAAAAATGGCCTTAATATAACTTTTGATGTTATATGGAAAGTATTGAACCAAATCTCATAAAAATACAACATAGTTGAAATTAAAATAAAAATTTAGTTATTTGAGGGTAAAATTAATTAAATCGTGACGTTAATCAAAATTATTAAAGGTTAATCAAAAATAATTTATCTTCTTCGATAGTTAAAGTTCAATGATATTTAACAGATGGTGATAGCTTGCTAGAATTAATTTTTGCTAGAACAATTTTTAATTATTGCCAGTTATGTCTAGAAATTTGTGGTCCCAATGCAGCCATTAGCAAATGAACCAGTTTAGTCTGGTAATTATTGTTGCAACAACGTTTTCAATAACGTTTTCAATGCTTATAGAATAATATATAAACGAAATTATGATGATTTTAATTTTTGTTTATTTAAGGGGCTAGGGACAGTGTTTCCAGTTATTCAACAATGGTCGAAATTTTTTTTTAGTCTTTTTGTTATAGTTTGTTTAAACGTTTTGTAAGTTATATTAATGTTAATTTTTTTAACGTTTTGTAAGTTATACATTTTAAAAATATTCTCTGAAAGTTTCAAGTTGATTTAATGAAAATTCATAGAGATACGAGTACACTCGAAGTTTATCAATATGGGCTATAGCTTATTGGATGGGCCTATAGTAAATGAATTTGTGTGAGTTATTATTTAAATAGAATTTTTACCTATCATTTTCAATGCGTTTTTCGCAATATTATATTTAAAAGTTGGTGAATACTATTTCTCAGAAGCTACTGGACTAATTAATTTGAAATGATATAAGAGACTAGTACATGATCGAAGCAATGTTTTTTTCAGCCTATGCCGTTGTTAAAACTAAGCATTTTTTGTCTTAAAATCGACAATTTCACTTTTAGCGTTTGCCATTTTGGGGAAAAAATTTTTTAAAAGATTTTTCAATTAAATACTATTGATTAATAAATGAACTAATGTTTTTTAAAAATTTTTGATACGCCAGTTTGAGGAACCAGTGGTCATTGCAAATACCGTTTAAATATAGAAATCTGAGAATAATTTATTTGTTTCATATCAATATTTCTTAATAAAATTTTTACGGAATATTTATAAAATGTGACTTAATACTTGACAGAATTATACATTTATACATAGAGACAAAATTTGCTGAGTGCGTGTTGGACATGCATTCATAAAAGCTCCTCAGTAGGTAGAGCTTTCATAGCTTTCAAAATAAATATATATATATATATATATATATATATATATATATATATATATATATATATATATATATATATATATATAATAGGACATTTAGCTATATTTTTTACGGTTTATAAAATAGATAAGTCTATTGGACAATGTTTTTTGTATATATGTGTTCCTAATGTTACTATGAGAGTGAATTAAGTGATAAAATTTAGTTCCAAATATCTCCCTTAAAAAAATTATTTTCTGTTTTTTTTTTTTTTTTTTTTTTTTTTTTTTTTTTTTTTTTTTTTAAAGTAAACAAACATGTTTGCTAGTGTATATTTTTTCTAATGATTTAGACTTGATTTTTAAGGGGTCTTTTCTAATACCAAAACATACTTTAGTGTAAAATTTATTGGGACCTATTTTTTCTACTTCAAATTTCTTTTGGAATTCTCGAAAATTTGGTTACCTATATACCGAAAGATATCGACGTAAATTTACTGAGGTAACTGGTCGACTTATATTAGCTATGCGAATGGTAAAAGGAACCTTGACTTTATTTTGAGAGTTTTTCTATACGATGTGACACGTGAAATAAAAATTGTGATGCCCATTTAACAAAACGGAAAAGTACCTCAAGAAATGAGGTACAGAAGAAAGAACATTTTT
This sequence comes from Brachynemurus nebulosus, assembly GCA_035578155.1. Lineage (NCBI taxonomy): Eukaryota > Metazoa > Arthropoda > Insecta > Neuroptera > Myrmeleontidae > Brachynemurus > Brachynemurus nebulosus. The sequence continues at coordinate 46,911,852 of JAPWDM010000001.1, read as the reverse complement.
TGTTCATAGGTGGAAAATGCAGGAGTTATTGAGCTGTAAGCGATGGACAGGCGGATAGACATGATGATATTATAAGGGTTCTGAGATTTCCTCTTTGGAACCCTAACAAATTACAACACATGCTGATTCAACAAAAGTGATAAAATATCTTATTTTCAAGCATTCAACTTTTTGCCATACTGATATTTCCGAAGACATACATGTAGGTACAAGGATATTACTTATTTATTATTTCAAAATTGAAATTTTGATTGAGTCATTTCGTTGATAAGAGGATATCATTTTATTTGGAAAATTTTTCGATCTATGATCAACTTATAGCGATTTGAAATCTAGCAAAATCGTGATTTTTTCAAATTAAAACATGTATAATAACTTCGGAAATGTCAATTTTATGGCAAAAAGTGAAAAGGCCTTAATTGTTGGTATTGTACCAAAGAATATGAAACAAATTTTCTCATTCGTAGAATAAACAAAATCTGATCAGGTTGCCAGATTGCAATATGAACTTTTATAATAAATACTATGTATACAACAAGATTACGGATAGGTATGTAAACAAATTTCGGGCAAGTTCTTTTGACCATTCTACTATTTTCTGAACTTAGACTAATAGTTGAGCAGGCAAGTGACCACTTATCCCGTTCTGTAGTCTATTTAAAAGCAGATCGATTTAGTGATTTAAAAAATAGATTAACGTGTTATTTATTTTGTTAATTTAAAAATGTGTTTGGCTTGTATACTTGCCAAGTGACTTGCTAATAAGAGTAATAAGTAAAAAAAGTTCCATTACATATTATATTATATAATGTACTGTAGCGGTGTAGAATTCAAATACTTAGTTTGTTTATTTTGTTTGGAATATGAACACCATATTTCCTTCCCTGTTTTGCAGAATAGAAAAAATGTACAAAACAGACAAAGAAATATGGTGTTCATATTCCAAACAAAATAAACATATCATATCATATATCTTAGCAGCTAATTCACAGTACTCACACATTGTGTGTGCAATGGTTATGCATCAATTAATAAAAATAATATTGATTGACTATATTATCCACAATGTTATCTCCTGCTTGAAACCAACCCTTACAAGTAAAAACATATTATATCAAATATTTACTTTTTTTTCTATGTACCATGGAAGATCTCAAAAATTCTACTTTCAATAATATTGTTGGCCACTTATATATTAAGCTAAATTTTCACGAACAAGTATACTTGTATATTTCTAATTATATTTTTAAGCAAAACTCAAAAATCAAATCAAATTATATATTTGGGAAAAAATTTCTTTCAGAATACAGGACACCTGTGGCGAAGGTCTCGTTTTATTACAGTGTGTGTATTACACTTGAATATGCATTTAAACTTAGATCCATAATTTACACTCAATCCAAATTTCACTTTTGATTGTAGTTGTCATTTCTTTTATATTAATGATGCTCAAGCTATTGAATATTTACCCAGTCATAGCTGATTTTAAATGCGATTTGATCCTTTTTATCGTAAAATGTCTAGTTTAGCAGACGTTGTACTTATAGGTATATGATAAACAAATTTAAGAATAACAAAAGTTCTACTAGAATTCATAAAAATTCTTGAATTAAGATCGTACTTTAAACCTTTTTGTTAAATTTTCTTATTTTTGTCCTTTATTTCTTCAAAATTTTTTGGTTGGCCGAGCCTGTTTGGACTAGTTGCTAAAATCGCCACTGGCTTCTTAGATAAATTATCTATAAACAAATTAAAGTTAATTTTTTCGCCGATTTTCAAAATTTTTTTCCATCTGGTGCCATTTTAAGATAAATCGATATATTTTTGTTTTGGCTGCCGTTTGAATGCTTCTACCCACCATGAATTTCTTTTTAAAAAAAAAAAAAAACCGTTTGCGTTGGACCTACACTCGCGCCATCAGTTTGTTTTTTAAAGTACAATTTGTTTATTTATTTATTAATTTATTTTTTTTTTTTTTGTAGCTCAAATGATGTAGAATAATTATACCCTAAAAAGTTTTAGACTGATTGCGTTGTTCGCTATGGTGAAAAATTCTCGAATAAAACCCTCTTTTCTGACATTTCAAAGTGTAAGTGAATAAAACTTTGAATTTGGTATTTCTATTTTTGAATATTATTTTGACTATGGGAGTAGAGGCAACCATATTTTATGACCTATCAACATTAACCAGTGAAAATATGTAAATATATAAAAAAATATTATTATAAACCCAGTTTAGTACAAAATATTTTATAATAGTATCAATAAGTAAAAGAAAAATATGTAAAATTCGTGTAGAAGCTTAGACATTATACGGAACAAGGAGGAAAGTAGGTATATTAATATCAAAAGTGTTGAAAGGGGCAATGTCGAATGTATTAGAAAATAGCTCAAATGAAAATGCTTAACAATATTAAAAAAAATTATTTCTTAAAATTTAGGAAATCAGTTAATTAGTAACAATAAAGGTTTTAAAAGAATGTATATGTATATTTTTGCACCAAAAATTAAATTCTTTTTTCGTCTTGGTAATCATACGTTTATAATTTTGTACCCTTTTATACTGTGAAAATTTGACATGGAAATGATGAAAGAATAATATGATAAATGGGGCCCTATATGTGTAGCATTAAAACTTATATAGGTACAAATGTTCCTCTGAATGAGTATTTAGAAAAACAAATTTTGTGTATGAATCAATGTTCAAAAACGTGGTCTTCATAGAGATTCTGGGCTTGAAATTTGATCAACGAGAGCAAAGACGTATTTGTCAAAGACGAAAGACTATCCTAAAATTATTACTAGAGTATTATTAGAAAGGAACCTTTTAAATCATTTTCTTTATTGCTACAATTCCCACATACAGGAAAAATATCAGATAACGAGTTGCTAGGAAGAGAAATATGATCAAATCGACAATTAAATCCTGTGTATTAAATAACAGTCATACTATTTTCCTTATAAACATTTTCTCAAAATTGTAATTTTTAATGGCCACGTTGTAAAAGTGTACTGCCTTAGAAATAATTTATTGGCTTTATGAGTAGAATATTTTTATACCCGTCTAATGGCTATATGCATGGACTCCAATATTCATTGTACATTGTACTTTGGAAAAATTTATTGATTTGGTATGATTTCCTTTTTTATTTTAAATAAATTATCAGATATAATTTGTTTATTTTGTTTGGAATATGAACACCATATTTTCTTCTCTGTTTTGAAGAATAGAAAAAATGTGTAAAATAGAGAAAGAAATATGGTGTTTATATTCCAAACAAAACAAACAAAATATATATCATGTTCCCTTTAGTTCTAATAGAATAGGTTTCGATTCATCAAACAGAAACGGTATACAGAAACAATGAATTAAACTAAATCTTTATGAAAAGGTCAGAATCTTTAAATTCATAATTAGAATTTAGGTAAAAATTTAAAAAAAAAAATAGAAAATTTTGCTTACTTGCAACAAACATTAGCATTAAATTATGGCGACCCTTTTTCTTACTATTCACGTTTTAAATTCACACTAGTTTTTGTGTCACAGATAAAAAAATAATCACTTTAATCACTCGTGTGATTATTTGTGAACAACAATTGAAAGTTGTCATCCAAAATTCATTTTAATTGACTTCCGTTTGACGTCCCTTCATCGTCAAACGAATTATTCAATCCAACTCGTTCAAAGTGTTTCAACAGAATTTTAAAATAAAAATATCCTTATCAAGGAATGAAACGAAAATAATTTGAAAAGTTACCTCATGATATCAAATATCTTTTGGATTTCAACAGAAAATGTTGTAAAGACAGTTTATTCATTTATTTCCAATGAAATTTTATAAAATTTTTAAACAACTTTTTGTTTCACTTGTCTCAAACTTGCAAAAATAACACTTTTCAAAAAAAAAAAAAAATCACACACTATTCAAAGATGCGTGAGAATCAACTTTGAAACAAGATTTGCACACTTTTAATATTGTCGCTAATCAATATTAAGACTATTCACACTTTTAATATCTTTTGAGACGTTATCCGGAATATTAACTGTTGACGGATTCAATTTGAACCAAATGACTAATTTACGGATGGAGAAATAATAAAAAAGAAGTCGCGAAAGATTAGTTGATTGGACTTGAATAATGAATCAAATGTTTTGTATTTACATCAGTCGAAATTTTACGTACATGTATGGATGTACATTTATGTATGTATTTGTATGTTCGCATACATGTATTGTGTACATATGAAGGTGTAGTAATTGAATTTATTAAAGCAGAGGGCAGGATTTGAAGAGCGGTCGCAATGTCCGGCCCGGCGGTCGAACGGGGATCACTTAACTTTATTAGAGTAATAATGAATAGTAAATATGTATAAAATTTAAAATGGTACTAACTCTCGTTTGTTTATTGTAACAATAATGTAACGTAGTGCAATGTATAGATGGATAAATTTGTGCATGTTTTACAATAAATTTTTACATTATCATTGTCGTCATTTACTTTTTCCAGAGATAATATGTAGGTAATCGTTAAGTCCTCTAGTTCGAAATTCGTCGAATTTCTAATTAAATAATTATTAAGTGCCATGACGTTAACGTAAATTCACTGCCTCTTGCATCATAGTTAGGTACGTTTTACTGTATGTATATCATTATATTTTGTATAAGTTCCGAGAGTTTGGATAACGACTAAAAGCTAGACCATGTCCTGTTTGTACGGGCATATTTATGTGTGAGCAGATTGGGTTATAACTCAGGGGGACTGAATCGTGGAAGTGGAAAATTTCTCGTTATTACAACAAAGAATATTATAAATAAAGATCAAATTAGAATAGACTTAAGGCTAGGACTAGCTTCTATTTCCCTTCAAAAAATTCTCAAGGAATCGTAAATTACAATTTTTTTAGTTAATTGTTGATTAATTCACAAAAATACTGAACTTAAAGTAAAGTTTATTTAATGTTCAAGCTTGCTAAACCATAATTTGAGTAAATTGTACATTAATTTTTGTACAATTGTGTACAAAAACTACCTCCGTTGTCAGGGCCGAATTTACCTTAAGTGCCGCCCGAGGCACTGTGAGAAATGCTGCCCCTGACCAAAATTTAAAAAAATTTCCGATTAACTTTCTCACTTCTTTACCTTTTAATAAATGACGAGCAAAAAAAACGGCTTCCATTTCTTATTATTCCAAAAAAAAAAATTAACATGTGTTCAAAAAATTTTGCTGCCCGGGATCAGTGCCTCGCGTGCCCATAATGTAAATCCGGCACTGTCTGTTGTACTATGACCCAAACGTGACTGAATTCTTCAGCTGTGATTTCCATAAAAAGCGACCTGACGAAGAACATAGACTATTTGGATCTGATCGACTCTTTTGCGTCACAGAGCAGTTCCGAAGAAAAGTTGTCGTAAAAATGTAAAAGTAAGTTTAAATAAATAAGGTAAAAGACCCGGTAATTGACCCTGGCCCAGTTTCTGAACTTTTCAACTTTGTTATAAATTAATAAAAAAACTATATTTTAAATAAGAAAAAAAATAAATTCTTAATTTAAAGTAATCTATTCTGTGTCTAATGAACAGCAATTTAAAAAGTTTAGAATATATTAACTAAATAAAAAAAAATTTTTAAGTTTAAAGTGTGTGTAAAAACTATTGTTTCCTAACAGTTTATGTTACAAAGTAGGGTAGACTGGGTACGGATGTAACAAAGGACGGTTGTAACAACGTGAATATCTTGCAAACCAACATAGGTAGAGAGTGGGGCACAACGTAGGAAAGAAGCGGGAGACGTGTTGGAACAGATTCACAGTGTTGTGCAGTATGCGGTGCGCGGTGGTCTTGTGAAGGTGCCTTTATTGCTTTTTCAACACTCAAAGTAAGTATTTTCGACTAAAGTTTTTTTCTGTTTTTTTGTTTATTATAAGAGTTAGAGGATTCAGCGTTTTATTTTGACTGAAGTGCTTACTTAAGAACAGAAGATAACACTTATTTTTTAAATAAAATCATTAATGGCGTTGTTGTGCACATTATTCTATCAAAATGGTGGATGGGGACGATTGTAACAATTATAATGGGTACAATTGTAACAATATTTAAGATTGCTTTTGTAATGTTTTAGATGCCGAGGGAACGTGTACGGAAGACTGTGAGAGGTCAGTCTAACATATCACAGTATCAAGCAGCGTACGATGAAGTCAAAGCAGGCAGCTCACTGAGAAAATCAGCAGAGAAACATGGAGTGAACTATAGTTCCCTATTGCGTTATGTACGAAAACGAGATGCGGCTCGTGAAAATGAGAGAGAGAATGACGTCACGATGGGTTACAAGGCTCACAATCGTGTATTTAACGAAAAACAGGAAAGAGAACTTTCTGAATATTTAGTACGTTGTGCTGACATATATTTTGGTCTTTCGCCAAAAGAGGTAAGAAAACTGGCTTATGAACTCACAGTTAAATATAATTTATCACCGCCATCGACATGGATTGAAAATAAAATGGCTGGAGAGGAATGGTTCCGCTCTTTTATGAAAAGAAACCATGATTTGTCCGTCCGTGCAGCACAGGCCACCAGCCTTTCGAGAGCAACTAGTTTTAATAAAACTAATGTTGATGCGTTCTATGATAACTTGGCTGTTGTGATGGACCGCCACAATTTTGAACCCCAAGACATATATAATGCGGACGAAACCGGTATCACCACTGTGCAAAAGCCAGATAGAGTGGTAGCAAGGCGTGGTGCCCGTCAAGTTGGAGCATTAACATCAGCAGAAAGGGGTACCTTAGTAACAGTAGCATTTGCTGCAAATGCTCTAGGAAATGTACTACCACCTTTTTTGTATTTCCACGTGTGCGATATCAAGACCATTTTATTCGAGATGGACCAGTGGGATCGCCTGGTACTGCTAATCCTTCAGGTTGGATGCAGGATGAAAGTTTTCTTGCTTTTCTTGAACATTTTAAAAAATATTCAAATGCATCACCTTCGCATAAAATTTTACTTGTTCTGGATAACCATTCTTTCCATATACATATTAATTCATTAGATTTCTGTAAAGAAAATGGTATTGTATTACTTTCATTTCCACCTCATTGCTCTCATAGGCTCCAACCTCTTGATAGATCAGCATTTGGACCTTTTAAAAAAGCTGTGAATTCAACTTGTGATGCGTGGATGAGAAACCATCCCGGAAAGACAATGTCTATTTATGACATTCCAGGAATTGTGGCAACTGCAATTCCACTTGCCCTTACTCCCAGTAATATCCAAGCTGGGTTTCGCAAAACGTGTATATAGCCCTTTAACAGAGATTTGTTTACTGAACTGGATTTTGCACCCGCTTTTGTAACAGATAGACCAAAGCCAGAAAAAACAACTGAATCAATAGATATACCAACGCAGGAAAAAACTCCACCACTTTCACCCCCTATACTAAATGAGTCATCTATTTCTAATAGAGAAAATCAGACCAATCCTGAACCTGTAACCATGACACTTAGCCTTCTGAACAACCAACAAGAGGGTATTGGAATGATATCGCAGCCTCCAACAACTCCACCCAGAATTCAAAATAACACTATTATTCAGTCAAGTATAAGCTCTCAAGTTGAACTAGATTTACAGATGCCAAGCACTAGTTCACAAACTGAATTTTCACCTGAATCTATCAGACCATTCCCAAAAGCCCCTCCAAGGAAAACATCACGTAAACTAAGGAAATCGACTATATATACAGACACACCCGAAAAGGATCAAATAAGAAAGGAATATGAAGAAAAATTGAAACGATCTAAAGCTAAGCAGGTTAAGAAAAGGATGGATGGACAAAATATGAAACAAAGAAGCAATCGCCAAAAAGAAAGATCTCTAGAAAGAAATTTTAATAAAAAAACCACAAATAAGAAGAAAACTAACTCACCATCACCAGAATCTTCATCGTCAGAGGATGAAGAGTGTTACTGTATTGTATGTCTGTCACCATATTCAGGGAGCAGACCAAGAGAGAAATGGGTGCAATGTTTAAGTTGTAAGCTTTGGGCACACGAAGAGTGTACAAAAGGTGATTTACACTATGTTTGCCACAATTGCGAATCTGACTGATTCTTATATTTGATTTTCGAAGCATATTTTTTAAAATAATATTTTGTTTTTATAAAAGAGATGCCATAGTTATTTTATTTATATTTTTTGTAAAGAAATACTTTATATTATGATAGTTCCTACCGAGAGCATAAGACTGTTTAGGTTGTTTTGTTTAATTTTCTATATGGAATGTTGTTTTGTTAATTATATTGATATCATTGTGTTGTGTTTTAGAAAGATATTTGCTTAGTCTAAATATTGTTGATTGATTTTTAGATTTTTGATAAGTAACTTGAATTGTTGTTAACAAAAAGGTTACTAATTATTAAGAATATAATAATAAATTTTGATAATAAATGATAACAGAAGAATGTAATAATTGATAAAGATAATAAAAGTAATTATAAATCGATAAATGTCTTTCAATAATTCTTTGTTACAACTGACCCCACCTAGTGTTACAATCGCCCCTGGCACGTGGACGATTGTAACAATCTCCTACTTTGCATATGTATTAACCCTGTACAAAAACTATTCCATAAGTAGACACGAAAACTATTTTCATTCGAAGACAAATAAATCTCTTTCCCTTTGATATATAACTCATAGCTCTTAGATAAGTAAGTGCAATGTTATGGACAACTAAACGAAAATTGTTACATCCGTACCCAGTCTACCCTACTCATTTTGATCTGTGCAATATTCATCATGTAAGTATGAAAACTTAATTAAAAATATATGAGCAGGTTAATATTTGTTTAAAATTTATTTTAAAATATTTATAAAATACCTTAGAATGATTTTTATTATTGAAATATGAGGGTCAATTACTAGGCTCACTTCTAAAGTGGTATGGCCCAATTAAATTCTAATCAGTTTTTGTTAGTTATTTTGTTATTTATAGTTATCTTCGATTAGTTTTTGTTATTTTTCATAACGTATATAACATTAAACATTCATTTTTATCAATAAAAAATTATTTATAAATTAAATTTTAAAAAACTGTATTTTTAAATTTAAGGATCAGAAACTAGGCCACTGTCAGGGTCAAAAACTGTCACATGAGAAATTTTGAAGGTCAGAAACTGGGTTCATTTTGTCAATTTTTAAAACATTAATTTAAATTATTAATTCAATTCAAATAATTATTTTACTTGTATGACTTTATTTTGAAAGCCATAAACTAGTTGATAAAATTATTAATTGTCTCTTAAGTTTAAACTTATATTTATTACTGTCGTTTAACCTCAGCCGTCACTCTTAAAAGGTCAGAAACTAGACCCGTTACCTTACTTAGAATCTAACGTCAGTTCCAGTGTTGGATTTACACTAAGGGCACGCGGGGCTGGTGCTCAGGGTGGAAATTTTTAGGAGGGCGGCAAAATTTGAAACACAATGTGGCAATTTGGCGTTTTTTTTTTGCTCGTTTTTTGTAGGAAAAGTTAAATAAAGTCATTAAGTAACTAGCCGTATATCCACCCGGTAGGATTTATCATCGATAACAGCTCAGTATGTCAGTCAGTCAGTGTTAAAGATTTATTAAATAATGTATTAAGTTAATTTTAATAGCCATAATAACATATTTTTACATAATATCTACCTAACTTCAAAAATGACGAATTTCAATACAAATTTTCCTCCTCTATTTAACTCACTTAGGGAATGAATTTTCAAAAGTCCTTTCTTACAATTAGTGCTCACCTACATTATATTATATTATATAAGAAACTCCTGTGCAAAATTTCATCCTTCTAAACCCAACGGCTTGGGCTGTCAGTCAGTCAGTGTTACAGATTTATTAAGTACGTTTTTTTTTCTTTTTTGTTAAGGAAAAGTTGTGAGTTTTTTCTAAACGCGGCATTTTTCACGTTGCCTAGGATGATACTCAGAGTAAATTCGGCATTGCCGGTTTCTTTAAAATTATTTTATTACTAACTGAACTTACTGTTTTTGTTGTGAAAACTACTGTTATTTCTTGAGATATGTAGGTACCTATACGCGATTCTCATAGTTCTGACTATGGATTTCTACACTGTTTAAAAACTGTAGCCGTAAATCTGAATTGATACACCTTATTATTTTTTTTTGTTTACCATAAATTAATATTTTTGTTTAATGAAATTATTAGATATATTGAACTTTCGATGAACGAGTACCGTCAATTGGGACTACTTTGTCATGCGGGGCTTTGTCAGAAGTAACTACGTTTCAATTTTTGTTCTTATTTTTTATTTTTTATTTATTTATTTATTTTTTATTTTTAGATTACGTTATTTTTTTCGGTTTGATTAAAGAGTAGCAATAGGAAAATGGTGCAAAAACATAAATATGTAGGGTCACGACTTTACACAAATTTTACACAAAAAATTTTGGAAAAAACACTTGCTAACATTATAAAGGTTGTAAGTCAAGCTGTAGCTAGTAGACGGCACAAAAATCAATGTAATATATTCGCAATAAGCTACAGTTGACTCCCGTTAATTCAAACCTGCGATAATTCGAACCTCTCTATAATTCAAAGTTATCACGATTTCCCTACAAAATCTCTTTATATTTCGAACTAAATCAATACATTTTTATGCACTTGGTAATTCGAACGAAAAAATGATTGCTACGTAACAAAACGACGTGTTAATTCGAACTCATCGGCGTCAAACACTCGACAATTCAAAGTTGCAGAGAGAAAGAGACAGAAAGATTGTAAGTACATTTTGAGACAAGTTCAAACATGTACATAAATCATCGTATACGAGCCTTTGCTTTTGTTATGATTGAACCATTGGATATTTCAAACACTCGATAATTCGTAATATTTTAAGAGTCCCTCGAGTTTCGAATTAACGAGAGTCGGCTGTACTTGGCAGGTATCCAGAAGATTCAGGACATTCCGCCACCCTAAGTCCTGAAGTTCATATAAACGGAGTACTCACTCAATTCGCAAATTGGGGATTTCCGCTAACGTTATATAATGTTGCTCAAACAGTGGCCAAATATGTCCAAAAACAAGGCAGAACAATTAAAAAGCTGAAAAACAATCATGCTGGGTCCGATTTTGTCGCAGACTGCAACAAGAAACAATTTAAGCACTAGACTAGACACAGAGAAGTCCAGATCCAGTGTCGATCATGAAGATACTTTAAGATTCGGTTTTTTACTTTACTGACAATAAAGCCCCTACGCGTGGCCTACAATAATTTTTAATTGAAAAATTACTATCTGACAAAGTCCCCATCTCCTCGAGCTACTTTGTTAGGTGGTTAGCTAAAAAAATATACATATTAGTTATAGTAATAATTTATAATATTTTATTATAGTCAGCCACACTCGTGTTCGAACAGCAGCATATTTACTCGTATGACAAAATTTAAACCGAATGGATTCCCATAATTTCCCACAAATTTGAACTTTTTTGTTTATAATATTAATATTTGGATCTTCTACTTCCTATATAAGCTAAAAATTTCATTAATAGTTTTTAAAAAAAAATTCTCTAAGAAAAATGTTATGCATGCAATTTGTATCAACATGTCCAACGCTACATTCGTATTTGAACACCTTACAATTTGATATATATTTTTATATGTTTCAAAAATTAATTACTTTATTTTCAAATTTAGAAGTATATTTACGTAGGTAAGTACCTTTATTTTAAATAAACATAAAATTTAATAATCCTTAAGGTCAATTTTTTCATATATGTATTTATTGGAAAATTAAAGGAATTTCAATAGAGTCCAAGAAATCGATTATTGATCTATGCTACCAAAATAAATTCTACAGAAAGGGCTTAAATTGTAAGTAGTCGACTATTTAACACTTAATATGTCATAAAGGACCACAAACAGGATAATAAACTAGAAAATAACTCTTGAAATATGGATAAAAAATACTACATCTTGTTCTAAATTGTCATTTTTGAATGAATAAATTAACAAAAATCCATAAAAAAGTGATAAAATGGTCAGGATTAAGTGAAAGGATTACTTAGCAAAGTATTTTTGTCCTGGAAGAATTTCTCGCGTTTTCGTTTGTTTTCGTACATTTTAGAACAATGTAAGTTTCATTATTTATTTATGTTACTTACCACGTACATTCCCACGGTATATATCACGTCTTTCAATAACGCGAGAAATTCTTCCAGGACAAAAATACTTTGCTAAGTAATCCTTTCACTTAATCCTGACCATTTTATCACTTTTTTATGGATTTTTGTTAATTTATTCATTCAAAAATGACAATTTAAAACAAGATGTAGTATTTTTTATCAATATTTCAAGAGTTATTTTCTAGTTTATTATCCTGTTTGTGGTCCTTTATGACATATTAAGTGTTAATTAGTCACCTACTTACAATTTAAGCCCTTTCTGTAGAATTTATTTTGGTAGCATAGATCAATAATCGATTTCTTGAACTCTATTGAAATTCCTTTAATTTTCCAGTAAATATATGAAAAAATTGACCTTAAGGATTATTAAATTTTATGTTTATTTAAAATAAAGGTACTTACCTACGTAAATATACTTCTAAATTTGAAAATAAAGTAATTAATTTTTGAAACATATAAAAATATATATCAAATTGTAAGGTGTTTGAATACGAATGTGGCGTTGGACATGTTGATACAAATTGCATGCATAACATTTTTCTTAGAGAATTTTTTTTTAAAAACTATTAATGAAATTTTTTTAGCTTATATCGGAAGTAGAAGATCCAAATATTCAAATTTGTGGGAAATTATGGGAATCCATTCGGCTTAAATTTTGTCATATGAGTAAATATGCTGCTGTTCGAATACGAGTGTGGCTGACTGTACATATAGTATGTAGTGATAAGACATGTATTGACATAACTATAGCCAATCCTTGTAAATATCATAAGCCTGTAAAAAACATTATTACAGAATGTTCAAAAATCTGTACAAAGTAGTAGGCTGACGGTAAATTATCTTTCTATTGAGCTCGAATCGGACTTAATTACAGTGATTTATTAAAACATTAAACATTTCTTACCTGGAAGTTTTAAACCACAAAAAATATTTGTATAAACCGTAGTAAAGCACAAAAAGTTCACAGCACTTAAAAATTTGATAACAAACTTCTAGAAAATTCTTGTTAGAAATTGAATTAACTGATTATATTTTTAATTATGATCCGATTACAGGTGATTCAGAAAATAACAAAAAGTGGCCATAGATTGTATTTTCCACGGCAGATAAAACACTGTCTTTTAAATAAAACAAGCTTATGTTGATAAAATGTTTATACTGAATATTTTTTGTTTGTTTATGATTTTTGTTTACCACTTCCAGTTTAAAATAGGTATATAATATGAGGAAGATTTATTTGGGAAATTTTAATTGCAATTTTTTTCGTTGTTTCTCAAAACGTACCTATCATACCTAATTATTTTATGAAGACAATGTCAAGGAATGAATCTTCATTCATAAATATTGAAATATTAATTCATTCATAATTATTATATTAAAAGTTCTTTAATTATCAAATAGTTATTTTCGCTACGCAACAGGGAATTGGCCAAGGAGGGCAGCAGCCGGTGCAGGAACGGGGCCCGGAGCCACTAGTACGAGGCCCGATAAAAGTGGTTTTTTTTTTTTGCACGTCGATTGTATTTTTTTGGGGAAAAGTTTGAAAAATAATATTTAGATTATTCCCACATTTTATGAAAAAAATTAAATGATTTTCTACTAGTAACTTGTATAACTTGGTCAAATATTCCTTGTTTCTGAAAATTGCATAACTTTGATGTCCTATGAAACTAAATATAAATATATATATATATATATATATATATATATATATATATATATATATATATATATATATATATATATATATATATATATATATATAAACCTCTCGTAAGTTATATTTTGAATCTCTCATAAGTTATATTTTCTCCTTCTTTGGTGCTCCTACCACAGTTACAAGCGCAAGCGTAGTTGTCTAGAAGTGAACGCGCTGTTTTTGCAACGTACTTGCCCGTGATACATACGAGATACGACATAATATTCATAATATGTGAGATATGTGATATACGATTTATTTATGTACCACTGAAAGACTCGCGGGATCACGTTTTTTGTGTTATAAAACATAACCTCGGCTATTCATTTTTAAATTTATAATTACATACTATACGTATTATTGACAAGTAAAAATTCATTTATATAATATAATAAATATAGTTATTCCGTTAAAAATCATAAATAATAATAAAGAAAAGATTTTTTCTAGGTTTTATAAATGGACAATTTCAAGAAGAAAAAGAAGCGGCTTTCAATTTTACAACGATTACGTATTCTTGAACGCCTTAATACAGGTCAAACAGAAACAAATTTAGCAAAAGAATATTGTATTTCTCAAGCCGCAATTTCAAAAATTGAACGTAATAAAGAAAATTTGTTGAAAATAAAAAAAAAATGTTAATGTTCTAAGAAATCTTGATAAGAAAAAAATAAACAGCATGAAGCAGACAGCAGTAAATAAGGGTGTTTATCAATCGTTTGTCCAAATGCGTGCTCTTGGAAAACCCGTTTCTGGACCTCTAATACAGCAAAAAGCACAAATACTTAACCAATTGATAAATGGGCCAAAAGATTTTAAAGCTAGCAACGGATGGCTTGCACGATAAGCACGACACAACGTACGACAGTTGACTGTGTCAGGAGAGAAAATTGTCAGCTGATCAGGAAAGTAGTGAATTCTTCCGTCAAGCATTTCAACAGTTTATTGAAGAACATAGTTACAGTCCCGATAAAATTTATAACGTAGATGAGACTGGCCCGATGTGGAAAGCTCTTCCTTCCAAAACGTTAGTGACTAGTGAAGAAAAAAATGCTCCTGGGCGGAAAGTTGCTAAAAACAGAAATACTGTTATGGTTTGTTCCAATGATGCTAGTGGGACACATAAAGTTCCACTACTAAGTCATTGGAAAATTTAAGCGCCCTCGATGTTTTAAATCAATTAATGCTTTATCAGTAATATATGAAGCACAGCATAACGCTTGGATGGACCGTACTATTTTTTGGGAATGGTATAAAGAAGTTTTTATTCCTGAAATTATAAAAATGCATGGACATAGTGCAAAGTGCGTATTATTAATGGATAACGCCCCGTCACATTCACCAGCAGAGGATTTAAATAAAATAAGTGATGTTTGCTTTGTAACGTATTTACCCCCAAATGTTACTTCACTAATTCAACCGATGGACCAGGGGGTAATAGTGAAACTGAAAAAATCATATAAACGAGGGTTTTTGGAAAATATTTTACTAGAAAATAAGTTTCAAGATATTGATAAGATCTTGGAAACATGGAACCTTCTGAAGTGCTGCAATGCTTTAGCCCTCGCTTGGTCGACGTTAACACAGGAAAATTTACACAACGCTTGGAAGAACATTTTTAGCGATGATATTACAGACAACTCTTGCAACAGTACGTCTGTTGAGGATTTCCACGATTTGTTTCGCCAGTTATTCCCTAAAGATAACATTACAATAGAATCAACAATAGAATGGTTAAATGATGATTATGATCCTGGATGGCAAATATTAACAGACGAAGAATTATTAAATTATGATAATTTGAGCCATGAAACCAGTCAGCAACCGGTCAGAAGATTAGCATCACTAGATAATTTTATTCAATTTTACACAAAATTGTAACTACTGTACAAATGAAGACGTACTTAATATTGAAAAATACCGTACTATGTTGTTAAGATTGATTATTTTTCACAAAAAAGGCCAAAATAGTTAAGTTACTGTTTCCTATCGACAATGATTCTAGATTATAAATATGCATATATGTAAATACCATACTTAAGAGTAGATATTTATTTTTGCTGTCTATTCAACTTATTAATTATTTATTTAAATAAATTATATTACTTTGTTGTAATAAAATCTACATTTTTTTGTTTATTAATAAAGTTTGTTATTTTACAATTTATTAATGCTTTCGGAATGTAAGTACAAAAAAAAATTTTGAAAAAAAAATTCAATATTTTACTAAATTTTCTGTCATATTTTGTTAACTCGACAATTCCCAGAGTTATTTGGAGGTGACAGATGTTTTTAATTTTTTTCAACAATAAGATAATTAAATCTTTACGTTCTGTTACCACCATTAGAAGGCTAATAGAAGACGTTATATTTCTTTCTTGTGACATCTCTATCTATAAGTTAAACAAACAAATTAATACAGTTTACAATTAAAAATGTCTGTCACCTACAGGTGACACTGGGAATTGCCGAGTTAAAAAATGGTGTTTGGCTGGTTGATATGATTTCAAAACTTTCGTAAATCTGAAATAAAAATTAGATACAGTTTATTAGTAAGAACAACACATAATGAATGATCACAATAACGAAAATTTACTATTATTATTGGTGGCGTACCAAACGAAAATTTTGTTAGCCTAACGTTAGCCAACGGAGCTTTCACCGTTACAAACCAGAGGGCTCTAATTCAAAAATTAATGCACGTTAAATATTTTTTCACGGTATAAATACTTAATTTCTGAAGTGCAGCCACATTTAAAAATTATGGAATAAAAATAATCAGTCACCATGTTAGAAATTGTTGTTTAATATATAATGTATATTAATTTTTTGAATACGTGCCCTCTGGTTTGTAACGGTGAAAGTTCCGTTGGCTAACAGGCTAACAAAATTTTCGTTTGGAACGCCAGCATTAATTTTATTTGTTTGCTCAAGTATTAATTATTCATAGCATTAAATTTGGTTTTTTTAGTATACTTATAACCTGACAAAAATGCTATTTTTAAAATCTGATTTACGTATATTAAAAAAAAAACTAATTTTATTAGGGTTAGGTTTGAAAATAAATTAATAAAAACCGTTTTATTAACTTATTTATTATTTAAAGTAAAATTACATTTACATATTTAAACCTGATTTAAATATTATTTTGGTAAATGCCTTTGTAAAACCAAAAAAACGCCGTGAGCAGCGGGGCCCCATCACGGTAGTCGAATTTTCCCCTTCATCTTCGGTATTGAATGTCTACAAGCGAAATGTGATTGAAAGTCTACAACCGAATTGTCATTTTGTTGGTTTCAAAACTGGTGATGAGTGTTCGGCTGATCGAGGCTTTAAAAAAAGGTTTTAAGTATTTAAGGGCTGTATCTCAGTAAATTTCAATTTTGTGCCGAAAACAGGTAGCAGAAAAAAAGCCAACACAATTCGTACGAGGACATTCCTGCCCATGTTTATCCGCTAATTGCCTTTATGTTTTAGTTTTAAAAATTAAAAAAGGACCTTAAATAGTAAACTGGAAGGCCTTTATAAAGATATTTTTTCTTTCCAAAAAAATCCAAAATTTCTATTTTATAAATACTAAAAATCCAAAATTCCTAATTTATAAATAAACAGTGACTTTAATAACATTTTTAAATTACTTAATATGTATGTATTTCATTTGTCATAAAAGTAAGTTCACTTTTTTTTAAATTTTTTAAAATTACTATTCGCCTACTTGTATTTAGAATAAACATAATGCTTTTAAAACACATTTAAAAATAGCATTCAATTCCGATGTAAAAATGGGAGAAGTGGGGGGTAAAGTGATGCGGACTCCCTACAAGGTACTAGCTGGATACTAACTGAATACACGTACAAAATTTCAGCCCTCTAGGTTTCCTTATGGAGTCTCTAGACGTGTTAGAAAACAAGCAAAAAAATTAAAGAAATATTGGCGTAAAAATCGTGGGGGTAAGGGTTAAAAGTTGAAACCTCCAAAAAACAGTGTCTGGCTATTAGCTTAACCTGTACACCAAATTTCAGCCCTCTAGGTTTATTTGGGGAGATTTTGACCCGAACGAAACTGTTAAAAAACAAGAAAAATCATGTTCTTTTGGGTATAAAAATGGTGGGGGTAGGGGTTAAAAGTCGAGACCCCCAAAAGGCACCCCCTTGATACTAACTCAATCCGAATACAAAATTTCAGCACTCTAGGTTTATTCGGGTGACCTGTGCGAGTGGTACAAACTTCGAAAACGTCGAAAATGCATGAAATTGTAGCTTAAAAATGAGGTGGGTGGAGGTAAAATATTAAAACCTCCAAAAAGCACAACCTGGGTACGAACTTTATCAACACACCAAATTTCAACCCTCTACGTTAATTCTGGGGGGCTGGGGGCCTGTTAGATCCAGCGAAAATCGTTTTTCCCCCCTCTACTCCCACCATATCATCCTAGGAAGCTGAATTTTGGATATGTTGTAGATAATTGACCGAAACATTATTTAAAACCGGTTTGGAAAAGTTTTATTGCTTTTCCGCCCCCCACCACCCCCTTAAAGGTCGGGTCAGAAAAAAAATTTGCCCACAATTTGACCCCACTTTGATAGTATGAGGTGCCTCGAAAATGAGCCCCATTTACCAAATTTCATCTCTTAACTTCCATAGGGGGGCCCTACACAAATTAAAAGGTGGCGGGAAAATATATATATATATATATATATATATATATATATATATATATATATATATATATATATATATATATATATCAGACATTTTTTTTTCTACATATTCGTGTTCTACGGGTCCGAAAACGGATAGCGCCCCTACTCTCGCCTCTCGCAGCTCTTATCGTATAGACTGTATAAGTCTAATTTTTCGGAGAAAATTCGCCTAATGAGGTGGGTGGAGGTAAAATATTAAAACCTCCAAAAAGCACAACCTAGGTACGAACTTTATCAACACACCAAATTTCAACCCTCTACGTTAATTCTGGGGGGCTGGGGGCCTGTTAGATCCAGCGAAAATCGTTTTTCCCCCCTCTACTCCCACCATATCATCCTAGGAAGCTGAATTTTGGATATGTTGTAGATAATTGACCGAAACATTATTTAAAACCGGTTTGGAAAAGTTTTATTGCTTTTCCGCCCCCCACCACTCCCTTAAAAGTCGGGTCAGAAAAAAAATTTGCCCAAAATTTCACCCCACTTTGATAGTATGAGGTGCCTCGAAAATGAGCCCCATTTACCAAATTTCATCTCTTAACTTCCATAGGGGGGCCCTACACAAATTAAAAGGTGGCGGGAAAATATATATATATATATATATATATATATATATATATATATATATATATATATATATATATATATATATATATATATATATATATATATATATATATATCAGACATTTTTTTTCTACATATTCGTGTTCTACGGGTCCGAAAACGGATAGCGCCCCTACTCTCGCCTCTCGCAGCTCTTATCGTATAGACTGTATAAGTCTAATTTTTCGGAGAAAATTCGACTAAAAATGAATTGATTTTAAACTATTTTTTTTTTCAATTTGTTTAATTTTTTCGATAAAGTTATATGGATTAGATTAACATTTTATATTTAAAAATAAAAAAAATATTGCGCCAAAATCTTCGTTCTTGTGTCTTTGTTAAAAAATTTTATTTATGAGTGGTTTTCCGGTCCCAACTATATAACTTATGAGGGGTTCTACTATATATATATTAATATATATAGTAGAACAGTTTAATTTTTAAATTTTTCTTTATTAGTTAGATGGTAAAAATATGCATATGTACTTGAGGCTACTTCAACCGATAGTGTTCTGGTTGGTTATATTTCAATTACGTCCTAGAAAAGAACCTTTTCCAGTACCATTTCTATCATACAAATTTGGTTGTAATAAAAATGGCAACTACACTCAAAAAACTCACATGATATATATACATATATATATATATATATATATATATATATATATATATATATATATATATATATATATATATATATAAATATATATATATATATATATATATATATATATATATATACATATATACATACATATATATATATATATATATATATATATATATATATATATATATATATATATATATATATATATATATATATATATATGTATACAGTTGATCCTTTTTTTGTGGGGTGAAAGGGACCGCATACGAAAAATCGCACAAAAAAAATATATCCAAAAATATCATTAATAGCTATAAAAAGTATAGTTCGATCCAGATTGTAAAAAAAACTTTTTTATGCGGTTAGTTGGGACCGCATAAAAAAGTTTTGAAAAAAAAAAAACATCACTCAAAGCGCTCAAAACTTAGAAATTTCCTTAGAAGTTGCTTCTATAAACAAGATAAACCCTTAATTTACACGTAGGAATATTTTATTTCCTTATTATAATATTGTGAAAATTTTGAAAAATACATGTGTAAAAAAAATTAAATGATGCAATAATTTATGTTCTTATGCAATGTATTGATTAAATGCTTAAAATTCGTTAAAAAGTATTTTTATCAAAAAAAGTTATTATAGTAATTGTTTAAGTTTCTTATTGTCTCGTGATTTTGATTCACATTATACAGTTTAATGGCCAGTTTTTACAAACCGCATAAAAAAAACGCACAAAAAAAACTGCATAAAGAAGAGCTATATGTATAAAAATATATATGTATAGGGCGGCTGACAGCTGCCTCGCCACTCCCAAACACCAATGTTGACGGTCCCGGACGTCGTTGATAGTTAGGTCTCTCTCAGTTGTAGCAGACACCATTGCCTCATTTCAGGATTTTCTAGGACGCTCTCGCTTTTTAGTTCCTGGTAAGTCCTTTAAGACACTAGTGTAATTTTTAGACATTGTGCTATTGATACTAATGCTACGATAATTGTTGGGGTTTTTTCGATCACTTTTTTATGGACAGAAACAATGTATGACATTTTCCGTCGCACAAACTTTGTGCGACGCTTACCTAGGCACAGATTCATCAACTTGGTAACTTTGTCATTTTTTTGGAGGGGGAGGGAATAAACCTTTTAAACATTGCTCCCCTCAACTCTTATTTCCAGAACGGTCATTCAAAAAAATCTGGAGAAATTTATTAACATTGAGAATGAGGTGTAAATTGGACGAAAATTACCAGGACTGCATTTTGTTACGTAAGTACCGTGGTACATAAAAAGAAAGTTTGATGACCTATTTCGCTTTGGTCAAGATGTTGTTAGTCAATAGTAATACCCTACATAGTAGAATTAATGTTATGTTAAATGTGTATTTTGGTAAATTTTTTAGAAAACGAGTTTTAGAAATTAAAAAAGTAGAGAATAATTGATCAATTTATTGGTGAAAAATATATTATCACAATCTCTGCATCTGGATATTATTTAGTATTTGTAAAATTTTGTTAGCGTAACCATAGAAATAAGAAAGAAACGCCGTGAGCAGAGGGTCTCCATCACGAAAGTCGAATTTTTCCCTTCATTTTCGGTATCTTCAAGATATCTAAATGTGATTGAAAGTCTGTAAGCGATTTGTCATTTTGATGGTTTCAAAACTGATGATCTAAAAAAAGATTTTAAGTTTTTAAGGGCTGAATCTCAGTAAATTTCAATTTTATGCCGATTGCAATTAGCAGGAAAAAAGCTAACACAATTCGTACGAGGGCATTCCTACCCATGCTTATCCGCCAATTGCCTTTGTGTTTTATTTTTAAATATTAAAAAAGGAACTTAAATAGTAAACTGGAAGGCTTTTATGACGATATTTTTTCTTTCCAAAAAAATCCAAAATTTCTATTTTATAAATAAAAATCCAAAATTAATACTTTATAAATAAACATTAACTTTAATAACATTTTTAAATTACTTAATATGTATGTAGTGCATTTGTTATAAAAGTAAGTTCATTTTTTTAAAATTTTAAATATACTATTCGCCTACTTGTCTTATAGTATAAACATAAAGCATTTTAAACACATTTAATAATACCATTGAATTCCGATGTAAAAATGGGAGAAGTGGGGGGAAAAGTAATGTGGGATCCCTAAAAGGCACTAATTGGATACTAACTCAATACATGTACAAAGTTTCAGCCCTCTACGTTTACTCAGAGAGGCTGGCTATTAACTTAACCTGTACACAAAATTTCAGTCCTCTAGGTATATTTGGGGAGATTTTGACCCGAACGAAACTGTTAAAAACCAAGAAAAATCACGTTCTTTTTGGTATAAAAATGGTAGGGGTAAGGGTTAAAAGTTGAGACCCCCAAAAGGTATCCCCTTGGTTCTAACTCAATCCGAATACAAAATTTCAGCCCTCTAGGTTTATTTGTGTGACCTGTGCGAGTGGTACAAACTTCGAAAACGTCGAAAAAGCATGAAATTGTAGCTTAAAAATGAGACGGGTGGGGGTAAAATATTAGAACCTCCAAAAATCAAAACCTAGGTATAAACTTTATCAACATACCAAATTTCCACTCTTTACGTTAATTCTGGGGGGCTGGGGCTTGTTAGATCTAGCCAAAATCGTTTTTTTCCCCTCTACTCCCTCCAAATCATCCTAGGAAGCTGAATTTTGGATATGTTGTAGGTAATTGACCGAAACATTATTTCCAACCAGTTTGGAAAAGTTTTATTATTTTGTTGCCCCCCACCATGGGTCGGATCCAAAACTTGCCGAAATTTTGCCCCACTTTGATAGTATGAGTCGCCTCGAAAATGAGCCCCGCCTACCAAATTTAAGCTCTTAACTTCCATAGGGGAGGCCTATACATATTAAAAGGTAGCGGGAATATATATATATATATATATATATATATATATATATATATATATATATATATATATATATATATATATATATATATATATATCAGACATTTTTTTCTACAGAATCGTGTTCTACGGGTCCGAAAACGGATAGCGCCCCTACTCTCGCCTCTCGCCGTTCTTACGGTATAGGCTGTATAAGTCTAATTTTTTCAGTTGAAAAATTCGTCTAAAAAAATGACATCAATAACATTTTTTAAATTACTTACATAATAATTATATGTATTGCATTTGTGATATGCAAATGATAGTACATATTTAATTCATTTGTTTCTTTAAATATATGTATGCCAACTGTATTATTATGAAAATAAATCACATTTAATCACATATAACAATGCTATTGAATTCCGACGTAAAAGTGGGAAAAGTGGGGGGAAGGTAATGTGGTATCTCTAATGGGCACACCATCGATATTAACTGAATATAGATACAAAATTTCAGCCCTGTAGGTTTTCTTAGAGAGTCTCTAGGTGTGTTAGACAAAAAGCAAAAAAATCAAGGAAATATTGACGTAAAAATCGTGGGGGTGAAGGTTAAAAGTTCAAACCTCCAAAAAGCAGTGGCCAGCTATTAACTTAACCTTACGCAAAATTTCAGTCCTCTAGGTTTATTTGGGGAGATTTTGACCCGAACGAAACTGTTAAAAAACAAGAAAAATCATGTTCTTTTTGGTGTAAAAATGGTGGGGGTAAGGGTTAAAAGTTCGGACCACAAAAGGCACCCCCTTGGTACTAACTAAATCCGAATACAAAATTTCAGCCCTCTAGGTTTATTTGGGTGACCTGTGCGAGTGGTACAAACTTCGAAAACGTCGAAAAATCATGAAATTGTAGCTTAAAAATGGTGGGGGTGGGGGTAAAATATTTATTTATATATTAATTTATATAATTATATATATATATATATATATATATATACAATACATATATATATATATATATATATATATATATATATATATATATATATATATATATATATATATATATATATATATATATATATGTATATAATCTGCGCGTCCGAAAACGAATAGCGCCCCTACTCTCGCCTCGTCACGTTTTTATCGTATAGGCTAATCGTATGAGTTTAATTTTTTCAGAGAAAAATTCGACTAAAAATCTAATATCAAAATCAATAATTATAAAAGTTGCGCGCATTGGTACTTTTAGTTGATTCAGTAAAATAATATCACTTTTGTCTGGTAAGCATATGTGCAAATTCCGTTCTTGACTTAAAATTTCCAAAATATTCGAAAAGGTGAGTAAAAATTAATGAATAGTCAAGTTCAAGGGCAACAAATATGAAACACGTTAAATTTTTTTGGCATAATTATACGGTTTCAGGATATATACATAACATATTTAAATAGAAAATAAAAATTACCCTTTCCATAAAGGAAAACGCTAATAAATAATATGAATTAATATTGATAATTTGACGTTTTCAAAATTATAGTACTAATACACATCCAGATCATCTACATATGAACCCATAATTATGTATATTAATATAAGGTTATTTTAAATATATGAATATGACATAACTAAAACTTTTGTCTATTTATACGTACACAAGCGGTTCTGTTTGAGTAACTCTTTTGCTCATTAAATAAAATCAGATTAAAGGTCATCAATTTAACCACCGTGACGTTATTGAAATCACGAAAATTATCTAGTTATATAATAAATGTATTAATAATTTTGTGTTTTATGTAAACAAATATATTAGGTACCTATATACCTATTATAATATACACTTATGTAAAGGTTAAAAATATACCCAAGATTAAGTAACTAATAAATAAATCAGCATTTAATTTAATTTCAAAGATATTAATACATAATAATAATCCATTCGTGACAGTGGATCTCTGGTTGAACGAATTCTGCGTACTTAATCATAGTAGAGTAGATGGTATGTACGCAGTCGCCCGAATTCAATCTAAATGGAATTTTTGGTGCTGCAATCATTTCAGGAGACATAGTTTGCTTATTTTGTTTGGAATATGAAAAATAGAGAAAAAAATATGGTGTTCATATTCCAAACAAAACAAATAAATTATAGTGCCGCTTATTTATCCTATTTATAATAAAAGAAAAATAACATTTTGAAACGAAACGAAATTTTTCTATTTATTTAACTATATTTTATTAACACTTTCAGTCCCACGGCTTCGGCATGCGAAACCAAACAAAACTTCCCCAGAGGCCGACCGCGATCAATGATTAATATTGATTAGTTGGTTACGCATTATGTGTGCGATGTTTACCATCATTCATCACACGGATGTGTTCCTACTGACACTACTCTTTTGGTTTCTATGTATAAAAAATTTTAAGATAAACAAAAAATACATAAAAAATATTATTTTTTTTTTAAATAAAATTGATTTGAATGTGAGTGTATATGTAGTATGTACGTATGTCTACAGTTTTACACATACATGCTGAACTGTGTTGAATCTATTCAGTGTTTAAATCATTGTATTTTATGTATTTGTTTATATAGTTTTTTTACTTTTAGAACTTTCACTTTTCTACATAATTCAATTCAAAATTCTTTATTTTAACACAGGATTTTTTTTTTTTTTGATAAAAAAACCTATCTTTTACTAGTGTTGTCTCGCATATTTAACGATAAGTACACTTATTTTTCACAAAATAACGAAGTACACACAGATAAATTTTGAGTTCCAGAAAAAAGATTTTGCAGATAGTCGTTTATTCGTTGCTGTCGTCGAAATGTTCAGTAACTTTTCTCTCATACAACTGATATTTTCCATGTTATTAATTTTTTAAAATTGAAAAAACGTAAATTTCCCCTTTTTAGCTGCTGTTAAAATATAATTTTATTTTTAAAATATATATCCTTTTTTATTTTTTTAGACTTGATACACGTACATCTAAAAAAAAAAAAACGATTTTCAGTCTTTTGTACATGTAAAAATTATTTGTTTATTGCCGCGCACTCGTGTCAGCGTCCTCATAATGGAAAATAGTTGATGAAAAAAATTAATTTTACGAAAAAATTTTTCCTTTTTTGTTTATTTTACAAAAATGTTTTTGTTACAAAATTGTTTTTAACAATATCCAACTAGGTTATCGTCATACGTTGTCAAATTGTTTTAAATAATATCCAATCAGATTACCGTCACCGGCACTGTCTGCTGAACAAATTCCAACAAAAAATTCTATTTGAGTTGAATTCGGACCACTGCGCCCGTACTACCTGCTCTTTAGGCGTAGATCGTAATATACTGTGTGAGTTTTTCGAGAGTTGCCATTTTTATTATAGTCAAACCGTTGATCTAATCGAAAAATTGTTCAAATAAGAGTTGTAGACATCAACGGGGGCAACCGATTGCTATCGTCAGATGTTTTATAGCTTTTATGGTTTTTGAGCTATGATACAAACTTATAGATTTTTAAATGAGACTATATGTTAATTTTTCGATAAAACTGATCTAATGCATCAATTAATAACATAAATGAAGAAAAAAAATTTTTTTACCTAAGTTTATTTTTTGAATTTTTCTTTAATTTATCAGTTAGGTGGTAAAAATACGCATATATATTTGAGGCTAGTTCAATCGACAGTGTTGGTTACATTTCTATTACATCCAAGAAAAGAACCTTTCCCACTATTGTATCTATAGCACAGATGGTAGTAATTCAGATTTTGGAATATAGATGTCGGATGAATATAGATGTTTATATTTCAAGTTTTTAACATTTTTGCATAATAAAATCAAATTACTTTAAAAGATTAATATTTAAAGTAAATTAATTTAAAAAGAATTTGAAGTTATTCATTAATTTACTGAAGAATATATTTATTTTTTATTTATTTAGAGAACAATAGTTGGCAGTAAAATACATGTATACAACAAAGTGACATTGGCGTTTCTTAATAATAGCAAAGTGAGGTTAACTAGAAACGAAAATATCAAGAAATGTACTCAAATAGTGTAAAATTATTTGAAATTCGATAGTATTTTATTTTTATTAAAAACCAAATTAAAAAAGTTTTTTCACAAAAAACTTTTCATTTATTTTGAAAATACTTACTATAAAAATATGTTTAGACGCTTATGTATCTGTCAAAACAGTGACTTTTCGAAGTATTTAATTTTTTATTTTTCAGTGAATTAAAACTGAAATTCTATTTCCTTATTGTATTTAGTTATCATTTTTATATGATAATTTAATCTATTTAATAATTGTAATTTCCGATGGAAAACGTACTAATCGTTTAATTTTTCGTTACTACATTGATTAAAATGGCGGCCATACTTAGCTAATATCTTTTTAAATTACGTAAAATCCTAATCGTTTGCAAGCACTTGAGTACGAAATTTAAAAGTGTTATTTTATTTAAAACGTAATTACTCAAAAATATGAGATAAAACCATAAAAATTTAAGTGTTACTGGTAGTTTTGATCCATAAATAAATTTTTGAAAAACTTTTAAACATACGTTTCCATTTAAAAAACTATAAGTTTGCATCATAGCTTGAAAACCATAAGAGCTATAAAGCTCCTGATTACAGTAATCGCTTGCCCCCGTCGATATCTACAACTCTTATTTGAACAATTTTTCGATTAAATCAACGGTTTGGCAGTAATAAAAATGGCAACTCTCGAAAAACTCATACAGTATTTTGAAGTGAACTTAGCAGGAACCAGGGCAGTAAAAAATAATTGAGCGGGTAAAATTTGGCGCTATAAATGTGAACTTTTCATGGATACATATTTCTTAAATCAGTAAAACAACAAAATAATCCTAACTAATATTATAAATGCGAAAGTGAGTTTGTTTGTTTGTTTGACTGGCTTTCACGCCTCAACAGCGTAACCAATCGACTTGAAACTTTGCACAGACGTTGCTTGCGAGCCAGAAACGGTTATAGGCTACTTTTTATCTCAGAAAAATATTTCATTCCCGAGGGAAAATGCATTAAATGACAACAGCTGACTATTAAAAAACGGATAAATGATTTAGTTAGTTAGTTTATTTATTGTTTTGATTTAATCATACAATTTTATACAAATTGGTTGGTAGTTGCTACACATACACATATACATATATATATATATATATATATATATATATATATATATATATATATATATATATATATATACATATACACATATACACATACATATACATATACACATATACACACACATACACATATATATACATACATACACACGTATACATATATATATATATATATATATATATATATATATATATATATATATATATATATATATATATATATATATATATATATATATATATATATATATATATATATATATATAGTTTCATACAATAACATTTTTCTATAGACTATTATTTAAGTACAAATTACTATACATTATAAATTATACATACATAAAATTTATATTATATATACCTATTATATAGTATACTTATATAAAAGTTTTACAATATTAGGGGTTATAATGCACATTTTTGATAGTGTATTTTTATGAGTAACGATACATTTAATATTTAATATTATTACATTATTCATCAGCAGTAAAATTTTTTGTTTTATTAAGGTACAATTTACAACAGGCAGGAAAACATTATTCCGAATCTAAGAGAGCGGTAGCTGTCGTCGACGAGAATACTTTTCCCCTCCCAATCCCAATAAGACAGTGAGCGCTCTATTATACAGATCAAACCAACATCTACCAATATGTAAATTTTTCTTCTCGTATTTACGTAATAATTATTGATATTTATGTCAAAATGTCTTTAAATGTCTTATATAAATCAACTATAAGCTTTCCATTTTTTCTACTAAAAATCATTTTCTCTCAATATTTTCATAGATAATTTGACCGAAATAATAAGCTCCTCCCCATGCACCGTCAAAACGACAAAACCGATAAATAGGATTTCCCCTTTTTTAGGGGTAAAATATATTTAGGACTCGATTTTTTGGCGATATCTGAATATATATATATATATATATATATATATATATATATATATATATATATATATATACTTGTTCTTGTTTTTTCTTAACATATTCTTTATTATTTAAAAATTTAATTTTGGCCAGCAAACACGATACGTCATTCCTTCATACATATGAAAACAGTCAAGCCGTCACGGGGACCGCAGTAGGAGAACACATACGAAAGAGTCACGCCCACGGAGTCACCCCTATTCTAACGTATACAATACATAATGTTAACAACAACATTTTAAACTGCTACAGTGAGTCTCAGAAAAATAGTTTCATAAAAAAATATTACAGTATAAAATAATAACGGTGATTGCATATTAGAGACCACAGAATAACATTGAACGAGCGGTAATATTTCTATACTACTGAAATCAGTGTAATGCTAAAGGATAAAAGATATCCCACCACTATATGTGCACGCGGAGTTGTGTGTGGTAGTGCGCTAAATGGTTATGTGTATGCGTGTCTTGTATACGCATATGTTAAAAAAAATATATAATATGTATGCGCTACGTAGATGTACGTGTACACGGTAACACAACACCAACCACACCAACAATATGACAACAATTGAAACACACCCATTGGTAACTTGTAAGTCAATGACAACATAGTTCTGTAAAATGCACATACTTGCACATAAGTGATTGCAGAAAAGAGCCAGTTATATTCGTTCTATTTGTTCTGTGTTACAGACAGTAACGTATCCCACTTTCTATCCTTTTTTGATATAAGTACAAACAATTAAGCAAGTTCTTTTTTGCATTTATACATGTGAAATTCAGAGTTAATAATGGTCATCTTAATTTATATGGACAATTAACAGCAACTTTTTTTCAAAATGAATTGTGACAATAAGTTGATTAATAGTATTCAACACGAAAATTTAGATCGTCAAGACCAATCAGTATCAACCACTGTCGAAATCTAAAATATTAACTGAATTATTATAAAATATTAATAATTATTATTTAACGTATATTTATTTTTACATAGTCATTCAAATTATAATAATACTTATAAATTTGGATCAAACGGCACGGCACAAAAAACTCAAATTGAAATTTTCTTTTGAATGATTTAAACAAATTTTAGCAGCTCAAGAGTTATCACCAAACATTTTAAGCCACCATAATAATTCCAAACGTAGACTCTTACGTCATCTCGTTTCGTAACTATTTGTAAAACAAACTATTATTATTTATTTATTACAATATGATGTGTATTTGAAATACTCCCAAAATATTTATTAACTTGTTTGGAACATACTGTAATGCTATCATAACAAGAAACGAAAAGGGGAGTGTTATGTCCGCACGAGTTCTTATTATTGTGATATTCTAAAATGTATAGAATACACCTTCACTTTCACTCTCATAAGGAAAGGTATCCAACTGTATCTCTCAAAAATTTTTGAAACTTTGGTGGATTGTAGATCTCATTAAAACTAATCACGAGCCATATTTCTTTCGTGCCCATAAGCGGTTTAAGGAGGTGAAACTCACCCCTGAAAATTTAAGTATTTTTTCAATTTTCTTAAATATCTTGGAAATGGTAAGAACTTTGGTGGGGAAACTGTATGTAAGGTAAAAGACCCGGTAATTGACCCTGGCCCAGTTTCTGAACTTTTCAACTTTGTTATAAATTAATAAAAAAACTATATTTTAAATAAGAAAAAAAATTAATTCTTAATTTAAAGTAATCTATTCTGTGTCTAATGAACAGCAATTTAAAAAGTTTAGAATATATTAACTAAATAAAAAAAAATTTTTAAGTTTAAAATGTGTAAAAACTATTTTTTTGGTAGTTTCCTAACAGTTTATGTTACAAAGTACTCATTTTGATCTGTGCAATATTCATCATGTAAGTATGAAAACTTAATTAAAAATATATGAGCAGGTTAATATTTGTTTAAAATTTATTTTAAAATATTTATAAAATACCTTAGAATGATTTTTATTATTGAAATATGAGGGTCAATTACTAGGCTCACTTCTAAAGTGGTATGGCCCAATTAAATTCTAACCAGTTTTTGTTAGTTATTTTGCTATTTATAGTTATCTTCGATTAGTTTTTGTTATTTTTCATAACGTATATAACATTAAACATTCATTTTTATCAATAAAAAATTATTTATAAATTAAATTTTAAAAAACTGTATTTTTAAATTTAAGGATCAGAAACTAGGCCACTGTCAGGGTCAAAAACTGTCACATGAGAAATTTTGAAGGTCAGAAACTGGGTCCTTTTTGTCAATTTTTAAAACATTAATTTAAATTATTAATTCAATTGAAATAATTATTTTACTTGTATGACTTTATTTTGAAAGCCATAAACTAGTTGATAAAATTATTAATTGTCTCTTAAGTTTAAACTTATATTTATTACTGTCGTTTAACCTCAGCCGTCACTCTTAAAAGGTCAGAAACTAGGCCCGTTACCTTATTTGTAAATTTTTATTATGATACCAAAATTATAGTTATAAAATCATTTTAAAAAATTATAAAATTTATAAAATCATTAACAATTCATTACAAAATTCGAGATTCTTTGACCATATTTTTGCTCATTATTAAATTAAAAAGTTAAAATTTTCCCAAGATAATATTAGCGAAGTGTGTATTTATGCAAGGTGTATTTATGCAACAAGAAATAAACTGGTGTGATGTAAAATATATTAATTAAAAATTCTTTTATTTACACATAACAGTCTCCTCTTACCAAAAAATACCTGATAAAATTAGGGGTTGGGAGTGGGCGATGAAACCTCAATGATTTTATAACTTTAATTTTGGTATCATAATAAACATCTTAAAGTGCCATTTACAAATATATATAGTTTCCCTACCGAAGCTCTTACCATTTCTAAGATATTTAAGAAAATTGAAAAAAACTCAAATTTTCAGGGGTGAGTTTCACCCCCTTAAACCGCTTATGGGCACGAATGAAATATGGCTCGTGATTAGTATTAATGAGATCTACAATCCACCGAAGTTTCAAAAATTTTTGAGAGATACAGTTGGGTACCTTTCCTTGTCAGTTATTTCATCTTCCCCTCCCGCCGCCAGGTAGTGAGAACACACAAACATGCGTCGTTGTATATGTATTAGTAAGGTTTGAAGAAACAGGTACTGTATTACAACTCTAAGAAAAAAGTAAAGGTAATAAAATTTTGAAAAAAATATGATTGGTTAAAAAAGATGACAAGGATGAAAAAGCAGCTTGTACAGTGACAGTTTAATTTACTTATCTCTCTCACACAAAAATGTGACAAACTAAGTCGGATTTACATAGCTAAAAAAAACTTCATAATTCAAAAAGTTAAATGAATGGATATAATTTTTAAAACTATTGATTTAGATTATAATTTAACATTTCTAAATCATATTTTGTACTGCCATATTCTATTTTGAATTGAAAAGTAATATTTTTATGAATGTTGCTGCAAGAGGGCAGTTTCGTACTGAGAATAATTTATTTCACTTTTTGCTATAGTGTAAATCCAACTTGTAAAATTTTATTACGTTTAATTTTTTCTTAGTGTTGTAGGATAGTAAAACGAAAAGAGCTGTTATGTTTATCTTATATATGCTTGAACTTGTCACATAATACATAATGATTTACGTTATTTGTATAAGTAAAGCGAGGAATCATAGTGCGGGTCATAAATTATCCTGTCAAAAATTGCTGGAAAAACGTATCACCATTCGTTAGAAGTGGCACATAATTTATCTATTTTTCATAAATACATTTATAATTTTTTTCTAAATGCGCTCTATAGCTTGTGTGCCACGAACTAAACAGGTATTCTACAAATATATTTTGTTTTGAAAACAATAAAATTTCATATAAACAACATAGTCGCTCAATTTAAGTTTGTAACATCACTCGCGCGACGAACGAACACAGTTTAATTTGATCAACTGCATGTGAATTATGTAAACAACCATCTGAAGAAAAATTTTTTTTTCATATACTGAAACTATAAATCATCCTGTCAAAAAATTGAATTGTTGAAAAAACATATCTGAGAGGAGCGTGTCTTGTAAATTTTTATGAGGTGATATTCCTTGTATAGAGATGCAGATAAATTAAAGCTATTACATAATTCGATTTCACCACTGGGTTGGTCATCGAATAGATGCTTGAATAGCGAAATCTGGCAAAAGTTCTAGAATATTCTTTCAATAATCAGAAAAGACATACAAGATCCTTAATCAATGGATTGACCAACGAAAAAGTAACCAAGTACCAATATTTAGAATAAGTTCTAGAATATTCTTTTTGGAAATTAGAAAAAATATCTGATTTCACCACCAAATTTTTCATCGAAAAGCGATCAATTAACGGAATTCGGCAAAGGTTCGAGAATATTCTATTCTGAAAATAGAAAATATATCCAAAAACCGACTTCACCATTGGCTTGGTCATCAAAAAAGTGTCCAAATAGCAGAATTTGACAAAAGTTCTAGAATATTTTTTTGGAAAATAGAAAAATTATTGAAAATTTGGCATCACCATTAGATTGTTTATCAAAAAAGTGACCAAAAAATGAAATTCGGTAAAAGCTCTAGAATATTCTATGTGAAAATCAGATAAGATATCCAAAACTTGATTTCACCATCGAATTAGTTAGTTAAAAAGGATCCATGTAGCGAAATTTAACGAAAGTTCGAGAATGTTCTCTCTGGATATCAGCAAGGATATCGAAAAATTTACTTCACCATTTGTTTAGTCATCGAAAAACAAGTTAAATACAGGTGAAAACATTTGACAAAAGTTTCTATTCGAAAATTAATACAGATGTCGAAAAACCAATATCACTATTAGAAGAATTATTGAAATAGAAGCTAAATAAAGATATTTAACAAAAGTTTTAGAATGTTCTGTCCGAGAACTATAAAGATAAAGAATTATTTATCATAAACTGGTCATAATTGATGAATTTAGGCTCCATTAGTCCCAATGACTTGGTCAACGATAGTGTACTTTTAAAAAAATGACAAATCGTTACTTTTCGCAATCGTAAACTTTAATCGTAAATATCTCCTAAACGGTGCGTCACAGCTCAAAAATAACGAAATTTTTGAAGGCTTAAGCGAAGCAAGTTGTGGGTATTCTGAACGTATTGCGGCTATCAAAACCTACTTCTGGTTATCGAAAATTATCGATACCGGGTAACTTATCATAAATTGGTTATAACTAGTTAATTTAGACTCTGTTAGTCGCATTTCTCTGGTCAGTAACCGAACAATTTTATAAAAAACTACTTTTCGTTAACTTTCGCTATCGAAAACTTTAATCGTAAGTATCTCCTAAATGATGCGTCGTAGCTCAAAAATAACGAAATTTTTGAAGGCTTAAGCGAAGCAAGTTGTGGGTATTCCAAATCTATTACGACTATCAATACCCACTTTTCGTTATCGAAAATTATCGATATCGAAAATAACGAAATTTCCAAAATGGATGATATAAGGAAAGGAAGTATTCTTTAAAATATATAACATCTACTATAAATTTTCGTTATCAAAATCTTTCGATCGAAAATAGATTGCAAATAGTATCCAATTTTTTTTAAACTTATGGTTGTGATTTTTTATATTGTCACTCATGTTTGTTTATTACGTTTTTATGTTCAGTAAATAATCAGAAGATAAAATAATATTTTCCTGCCTTTTTTGCTTCTACGATAATTTTAAGAGAAAGTTGGAAAAAGTAGGAAAAATATCTAGCCAGTATTGACTACTTTTTTGTTGAAAATTAATAAATGTTAATAAGGTGTGCTACACTTCACTGAAAGTATCATTTTCCTTTGCATTTACATAATAACAATTAAAATTTGTAAATGACTATAGATTTTTAAATTACAGTTTATTTTCATTTTTTAACCCCTCATACTTGTTTTTACGCTACTGGAGAACATTCAATTTTTTGACATAATGATTTATTACTACACTATAATTCCTCGCTTTATGTATTAGTATGAATACTGTAACGAAGTTATGTATTAAGCGGGTTCTACACGATGCTACGAACGTTCCTTCCAACGTTCGATCGAACGTTTGAAGCAATTAAGTTCGACAGTTGGTGCGACGAATGTATCTGCTGCACGGTGAATCGAATGTTTGATCCAATACGAATGATGATGTGTTGGTACTCAGTGGACGACGCTGTTATCTGTCTGATGTTATCTCTAATGTTATACACTGATGTTGTCTCTCTTCACATGAACGAGTCGTGCAGCTGCTGAGTCGAACCAACGAACGCAACCAACATTGACCTTCAAACGTTCGAAGCATCCGTTTGACTCGGTGCAAGAATACCGACATCGAGCGGGACATGGCCAAATGCGAATGTTTGACGCTCGACATTGGACACTCGTAGATTCGAACAACGGCTACACGATGCTATGAACCATCCAACGTCGAATGTTGGAAGGTGTTGCATTGTGTAGCAGCGGCTTTATCTGAACGGCGAGTCGTTGCTAGAGGTAAAAAAAAAAAATTTCAAATATTTTCTCTTTTGTCAAAATCAATAAAATCGAATGTCACAAATCAATAAACCTTAGTGATATTGAGGTGACATCTACTGAAGTACACTAAAAGTACTGATACGATTTGTCTCTTTGCTAATTAGTAGAGTCAAGATTCTTATGGGCAACAACAGGACCGTATTTGTTTTTGTAAGATATGAACTATACATGATATAACCATAACTCATTGTTAGTCATCATAGCGTCAAGAATAGTTGGGCAAAGTCAGAGACGAATTAATAAAAAATCAATAAAATGTTTGCAAAATTTTTACAAAAATATAAGGTAACGGGCCTAGTTTCTGACCTTTTAAGAGTGACGGCTGAGGTTAAACGACAGTAATAAATATAAGTTTAAACTTAAGAGACAATTAATAATTTTATCAACTAGTTTATGGCTTTCAAAATAAAGTCATACAAGTAAAATAATTATTTGAATTAAATTAATAATTTAAATTAATGTTTTAAAAATTGACAAAAAGGACCCAGTTTCTGATCTTCAAAATTTCTCATGTGACAGTTTCTGACCCCGACAGTGGCCTAGTTTCTGATTCTTAAATTTAAAAATACAGTTTTTTAAAATTTAATTTATAAATAATTTTTTATTGATAAAAATGAATGTTTAATGTTATATACGTTATGAAAAATAACAAAAACTAATCGAAGATAACTATAAATAACAAAATAACTAACAAAAACTGGTTAGAATTTAATTGGGCCATACCACTTTAGAAGTGAGCCTAGTAATTGACCCTCATATTTCAATAATAAAAATCATTCTAAGGTATTTTATAAATATTTTAAAATAAATTTTAAACAAATATTAACCTATAAATTTTAAACAAATATTTTTAATTAAGTTTTCATACTTACATGATGAATATTGCACAGATCAAAATGAGTACATTGTAACATAAACTGTTAGGAAACTACCAAAAAAATAGTTTTTACACACATTATAACTTAAAAATTTTTTTTTATTTAGTTAATATATTCTAAACTTTTTAAATTGCTGTTCATTAGACACAGAATAGATTACTTTAAATTAAGAATTTATTTTTTTTCTTATTTAAAGTATCGTTTTTTTATTAATTTATAACAAAGTTGA
The DNA here is from genome assembly GCA_035578155.1 of Brachynemurus nebulosus. Taxonomy (NCBI): domain Eukaryota; kingdom Metazoa; phylum Arthropoda; class Insecta; order Neuroptera; family Myrmeleontidae; genus Brachynemurus; species Brachynemurus nebulosus. The sequence continues at coordinate 46,875,479 of JAPWDM010000001.1, read as the reverse complement.
TAAGTTCAGAAACTGGGCCAGGGTCAATTACCGGATCTTTTACCTTATATAATAAACAAAATTATAGGTTTTTAATGAAAAAATTTATTCACCTGATAAATAGTTGTAAAATAATTGAGAATATACTCGAAATTAATATAAATTGGCCAAATAAAAATACAGCAATCCCCCGAAGAACACGATTAACTGGTTCCGTGTTCTTTGAAACCGTGTTGTTCGAGACTCTAAAAGATAGGCATTTTCTATTATAAGTGTGAAAATAAAAAAATATAAAAAATTTTAAAGAAATAACGCAACGGAATTTGAATTACATACTTACATACACATTTGTATGTAATGCGTATTTATTTCGATTAAAATAGAATGGAATTGAGCATTCATTAGCTCTGAAGTCGGTCTATCATAAAAATTTACTGAAAACCTAGATCCTAAGTACCTCGTAAACGGTGCATCGTAGCTCAAAAATAACGAAATATTTGAAGGTTTAAGCGAAGCAAGTTGTGGATATTCCAAACATATTGCGACTGTTAAAACCTACTTTTCGTTATCGAAAATTATCGATAACGAACTACTTATCATAAATTCGTTATAATTGTTTAATTTAAGCTATCTTAGACCCTCTGATTTGGTCACCAATAGAATATTTTCGAAAAAATTAATTTTCGATACTTTTCGTAAACGTAAACTTTTGATCGTAAATATCTCATAAACGGTGCGTCGTAGCGAAAAAATAACGAAATTTTTGAAGGCTTAAGCGAAGCAAGTTATGGGTATTCGGAACATATTGGGACTGTCGAAACCTACTGTTCGTTATCGAAAATTATCGATACCGCGTAACTTATCATAGATTGGTTATAATTGGTTAATTTAGGCTTTGTTAGTCCCATTAATTTAGTCACTAATAGAATATTTTCGACAAAATTAGTTTTCGATACTTTTCGTAAACGTAAACTTTTGATCGTAAATATCTCATAAACGGTGCGTCGTAGCGAAAAAATAACGAAATTTTTGAAGGCTTAAGCGAAGCAAGTTATGGGTATTCCGAACATATTGGGACTGTCGAAACCTACTTTTCGTTATCGAAAATTATCGATACCGCGTAACTTATCATAGATTGGTTATAATTGGTTAATTTAGGCTTTGTTAGTCCCATTAATTTAGTCACTAATAGAATATTTTCGACAAAATTAGTTTTCGATACTTTTCGCAAACGTAAACTTTTGATCGTAAATATCTCCTAAACGGTGCGTCGTAGCGAAAAAATAACGAAATTTTTGAAGGCTTAAGCGAAGCAAGTTATGGGTATTCCGAACATATTGGGACGGTCGAAACCTACTTTTCGTTATCGAAAATTATCGATGTCAATTTAAATATTTTCAAAATTTAAATATGTAAATTTTTACATATTCGTTATACTATAAAATTCTCAAACATTTTAGTAGTTTTTATTTCCAGCATTTTTCTTTTATAATGGCAGATTCAATTTACACGATTTTTATTCGTGTAAATCGGATCAACATTTGATATACATATTCGCGTACATTGAGGATTGATGTAACTTTATACCAAATTTAATACGTATTAAATAATTTAATAAATATATAATATAATGTATTTGCGAAACCACTAAATAAAAGACAATATTCACTAACTGTTTAAATTATTTTTTTTAAAATAATTTTTTTTTTACGTATAGATTTTTAAACCGATAACTACGAGAAATATGTATTTATAATCAGCCTAGACGTGTTCTATGGTCTAGACATACAGACGTCTCTAATTAAAACAAAAATCACATACAAATTAAAAAATATTTACATAATACCGAAAAGGTGTTAACCCATATGACGATTTTGCTTCGAGAAAAATAATATGTACGGTATTTACTTATTCATAACTTCTGTTTTAATTCATTCATACCTACGATGTCGTCAAAAATTATTTTTTGTATGTGTTTGAATGAAATGGACGACTGTATCATGTAAAGTCGTGTAAGTCACTTTATGTAAGTGTATTTGTGTATCTGTGTACGACAATTAAAAATTTAAAAAGTTGTAAGCAAAGTAGGCACATTAAATTTTAAAAAGTTAAAGAGAGATAAAGCGTTTGTTTTTCTGTTCAGACTTAAAGGAATGCGGATGATGGGTGACAGGTAATATTTTATTTTGTATATATACGCTTAGCTAGTTAAACAAACAAATACTGCAAAACTTTAATGCAATAAAATTTGGGGCCCTTTTTTCTTTTTGATATAGATCTCACATAATAAAATTTTTTAAAAAAATTTTCGCTCCTTTATGTTGAATTTTAAAAAAATTGTAGGATTCTGTAGTTTTTGGTTTTGCCTTGCAAAACTTTTGCAAAAATTTTCCAAACGTTCGATGTCAATTTATTGATTTTTTATTAATTCGTCTCTGACTTTGCCCAACTTTTCTTGACTCTACTAATTAGTTTAAAAGAATTATATTTTAAATTCAAAACAAAATTTTATATTATGTAACAAAATAAAAAACAACAAGAGGTTTGAATAACAATCGTGGAGTGGTGATACTCTCTCTCTTACCTGAACCTCGAAAGAGGTAGGACAAAATTATCGCCTCTTACGGCGTAATTAGTGAGGTTCACCGCCCCAACAATGGATAAGTCAGTGGACGATTTTTATTCAGATTTGCTAAGATGAGTATTTCTTAAATTTTAATTTAATTTTTTTTTGGTTGCGGAAAATTATTCAAAATATCTTATAGTTGTATTTTTAGGTGTAGTTTAAGAATTTGGTATTCGATATTAATGTAGTTTAAGAATTTTGATTCCTTTACGCCGTACTGTGCTACAAGTTTCATCACCAATTCAGTATAACCTGCATTGGGGGAAACAAAATAAGTAAAGGCCAGTGGTTAAAATACGTAGATTAGTTTTATGTAACTATATTTTATTAGGTTTAAAATATTCAGATTTAAAATATATTTTGGTTTGAATAATTTTCCGTGACACCAATTAGTTTATCATAGTGTGTAATTTGGTAATAGGCTATTATGTAATTTAAACTTCCGGCGTGATAAGTAAATTTAAATCTTTCTTCACGTGTTAGAATGTATGAATATTGTAGTAATCCTTGCATACATTTAATTTAGGTTAATTTCGCTAATTTATTTGGATCCAATACTGAAAGAAAATGTCTATAATAATAAAAAAATAAAAAGGTTTTTTTTTTTTTTTTTTTTTAATTTAATATAACTTAGAATAAAGGAGATCGTCGTACTGCGTTATGTGTTCGTGAAATTTTTCTAAACTTATATTTCTTGAAATTTTGTAATATTTAGACCTTTTGGAAGTACATAATGATAAACGTATGTATATTTGTATTTTCGTGGTTATTTGAAAATGTAATTTTTAAATTCGTTTAAGATGAAAATGTTATTTTAAAATGGCAACCAACATATTTTAAAGGTCGTTCGAAATATATAAAGAATCCAAAACATGACGTAAATTTATACTAATGATTTTTATATTTAAAAGATTAAAAAAAAAATGTAAGTGCATCTAGTCATAACCAAAATAGCAATTTCTTACAAATACTTAATTCTTTATTATATCATATTAATTATTTGTAAAAGGTTTGTTTTAAAAAAAAAGGAAGAGCGAATGATTGCACGCTTGATTTAGTTCGCTTTAAATTATTTGAGCCAAGCTTGCCATCACCCGTTCGTCATATGCATTGTAAAACCTTTATTTTATATGTTAAACTATCAATTATATATTTTTATGTTAACTATATGTTAAACAATCAACTAAAAAGTTTTGTAAAGATTTATGTTGCAAGAAAGGTGGCGTAGCCACGCGGTTTTGTACTCTCAATAAATGTATAATGTGGTTCGGAAAACATTTTTCTTTATTTTCAATTCTTTTTTTTAGTAGCAGTCCGAGAGGTTAATTTGGTTAAGGGGAATCGATCCACAGACCCTAATCACCTTCCACTGCCACCTCTAAAGCTCACTAACACCTTGAGCGAGGCTCTGCGGATCTAAACAACCCTTTCCACAATATAACATACATTGAAATCTTTATTAGAAAATTTTATTTTAAATTTTTATTTTAAATTTTTTTGCTACAATACATAGTATTTACGTTGTGCACTACTAATAGGTACTTAAGCAATTAACACAACCAACACAACCAATTTTAACAAAACTGATTATTTAAATATTTCTTTTTAACCCTTAAGTATATACATAATATCACTAAATCACAAAATCAAAAAATATAGTGCTGGGCTTGAGTAACAAAAAAGGGTATTTTGCAATTTTCAAAAGTATATAACTCAAAAACTATAAGAGTTAAAATTTTTAAAAATTATATTTGAATTCAGGATGTTAAAGATTATAATTAACCAAAGTTTCAAAAAAATTTGTGATAGTCAGGTTGAAAATCATTTATGTTTGGTTGGTTTTAAAAAGAATGACCCATACCCATAAATAAATTGGTTTCTGCGTCTGAGATATAATATATTATGTACTTTTACTCTACAATACATAAACTAATTACAGTGCACTCTTGTGTTAATTTTTATAAATATAAGCTGTTAATTTTTATAAATATAAGTTATTTCTTGACCAGTTGAGCTGGAATTTGGTAGAAGTAGTTCAGGTTGAGTTAGTAGATGGGTTGAATCATAAATCGAGCAAAGTTTCAAAATGGTTTAAATATTAAAATTAAAAAAAAAATCATTTTATGATAAAATAAACGAACAATATTTGTATCGAAAAAATTTGATTTATTAATGCAATAGCAGCGCGTAAAATTGCTTACAAATATTAATAGATTTGAGTGTTACTTTATGGTATTCCATATTTGTAAATAATAAACAAATACTTTACTTTGCAAAATACCACTTTTATTTTTGAAACTGTGACAATATTGTTTCGAACCAGGGCCGGCCTGTGGGGTGTGCGAAGTATGCAGCCGCACACTCGAGCCTTTTGGAGGGGCATAAAATTGGCCAATTTTGGTAAAAAAATAAATTTTGCAAATTTTTAGAAATTGATTTAAATGTTGGGCATAAATATTTAAACTAGAAGGAATTTTTTCTCAAAACTATTACAGTTGAATTTCAAGGCAAAACCGATTATCTACCCCAATGAGTTCTGAAATACAGTAGTTTGATGCGCTTGACCAAGGTCTAAGTCAGTAGAGCAGTCGTCTGCCCGACACCATTATTGTATAAACGCCAACAACAACAACAGCCTTTGACCAAGACAGTAGCTTCCAACAGAGGTGGTAGGGCCCGTATTTGTTGGTTCATTTTTCATCTCCAACATCAGTCATTATATATGATCAACAGGTGAAGAATTCCATCCGCGCACACGTAAATTAGATAAAGAAATTCACCCCGCAATTGCCCTTACAAACACAAGAAGATTAGGTATACTGCATATACGTAATAAATTTTTTTTATCTAAAATCTAACATTGTAAGGAAACTTTGTAAAAGCATTTTTTGTTTTCGAATTCCATTTCCGATTTTTCGAATTTCAAATTTTCAATTTCAAATTTACACACCAAATTTCTATATAAATCTTAATATATTCATCGTTATTGCACTTGTCGATATATTATTATTAAAGTTACGTAGTAAAAAAGCTATGAATTGATAATAAAAAAAAATTTTTTTGCTTTGTAAGCCAAAAATTTTTTTGTCCGCCTTTGGGTGAATGTCATGAAGTGACAGCTCATTTGGCGTGTAAGATAAATGGCGTGTCTTGTTGGTAGTTTTGGTGTTGTATTGCATTGACTTCATAATAGATTTTAGATGCATAGATCCCTTCTCTATGATATGTAAAGCGCAGGCTCGAAAAGTATATCTGGTCTAGCTTGTCGCTGTTGTGAATTTGAAAATACAAGATAATTTTTAGTTCCGTCTAAGTTTTCATTCAGGAATCAGTTCCAACCGAAATAATTTTAAGTAGCCAGTTTAAATATTTGATTGAAATTAAATAATTAAATTATCAGTTTAAATATATTTTGTGGCATGAATAGATTATAAAATTTAATTGGGACTACTTTTCTTCCGCGACACACATGGAATCATTGAATTATTACACACATAGCTGTACTGGTTACTTACTGTTAGAGGGACGCTATGTCGGTATATTCACTTTTCTCGCCAAAATGATGGAGTGCAATAGACGTGTTCTTTATTCGCGCGGCATAACACAATTATAGCGAGCAAGAATAATGGATTTTAATTTATTTTATTTTTCAAAATTCTAGTCATATAAAATAATATGTCGAGGTAATAATTGGAATATTCTTCGTGTAATGTATCTTAAAATTATTCTTCAACGTGGCGTCATACATAACATTGGATTTCGTAAAGACAAAATGTAAGAGCTTGGATAATATCATAAACATATATATATATATATATATATATATATATATATATATATATATATATATATATTTTAAATAGATTTTATATGGCTGTCGTTTCCATGTCAGTCATATCCCATCTTCATAGAAACGTTGTAGTGTTTCAAATTCAAAAATTACGCCACCTCAATTAGTGTTAATTAACCTCCTCGTTCCAAACGTCGACTGTAGTCGACATAAAATACTACACAATTTTTGAATATATGAGGGTTAATATGTTATTATTAATGTCCAGAGACGGAAATAAGATATTTGTTTAGAATGTTTCATGAGTTTTGTTGTCATTTGTAAAGCCAGAAACTTTTAAATATATACTATAGTCGAAATCAAGTTAAAAAAAGAAAATATATATAAAAAGTGCACTTGGACTGAGGAGGTTAATCACGATTGTTGGGTAAAAAAAGGTGCGATATGAAATTTAATATTTAAAACACATATATAATCTTATCTTATTATTAAAGAAAATTTAATTTATAGTTAATATAAACTTTTCTCCTTTTTAAATTTATTACGTAATTCTGATGCCATTTTGTGTTTAAATATGTTGCTAAAGTTATCAAATTTTTATATATTACGTAAATTGTTTGTTAACATGTATCTTTTAATTCAAGTTTAGGTTTCTTGAATATTTTCTAACATTGTTAACCTTTTCAAATAATATTTATATCTTTAATTGTTAAATATTTGTTAACTTGGTACCAAAGTTAATTAAATTTAAATAAATTTAGATTTAAACTTATTGCTTACTACTTTTTCTACATACACGCCACATATTTCAGAATATTACTTTATTTTGAGGGTGAAAACTGGTTTGTAAAAGTACTTAGATTTTTGCCTTTACTAACAACATTTCATTTCATATCGGCGTTATACCTTCCTGGTGAAATGGGCTCCACCAGTTTGTGATTAGCACGCTACGTCCGTAGTTATCAAAATTTACAATTAAAATTTAAATAAGTAAAATTATCAGTAATCACGGGTCATCGAATTTAGTACAGGAGCCGAGCACCCTTGTAGTCGAGGAGCTCCTGCCTTTCATTTTTTTTATTTAATTTCCAATGTCACAATCAATTTTTTTTTCTACCATTTAGTATTTTTTATTTTTAGCGAATTTCGAAAACTCGAAATTCAGCTATTACAGTAGGTGTCATGACGCAATCTGAGTCCGGGACTATGGCAGAAATCTGTTTTGAGGTCCCTAGAATACGAAAATGATATTCACTAAAATTTATATATATATATATATATATATATATATATATATATATATATATATATATATATATATATATATATATATATATATATATATATATATTTATGTGTTCCCACGATAACTCTCGAACGAAACGTCTAACGCTTATGAAATTTTGTGTGCGGACTGGATTCTGAATTGGCTTGGCTAAGTTCGTTAGCCAGACACGTCGGATGCCCAGAAGTAGGTTTTCTGGCCATTTTTTATCATTCGATCCTATCATAAGGCAGTTCAATTTTTACATCGTTGAAAAGGAAAAAAAAAATTATGAAGAAAATATTCTTATAATTTTCTTTCTATTTTAAGTATTTTTCGAGAAAATGTAAATTTTCACTTTTATTCTTTCTTTGTTAGTCTAATAAGTAATTTATATTTATATCTCAGTTCTTATTAAGTATAAAAATATTTCACTTTTTTATTAAAGAATTTTGTGAGAACAAGTGAAAACTATTCACATATATGTGATATAACACACATACATGTATAGAGTTTTGTTTCTCATTTATTGCATTATAATTAGCATGGTTCTATCCCATGTTAAAAAATGTAAATTAAACAGATTTTCTAAGCTAATGTAATGAAGAATTTTTTTTTTTTTTTATTGAATTTTTAAGTAAACAAGAAATTTAAGATTATGTTATGATATAATATTATTAAATATATGAAACAAAACAAAATAATATGTATAATGTACATATGTATGCACGGAAAAATATTTTGAATCGATTTTGAAAATTTTTTCACTAATAATTAATAATGTTAAAAAATTAAACCATTTCAAATGGATTTAAGGTATTTTATGTGAGGTCAAGGTTTTCGGGACCTAAAAAGGCCAGAAATTAATTAACCAATCGATTTTAAAAATTTTTTCACAGTTAGTAAGTTAAAGTATTTGAATTAATTAATTAAATGATGTCCGCAAGAAGCTTACGGACTGCCATAAGTTATATGAGATCCCTAGAACCCTTTTCTTACTGTTAGAGTACTAGACTTGTATGAGTTTCGCCAGGATTTACTGATCCCATAATTGTAAAAAATAAACTAAACGACCAATTTTAAAAATTTCTTCACTGTTACAGAGCTAAACTATTTTAGATAGATTTAGAATACATTATGTAAGGTCCGCCAGGGTCCACAGGACCCAAAAGTGTCAAAAATAAACTAACTGACCGATTTTGAAAATTTTTTCACTGTTACAGAGCTAAACTATTTTAGATAAATATCGATTACGTTATGTAAAGTCCGCCTCGGTCCATAGGACCCAAAAGTGTCAAAAATAAACTGCCTGATCGATTTTGAAAATTTTTTCACTGTTACAGAGCTAAACTGTTTTAGATAAATATAGATTCCGTTATGTAAGGTCTGCCAGGGTCCATAGGATCCAGAAGTGTCAAAAATAAACTAACTGACCGATTTTGAAAATTTTTTCACTGTTACAGAGCTAAACTATTTTAGATAAATATAAATTACGTTATGTAAGGTCCACCAAGGTCCATAGAACCCAAAAGTGTCAAAAATAAACTAACTGACCGATTTTGAAAATTTTTTCACTGTTACAGAGCTAAACTATTTTAGATAAATATAGATTACGTTATGTAAGGTCTGCCAGAGTCCATGGGATCCAAAAGTGTCAAAAATAAACTAACCGACCGATTTTGAAAATTTTTTCACTGTTACAGAGCTAAACTATTTTAGATAAATATAGATTACGTTATGTAAGGTCTGCCAGGGTCCATGGGTCCAAAAGTGTCAAAAATAAACTAACCGACCGATTTTGAAAATTTTTTCACTGTTGGGGAACTAACTATTTTAGATAGACATACATTACGTTATTTAGGGTCCGCCAGGGTCCATGGGACCCAAAAGTGGTAAAAATAAACTAACCGACCGATTTTGAAAATTTTTTCACTCTTACAGAGCTAAACTATTTTAGATAAATATAGATTACGTTATGTAAAGTCTGCCAGGGTCCATCGGATCTAAAAGCGTCAAAAATAAACTAGCCGACCGATTTTGAAAATTTTTTCACTGTTGGGGAGCTAAGCTATTTTAGATACATATAGATTACGTTATGTAAGGTCTGAAGTGTCAGTAGGACCTAAAAGTGTCAAAAATAAAATAACTGACCGATTTTGAAACCTTTTTACTATTACCAAGGTAAACTATTTTAGATAGGTACAGGTTGTGTTATCTGAGATCCACAACTGTCCTGCGGATGCAAATGCGGCGTAGAATGCTACACAACGGGTTTTGAATATATATATATATATATATATATATATATATATATATATATATATATATATATATATATATATTACATAAAGTCCGCCTAGAATATACGGTCGAGCTGATTTTTTAATGAGGTCCACCGGGATCTTGCAGATCCGAAAACGCCAGTAATAAGCTATCGAACCGATGCTAAAAAATTTCTCACTGCTAGAGAATTAAATTATTTTAGATGGATACACCTATGCTGCACAAAATTCGTTCGGGTTCTTGGGTCCCCAAAAATACCAAAACTAATTACCCAACCGATTTTAAAAATTCTTTTACTCTTAGAAAGCTAAACTATTTTAAATAGGTACAGGTCTTAGATGAGATCCGCCAGTGCCCAAGATTTGGAAATTCGCTATGTTATGCAGATGCTGCGACAGGGGTATTATATTTTTACTTTTGTTTATTTTTATTTTTTTTATTGACAGCCCGGGCTGTGTATATCGTCTTACTGAGTATGTGATGAGCTTTCTGAGGTGGCCACTATAGTTGTAAAGCGTCGCTGCGCGTATCCATGTTGCCCCTGGTTACCTTAATATATTTAATGTCATTTTTTAGTAATGTAATTAGGGTGGTCAGGTTTAACCACTTTCTCCAGTACATTTTTACTTTACAATCCATTTCAAATTTGCAACAAAAGTATAACTCTATTGAAGTAACGTTTTATTTTGTTTTGTTTTTTGTTTCTTTTTTTGTTTCTTTTATTTTTTTGTAATTTGTTCTTAATGAACATTGAGATTTTTTTAAAAAAAAAAAAAAAAAATTTATTATATATTTATCCCAACAAAATTATTTATTATACATTTACTCCAACAAAAAAATAAATTTTTCTTACAAAAGAAGACTAACATAATAAATTACTTTCAACGAACTAAACAAGTGACCGTTGAGATATAGTGTCAACAACCACGTTAACTGAAACACTGGAAAGAGCAACAAATTTCGGAATAATTTTGGAAATTCTGTAATTCTGATAGTCTTCCAAATATAATGGATAACAATATTAATTATGAATTTTTTTTTTGTAAAAAATACCTACAGTATAGTCATTTGGTTCAAATAAAAGGGGTTACCTGGAAAGTTTTCCGGGAGTTTTGAAAATGGGTGATTTTATAGATTTTAAGGTGCTCTTTTCGAATTTCCATTTTCCCACCTCGTATCTTTGCCGCTCGTGCCGCCATATTGGAAAAATGGCGTCGGAAATCAGTTTTTTGACGATATCTCCTTTCCGAGTCATTTTACGAGGAAAATATTTATACACAAAATTAAACTAGAGAAAATTTTCTACAATTTATGTCTTAACAATTTTTTTCGTAAAATCAATAGTTTCGGCGTACGCGCGCCGCAAAGTGTTAATTAATACGTGTTTTCGCGGAATAAGTCGTTTCCACACCACTTCGAGGTATAGTGAGCGTAGCACACTATTAGGTTGGTCGTCCATTGGTTGCGGACAACTACGATCTTTGATTCAGACGATTACGCACGTTTGTCGTTCGTCCGAAATAATATGTCTACTGTCCGTCCAGTAGCTCAATGTTCGTCAGTATTTTTCTTTTTAACTTTTTTTCGCAAGGTATAGATTCGCAAAGTTACACAGTTATAATTGTAATTTACCTTCAGTTTATTTCAATAAATATAAAAATCTCATGAAACGGACTTTTTCGCGCGAAAAAATCCAAACAAAATTGGATTTGTTCGCACGTTGTAATTATACCTACGGAAACGGACGAACGAGACGCTTTCAATGGACGAGGATGTATAGCTTCACAGTTGTTTGGATCGTTCGTCTGTTTTCACGCGTATTCGTCTGAATTAAATATTACACGTTTCTGCATCCAAAGGACGACCTGCCTTATTCATCTACGCTAACATATATTTTTCTTATATTTACGAAATATATACTATGAGTTGTAGGTATAAGGTTACTGGAATGGTAACCTTGGTAGGTACTGTTGATGACGATGAACATGTAACACCTGGTCCATTAAGAAAATTGAAACGAAGAAGATTACGCTAAATTTCTGAACTATACATGACAAGGGGATTAGGCCTACTGGGCAAACCACATTAAAAAGACGCGTAGCTTACTCTACATCAAGGTGGTGTGGAACTATTGATTTTACGAAAAAAATTGTTAAGACATAAATTGTAGGAAATTTCCTCTAGTTTAATTTCGGATATAGATATTTTCCTCGTAAAATGACTCGGGAAGGAGATATCGTCAAAAAATTGTTTTTCGACGCCATTTTTCCAATATGGCGGCGCAAGCGGCAAAGATACGAGGTGGCAAAATAGAAATTCGAAAAAAGCACCTCTAAATCTATAAAATCACACATTTTCAAAACTCTCGGAAAACTTTCCAGGTAAAAGTATTATTAAAATAAAATAATAGATATCTACTTTGAGGAACAGGAAAATCGTTAAAATTAGAAACCTATAATGTTATTATTTTGGAAATAACTGTAACGCTCCTTTCACATTGTACGGTTTTCGCCATACGGGAAAAAACCGTACGACTTTTTGCCGTGATATTGTTGCTTTCACATTGCACGGTTTTTTGCCGTTGTAAACTGAATATCTTTATTCGACTTGCAACATTATACAAGTAATAAGTGTCATTAATGTTAATTTTATAAATCAGAGGAAATAGAAAGTAGGATTATTTATTATCACACTCTTTGAAGACCTGAAAAATTACGAAAATAAGTTTTTCAACTATTTTCGGATGTTTACAGACTCATTTGATTAATTTCTTAACGAACTTAACATCAAAACACACAATTTCGAAATTACATACAATCTATTAAAATATTGGTTATCACATTCAACATTAGTTTAATCCATTTCACAAATAAAATTAATAATTAACATGAAATTCAACAAAAAATTGTTAATGCCGTACGTTAAAAAGCCGTCTAATGTGAAAGCATCCATTTAATTACATACACTAGTGAGCTAAAAACGCCGTACGGCAACCGTGAAGTCCAGTGGCAAGAGACGGCTGCTACACGGCACGGCAACGGCATTTTGCCGTGACCGTGTAATGTGAAAGGTCCAATGCTCTTCTTCACTACACTAAAAAAATGCGACTGTACGGTTTTTTGCCGTACGGCAAAAACCGTATAATGTGAAAGGAGCGTATGTAATTTAATCTGATCATTTATTAAAAGAGTTAATTTATATTTTTGTTTTATAAAAAATTAATCTTCGCAGTTTATATTTTTACAATTATTAATTATGGTATTAATTAGTATTCTAATTGCAAATGTTGTTTATATAATTATATCATTAATGTTATCATTTATCAAAATTATCGCTAGTCTTGGATCTTTACTAGGATCTTTCCTTTCAGTAAACTATAGATTTTATTTTATTTTTTCCAGCTAGACCTAGCTCAAGGTAATGTTATATTTATATATTTTATCAGTTTAATCAAATTAGTAATAGTAGTAGCAAAATTTTTATTGTTTTTAAGTAAATACAGTGAACTGAGCTTTGTAAATAAAAAAAATTATTTAGACAAAAATACGTATTTTCCGATGTAGGTATATCACGCACGCCAAAATTTTGAACAATTTTTTTAGTTTTTTTTTGTGTTTACTTGTTTTTTCGTATGTTTAACTTATTTTATGGAATAATTTGAAAAGAAAGCAATAAATTATTAAATCCACATCTTATCAAATTTGTATTATTGTCAGATTTTCTTCTTATTATTATTATATCTAGAATATTAAAATAAAAACCGTTATCATTTTTACAGAACTCAATTTTATATCCGGCGTATAACGCGCACCACGAAATTTGGTGTTTCATTATTATTCAAAAAGCACATCTTAAATTATAATGAGCTTTGGTGTAGCATAAGTAGATAGGTTAAACAATATACTGTATTTTTTTGAATGGTGTAAGTATACTAGAACTACCAAAAAATTAAAAATTTATTTTTTATACGCTTATTTTTAAGTATTCTTCTCTACGGTTAATACATACCATATACTCAATAAATTATTTATTACTCAAAAAGCGACTCTTTGATTTTGATGAAATTTGGTGTGCTGTAAGTAATTTTTTTGAAAAGTGTAAGTATACTAGAACCATACTAAAAAATAAAATGTATTTTTTATGCAATTATTTTGAACTTTTAAAATTTAGGGAAAAGTGTCAAAAAATATATAATATTGGCCCAAGTATTACCTAAATTTTGGCGTCCGTTCTGTTTCCCTAGGCGTTGATGATGAGTTTGAAAAAGTACAGTGATTGATTGATGAGTTTGAAAAATTACAGTACTCACACGTATTTTGGCTAACATCTCAAAGACAAGCCAAGGTTAAGGGTCAATGATCTTATATTTGGTAATCACTTGGGATGCCAATATCACTACATATATTATTACAGACATTCTTTCTAGTCGATTCTCTCCGCGATGATTTAAAATAAATGGATACTATAGTAACATATATAAAACTAGCATTCACCCGCGGCTTCGCCCGCGTGGCTATAAAAGGGCTCAGCGGGTTTTAGTACATTATACATCGTCAGAAGTATGGGCACATTTTAATCCAAGGAGTGCCCATACTTTTGACACGGCAGTGTACCAAAACATTAAGTACAGTACCGCGTCAAAATGTGGGCACATCTTGAGACAGATTTTGAGATATATGTAGTTAAATATACGTATACTCTCAATGTAAAATCGATGACCTATCAAATGGTGTCGGCAAAAAACTTGCAGAGAAGTGTAATCGATTGCCGACATTATTTGATAGGTGATAGGTTTTGTGATAGGTTTTACATTGAGAGTATACGTATATTTAACTACATATATCTCAAAATCTGGCCATTATTGAGCTTTCCGCCTATGGAGACTTTTACTCTACAGGTCAAGAACTATTATTTACCAAAGTTTCGAAGAAATTAACCGGGACCAAAAAGTCCATAAGATTTGTGCAGGGTCCTTTCCTTTTTCCCGATGACGATGCATTTTATACGTAGCGTCAATGTCGACGCTTCAAAAAAACATTTTTTGCGGCTGACAGCACACAGCTTCAATAAGTGGTCAGAAATTAAAAAATCGAACGGGGTTTTAAAGAAAACAAAGTTTCAGAGTCCTTAAACTTAAAGTTATATCGGCTCAGAAAGAAAATAAGAAAATGTAAGTCTTTAAAAAAAAAAATCGAAAAATCTTGCTTTTTTTCTTTTTGTTATTTTTGTCTGTAAAGAAGGGTTGAAAATTAAAGGAGTGAATTTTTTAGGTGTAGAGGCTAAAAAAAATTGTTACACTTCCAACCCGCCTTTATACGTTATAATTAATAGAGAGCTACGGGCTGCAGCCTATCAGCCGATTTGAAAATGTAATTTTGTGTAAAACGTTGTGTAAACTGCTTCGGGAATTAATTTTTATATTTTTATGAACATATTTTCAGTTGTAGAAGTTACCATTTTGTGGGGGCTAAGGCACATGCCACACCTGTCCTCAAGTAGTCTTTTTTTTTTTTTTTTTTTTTTTTTTTTTTTTTTTTTTTTTTAAAGCCATATTTCACTTTGAGAAACACTATTGTATAAAAATAAATTTTAGTATAATGAAAATATGTATACGTATTTTTTATTTTTATTAGGTCCACCAATCATAATAATAGTTTAATAGTTATTTGAAGGAAATTTAACCACAAAACTACAATTATCAATTAAAACAATTATCTTAGTTCTTGATCTGCTTAGTCTCGTTTATAATTTATAAGGCTATCAGATATCTTAATGCAAATTTAGAAATTATTAATGTAAAATAATATTCCTACTGTTTCTTGAAAAGATAAATTTCATTGCACACATAAGAGTATACTTTTGATGCGTAGTAAAATTTAAGAGTACTGTATCTTGAAGTTTTTTATAATGAACGCAAAAGAATAATTATAACCTTTAAATCATTAAAATCAAAGAAGGTAGCAATTGTTATCTTTTGATAGTTTCAATTCAAGGTTTATATGGTTTATATTATCACATTATCAGTTTATTAAATTATGTATTTCTGTATAAACGTGTCTGTATAACCATGAGGCTCATAGTATGTCCTAACAGTACGATTTAATTTGTGCTATTAATATTCAAGATAGACTTCAAGATTATTTATTAATAGCAAATATGGAATACCATAAAGTAACGCTCAAACCTATTAAATTTAATTTATATTTACTTATTTACTTTATCAATAATCAAAATTCTTTCATAAAAAATTCTTAAGTGACGCTCAAATCTATTAAAAAATTAATGTTACCTCCTTTATTCATAATTAAAATTCTTTCAGAAAATATTCTTATTCAGTGGAAAGCTGAAAACGGAATGGGTCAATACATTTTGAATTACCTATAATATTTTATAAAAATTTTCAACAATTAAAAAAAAATTAGGGGTAGATTTTTGAATTCTTTGAGTAATCTAAGGAAACGCTAAATATTTTTTAGATGACGATGGATTGGTTTATAATATTTCTGACACGTTTCCTTTTAGTAATTCTTTCTTATTTCGGGAGTTTTTTTTTAAATAATATTTAAAATAAACTATTATAAGAACTTAACAGAAAATTGTAGAAACAAATAATAACAAAAAAATTATTTGTTAATTATTTACTAAAGAAGCTAAAGAATGAATAATCAAAAATTTTCTTTATTAGTAAGTCCTCTATCGTAATTTTATATTGTTTAGTGCGTACGTTCCTCTTACACTTTTGGTTATTTTCTTTGATAAATATTTATTCTGCAATATGCTTGCCTTTACAATTTACCAATAGATGTCCCTGGCTGTATTAAAATACATATAAAATTAAACTATAAAAATTTTTCTATGTTGACGGATTTTGTAGAAAACTATATTGGGGGAAGGTTAATAGATGAGTTACGTAATTCTTCGATTTATTTTATTTGCCACAATTAAAATAAACATGAATGCGAATGTAAAATTTCATAAAAATCATGAATTACTTACGACCTGCTTATGACATTTTGAAACTTCACCGATCAACGTTAAACGGATTATCTTACCATTTGCTCCCAGTTTCCACAGTAAACAGACGCGTTTTGGGGAAATATTTTACTAAACTATAAAAAAATGTGTTCATTTTCATATTTTATAATAAAAAAGATATTATTTATAAATTTTATAATAAAATATCTTCTGAACTCGAAGGCGAAAAAAAAAAATACGTTTCATCTAGGGCTTGAATTCCTCCTGTAGTTTATATAGAGGGTGAAGGGGAGGGAGAGGTTTTAAAACAGTTTAAATAATGAACGTAATATGTTTTATTCTTTTTTATTAATTAATTAACTTATTTATTTATTTTAATGCAGGTCGAATTAGCGAATAGAGAAGCAAAGGCAATTATCTAGGACTTGTAGTCCGAATATGGAAGAGAAAAAATAAAAAATATAAAGAGTTTAAAAAAATTGAATTTTAGGCTTGGTAACTTTCGATGGAATTGGACCGACTATTTAACCGAATTAAAACCGTATTATTTGTTAATATTTGTTGCCTTAAACTTACTTTTGTTGGCAATTGTGTAACCTGTGTGACTTCAGCTATTCCTGCCACTTCCAGCCACGACTGCCACCTTTAAACAAAATAAAAGCGGGATAGTCACCGGGACAGTCAATCGGGACAATCCCAGAGAAAAATTAAAAATACGTTTTGTGATATGTTTAAGATCCTATCAATTGCTCTTATTAAAGAGGTCTTATAGTGAAACTATAGCTAAGTATAAGAAGAAGTATGATAATACTGATAATCAGACTTTAAGCACATGTGTTTTATCAAAGCTTAACATTTTGGGTCCTAAGGAATCCAGAAAACCAAAAATCGAGCTGGAATTGTTTTGGACTCGGATTTTGTTACCGGACATTTTGTACGTATGTTTGTACACGTATGTTTACGTCTATATTAATGAATATCTCTAGATCTATTAGAGTTAAAGGAATGAATTCAGGCTCAAAATATGGTACACACATTTTGATGAGTGATTCTGGAATTGTCGTCATTTTTAACTTTTTGAAAAAATCAAAAAATTTTGGTTTTTTTCGTTTATCTACTTACAACGCGGGCATAGCAAGAGTGAATTAGAGTCCTCTAGCGAATAGGATTGATTAACTGACTATCTACTCTAGGTGTCAGAACGAATGAATCCACTGTTTTACCGTACTTATTAAAGGGGGGTGGAGGAGGTGGCTATAAATTAATGTTTCGCACGTAAATTAAAAAATCGTTACAAAGCTGGTATGATGTTGGTACGCGGGATTTTACTATCGAAATCGGGACTCTTTCAATAGAATCAGGATTGGTGGCAACTCTACTTCTAGAGATTGCAATTCGTATCCCTGGATCCGATAATCCGGCAGATCCGGCGTCATTTGACGTCTACCGGATCCGGTACCAATTTACTGGATCTGGTAAAAAATACATGACATCATTTTTTGAGAAAAATACTCGCATTGTTGTATGAGCAGATACTTAAAAATGAAAAGTTCGAGGAAAATATTTGTCTTCTATTCATGACTATTTGTTGACAATAAAACCTACAAGTGTAGAAGCTAAAAGACCCTGTTTTCGGGCACTGTCTACATGTATGTGTAACTTTATAAGAAGTCGATTGATCAAAACCAGAATTGATTTGTTTATAACTGTTATACTTAAAATAGTTATTTAAGGTAAGTATATTAAAAAGTAGAAAGAATTTCTAAACTCGTTATTGTGATAATTGCGCCATTCATTGGACAGATTCACTAAAAGTGACACAATGATAATAATGAGACTGCTAAGCGTCCCTAAGTTACCTAATTACTGTGATCTTAGTTGATTAAGGTTAATTTATTTAGTTTTAAGTTACTTACATAATGTGATGTCAGTTGCAATAGTATATTATACACCAAGGGACTAAAGTGTGAGTTTTAATCTCGAGTGTGAAGTTTGTTGCCAAAGTGCCCGTAAAGGCCCGAGGGCAGCAATCCACACGAGGGATAATATACTATTTTTTGCGATTCCGGATAATTTAAAATTATAAAAATTAAGAAAAAAATTTTTAAATGTCATTCAAATTGTGTGTCATTAAATTAAATGTCATTCAAATCGAGCCATTACCGCCATTTTTGCATGATCGACAAATATCAAATTTTACAGGAGATTCCTATTATTTTATTAATCTTAACGATAAAGGTGGTTATTGTCAGTTACGCTAAAATGTGAAAATGTGTTATATTAACGATAAACTAAGCAGTTGCTATAACTCGTTAATTAACTAATTTTGGAGAAAAACGTTAACACTGCTTGGTCCGTTATAGTTTAAAATGTTGCTTGCAATAAAAATTTCAATTTCGATAAAAGTGTTGCGTACGATAAATCGGCGGTAATGGCTTGATATTACATCAAGTACACTTTGAATAAATCAGTCGAATTGTGGTACAATATAACAATATACTTAGCTGTTTGTCTTTATCTACAAGTTTGAATTTGTTTATTATTTTAAATTACCTAGTAACGCTATTTAATTCTCTGTAAATTCTGCTTGTTGATTGGCCTAAAGCGGGACAAAAAACATTTTTTTAGTCTCTTGGGACTAAAAGTTCCACTTTTCTCCCTATTATGAGGAACTAAATCATGTGTTTTAGTCTCGGAATTACAAAAAGTAATTTTATTATCAATACTATCATTGGTGTAATTTGTGAAATCTAGTAAGAGGGAACTTAACCGCCCATTATTAATATATAACTTTATACTACACTCACTTGATCATCTTTTATATAGTTGTACAATTGATTTTCGAAGGAAAAGGGAAAAATTGTTTTGATGTGACCAATTCGGCCGGATCCGGTCGGATTGCAATCCCTATCTACATCTGACACTATAATATTTTGTTAGAGGACACTTCACAGTTAAGAGTATTATTTAATATTTTGCAAAATATTAGGTAATCTTATTTACCTATTATTATTATTTATAAAATTATTATTTTTTTCAGATATTTTATTTAGAATTCATACCATCAAATACAAATTGCAACTTCTGGGTTTGTCGGCCTCTGCCTCTATCTTTTCATGTTGGTACTGTCTTGTATATCTTTTATGTATATGAAATAATTAATAATATTATGTCTTTCTGTATATAATCCTTCTGCCTATTAATTTTTAAAATGTATATTTTAAAACGTATACTTATGTATATGAATTTATATTCGTATGCTGGGATGCCTACGGGCGATAATATGATTTAATCTTTGTTTAATTTATTTTAAGATTAAATTACTTACAATGACAGTCCATTTACAAACGATTTAAATAAAATAAATGCTTGTAATACGTTTTTTATTTTGTATTTTAACCTTCAGTGTTCAAAATAAACATTTGGGTATACAGGTGCATTCGTTTATAAACGAATAAATAGGGCGTTTGTGTTTAGATTTGCGTGTTTTCATTTACAAATTATATTATATTTGAATTATCTTTAACAAAAATGTGTATCTTACAATTAGCAAAATTCTGTTTGCTATTAAAATTGTACCTGTATGGGATTGTACCAGAATGCTGGCACACTATCTAAAAAGTAGAACATTGAAATAATTTTGTCTAATAGGTCACAAATTGGTCATAATTGGTCACTTAGTCCCACAAATTGGTCAGCAATAGAAAATTTTTAAATAAATTTTAAAAAATTTGTAAAATTTCAAGGTCACTCAAAAATTTTGGCACACCATCTAAGGAAAAGACCCAAAATAATAAGAGCAATCGATAGGATCTTAGATCCTGATAATTGGTCAGTTAAAATAAAAAATTTGTCCAAAATTTTAAAAAAATTAAAAAATCTCTACTGGTAAATTTAGCTGTCAGTAAATCTAGTCGATACGTTGAATTTTTCAAGAGCGTAAAGTCACCAGTATTCGACCAGCCTATATTAGCATTATTTTTATATATTAAGGCAATTCTTAAGAAAAAATTTGTTTTTAAATCAAAATTGAAATTAACGTATCATTTTTTTTCTATGTAAATTATGTAGGGTCAAGTGGCGCATTTGCAATAACGGGGTAAATGTGATAACATACTATGTCTAGCCATATTGTTTTGTAAACGGGGCTGCCATTTCTGATATGAAGAAAGTATTACCTTAACTCAAAGCTCACCACCTGTCAACACTGTTTTACCGACGGATGAATGAGTAACCATTACATTTCGCGGCAGGTGTTCAAGAAACGTGGTTCCAAAATTTATAATCTAACTTTTCATCTAGTGTCATCTACATTTCTAATGTAAGTTTTTTATTTTTTATTTTTTTGTCTAATGGTGTTGCCTTGTGTTAGAAAGATAAATTAATTATATATTTTTATCATATCTACTACAGCTTACAAGGTACAGCCGCTATAGCATTTGCCCCAGAAATTTGCTACCTTGGGGTAATTGCCAGAGGCGTAGCGAGCATAACTGGCGCCCGGTGCATGACACTTTATTTGCGCCCCCCTTAATTTCTAAAATTTAAAAAATTTTAAGTAGTGGATAGGTGTATTTAAAATTTCGAAAAAAAAATCTTTCTCGTAAATTTGTATTTTAAATTTTTTTCTAAAAGTTGCCTTGACCACCTTTTCTTTTGCTCAAAAGTGCTTTGTTTGTGTGTCTATATATTTGAAGTCATAACCTGGATGAAATTTCGCAATTTCCCTACACTTTCACCAGTGGCATAGTGAACATAACTGGCGTCCGGGGCATCATACTTTATTGACGCCCCCATTCCTACCAGAAAGACGTATAGGGTTAGTCCATATTAATTCAACCAATAAAAAAATAATTTTAAACATCAATGTTCTTAAAATGCCTGATACTGGGTGAATAGTTTCTTCCAATCAGTGTAGCCAAAAATACCAAGTTTTATATTTTTTCGAATATTCATATTTGAGTTATAACAATTTTTTTAAAAAAAAACCTCAATTTTTCGGAGCTCTTTGAAATATTTAAACACATGTAGCTCAAAAACTATTTGCCCTAGAAAGTTGAAACTGATACCATTAGACTATTTTCCATAAAAAAAGAAGTTTTAAATAACTCAAATAGTACGATTATGTCGACACAGTCACCCCCTAATTAACTACTCCTAAATTTTAATATTAGAAAATTGAACAAAAACAGGTCGATTAGATTTTTTTTACGTATAATTGAAATCTGCACACAAAATTTTAATTTATTTAATTTTTAACCCCCTTTCGCAAAATTAACCCCCTAATTTTAACTCCCAACTACCCCTGTTGGTGTAATTTGAATAAATTGCATATCAATAGATAGCTCTTAAAAAAGACCAATATCGTCAATTTAAACTTTTACTCTATCTCTTCCTATCTCTTACCGTTTTCGAGATATTTGAAACATTAAATTTTACCCCAATTTTTGAAGAGCGATTTCACCCCTTCAAACCGTTTTTCTGCAAATAAAAAAAAAATACGTGTCGCTTATTTTTTAGTGTTCTACAACTTATTCAAATTTCAACAAAATCGATAGGTCCGTCCTTGGGATCTTTCTTTGTTAGTAACATATACTGTACTAAATATACCAGATTTCCACACGTCTTAATTCAGAATAAAAATTATTTTAGTGTGTTACCATTGGAATACCATCATGAAACTTTGTATACAACTTACTTAAGAGGTTGGGTATAACATATATTTTTTTCAAAAAATTAAAAATTCCGGTTTTGGATTTTTTATAAATATCATTTTTTTGGTTTGTAGAGAAAGGGTTAAATTTAAATTGCATTATCACGTTATATGTCAAATTAAAGCCCTTTTAATTCTGAAATTAATGGTACCAGTTTCTACCTTCTAGGGTAAATAGCTTTTGAGCTACATGTGTTTAAATATTTCAAAGCGCTCCGAAAAATTGCGGTTATTGGATTTTAAAAATTGTTATAACTATAAAAATAATGGTAATAAAAAGATAAAAATTTATATTCGTTATCTTCAAAGCAAGTACTACCATATAAAATATATAGATATTATAATGATCTGAAGACATAAGGTTTTGAGCATTGGTTGATTTGATGTGAACCAACCCTATAGTTAATATTTGGCACTTCTTTGGTGCACATTTGGCGCCCCTCTGCGAGTTGCGCCCGGTGCATGATAGACCCCCTTGCACCCCCCTCGCTACGCCACTGGTAATTGCAATATAGGCATTATTACATTTACTCAAAAAAGGAATTAAGCACTACGTAGGCGTTGTACAGAAAAAAGTGAACGATCGTTGGGAGGTAAAATTTGTACGACGCAAGGGTAGTGTTTTTGCATGGCCAATAATGGATGATACTAATCCAGTTACGTCTAACTCCATCGCTCAGATATTGCCTAATCCTGAAATAACTAGACGTGGAATAATATCATTTGATTTTAAGTTCCCTAATATGATTATTATTTCATAATTTTGATTCAAAACATTTTCCTACCTAATTAAGAAATGAAAACATTTTTTTTTTTGAAAAGTTCATAACTTGTGATACAGTTGTCCGATCTCATTGAAATAAAAACTAAAAATTATTATTATTTTTCTCTTTTATTGCTATTGTCCCAGAATCCAGTCTATACACACTGTTAAAATATTAGTTATGATTATTACATTTGCCCCTTTTGACGGGGTAAATGTAATAATGAGACAAGGTACTTTATAATTTCAAATTTCATGTTTATGCAAATCTACTTATGGGTGAATATACGGTATTTGCATTTTTTGTGTCCCTAAAGAAAAAGTAATTTTTTTTAATTTAGTATTCATCATTTTACTAATTGGCACTATTTTTGTATTTGTAATGATAAGGGCCAGAAGATATTTTAATTTTTTTAGATTTTATAGGCTCTAATAGTGAACGTTTAAGACTTCTTTAAATGAAGTGGGTGTATGTGATGTCGCCTAAGTTGAAGTGACCACAGAAATTGCTACAAAAGCAGCTAAGGCTCTTCATGTACAACTTATCACACATACAAATTTTCCCGTATTTGGTGTACTTTCAGTGTGCCAACAAAAGGTTTGATATCGGATCGATTATCTTAAATTATCTTTTTTTGTAAATCAATTTCCTCTTCGAGTATCACAAAAATTTGAAGCCATATTATTAGACAGTGCTTTTCTAATTCCTTAGCAAAATCATCGATACTAACAATATCGGTTTCTCATGCGAAGATTTTGTCTGCGGAGACATGAAAACTGCCAAAGGAGTGACGCCAGAGAAGTGACAAAATCATACATAACCTGTAAAAACAACATCACACGTTCTGCATACCAAAAATAAACGGAATACATGAAGTCTACACACAATGAACATTGCATTGTACAAATTTACAATTTCATAACGATAAAATATAAATACCCCTGTCGCAGCATCCTGCATAACATAGCGAATTTCCATTTACAAAAGTTTTTTCTCGGAAACTAGTTGATATAGAGTAATTGTAAGTAAAAAAACCTTCTTTATGTGATTTTTCCGCCTCATTCCGCCAAATTTTTTTCGTGAAATGAAATTTTTCGTGAAAAAAATTTGGCGGAATGAGGCCGAAAAATCACATAAAGAAGGTTTTTTTATTTACAATTACTCTATATCAACTAGTTTCCGAGAAAAACGTACTTTTGTAAATGGAAATTCGCTATGTTATGCAGGATGCTGCGACAGGGGTATTTATGTAATCTTTTCTCCTCTTTTAAATAGTGTAAAAAAAATTTCACAAAAGTTCTTGAATAAGTGGAATTGTTGGCAAAAAAACAATTTTTTTCAAGAACAAGAACCATGTTCCTGGCATCCGACATGTCTGGCTAACGAACTTGTCCAACGGTTTGGGACTTCCAATATTTTCACCAAATTTCGTAAAGCTAGGACATTTCGTTCGAGAGTTATCATGCGGACACATATACATATATACATACATACATATATATATATATATATATATATATATATTAGTGAATATTATTTTCGGTTTCTATAGGGACCTCAAAACATATTTCTGCCAAAGTCCCAGACTAAATTCGCGTCATGACAGTGCCTGTAATAACTGAATTCCATTCTGGAAATTCGCTAATAATAAATTCAGTTTATATAAATTATAGAACAATAAGGTTCAGTTAGGTTAGAAAAAATTTTGTTGGGTTCGGTTAGGTTACAAAAAAATTTCCTTAGGTTCGGTTAGGTTTGAGACCAAATTCCTTAGGTTCGGTTAGGTTAGATCCAGTTCAGTTAGGTTCAGTTAGGTTAGAAAAAATTTTCGTTCACATTACTCCACCCACCGCCGGAGGTTTCTAGAAGTGCCCCGGTAGAGGATTTTCTTATTTTCTTATTTTCTTATTTTCTCAAAAACTAGCTAACCTAGAATAATAGTTCAAAAACCTTTTTTATGTGATTTTTTTCCCTCTTTGCAATGGTGTATAAAAATGTGGCAAAACTTTTAAATTATAGCAAGTTTTAGCAAAAAACTAATTTTTTGCAAGAACAAAAACCATGTTCCTGGCATCCGACGTATCTGGCTGAACAACTCGTCCAAGATTTTTGGATTTCCAACGTTGTCACCAAATTTCGTAAAGCTAGCAGTTTTTCCTGAAGAGCTATCGTGCTGATACATATATACATACATACGCCGATACATACATATATATATATATATATATATATATATATATATATATATATATATATATATATATATATATATATATTATATATATATATATATATATATATAAATTTTAGCGAATATTATTTTCGGTTTCTAGGGACCTCAAAACAAATTTCTGCCATAGTCCCGGGCTCAAGTCGCGTCATGAGACCTACTACATTTTCCGAGAGCGCACCGACCACTGACGCGATATTATTTAAATTATGTTCAATGCAGTTAGGTTGTTGCTAAGTGCAATATATTCAACGCGTGTTGCTCAAGTTCAAAGACACTGGTTTCCAATTTCTAAGTCAAATTTTATTATTTTATTTTCATCAGGTTAAAAGTGACACTTTCTTTTGTTGGATGGTATGAAAATGAGTAATTTTTTTATGTTAATAAATATTTTTACAATGTATTTTGATAAAATATGTTTTAATGCTTATTTAGTTATATGATTACATTAATAAAAAAATGTGTGTTGAAAATTGTAGCACAAAATGGTAATGGACAAGCCATAGGAGTATACACTTAGCACTATTTTAATTTATTAATGCCTTAAATGAAACAGTTGTCATGAATTGACCAAGTGGGCCAAATAAAAGACGATTTCTTTATTACTTAAGTGTAAAATAACAATAATAAAATTAGTTTTTTATAAAATTTATCAATGGGCCATTAGAATTTAAATAGCATATATTCACCCTTATTCACACATTCTTAAGTACTATAAGATCTTTAATTAAATAATATTGGAAGTTTTGTCCGCACAAATTTGCGCTACTGTATTTCTTGGAAAAATAAACGTTATTTCCTTATGACCCATTGTTAGAGCCCCACGATCTTAGCACCTCAAATGTGAGATTTCGAAAGACGAATTAGATCATTCCATGAAAAATTGTATCAATCTATACTTTTTGGCAGAAATACACAGCAACTTTAATAATAATTTTATTAGAAAATTTGTTACTGAAATTCGAATTTCTATACTTCTTCTATTTCTCGAATGCTTAGGAAAGGACCTATAATTATATATAGCTATAAATAATTACCCCAATTAACGGGTGAAATTATTTCAGCCTACAAGAATTCTATTTAAAATTAAAGAATTGTTTTTAAATTTAATATTTCTGTAATACTTAATAAACTTTCGATATTTAATTATATGCGTAAATTTTAAATTTGCTGTTTGTTTTTAGAAAAGAAAAGAAAATTGATTTGTTTAGAATATAAGAATTATTTAATTTTTAACGATTACTCATGCTCAGTTGTATTCGTAACGGGGGTATACTTTGATTGCTTTTAAACATTTTTGTAATTCTTACGAAAACTCGATATTTGTTTGAATTATGTTGTCAGCCAAATAGTTAGGAAAGCTCATTTCATAATTAATATAAATGTAATTTAGAAAATTGATATTCGTCATATGTGATCCTATATGTGACTGGTTCGCACAAAATTGTCCAAGATTTTACCGGGCTGTTACTGAAAAAAGGTTGAGAAGCGCTCCTCTAGGATACAATTTTCTTACTGGTGTATATTTTTTGTTTATTGTACATTACTTTAGTTATAATTATGTTAAACCAAAATTCATCCTTGAAAGTTTATCTTCTCCTATAATTATTTATTTAAATAAGTACTTGGAATTAGTTTTTTAATGCAATTACTCGCATTATCTGAAAAATTTCATTTAAATAAAGGACATATTCTTTACAATATTTAACATTAATCCAGTCATAATTATTATTAAGAATAAAAGTTACATATTTTGTTACTTTGAATATAAGATATTATATGAAATAATACATAGAGACATTAATGAACATTTTTATGACAATTTAAAGTTAGTTTCATTATAAGTTACAAGCATAAAAGTACGGTTTAATAATGGGACTCAAGTTCAATTTATTGTTTCGAGTGACTCGATGCATATTTTTTACAGTGACTCGACTTAGATACATAGTCTCTTTCAGGGGCGTAATAGCCACTAGGCCCACCTAGGCCACGGTCTAGGGGCGGCATGTTTTTTGGGGCGGTAAATTTTAGTGAATTCACAATTATAAAACTTTTTTAATTAATTTTTTTATAGATTAAATTT
Source organism: Brachynemurus nebulosus (assembly GCA_035578155.1). Classification (NCBI taxonomy): domain Eukaryota; kingdom Metazoa; phylum Arthropoda; class Insecta; order Neuroptera; family Myrmeleontidae; genus Brachynemurus; species Brachynemurus nebulosus. Next base: position 46,847,772 of record JAPWDM010000001.1, on the reverse strand, counting down.
AAACGATCAACTAATCAGCGTAAAAAGAAATAAAAAAGTTTTTTATTTATTTATTTATTTAAAGTACAATCACAGTGTGATCGGTCAAAAAATAGTCAATTTTCGCAATTTTTTTTTCGGATGGATAGGATGGGGGAATGGGGATGAGTTTTAGCGAATTTCCAAAATTGAAAATACGCTATTGCAGCCGTTCTGACGACAAAACTTGAGGCCGGGGCTATAACAGAAATATGTTTTGAGGTCCCTAGAATACGAAAATGATATTCACTAAAATTTATATATATATATATATATATATATATATATATATATATATATATATATATATGTATATATATATATATACATATATATATATATATATATATATATATATATATATATATATATATATATATATATATATATATATATATATATATATATATATATATATATTGGTGCAAATCTAAACCAACCTCATAATATTTCGAAGTTATTTAATAATAATCCTTTTTTAAACAGTTTAGTTATTTTGAATAACTATAGACTGCCAGCTACTTAAGAGATATTAATTTGTATACATATCTATTTATTTTGAATATGCGTTAATCCTTTTTCTTTGACTCACTTTTGCACCACATTTCTGTTTGTGCTGGCACAGAGTTTTCTACGCGATAAAAACATGTCCATACAGATTGAGTGTAGTCTAAACAAAGAATACAGCATCGACTTATTCTCAGTTTAAATCAGCGTGCCATAGCTAATGAATAAAGTACAAAATAACAGAAACAGTCGAAAAAATACCATATCCAGAAGATGAGATAATATGTCAACATGATAACCATCCGAAACATACTTCGAAATTAGTAAAAAATTGGTTAAGTAAACAAAAATTCAAAGTCCTGATGTGGCGATCTCGAAGTCCTGATCTCAATCCTCTTGAGAATTTATGGCCATATCTGAAGAATAAACTTTTGAATGAATATGAATCACCTCCGTCAAATTTAGATGTTTTATGGGAAGATGTACAGGAACAGTGGCACAAAGTCTCACCTGATTACTGCGAAAAAACTTGTTAGAAGTGTTAAAAAAAGATCACATGCTGTTAGAAAGGCAAAAGGTCTGTGGACATAATATTAAAGTTTAATTATTTGATGCTCGCTACAAGTGGTGCAAAAGTGAACCAAAGGTCATTATGATTATTTTATTCTAAAATAGGCTTTTAAGCTAAATTAAGTTTATAACTTTATGTATCAATAAATGTACTTTTCAGTTATATAAGTAATTTATTAAGTAATATATATATATATATATATATATATATATATATATATATATATATATATATATATATATATATATATATATATAGTTAGGTGCAAAACTGAGTCAACCAATAGAAGTCGGATACCCAGAAGTAGGTTTTCTGGATATTTTTTATCATTCGATCCTATCATGAACCAAAGGTCATTATGATTATTTTATTCTAAAATAGGCTTTTAAGCTAAATTAAGTTTATAACTTTATGTATCAATAAATGTACTTTTCAGTTATATAAGTAATTTATTAAGTAATATATATATATATATATATATATATATATATATATATATATATATATATATATATATATATATATATATATATAGTTAGGTGCAAAACTGAGTCAACCAATAGAAGTCGGATACCCAGAAGTAGGTTTTCTGGATATTTTTTATCATTCGATCCTATCATTAGACAGTTCGATTTTTACATCGTTGGAATGACGAAAAAAAATTATGAAGAAAATGTTCTTATAATTTTCTTCCTATGTTAAGTAGTTTTCGAGAAATTTGTAATTTTTCACTTTTGGGTCAGTACTGTTCTCTTTATCAGTGTAATAAGCAATTTATATTTTTGTCTTAATTCGTTATAAAAATACAGAATACTAGCAATTTTATTTACGAACTTTTACGTAAAACAAATGCTAGTTATTTAAAATCTATGTGTTATAATACCATATCTCTGTCTCATTTTTAGTCGAATTTTCTCCGAAAAATTAGACTTATACAGTCTATACGATAAGAGCTGCGAGAGGCGAGAGTAGGGGCGCTATCCGTTTTCGGACCCGTAGAACACGATTATGTAAAAAAAAATGTCTGATATATATATATATATATATATATATATATATATATATATATATATATATATATATATATATATATTTTCCCGCAACCTTTTAATATGTGTAGGGCCCTCCTATGGAAGTGAAGAGATGAAATTTGGTAAGTGGGGCTTATTCCGATGCACAACAATACTATCAAAGTGGGGTCAAATTTTGGGCAAATTTTTTTTCTGACCCGACTTTTAAGGGGGTTGTGGGGGGCGGAAAAGCAATAAAACTTTTCCAAACCGGTTTTAAATAATGTTTCGGTCAATTATCTACAACATATCCAAAATTCAGCTTCCTAGGATGATATGGTGGGAGTAGAGAGGGGAAAAACGATTTTCGCTGGATCTAACAGGCCCCCAGCCCCCCAGAATTAACGTAGAGGGTTGAAATTTGGTGTGTTGATAAAGTTCGTACCTAGGTTGTGCTTTTTGGAGGTTTTAATATTTTACCCCCACCCCCCTCATTTTTAAGCAACAATTTCATGCATTTTCGACGTTTTCGAAGTTTGTACCACTCGCACAGGTCATCCGAATAAACCTAGAGGGCTGAAATTTTGTATTCGGATTGAGTTAGTATCAAGGGGGTGCCTTTTGGGGGTCTCGACTTTTAACCCCTACCCCCACCATTTTTATACCCAAAAGAACATGATTTTTCTTGTTTTTTAACAGTTTCGTTCGGGTCAAAATCTCCCCAAATAAACCTAGAGAGCTGAAATTTGGTGTACAGGTTAAGCTAATAGCCAGACACTGTTTTTTGGAGGTTTCAACTTTTAACCCTTACCCCCACGATTTTTACGCCAATATTTCCTTAATTTTTTTGCTTGTTTTCTAACACGTCTAGAGACTCCATAAGGAAACCTAGAGGGCTGAAATTCTGTACGTGTATTCAGTTAGTATCCAGCTAGTACCTTGTAGGGAGTCCGCATCACTTTTCCCCCCACTTCTCCCATTTTTACATCGGAATTGAATGCTATTGTTAAATGTGTTTTAAAAGCATTATGTTTATTCTAAATACAAGTAGGCGAATAGTAATTTTAAAAAATTTAAAAAAAAGTGAACTTACTTTTATGACAAATGAAATACATACATATTAAGTAATTTAAAAATGTTATTAAAGTCACTGTTTATTTATAAATTAGGAATTTTGGATTTTTAGTATTTATAAAATAGAAATTTTGGATTTTTTTGGAAAGAAAAAATATCTTTATAAAGGCCTTCCAGTTTACTATTTAAGGTCCTTTTTTTTAATATTTAAAACTAAAACATAAAGGCAATTAGCGGATAAACATGAGCAGGAATGTCCTCGTACGAATTGTGTTGGCTTTTTTTCTGCTACCTGTTTTCGGCACAAAATTGAAATTTACTGAGATACAGCCCTTAAATACTTAAAACCTTTTTTTAAAGCCTCGATCAGCCGAACACTCATCACCAGTTTTGAAACCAACAAAATGACAATTCGGTTGTAGACTTTCAATCACATTTCGCTTGTAGACATTCAATACCGAAGATGAAGGGGAAAATTCGACTACCGTGATGGGGCCCCGCTGCTCACGGCGTTTTTTTTAAAATTGAAATTAACCAGATATTTTAAGCATATGTAATGAAGATTTTTTTTTTTATAGAATTTTAAATGAACAAGATAATGAAAGTAATGTCATGATATAATATTATTAAATATTATAGAAAGATAACATAATAATAATTATGTTTGTATGCCAGGAAAAAATTTTTAAAGAACTAGATGGATTTTGAAAATTTTTTCACTATAAATCATTAATGTTAGAATGTTAGAAAGCTAAACAATTTTAAATGGACTTAAGGTATCTTATATGAGATCCGCCAGGCTATTGGGGACCTAAAAATGCCAAAATTAACTCCTCAATCGATTTTGAAAATTTTTTCACCGTTAGTAAGTTAAAGTATTTGAATTTGTTAAGTTATTAAATGATGTCCGCAAGACCCTCACGGACTGCCATAAGTTATATGACCTGCCAGGGTCCACTGATCCCATAATTGTAAAAAATAAACTAGCCGACCAGTTTTAAAATTTTTTTCACTGTCAAAGAGCTAAGCTATTTTAGATAGATATGGATTACGTTATGTAAGGTCCACTAGGGTTCCTGGGACCCAAGAATGTCAAAAATAAACTAACCGACCGATTTTGACAATTTTTTCACTGTTACAGAGCTAAACTATTTTAGATAGATATAGATTACGTTATGTAAGTTCCTCCTGGGTCCACGGGACCTAAAAGTATTAAAAATACAATAACCGACCGATTTTTAAAATTTTTTCACTGTTACAAAGGTAAACTATTTTAGATGGATATAGCTTATATGTTGCATGAGGTCGGCCAGAGTCCTGGGATCTTTAAAGTGCCAAAAATAAATTAGCCGACCGATTTTGAAAATTTTTTCGCTGTTAGAGAGCTAAACTATTTTAGATAGATATAGATTACCTTATGTAAGGTCCGACAGAGTCCATGCGACCCAGAAGTGTCAAAAATAAAATAACTGACCGATTTTTGCACTATTGCAGAGGTAAACTATTTTAGAGGTACAGGTTATGTCATCTGAGATCCACAACTGCCGGGCGGATGTAAATGCGGTATAGTAAACTACACAACGGGCTTTAAAAATACTTTTACTGTTATAAAGATAAAATATCCGAAACATATATATATATATATATATATATATATATATATATATATATATATATATATATATATATATATATATACATATATATATTATATATATGTATATATATATATATATATATATATATATATATATATATATATATATATATATATATATATATATATATATATGTATATACATATTATATTATATGTATATAGTTACGTTCGTCGCCGAGTCGTAACAATAAAAAATAAATTTTATTTTTAATATTTACAAAGTTTTATTTTAACGGATTTCAATTGTTACAAATATTTCTATGCAATTATGGTACAAACTCCAAAAGACTAATCTGTAGCTTGGCGGAGCCACGTATTTATACTTTTGTTTCAATGTTCTAGAATATTCATTGTGCTTGTTAAGCTTTTGGTTTTAATTTACATTTTGTGCTCAGCCAAACTATTACAATGGAATATAATATTTAAGTAAAATTGCTTATTAAACACTGAAATATAATATTATTATTATTATTTAAAAATTGTTTACTTTAGATAAGAAAACATTATAACTGATAATAAAGTGCTGACCTAATTAGTAATATATTATATTAAGATATATTATTCTAAGAACGTAACTCCTCCCCCCTGAGACGGAAGTGCCGGCCATAGAAGTTTTGCTTCTTGGGCAGGTGCTGACGGAGTATAGCTGACTCGTATCGGCTGATTATATTTTTTGGTATGTTTGCGTGTGATTATGTAGATTGTTAGTAATACCATAGTAATGGATCCCATTATGATGCAATACATCGTTGTTATATGGAAGGTTCCTTGCTGTTTCATTAGGTGAATTTCCTCCGTGTTTTTGATGTGGAAATTTTCTAGCTTCTTGAGATTAAGTTTTGTTTCGACGTTGGAAACGTTGACTTGAAGGTTGTAAGTAGGTATGAGATGAACTTCACTCCAAGATTGCGTAGTTTGACTTTTGTATTCCATTTGGTTTACTTTTACTGAGCAGTTGTCGAAGTGTATTATGACTGTTCCAGTTATGTTACGATTTTCCATACCACAGGTGGATGTCAGGTTTATTCCTTGTGAATTTTTTATAATGATGTAGTTATTTTGCAGTTGCTTGATTTCGGAGACGTTGTCGTGTTCCACGTATGTGCATCTACCATGTTGATTGAGTAGAAGGTTTCCTAAACATTCTGAATGTTTCATTTTCGTGCTGGTTGTTTTCGGTTCGCATATGTAAATTTGTTCAATTTTTGGGCATGCTTTATCGACCAAATACAATTGATGCTCGTCAAAAATGGCATATTGATATGGGATTTTTATCGTTTTCAGGTTAATATTAGGTATAGGTTCTAAATAAGTAAGTGAGAATTTGTTTAGGAAGAATCTAGGTATACGGATATTGAAAATAATGTTTGAGTCATTGTAATAGGCTTGCAGACTTAAAAATTCGTAGACTTGTTCATGTGATATGATAGGTATGCCTTGGGTTTTTAAAAGGTTAAAGGCGTGGTTCAATTCTGATGGTAGGAGGATAGGTTTGGAAATTATATTGAGCTTAGCCAAATTTATTGATTGAATTATATCTTTAACGTGATCATTAAGCGTATCAATATTAAAATTTATCTGATTAATATATTGTATGAAAACGAAATAATTTAGATCTTTTGAAATGTTTCGTAAATAACTACTTATTACGTTTTGCTGTTCGTTTATGTGTTTTGAAATATTTTTGAATCGTTCGATCATTTGTGAATTGATAGTTGTTTGTCTGTTCAATTGGTCTGTTATTTTATTTTGATTTGTCCGTAATAAGTCGATGTCTTTATTAATGCGTAAAGCATCTTCGTTATCCATGTTACCGGAAATTTGTTTGATTATTGAGCCTAAACCGTTAATGAGTCCACGTTTTACTAATCTTCCTGGGAGTAAAATTTTAAGATTATTTTTGAGTTGTGTAAATTTTAAATTTATAATTTTTTTTGAAGAACGTATTCGTTTACTTTATCGTATAATTGTTGTTGATTTTCTTGTAAATTTTTCAAATTTGGTTTTAATTGAATATCATATTTTCTGCCAAAAAATAATTCATAGGGTGTAAATTTTGTGCTTGAATGTATTGAATGATTGTAGGTAAATATAGCTTGTAAGAGTTTCATTTTTGGGCTTTCATGTTTCAAGGAGTTTTCAGGATCGTTACGGATTAAGCGATAAATTTCCAAAAGGGTAGAGTGGAATCTTTCGATAGGAGAGTTTGAATTTGAACTTCTAATAGAGGTGATATGTAAGTTTATGTTGTATTGATCACAAAATTGTTTAAACTTTATAGAATCGAAGCTTTTCTCTGAATCGACTACGAGTGTTTTCGGTCTACCGTATGCTGCTATAAATTTAGCTAATTTTTCAATTATATGTGTACTGTTTCGACTTTCGATTGTGTACCCTTGTCCAAATTTCGAGAATTTATCAATTATAGTGAAAATTATTAATTTATCTAGGAAGAATAAGTCACAATGTACAATGTCGAGAGGTTAACTGGGTGTTTGTGTGATTTGAAATTTTTGTTTGGGTGGTTGGCGATCATATTTGTTCTCATTGCAAATTTTACAATTAGTTATGAAATAAGAAATTTTTGATTTCATTTGTGGAAAGAAGTATTCCCGTTTTAGATGTGCGATAGTTTCAGTTATGCCTCGGTGGTTACTGCTTTTATGGTAATCCGAGATAATTTTGTCTTGTTCGTCGTCGTCCTCGACGTCGGTTACTATTTTAGTGCATCTTATTAACCTAAATTATTTTCCTTGAGAAAAATATTCTGAATAAACTTCTTGAATTTTGTTAAATAAATTATCATCAGAACAATAAATGGCTGTTAATTTTTTCGGTGGAACGAATTGTTTAAAAATATCGATTAATACTTCTTCATCATAATATGGAAGTTGAACGGTATGTCGTTTTTTTGTTTTGAATAAGACTTTTATTTTTACTTGCGATCTATTACTAACTTGTTCGAATATTAATTGATGGTTAAAATCGTTAAGTGGGTTTTCTGATATTGGTATAAAAGAAGAATCGTCTTCGTCGGCACTGTGTGCTGTCTGATCGTCTGTTGTGTGTTGCGTCACGTGTGTGGAAGTGTTACTTTTGGTTTCGTGTATGTTTATGTCAGGGATTTGAACTCGGGAAAGGGCATCAGCGTTGGTGTTAAACTTTCCGGCTTTATGTACTATTTCGTAATCAAATTCCTCTAATTTAAGCCTCCAGCGGACTAATTTACTATTAGGCTCCTTGAGGGACATTAACCACGTCAAGGGCTTGTGATCTGTTATGATTTTAAACTTCCTGCCGAACAAATAAGGGCGAAAGTATTTTGTTGCCCATACTATGGCAAGTAGTTCTATCTCAATGGTTGAGTACTTTTGTTCGGTATCGGTCAGAGTTCTACTAGCGTAACATATTGGACGGTCGTGTCCTATTGGTCCCTGAGATAAGACAGCTCCTAAAGCTACATTACTAGCATCTGTTGTTAAAGTGAAATTTTTTGTAAAATCCGGATAAGCTAAAATTGGATCGTCTGTTAATAAATTTTTACAAGTTTCAAATGTTTTAATGTATTCGGGTGTTAGTTTGACGCTTTCTCCCTTTTTTAAACATTTTGTCATTGGTTTAACTATACGCGCGAAATCTTTTATAAATTTTCTATAATACCCTAGTAGACCTAGGAAACTTTTTATTTCTTTTTGCGTTTTGGGAATTGGAAAATTCTTAATTGCTTTTATCTTGTCTGGATTGGGTTTGACTCCATTTTCTGAGACTATATGTCCGAGAAAGGCTACCTCACGGTGTAAAAATTCGCATTTGTCTAATTGGACTTTTAAATTGGCTTTTCGTAATTTTTCGAAGACCTTTTTAAGATTTTCTATGTGTTCTTGTAAGGAGGTGGAAAATACTATTATATCGTCCATATAGACCAAACAACTTGTACCCTGCAATTCTCTAAGGACGTTGTCCATTACCCTCTGGAATGTTGACGGGGCGTTTTTAAGGCCGAAGGGCATTCTAACATACTCGTAGTGTCCCCCTTCTACAGTAAAAGCAGTTTTTGGTACGTCTTTAGGGTGAACCTCAATTTGATGGAACCCGCTCGCGAGATCTAATGTAGAGAAATACATACAACGACCTAACTTATCTAGTATGTCGGTGATGCTGGGAAGCGGATATCTATCATCGATGGTCTTATCGTTCAATTTTCTGTAATCAACGACCAGTCTCCATTTCTTTTTACCACTGGCGTCCGTTTTCTTCGGGACTATCCAGATAGGTGAAGACCATGGTGAATAGCTAGGACGTATTATGCCCTGTTTTAATAGCTGGTCTATTTGCCTACGAACTTCTTCGCGATGAATTTCTGGGTACCTATACGATTTAGTGTATAGTGGAATGTCGTCAGTAGTAGTAATTCTGTGTTTAATTTCGTTTGTAAATGTAAGGTCTTGGTTTTCTTTAAGAAAAATATCTTCATATTGACGACAGACATTGACAATAGCCCTACGTTCTTCGTTGTTTAAGTGGTCTACACGTATTAGATTTTCTATTTCTGTTTCACTATTAAGATAATCAGTATTTATTTGACTTTCGTCAAACTGGACAATTTCGTGATTTAATAATTCTGCTTTTAAGGGTTGTTCAATAAAAAGTATTTGATCCTGATCGGTAAGGTTTATAGCGGTAGCGACAATGTGCCAATCTCTGGATAGGTAAATACCTTCGGGAATAAGTATTTTGTTATTTACATAAGTATTTTTTAAGAAAATTTCTCCGTTTTTAATATCTACGGGTAGCTTAACGAGTTGTTTTGTGAACGGTGGAATTGTGTATTTTCCGGACATGAAATTTGGTTTAAACGACAAGTTTATTATTGAGTTTTTTGTTTTCAATTGTTTATTTGTAATATCTATTTGCGCGTTAAGTTTTTCAAGCGTATCTAAGCCTATTAGTCCATCGAAATATTTATGGAATCGAAAAATTAAAAGTTCTATACTATCCTGAGGTTGATTGAATTCTTTGAACATAGGTAAAGTTACTTTTTTGTCTAATTTATAAGTATTTAAAACAGCTTTGATTTCTATTGGATCTATTTGGATTGTATCGTTCGGGTCAATATATTCAGGGTTGATAAATGAGTGGGATGCTCCTGTATCAATAAGGAATTTTAATAAGGAACCGGATGGGGATCTAATGTTAATGTAGGGTAGTGTGTTTGCATGTACGTTCTGGTCTATGTAACCATATTGTGGTCCCAAGTGTATTGAAAATTTGATTCGTCTATTTCGTCAGTTGTTTCGTGTGTATTGTCATCTGTGTTATCATTGGTTTCATTGTATTGGTCATTGTCTATTTCTTCGTAAAATTGATCTAAATTTTGAAAATTTTGTTTTTCTACATTGTGTAACTCTTCGCTTCGAAAAGTGGGTTTCGACATTGATTTAAAGAAAGGATTTTGATTCTGTGATTGATTATGTTGTGGTGCTCTAATACTAAGTCTGTTACTACCAATTTCCATTGGTTGTGGTCTGTAATTTATAGACGGACGTGTTGACTGAATTGGTTTTGACGAACTAGGTTGTGGAAATTGTCTTTGTTGTGGAGGTTGTGAATTAAATTGTTGGTGATGATACTGAATCGGTGGATATGGGGATCTAAATTGTGGTATTGGTTTAGGTGGATATGATTGGTTGATTTTTGGTTTATTTACAGTTATTTGTGTATTTTGCTTAGTGTAGTAAATGTTTTGTTCCTTAATACAGTATGAAAAGGCTTCGGAAAGGGTGGTAGGTTTCATAGCTCGGATGGTAGATCCTAGGGGTTCTTTTAATCCTGATAAAAATACATTTAAGCACATTTCTGAATATAACATTAATTTTGAATTTTTTACAGCCGGGTTAGTTTCATGTATTCTAACGTGATTCGAAATTGTAGAAAGAATTTCGATTACATTACTATAAAAGTTTTCTATTGTTAAATTTCCTTGTTTTAAGTTATGAAGATCTTTAATTAGACTCGTTTCGTTTCTTTTGTCTGAGTAGTGTGTAATTAAATTGTTTTTAATTTCGACCCAGTCAATGGGAGTTCCGTACATATTGAGGACCTCGTTTGCATTTCCTATTATTTTATTTCGTATAGCTCTAACTAATAATTTGCCATAGCTAGTGCCATTAGCTGTGGGAATCAAGCTTAAAATTTCCTCTACGTTATTTATGAAATCGTATAAAGTTCTTTTGTTTCCGTCAAAATTTGGTAGATCTTTAATGGCATCTGGAATTCTTAGAGAATTAAATATGTCTGTTGGGGTAGTCATCGTAATATTATTTAAATTATTATTTAAACTATTTGGATTACTTTTCTCTAAATTATTATCGTTTATATTATTATTTTCTAAAACTAAAATTGACTGACTAACACTGGACAACTCAATATTATCTCCGTCTACTGCGGCGCTGATACTATTGGAAGTCTCTGGTTTTTGATAAGGATTGGATCGTAAGGAAAGGAGTTTGTTTTTAATTGGCATAGAAAAGCAAAATGATGCGAGCAACAATTGAAAATCGACTTACATGACCCAATGAACAAACATTCCTGAACCGGGATTGTTGTTCCTCGATGATGAACCGTCACCGTTTGGGTACTGCGTCTCCTCGCTGTGATGAACCGTCACGTTGAAGAAGACTGTGTGGACGCCTGCTGTAGATGTGTCCCGATGTGTGATAAGCCGTCACTCACTGGAACGCTGTTGGTGTCCTGTCGTAGATTCCGTCCGTAAACGTTTGAAAACGTACTGGATATCCTTGCTCCTCGTGAAGTTGAGTAAACCACTATAACTTGATGAACCGTCAAGTTCGACAATGGATAAGTCACGATTAACCGTCGAGTACTGTACCACGTCGCGAGTTTAACTACGTTACACGAAGGTGCCAGCCGGATATCCTACCGACTGCGCCAGTTACGTTCGTCGCCGAGTCGTAACAATAAAAAATAAATTTTATTTTTAATATTTACAAAGTTTTATTTTAACGGATTTCAATTGTTACAAATATTTCTATGCAATTATGGTACAAACTCCAAAAGACTAATCTGTAGCTTGGCGGAGCCACGTATTTATACTTTTGTTTCAATGTTCTAGAATATTCATTGTGCTTGTTAAGCTTTTGGTTTTAATTTACATTTTGTGCTCAGCCAAACTATTACAATGGAATATAATATTTAAGTAAAATTGCTTATTAAACACTGAAATATAATATTATTATTATTATTTAAAAATTGTTTACTTTAGATAAGAAAACATTATAACTGATAATAAAGTGCTGATCTAATTAGTAATATATTATATTAAGATATATTATTCTAAGAACGTAACTATATATATGTATATATACATATGTATATATATATATATATATTATATTATATGTATATATATATATATATATATTATATTATATGTATATATATATATATATATATATATATATATATATATATATATATATATATATATATATATATATATATATATATATATATATATATATATATATATATATATATATATATATATATATATATGGGTAGTTGGAGAAAAGTTAGAACAAAATGGACTTAATTCCGGCACGACATTTTTTCCATGCATAAGCTTTGGCAAGTAGTTTTATTTCAAGGTGATGACATTTTTTACACTATTTCAAAGTGGGCAGTCAAAAAATTAAAAATTATAAATTTTATGGCCATTATAAAAAAAACCCGTGAGCAGCGGGGCCCCATCACGGAAGTCGAATTTTTCCTTTCATCTTCGGTATTGAATGTCTACAAGCGATTTATCATTTTGGTGGTTTCAAAGCTGATGGTGAGTGTCCGGCTGATCGGGACTTTAAATAAAGGTTTTAAGTTTTTGAGGGCTCTCAGTAAATTGCAATTTGGTGCCGATAGCAGTTAGCAGGAAAAAGTCAACACAATTCGTACGAGGGCATTCTTACCCATGCTTATTCGCCAGTTGCCTATGTGTTTCATTTTTTTTTTTATTAAAAAAGGACCTTAAATTGTAAACTGGAACGCCTTTATGAAGATATTTTTTCTTTCCAAAAAAATCCAAAATTTCTTTTTTATAAATAAAAATCTAAAATTCCTACTTTATAAATAAGGTAACTGCGGGTAATAAGGCCTAAAATTCATAAATCGTTCAAATATTCATACAGTCGTATCAATGTTTGACGCATGCAAGCCTCAGACACCAACAAGTTGTAAAGCATGCGCCATTTGTCGCCATCACGCGCCTTGTCTCCAGTAACGACCCATATATCATAAAATGAGATTTTGTCACTCGAATAATAAAATTTCAACGAAAATTATCTTATGTAATTACAATATTAATGTTCTTAATTATTTTTATGTTCATCTAATTTTGTTTCTCAGTTCAAACAGTATTTAATTCAAGTTGCTCAAATGCTCCTAATACCTGAAACTATTTTACACCCTCAATATTTTCCAATATTTTTAAATTACTTAATATGTATGTATTGCATATATTTGTTATAAAAGTAAGTTCATTTTTTTAGCGAATTTCGAAAACTCGAAATTCAGCTATTACAGTAGGTGTCATGACGCAATCTGAGTCCGGGGCTATGGCAGAAATCTGTTTTGAGGTCCCTAGAATACGAAAATGATATTCACTAAAATTTATATATATATATATATATATATATATATATATATATATATATATATATATATATATATATATATATATATATATTTATGTGTTCCCACGATAACTCTCGAACGAAACGTCTAACGCTTATGAAATTTTGTGTGCGGACTGGATTCTGAATTGGCTTGGCTAAGTTCGTTAGCCAGACACGTCGGATGCCCAGAAGTAGGTTTTCTGGCCATTTTTTATCATTCGATCCTATCATAAGGCAGTTCGATTTTTACATCGTTGAAAAGGAAAAAAAAAATTATGAAGAAAATATTCTTATAATTTTCTTTCTATTTTAAGTATTTTTCGAGAAAATGTAAATTTTCACTTTTATTCTTTCTTTGTTAGTCTAACAAGTAATTTATATTTATATCTCAGTTCTTTATGATGTATAAAAATATTTCACTTTTTTATTAAAGAATTTTGTGAGAACAAGTGAAAACTATTCACATATATGTGATATAACACACATACATGTATAGAGTTTTGTTTCTCATTTATTGCATTATAATTAGCATGGTTCTATCCCATGTTAAAAAATGTAAATTAAACAGATTTTCTAAGCTAATGTAATGAAGAATTTTTTTTTTTTATTGAATTTTTAAGTAAACAAGAAATTGAAGATTATGTTATGATATAAATATTATTAAATATGAAACAAAACAAAATGTGTACAATGTACATATGTATGTACGGAAAAATATTTTGAATCGATTTTGAAAATTTTTCCACTAATAATTAATAATGTTAAAAAATTAAACCATTTCAAATGGATTTAAGGTATTTTATGTGAGGTCAAGGTTTTCGGGACCTAAAAAGGCCAGAAATTAATTAACCAATCGATTTTAAAAATTTTTTCACAGTTAGTAAGTTAAAGTATTTGAATTAATTAATTAAATGATATCCGCAAGAAGCTTACGGACTGCCATAAGTTATATGAGATCCTTAGAACCCTTTGCTTACTGTTAGAGTACTAGACTTGTATGAGTTTCGCCAGGATTTACTGATCCCATAATTGTAAAAAATAAACTAAACGACCAATTTTAAAAATTTCTTCACTGTTACAGAGCTAAACTACTTTAGATAGATTTAGAATACATTATGTAAGGTCCGCCAGGGTCCACAGGACCCAAAAGTGTCAAAAATAAACTAACTGACCGATTTTGAAAATTTTTTCACTGTTACAGAGCTAAACTATTTTAGATAAATATCGATTACGTTATGTAAGGTCCGCCTCGGTCCATAGGACCCAAAAGTGTCAAAAATAAACTGCCTGATCGATTTTGAAAATTTTTTCACTGTTACAGAGCTAAACTGTTTTAGATAAATATAGATTCCGTTATGTAAGGTCTGCCAGAGTCCATAGGATCCAGAAGTGTCAAAAATAAACTAACTGACCGATTTTGAAAATTTTTTCACTGTTACAGAGCTAAACTATTTTAGATAAATATAAATTACGTTATGTAAGGTCCACCAAGGTCCATAGAACCCAAAAGTGTCAAACATAAACTAACTGACCGATTTTGAAAATTTTTTCACTGTTACAGAGCTAAATTATTTTAGATAAATATAGATTACGTTATGTAAGGTCTGCCAGGGTCCATGGGATCCAAAAGTGTCAAAAATAAACTAACCGACCGATTTTGAAAATTTTTTCACTGTTACAGAGCTAAACTATTTTAGATAAATATAGATTACGTTATGTAAGGTCTGCCAGGGTCCATGGGTCCAAAAGTGTCAAAAATAAACTAACCGACCGATTTTGAAAATTTTTTCACTGTTGGGGAACTAACTATTTTAGATTGACATACATTACGTTATTTAGGGTCCGCCAGGGTCCATGGGACCCAAAAGTGGTAAAAATAAACTAACCGACCGATTTTGAAAATTTTTTCACTCTTACAGAGCTAAACTATTTTAGATAAATATAGATTACGTTATGTAAAGTCTGCCAGGGTCCATCGGATCCAAAAGCGTCAAAAATAAACTAGCCGACCGATTTTGAAAATTTTTTCACTGTTGGGGAGCTAAGCTATTTTAGATACATATAGATTACGTTATGTAAGGTCTGAAGTGTCAGTAGGACCTAAAAGTGTCAAAAATAAAATAACTGACCGATTTTGAAACCTTTTTACTATTACCAAGCTAAAATATTTTAGATAGGTACAGGTTGTGTTATCTGAGATCCACAACTGTCCTGCGGATGCAAATGCGGCGTAGAATGCTACACAACGGGTTCTGAATATATATATATATATATATATATATATATATATATATATATATATATATATATATATATATTACATAAAGTCCGCCTAGAATATACGGTCGAGCTGATTTTTTAATGAGGTCCACCGGGATCTTGCAGATCCGAAAACGCCAGTAATAAGCTATCGAACCGATGCTAAAAAATTTCTCACTGCTAGAGAACTAAATTATTTTAGATGGATACAACTATGCTGCACAAAATTCGTTCGGGTTCTTGGGTCCCCAAAAATACCAAAACTAATTACCCAACCGATTTTAAAAATTCTTTTACTCTTAGAAAGCTAAACTATTTTAAATAGGTACAGGTCTTAGATGAGATCCGCCAGTGCCCAAGATTTGGAAATTCGCTATGTTATGCAGATGCTGCGACAGGGGTATTTTAATTTTTAAATTTACTATTCGCCTACTTGTCTTATAGTATAAATATAAAGCATTTTAAACACATTTAAAAATACTATTGAATTGGGATATCAAAATGGGAGAATTGGGGGGAAAAGTAATGTGGAATCCCTAAAAGGCACTAACTGGATACTAGCTCAATACATGTACAAAATTTCAGCCCCCAACGTTTACTCAGAGAGTCTCTAGGCGTGTTAGAAAATAGGCAAAAAATTCAAGGAAATATTGGCATAAAAATCATGGGGGTAAGGGTTAAAAGTTGAAACCTCCAAAAAGCAGTGGCTGGCTATTAACTTAATCTGTACACAAAATTTCAGCCCTCTAAGTTTATTTGGGGAGATTTTGACCCGAACGAAACTGTTAAAAAACAAGAAAAATTATGTTCTTTTTGGTATAAAAATGGTGGGGGTCAGGGTTAAAAGTTGAGACCCCCAAAAGGCACTCCCTTGATACTAACTCAATCCGAATACAAAATTTTAGTCCTCTAGGTTTATTTGGGTGACCTGTGCGAGTGGTAAAAACTTGGAAAACGTCGAAAAAGCATGAAATTGTAGCTTAAAAATGGTGGGGGTGGGGGTAAGATATGTAAACCGCCAAAAAACCGAAGCTGGGTACGCTTGTCTACACACCAAATTTCAACCCTCTACGTTAATTGTGGGGGGCTGTGGGCGTGTTAGATCCAACTAAATTCCTTTTTTCTCCCTCTACTTCCTCCAAATCATCCTAGGAAGCTGAATTTTGGATATGTTGTAGAAAATCGACCGAAACGTTATTTTCAACCGGTTTGGAAAAGTTCTATTATTTTGTTGGCCCCTACCACCCCCCTAAAAGTTAGGCCCCTAAAAAATTTGACCCCACTTTGATAGTATGAGATGCATCGGAAATGAACCCCACTTACCAAATTTCAGATCTTAACTTCCATAGGGGGGCCCTACACATATTAAAAGGTAGCGGGAATATATATATATATATATATATATATATATATATATATATATCTTTATTATATATATATATATATATATATATATATATATATATATATATATATATATATATATATATATATATATATATATATCAGACATTTTTTTCTGCATAATCGTGTTCTACGGGTCCGGAAACGGCTAGCGCTCCTACTCTGGCCTCTTGCCTTTCTTATCGTATAGGCTGTATAAGTCTAAAATTTTGGAGAAAATTCCGACTAAAAATATTTTGTATTGTTAAATAGTGGTATTAATCGTAAAAAAAATTCATCCTCATTTCCCCATCCTATCCTTCCAAAAAAAAAAAATTTGAAAATTTACTATTTTTCGGCCGATCACCCTGTGATTGTACCTTAAGGCTAAAATATTTTTGAAATTGATAAACAATAGTCTCTACACTTAACTTGGGATCTAACTAATACTCTCACGAAGGAGGTTTACGTACCTATTAAAGCTGAATTATGGAAAAATAGATTTCGATTTAATTTTACAAAAGTAAAATTTCGTAAGGCGGAGGATGTAGTGTTAACAAACAGCGTTACTAATTAATTTATTGCATGAGTAAAGGGCGGCAAACTAATGTAGCCTAAGGTAGCCGAAATGTCTGATCCGACCATGGTCACTTTACTTCTTGAATAATTTTTTCCTACTTAGTATTTTCAACAAATGATCAAGTCAGTTTTTCCAAATGGAGGAGATGTTTTTAATGAAAGTTATTTGAGTGTTTTTTTTTTTTAATTTTGTTTGTTTTTAGTTAATAATAGGTATAAATAGTTTAGGTAAAAAAGATAAAAATTAAAACTATGATATACAGTGACAAAAAAGTTATAGTAGTTGTAAGGAGGTTTATTTAGTTATAAAAATTTTGACTACAGCTTCTATAATATCTACTATTAAGTGCAAAAGTGTGCCCTGTATTTAGCAAATATAGTGGATTTAGCAAAGTAATTCTGTTTCATTATTTAAAATAAATCTCCACAAAGTAAAACTCACAACAATCAACCCGAGAAAAAAGTTAAGATTTTTTTTTTGCTCACCATTTATTTTATGGGGAAAAAATTTTCAAAAAAATGCCTTTTTTCCCCATGCTTGCCATTTTTCTCCACGGCCCTGTAAACTATAACAAAAATGTAACCGTAGGTATACGACTTTAGTTATAAAAAATTTGACTCAAACGAGTCAACTTGTGTTTAATTGGAGTGACTTGAATCGAATTCGAGTCCCATCGTTATAGTACGGTCTGTAGCGTCTGTACTCTGTAGAGTTGGTGGCCGTTTAATAAAATTATTTTCAAATGAAATAGTGCTATGAATGGCTTAGACACATAAAGTCATTATACCATATTAACCATCTACAACAAAAGTAACCTCTGGCATTTAACTTTACAAAAGGAGAATTTTAAACGGTCACGAATATTTTGTCTTAGATAATAGTGTTTGTTATGCCGTGACAATGGTAATGGTATGGCGGTACAGTAGGCGCTTCTTTTAATTTGTTTTGTTTCATGATTGTTCAGTTTTTAGTAGTACACTTTTAGCGAATTTCCAGAAATTCAGCTATTCCAGTAGGTCTCATGACACGACTTGAGCCCGGGAATATGGCAGAAATTTGTTTTGAGGTCCCTAGAAACCAAAAATAATATTCACTAAAATTTATATATATATATATATATATATATATATATATATATATATATATATATATATATATATATATATGTGTATGTATTTATGTATCAGCACGATAACTCTCGAACGAAATGTCCTAGGTTTACCAAATTTGGTGAGAACGTTGGAAATCCAAAAATCTTGGATGAGTTCTTCAGCCAGACACGTCGGATGCCAGGAACATGGTTTTTGTTCTTGCAAAAAATTAGTTTTTTGCCAAAATTTGCCATAATTTAAAAGTTTTTGCCACATTTTTATACACCATTGCAAAGATGGTAAAAATTCACAGAAAAAAGGTTTTTGAACTATTATTCTAGGTTAGCTAGTTTTTGAGAAAATAATAAAATAAGAAAATCCGCTACCGGGGCGGTTCTAGAAACCTCCGGCGGTGGGTGGAGTAATGTGAACGAAAATTTTTTGTAAGGGGCCGTCCATTAATCACGTGATGTTTTTTTTTGCATTTTTTAACCCCCCCTCCCCCTTGGTGATACATGGTGAGGTTTAAGGCTACTCCCCCTCCCCCCTATATCACGTGTATTTTTTCGTACCTGCAAAGAATCTAATTTTTTTTTAATATTTATAAAATACTGGTATAAGTATCATCTAATTTTATTATAGAAAATTAAACACTACTATAATAACGTTCAGAAGTAGACAGAAAGGTTGCATTTTTTTTTTTTTTTTTTGATTGACATAAAAATAATAGAAATGCGAAAAACTTTTTTGTACTAATACAAGAGCATTACTTAATGTACAGTATTTTCGGACCACGAATTAGCAAGACTTTCTTCAACACCAATAACTGGATAAGCATCTTGCAAATCAATTGTTGGCACAGTGCTTTGTTGAAGATCAACATCGGTTTCATCAAGCCACTCGGCGTCATCATTTTCGCGCACTACGCAGAGAATCTCTCTCGATCTACCGTTCGATCGTCGCGTGAGGATGTGGGAAGGACGAACATTGTGCATCTCTGGACTATTATATTGATAGCGAATCAAGATCACACTACAAGCCGTTTTCGATTTTGTACGCGTTTGACGAAAAAATAAATACATGTAATGCCGCTTTTCGGTTGAGTATCGCTCACTTGCCGAAAAAATAAATACACGTGATATATTACTTTACCCCCCCCCCTTGTAATATTTCGTGATTTTTTATGGGACCCCTCCCCCCCTTTCAAGCCTCACGTGATTAATGGACAGCCCCTAATCTAACTGAACTAACGGAACTTGATCTAACCTAACCGAACCTAAGAAAATTTGGTCTCAAACCTAACTGAACCTAAGGAAATTTTTTGTAACGTAACCGAACCCAACAAAATTTTTTCTAACCTAATTGAACCTTATTGTTCTATAATTTATATAAACTGAATTTATTATTAGCGAATTTCCAGAATGGAATTCAGTTATTACAGGCACTGTCATGACGCGACTTATTCTGGGACTATGGCAGAAATATGTTTTGAGGTCCCTAGAAACCGAAAATAATATTCACTAATATATATATATATATATATATATATATATATATATATATATATATATATATATATATATATATATATATATATATATATATATATGTGGGATCCGATGAAGAAATTTAATAATTTTTTGTTATTATTGTTATTTTGAATTAATTTATAATTGTTTTAAACAGTTGAGCAATAATGTTAAGTGATCTATGAATTGAAAACAATTTTTATAAATAGAGATTTTTTTGAAAGACGTGTTTTTCAAGACGTATTGGAAGACGTGAAAGAAAGACGAGTTATTAGGACGATTATTAAAAAGACTTATTTTTCAAGACGTATTTGAAGACGATATAAAAAGACGAATTCTTTGAAGACGGTTGTTTAATTAATTTGAAGACGATTAATTTGAAGACGGTTTAACATAATTGTTCAACATATTGAAATGATTAATGTGCTTTGTCGAAATTAAAGGATTTATTAAATTAAAAGAAAACTAAATTATTTTTTAAATATTTCTACATATATATATATATATATATATATATATATATATATGTGTGTGTCCGCACGATAACTCTCGAACGAAATGTCCTAGCTTTACGAAATTTAGTGAAAATATTGGAAGTCCCAAACCGTTGGACAAGTTCGTTAACCAGAACATGTCCGATGCCAGGAACATGGTTTTTGTTCTTCAAAAAAATTGTTTTTTGCCAAAATTTCCACTTATTCAAGAATTTTTGTGAAATTTTTTTACACTATTTAAAACAGGAGAAAAGATTACATAAATACCCCTGTCGCAGCATCCTGCATAACATAGCGAATTTCCATTTACAAAAGTACCTTTTTCTCGGAAACTAGCTGATATTGAGTAATTGTAAATAAAACGTACTTTTGTAAATGGAAATTCGCTATGTTATGCAGGATGCTGCGACAGGGGTATTTTGCTTTTTACTAAATATGGTGGTCTAATTAGTTACAAGAAGTTGTAGAGTCATTAACATTTGTATATTTGTATGATATAGGAGTATAGGGTGGGTACATAATATGTATCCGTATTATATGCCTGCTGATTTGGAGTTTCAATTGGGTAAATGTCTATTGGTTGCGAGTGCCTGTAGACCAAATAAATTTTTGCCTAAGACAATACAAAATAATAATCAGCAGCTTATATGTGTAAGTTTACTCGAAACCAAAAATAATTACGCGCATATACACCACACTTACACCACACTATTCTTTGAAGGAGCGTATTTTATACATATTATTCATTAATTTGTGGTAGATGGAACAAGAGGGGATACGCACATTATCACAACATCTGTACTAGAGATGAGCTAAACGGTTATTTTTAATAACTGTTATTGCAATAACAGTTACTGAAAAATAACTGTTATTTATAACAGTTATTATAATAACTGGTATGGTATTTGGATATTTTAACATATTGTAAGATATTCGATATGCGTATCTGTTAGTGAAATATGCACAGATCTATAATACTGACGGATACTAAGGAACATTTTTTGCTTTATTGTACTGCAATATCTATTCAAATACTATACAAGGATTTAGGCTTTATATACACAATTTTAACAATTTTATGGATACAAAATTACAAATACAAATAGATAACTGTACAATAGACAATAGTTCATTTTTAAGGATTTTTTAAAAATATGTGAGGAAATGTGCTACAATAGAAAATGTGTAACTTGCCTGGGGCATTATTATTTTGAAATTCTCCGTAGGTGGTTAAAATAAATTACTGTGATCCTTGCTTTCGAATATATAAATATTGATCTATGTTATCGATATTTCCAAAGGAGTTATTTAAGTAACCAGTTGCTGGGTAATCCAGTTATTGACGATAACTGTTATCTTTCTATACTAGTTATAAAATAACAGTTATCGATATATCGATCATCTCTAATCTGTACACATCAATCGCAAGCAAGTATCTACATTCGATCTGCCGTCTTACATTGGTTAACACCACGTTAACACTTTTAATAGTTAGTCATAGGTAAACGGTAGAAGACTCTGTATGTTAGAGCCAAAAAAGTGACTTTATATTGTTGTACTGTTATTTTTGTTTATATTCTACCTCTAAAAATGTTCAACGAAGAACGAACTGCAGTTAGGCCATATTTAATTCGTTTGTCTATCTTTTAAGTTTATAGCAAATTTCATTTCAATCTCAGATTGTTACGTAAGGGGTAAGATTGAACATAATATGTTTCTGTCAAACTCCACCTGTCAACGTGACTGAATTTCAATTTTAATCAAAAAATATCTTCAAAAACTCTGAGTTTAATTTATCATTAAAGCTTAACTATCCCGTTTTGTCTCACCTTCCCTATTACCAAGAGAATATGTTATTACTAGACTTAGGATTGAATTTAGTATGAACTTTATACAAATGAGCCTATAACAATTCTATTTACTAACAAAAAGTGGGTATCGGTTTTACGGTTACAATTTTCAGAAGGGAAACTCAGCAAGTTTTCCTTATGTGACCACCTGTGTTTAACTATTTGAAAGTATATTCAGAAAGATAAGAAATACGAGGTAGGTATTAGATTGATAGAAAAATGGAATTTGGAGATCACAATTAAATTCGTTGAGCAATTTTAAATCAGTTGAATAAACTTAGAAAGCAAAGTATAGGGGAGATCCTTGTACCTTGGGACACCTTGTACCTTGGGACAAGCCCATAATTTGAGAACCAATGTATTGTAAAATGATTGGTGGTGACATTTAATGAGTATTTGACACAAATACTCAAAACACACGCAGTAAAGTCGGCCATTTTGACTCGTTTCCTCTATGTGGCAAGGTTGTGAGATTTTTGCCGTTTTTTTTTTTTTTTTTTTTTTTTTTGTAATCCATATAAATCCTCATTTTACTCGAAGTATTTTGAAGTGAGTAAATGATTAAAGATACAAAAAATTATTATACACATTCGTAACTATTTTGGCGTATATCACTGGAGTTCCCTAATTAAAAAATATAACCACGCTTTATTGTATGTAATTGAAATTTGTACCTTGGGACAGCAAACTTTTTGTACCTTGGGACGGTCCTAAGGTACAAGGCATTGCTTTTTTTTACAGAGATTTATAGGTAAGTTTGTTTTCAATATTTGTCTTTATCTATCCAGATGCCGCGGAGTAAGGACAAAGTCACCCGGCCAAAGCCCAATGAAGAAAACGTCAAAAATGACATTAAAATGGTCATTTTTTCTATAATAAAAATTACTGCAAGTAAAACCAAACAATTTTTATTGCTCTTAAAAAAAAAATAGTATATATATTTTGCTTTCAGGGCTTAAAATGTCTTGCATACTTTGTTCCAAGGTACAACCATTGATGTCCCAAGGTACAAGCTATGATTGTACCTTGGAAAAAATATCCTCGATTATTCAAGTTTTCGTAAAAATGAAACACAATATCGTGATATATTGTATCATAATATTAAGATGTTATTGTGTGCTTACAGAATTTTCAATTTTCGAAGTGATACATCAATTTTTACTCAAGTTATGAAGTTTTAAAAGAAAGTGTCCCAAGGTACAAGGATCTCCCCTACATTATGTAAAGATAAGCTAAACCATTGCAGAAAAATATTGTAAATATGCAAGTAGCACTGCGCTTTATTGTTAGTACAGACTGTATTAGTTTCCACTTGAATCAAATTTTGAATTATGTACAAAATAATTTTTTTTTTTTTTAAATACAGAATTCCTACAATCTGGAAGAATCCTCTTACATGGGTTAGTACCATATATTTAATAAATTATTTATTAATTATGAATAAATTAATTATTACTCAAGAAGTACAGATGAACAGACAGATGGACTGACAGGTAGGCACAAAATAAAAATTATTCAGGAAGCTCGAAAACGTAAAATGACCGTAAAAATTTTCGTTTTGCTGCGAAAAAAGTTTTCATATTTCAAAAGTCATTCGCATTACCATAGATATACTAGATTGATAATTAGCTATCTCATATGGCCTAATCCAGTGTCGCCAAAAAGAGATAGAAAATCCTTACCTATATGTTATATACATATTCAGAGTTTATGTTTGTATGGGTAGTATAGTGGAATAGTGGATATTAGTATGTGTGATTGCTGGTATGTATCTGCTGCGGGCACATATATATGTATGTACTGTAGAATTACTGTATGTATGTATCTGGTAACAATGATCTAACCACGACATAACAGTGCATGTTTGCTCTTGCAGAGCTGGTGCACGACTAAATGTAAGGTGGTATAACATCCCGCCAAAAGTCGCTAGACGAGCTACACAATTTTATTTTTATGCTCGTTCTGTATGTTCTGTGGTCATTACAAAGCTTCAATAGACTCAGAATGTTGAATCTTGTCAAGTAGGATATTTGTTTTATTATTATGTGGTGAATTCTTAGATCGTATTTATTTATTGTAGTTATAAGTCTTATGACCAAATATGTATAGGAAAGTAATTTTAATATTTATTTTATTAACGTTTTAAATCACTTTTTAAAAATGAATGGGTTTAAATCTAGGTAGTGTGGCATCTGTAGTGATTACCAGATAAGTTTAAATGTAATTACGTTTAATGAATTTTAATAAAATTAATTTCCTCTGTTTTATATGATGAACCGGGAAAAGTTTTTAATTGCCATTAAAAGTCATAAACAAAAGTTTCCACTACCTATTTTAATTTTAATACATTCATTTCATATTGACTGAAATTATTATGTATTACGTAGAGTTTTTATTGTTATACATCATACCTATTTTCCGCAACTTTAAGTTTGAAATATCCTCTATACCTACTTAGATATAGAATATGGATAATCTACGCGGTGTCGCAATAAAAGAAATGAAGCATACAGAACATTTACATATTTGATAAATATTGAAATTAAATCTAACCGAAATCAAAGAGAAAGTAATATTTTTTGAAATAAATAAATATTTTTTTGACTTTTTTTCAGTAGTCAAAGAAATATGTTTTGGAATCAAAAAGATAATATTTTCTCTGATTTAAAGAAAAAAAATCTAAGCAATTTTTAATCTTCGAACAAAGAAATTGTTTTGAAAGTGTACAATATATATTTTTTGTAAATTCGAGACCAAACACATGACTTAGTGCCTCATAATAGGAAGTAAAGTGTTACTTTTACTCCTAAGCAGGCACGGATCTAAGGCGGAAGGGGGGGGGGGGCAAACCGGGGCCCCTGCCCCGGGCGTCAGTTTCAGGGGGCGCCAAAATCATACTAGGTCGTTCTATATCAAATGGTTAAAAAAAAAGTTGGTTGCTCAACCATTTTAGAAAGAATTAATATTCTTCCAGTTGTTTCTATTATATTTGAAGTATTGACAACAATTCTTAAAAAATTATCTTGAACCGTTTAAGCGTGGTAGCCATTTTTGTTTTCCAATTTACGCTGATTTTTGTGTTTACAGCCATTTATGCCAATGCACATATTTCATAAACTGTTCATCCTAAAAGGTTGAAATAAAAACCATTTTAAAGGTAATAAATGTCTCTATTTTAAGTGATGTCCATATTTAACCTATTTTCGTCCTTCCATAAGAAAAATTTACCTAAAGTTGGATATCAAAATTTAGCAAAATTCCCTTTTTGAACATTTTTTTTTTATAGAAAGAATGTTTTAAATAACTTCGCTTAGTATTTTTTATGAGAATAGCTATACGGGTACAACTATACCCATTATGAAACAAATACACACTATTTCAATTGTGAAACTTGTATCCTTTAATTTTTACAAACTTCCGAAAACTGACTTTTTTCCAAATTTTGGAATTTTGCGCCCCTGTATCTCTGATGGGGCTGGTGATAAAAATTTGAAATTTGTACAACTTGTAGTGCTTTCGGAGTAGATTTATTAAAATAAAAATCAACTTGTACCTATGTATATTGATCCTTTAAAAAACCCTCAATTTTTATCATTGCAACAACGGCAAAAATTGGAGTTTTATAAAGAACTTATATACTAACAAGTAAAGGTCCCGAGGCCGGACCTCTCGATTTTGATGAAACTTAAATATGTTGTAGAACACTAAAAACTAAGGGACACGTATTTTTTTTTATCTGCGGAAAAACGGTTTGAAGGGGTGAAATCGCCCTCCAAAAATTGGGGTAAAAATTTAATTTTTCAAATATCTCGAAAACAGTAAGAGATAGAGCAAAAGTTTAAATTGGCGATATTACTCTTTTTTAAAGAGCTATCTATTGGTATGCAATTTGTTCAAATTACATCAACAGGGGTGGTTGGGAGTTAAAATTTGGGGGTTAATTTTGCAAAAAGGGGGTGAAAAATAAATAATATAAAAATTTTGTTTACAGATTTGAAATCTATGTCGAAAAATCTAATTGACCTGTTTTTGCTCAATATCCTAGTATTAAGTCTAGGGGTAGTTAACTAGAGGGTGACTATGTCGAATAATCGTACTATTTGGGTATTTCAAGAAGTTCTTCTTCGTGGAAAATAGCTTAAGACAATTAGAATAACGTAGAAATGAAATTCTCGAATTCAAAATTGAGTTTGAGCAACATTGGAAAGGGGGTGAGTCACCCTCTTAAATTACATTACCCCCTGTCAGTGTGTTAATTTTTGCAATTAACACACTGACAGGGGGTAATAATGTCACAATAGATGGTTCTGAAGTTAGACTATCGTATGTAAGGTTTTTATTAGGTTTCGTTATTTTAGGTTAGGTTATGTAATTTTCGGTATCGATAATTTTCGATAAGGAAAACTATAATATCTATTAAAAAACAAACCTAATAAAGACCTTACATATGATAGTCCAACTTCAGAACCACTTATTGTGACATTATTTTACCCACTATCAGTGTGTTAATAGCAAAAATTAGTGTATATAAACTAGTATGTAATTTAAGAGGGTGACTCACCCCCTCCCCAATGTTGCTCAAACTCAATTTTGAATTCGAGAATTTCATTTCTACGTTATTCTAATTGTCTTAAGCTATTTTCCATGAAGAAGAACTTCTTGAAATACCCAAATTGTACGACTATTCGACATAGTCACCCTCTAGTTAACTACCCCTAGACTTAATATTAGGGCATTGAGCAAAAACAGGTCAATTAGATTTTTTGACGTAGATTTCAAATCTGAAAACAGAATTTTTATACTGTTTATTTTTCACCCCCTTTTTGCAAAATTAACCCCCAAATTTTAACCCCCAACCACCCCTGTTGATATAATTTGAACAAATTGCATATCAGTAGATAGCACTTTAAAAAAGAGCAATATCGCCAATTTAAACTTTTGCTCTATCTCTTACTGTTTTCGAGATATTTGAAAAATTAAATTTTTACCCCAATTTTTAGAGGGCGATTTCACCCCTTCAAACCGTTTTTCCGCAGATAAAAAAAAATACGGGTCCCTTAGTTTTTAGTGTTCTACAATATATTTAAGTTTCATCGAAATCGATAGGTCCGGCCTCGGGACCTTTACTTGTAAGAGGGGGGCGCCATTTTCAAGTTTCTGCCCCGGTTCTAAAAAATCGTAGATCCGGCGCTGCTCCTAAGGGATTAAAATTACATTTGCTCCCGCTTTTAAGTCAATCAACAAGTAGAATTTATAGTGCATCACCAATCAGCAAGCGAAATTTAAATTAAACAGCATTGTTAAGCACCTAATTTAAAATAACAAACAAATTTGAACTTGTAGATAAAGACCAAAATAATATACAATTTATATCTACTTAATAAATCTCTAACACTGACTGACTGACTGACAGACAACGCACAGCCTAAACCATTGGGTTTAGAAGAATAAAATTTTCCACAGGAGTTCCTTATGTAACGTAGGTGAGCACTAAGAAAGGACTTTTGAAAATTCGTGCCCTAACTGGGTTAAATACGGGATCACAATTTGTATAGAAATTCGTCATTTTTGAAGTTAATGCTATAAAAAAATATGTTACCATGGCTATTAAGATAAATTATCTTTAAGATAATAAATTTTTAACACGGACTGACATTCTGAAATGTTGCCGATGGTAAATCCTATCGGGTGGGTATACGGCTAGTTTTATTATAATGCACAATTTGATTTATCCAAAGTATACTTGATATAATATTATTCAATACAATTTGAATGACATTTAGGTAAATAAATTTTTTCTTAGTTTTTAGGTATAATTTTAAATTATTTGAAATTGCAAAAAGTAATATATACGCCACAGGATTAAAGTGTTTCTTTATTTCTCGTGTGAGTTGTTGCCTTCGGGCCCTTACAGGTCCTCTGGCGACAAACTTCACACTTGGGATTAAAAATCACAAAGTAGTAGAAATATGGGGCTACGGGATCCACCTTCCCACCTGCCGACTTTTTGAGTGACCTCGGCAGGAGGCACAACTACCGAGGCGGTTCTAGAAGCCTCCGGCGGTGGGTGGAGCAAAATTTGGTCTCCAACCTAACGATATCTAGTGAAATTTTTTCTAACCTAACAGAACCCAATGGAACTTGACCTAACCTAACGAAACCTAAGTGAACTTAGCTTAACCTAACAAAATTTTTTCTAACCTAAGAACTGAAAAATTCCCTAACAGATGGCGCAGCCACCTTCGAGCCCTGTGAATTCGCTACTAGATGGCGCAGCCACCTTCGAGCCTGTGAATTCGCTACTAGATGGCGTTGCTAGTCTGGATTCCTGTGTGTAAGTTTGAAAAATTGTCAACAGGTGGCGCAGCCACCTTTGAATTCTGTAAATTCTAAGTTTTCATTACTAGATAGCGCTGCTAGTCTGGATAATAGTGATCCCTGTGTGTAAGTTTGAAAAATTGACATCGAAAAACTTTTTTTTGATAGTTAAACTAGCCATTAAAAGATGGCCTTGCTTTCATAATTTTATAATATTTTTATCTGAAAACAGGCTTAAACTGTCAGCTGACGTCACTAAAGGTAAACTGATATCAAATAGCGAAGATTTCACTCTAATATGCAAAAATGAATTTTATCATATGATTGTATATTTTTATCTGAAAACAGGTTTATACAGGTTTTCCTCTAAATAAAAACACATCTTTTTTTTTTTTTAATTTTTAATTTTTATTTTTTTATTAAATAAAAACACATTTTTTTATTTTTAATTTTTTTTAATTTTTTCTTATTTTAATAAATTTATTTTAAAAGAAATATTTTTTTTTACAATAAAAATGTTTAAATGTTATTACAATAATATTTGTATATGGATATGGCATTTTCCATGGCGCAAGTTGCTCCGGAATGATGACCGCATCGAGGGCTAGTGTATGTTGATGTTATGATTCTCAACTTGGGACAAATTGTTATTTCTTCAAAGTTCATAATGGGCGCTGATGGTAGCAGTCGTTTCAAATAGCGTACTTTCTCTTCTCCCTTCGTATAGATGATTCGAGTTCCGTCCAGATTGTTTATTAAAATGTACTGTAGTTCCTCGTATTCAATATGTCCGTCCATCCAGGAGAACCCATGATGATTTTTCCGCAACCAGCGAGCTGTGCGTTGATCTTTTTCACTTAATTCGCAAAACGGTATTGGTGATTTGAATACATAGTGCTGTAGTATATAATCTTCACCACAATTTTCTTCGGAAGAATCGAATTTCAACACAGCCAATTCCTTTATGTAGAATTTCCCATTTGTCGAATTTGGAAATCCTTGGAAGTCAACAATTGCTGCGTCGGTCTTCATTGTGCGTTGTCTAGAGCGAAACTGACTGATTTATAGCTGGATTGCGATGTTTTTATACATATTTTATAACACCTGCTTCTAAAGTTCAATATTCGAGCGTTGTGTAGTGGGCGTAAAGAGCAGTTTTTTATATCATTGTAAAACAAATGACAGTAACTGTGCGCGAAAGTACAAGTGTGCGTGAAAGTAGCTAAAACTATGCGAGAAAATAATGATATTCATTTATCAATGATAATCATATTCAAATTAACATGGAAACGATCAACAAATTAATAAAAAAAACAACAACGTTCTACAAATTAATAAAAATTGATTAAAAATAATTAATTTTTTTCTCTCTATTAAACTTTAGAAGCCGTCGTTATAAAAAATCATGTTCGATACGTATGCGTAAAGAGAGGTATTCGGTAGGCTTAAATTGGGGCACTCGCTAA
Organism: Brachynemurus nebulosus; assembly: GCA_035578155.1. Classification (NCBI taxonomy): domain Eukaryota; kingdom Metazoa; phylum Arthropoda; class Insecta; order Neuroptera; family Myrmeleontidae; genus Brachynemurus; species Brachynemurus nebulosus. The sequence continues at coordinate 46,817,275 of JAPWDM010000001.1, read as the reverse complement.
AGGGACTGACGTATACACAACAAGATCTCGTGCGCTTACGCACTCGATCTCGTTGTGTATACGTCAGTCCCTTAGACTCGTGCCCGAATTTAAGCCTACTAGAATACCTCTCTTTACGCATATGTATCGAAAATAACTATTTTGTAACAATATTTGTCAATGGATTATATTGAACCACACGATCATGTAGTAGAAGGCAAAATGCTGATGTATTCTCTGGCACCTCCTTCAACGTTTTAAATTCAATTCGAATATCCACTGGTCCACTTTTCAAAGTTTCGTTTTGATGAGAACAATCGATGAATATAATTGGCGCGATATTCTTGAATTGCGTTTTGCTTAAAAGCGGTTCATTCTTCTTACAATCATAATATGCTTGTTGAAATTTCGAATACATGTGATATGCTACTGCATATCTATCATTACTGAAATCCAAATTCAAATCCATGTACGGGTATTTCGCAGAATTTAAATAAACTTTGACGTCTGAAAGTTCACAGTGATCGAAAATACTGGAATCTTTATCTTTTTTATTTCGTCGATTCGTTTGTAGAGCGAATATAATGTAACGTGGTTTCTCCAATTGAGTCGATGTTTTCACCGTCCAAATGTTTTGTCTCGCTGTTGGAATCGTTGGCTGTATATGCATATCCCATGATCGAAAAGCAATTGTAATATCTCGACTATTTTCCACATACTTCAACAACTTCAGTTTCTGTTCATCTGCAACTGTAACGTGTGGAACCATCCATTGAATTTTATGTATATGGAAAGTGACGTCATCCGTTGGTGATATGACTGCATCGTGATCCGTCCGAGCTCGAGTCAGAATTAGTTGATGTTTCGCATTGATGATAACTTTCTTGTAATGGTTAAGAAATCCAAACATCCGCGCCAATGGTAGACAGAAATTGAAGTAGCCTTTTTCCGTCACTTTAATTGTTTCACCTGGACACCATCCGGCGTTGTAGAGTAGTTTGCTTTCATTTTCGTTTAATGCCAAATAATTGATTAACGTTGTTGTCGGTCCCACATACTTGCATTGATCGATTTCCACGTCGTTCAGTTCATATCGTATTTCTTCAAACAGGTACGCCAATGAATTGTTGGACAGTTCCGCTGTAGTCGATCAGCACCGCGTTGCCAAGTGGCCCCATACCTACTTAGAGGGCTAGGTCCTTAAGTAATAATTCCCGATTTTGATGAGACTTAACTAGTGTGTAGAACAAACAAAAATACCATACACATATTTTTTTTATCTGCTATAAAAACCATTTAAGGGGTGAAATGGACCTTCGAAGTTGGGGTGAAAATTTAATTTTATCAAATTATTCGAAAACTATAACAACTAGAAGAAAAATTTAAATTGGTATAATCCTTTATTTTTAAAGACCTTTCTATTGGCATACTCAAATCCAGGGTCGGACCTATTAGAGGGGGCCTTGACGATAAAATTGGGGGTGAAATTTGAAATAGGGTGAAAATGGTTTGACCAATCAAAATATTAATATCAGTATCAATATTAAAATCAAATATGAAAACTGCATCAAAATCAATATTAGGTTACCTGTTTTTACTAAACGCCGTACCGTTAAAACTAAAAGCTTAAATCTTAATCTAAAATCTTACATATTCATTCTATATTTTATCTGTAATACCGTTAGAAATAAATATTCCTCTTTGGGAGTGATTATTTTGGGAGTGACTCATTTTGGGAGTGACTCTTTTTGGGAGTGACTCATTTTGGGAGTGACTCATTTTGGGAGCGACTCTTTTTGGGAGTGACTCATTTTGAGAGTGACTCATTTTGGGAGTGACTCCTTTTGGGAGTGACTCTTTTTGGGAGTGACTCATTTTGGGAGTGACTCATTTTGGGAGTGACTCATTTTGGGAGTGACTCATTTTGGGAGTGACTCTTTTTGAGAGTGACTCTTTTTGGGAGTGACTCATTTTGGGAGTGACTCATTTTGGGAGTGACTCTTTTTGGGAGTGACTCTTTTTTGGAGTGACTCATTTTGGGAGTGACTCTTTGGTGTCTTTTTGATGTAATTTTGGTGTCATTTGGTGTAATTTGGTGTATTTTTCGTGTAATTTGGTGTAATTTGGTGTAAGGACAGTCAGTTTACAACACCGAGAATCATTCCAATTCCAAAAGGAATTCTAGTGGAATTTTACCATTCCTGATTCCACTTTTTGCCGGCCTGTCTGCTGTAGGATCACTTGCCGGAGGTGCTGCTGGTGTGGCGAAAGCAGTAAATGCTTATAAAACAGCAAAGAAACAATTGGATGAAAATGAACGTCATAACAGGATGATGGAAGCAATTGCTCTTGGATCCAAATCTGGAACTGGACTTTATTTGAAACCATACAGAAGCGGTTTGGGACTTTACATCGAATCAAAAAACCGCTAAGCGAGCTACCCGATCGACCATTAACTGATCGCGACATTTATCAGTTTGGAAACAAATATTTATCCAATTTTCGTGGCGTGTTCATGAGAGATGATTTACCGAAACGTCCAAGGCGAAAGGAGTGTGGAGTAGTCAATTTGGATAATTCATCAGGACCAGGAAGCCATTGGGTAGTGTACGCCAAAGATAACAAGAACGTCGAATATTTTGACAGTTTTGGAAATTTGCCACCACACGCAGAAGTTGTGCAATATTTACATGGCAATAATATTAAATATAATTATAACAGATACCAAAATTATGAACAGTACAACTGTGGACATTTATGTCTAGAATTTTTATGGAATACAAATTATTTTCAATAATTTTGGTTCACTTCTCATCTATACTTTAAATATACCCGTGGCAAGAAGTTTCTGTCATTCGTATCTTAGTCACCATGTCGTTAACATTAACGTTAAGTGGTGATTCATCTATACTAACAGCTGAGTATTTTCCACCTATCGATTTACCGGGTGATTATGTATGCGGGCTGGTCAATTTTGAAACATACAATGCAGTGCCAAATATCGACGAAACAAATAATTTATTCCATTACGGTGATGGAGAAGTGAAATGCATCGAGATACCTGTTGGCAATTATGATCTGGAAGATTTGGAGTTTCAAATAGAAGATCGGATACTAGAGAAGAGAAAACCGGGTGATAGCCCGCAACTTATACTTCGTGCGAATAACAATACGCTAAAAAGTGAAATAAAATGTACGGAAACAATTCATTTCGATCAAGAACGAACAATTGGCTCGCTACTTGGCTTCAGTAAGCGAAAACTTGCAGCTGGTCATTACCACTATTCGGATAAACCAACGAATATCATGAAAGTGAATCTGATACAAGTTGAAACAAACATTACAACGAACAGCTACCTGAACAACGTTCCAGCACATAATATTTATTCGTTTTCGATTCAAGTGGAACCTGGGTATAAAATAAGCGAATCACCGAATACAGTTATTTATATGCCGGTGACCGTGAGACGGATAACATCTCTAGTTTTACGAATTGTGGATCAAGACGGCAATTTAGTGAATTTTCGAGGCGAAACGATAACAGTAAAGCTGCATTTGAAGCCGGCGTGAAAATGTTGGTATTTAAAGACGAAAATGTGGTGCGACCAATCAGTCTACAACTTGCCACCAAGGTGAACGGATCGGCGAGGAAGAAGCAACAACGACCACCATTAACAAGAGAGAACAAACAATTTCTTCGACAATTGGGTTTCAAGCTGAAGAGGAAAAAATGAGCAGCATTTTAAGCATCAATACTGGAATCGATTTCGATGAGAGCATTTCAAACATCGAGTATCACTGCTATTCGCCGTTTCTAAATGCGTTTGGAAACAGCGACGAAATACGAATCTGCTGTCAAAACCAAGATCTGATCCTGCTGCCACACGAAAGTTGTCTGTATGTGGAAGGACAATTGTTGAAGAGCGATAAAACAGTATCGACTACAGCGGAACTGTCCAACAATTCATTGGCGTACCTGTTTGAAGAAATACGATATGAACTGAACGACGTGGAAATCGATCAATGCAAGTATGTGGGACCGACAACAACGTTAATCAATTATTTGGCATTAAACGAAAATGAAAGCAAACTACTCTACAACGCCGGATGGTGTCCAGGTGAAACAATTAAAGTGACGGAAAAAGGCTACTTCAATTTCTGTCTACCATTGGCGCGGATGTTTGGATTTCTTAACCATTACAAGAAAGTTATCATCAATGCGAAACATCAACTAATTCTGACTCGAGCTCGGACGGATCACGATGCAGTCATATCACCAACGGATGACGTCACTTTCCATATACATAAAATTCAATGGATGGTTCCACACGTTACAGTTGCAGATGAACAGAAACTGAAGTTGTTGAAGTATGTGGAAAATAGTCGAGATATTACAATTGCTTTTCGATCATGGGATATGCATATACAGCCAACGATTCCAACAGCGAGACAAAACATTTGGACGGTGAAAACATCGACTCAATTGGAGAAACCACGTTACATTATATTCGCTCTACAAACGAATCGACGAAATAAAAAAGATAAAGATTCCAGTATTTTCGATCACTGTGAACTTTCAGACGTCAAAGTTTATTTAAATTCTGCGAAATACCCGTACATGGATTTGAATTTGGATTTCAGTAATGATAGATATGCAGTAGCATATCACATGTATTCGAAATTTCAACAAGCATATTATGATTGTAAGAAGAATGAACCGCTTTTAAGCAAAACGCAATTCAAGAATATCGCGCCAATTATATTCATCGATTGTTCTCATCAAAACGAAACTTTGAAAAGTGGACCAGTGGATATTCGAATTGAATTTAAAACGTTGAAGGAGGTGCCAGAGAATACATCAGCATTTTGCCTTCTACTACATGATCGTGTGGTTCAATATAATCCATTGACAAATATTGTTACAAAATATGTATAAAAACATCGCAATCCAGCTATAAATCAGTCAGTTTCGCTCTAGACAACGCACAATGAAGACCGACGCAGCAATTGTTGACTTCCAAGGATTTCCAAATTCGACAAATGGGAAATTCTACATAAAGGAATTGGCTGTGTTGAAATTCGATTCTTCCGAAGAAAATTGTGGTGAAGATTATATACTACAGCACTATGTATTCAAATCACCAATACCGTTTTGCGAATTAAGTGAAAAAGATCAACGCACAGCTCGCTGGTTGCGGAAAAATCATCATGGGTTCTCCTGGATGGACGGACATATTGAATACGAGGAACTACAGTACATTTTAATAAACAATCTGGACGGAACTCGAATCATCTATACGAAGGGAGAAGAGAAAGTACGCTATTTGAAACGACTGCTACCATCAGCGCCCATTATGAACTTTGAAGAAATAACAATTTGTCCCAAGTTGAGAATCATAACATCAACATACACTAGCCCTCGATGCGGTCATCATTCCGGAGCAACTTGCGCCATGGAAAATGCCATATCCATATACAAATATTATTGTAATAACATTTAAACATTTTTATTGTAAAAAAAAATATTTCTTTTAAAATAAATTTATTAAAATAAGAAAAAATTAAAAAAAATTAAAAATAAAAAAATGTGTTTTTATTTAATAAAAAAATAAAAATTAAAAATTAAAAAAAAAAAAGATGTGTTTTTATTTAGAGGAAAACCTGTATAAACCTGTTTTCAGATAAAAATATACAATCATATGATAAAATTCATTTTTGCATATTAGAGTGAAATCTTCGCTATTTGATATCAGTTTACCTTTAGTGACGTCAGCTGACAGTTTAAGCCTGTTTTCAGATAAAAATATTATAAAATTATGAAAGCAAGGCCATCTTTTAATGGCTAGTTTAACTATCAAAAAAAAGTTTTTCGATGTCAATTTTTCAAACTTACACACAGGGATCACTATTATCCAGACTAGCAGCGCTATCTAGTAATGAAAACTTAGAATTTACAGAATTCAAAGGTGGCTGCGCCACCTGTTGACAATTTTTCAAACTTACACACAGGAATACAGACTAGCAACGCCATCTAGTAGCGAATTCACAGGCTCGAAGGTGGCTGCGCCATCTAGTAGCGAATTCACAGGGCTCGAAGGTGGCTGCGCCATCTGTTAGGGAATTTTTCAGTTCTTAGGTTAGAAAAAATTTTGTTAGGTTAAGCTAAGTTCACTTAGGTTTCGTTAGGTTAGGTCAAGTTCCATTGGGTTCTGTTAGGTTAGAAAAAATTTCACTAGATATCGTTAGGTTGGAGACCAAATTTTGCTCCACCCACCGCCGGAGGCTTCTAGAACCGCCTCGGTAGTTTTGCCTCCTGCCGAGGTCACTCAAAAAGTCGGCAGGTGGGAAGGTGGATCCCGTAGCCCCATATTTCTACTACTTCACAATTTAGTCCTTTGGTGTAAATAATATACTATGTATTAGTGACGGAGAGCTATCGATAGTTTATCGATAGTTTTTGATAGTCAAGTTTCTGTTGCCAAAATCATATTTCATAGAATTTTTAGGTTAATAAAATGGACCAATTGGTTATACAGATCATACTTAACTAAAATACCACTTTTTCGAACTTAGTATGCCTCCCAAGAAAAATTGTATTCTTGAGAGATATATGCTATTTTCCATTTTTACAACCACTTCTATTTTTCCTGTTATTTCTTAAAAACTTGTCCATAACTTTAGTGTTTGTATCGATGCATGAATGTATGAATATCCGCTATCACAATTGATAATACAAAAATGTGGCGACAATTTTAAATATGAAATTTAAAAGTAAATTTTGAAAGCATGTATTTATAAGTAAAGGAATTTTAATGGAATTTCCAAGTTTAGGTGAATGTAACGCTGAATATTGTCTAATAACAATAGGATGCATTGGTAAATTAAATAATTGGATGAACAAGAGATGCTACTGGAAAGCAGCAAGGGGGATAAATAATATTGAATAAATATGAAACATAAAATTTAGAAAACAGAAATTCGTTTAAAATGATTGTTTTTATGTCTCTGGTTACATGATAATATTTACGAAATTTTTATTATCTTTAGTATTTATAGGTAAATGAAATGGCTGCCAAAAACTATCGAAAACTATCGATAGTGGAAGAAAAAATATCGATTGCTTTGGACAGTCAAAACTATCGATTGTTATCAATAGTGCTATCGATAGTTCTCCACCACTACTGTGTATCTATTTAACTCACCTTTTGCTGTCGCCTCGTGTACATCGCATTTACTGGCTACTCTCATACTTTGTATAGAGGATGATATAAAACAATATGAGTTGTAATAATAATGAATTGTTGGAAAAACTAGGCTATAAATTATTAAAAACTTTCGTATAATATGAAAAACACAACATTACATATTAACTAACATCTTTGTTCTTTATTAGCGAGTTTCCAGAATGGAAATACGCTATTACGCTCTTGCTCATGGCGGAACTTCAGCCCGAAACTGGCAGAAATTTGGTTTGAGGTCCCTAGAAAATAACATTCACTAAAATTCATATATATATATATATATATATATATATATATATATATATATATATATATATATATATATATATATATATATATATATATATATATATATATATATATATATATATGTATGTATGTATGTATTTACGTATTTACGTATTTATGTATTAGCAAGCTTATGGTCGAATGAAAAACTCTACTTGCATGAAGTTTGTGGAAGACATTGGAAATTTAAAAATATTGAAAGAGTTCTTCAGCCAGACACGTCCGACATCAGGAACATGGTCTTTCAATGAAGGGATATTTGATATGGATTATCGATATATTTCGTTACTGAAGTTAAATGACGATTTATACAATTAGTATGTTCATATCCTCACCTACATAATCAAACCTCGTAACTCCATTTTTGGCCAAAATGACTTTTTGATCTTATTCTATACGTTAAATACACACGCACTGATGATCCAAAGCGCGTAACTCTTAGCAAATAAATGACGTCAAAAAATCGTGAAAAGCAAATCTCGTAACTCCACTATTAAAAATTTCGAAACGAGAATAACTCCCTAGTTTGTCGCTATTCAAAAAAGATCATTAAATTTAACTTCAATATTGGTTACCAGAAAATTTTAAAAATATTTATAAATAGAACAGTAGTTGTTGTAAATACAAACTGATGTCTCATTCACACCGGACCGTTTAATATTTAGTGATTAATGATAAGTAGCAAGTAGAACGCATTATTATTAATTCTTTGACGGTCATTAGGAGTTAAGACGAAACGCTAAACTGATATTTTGACAACTAATACATTCTATATGGACTTACTGATGCTGTACAGCGTACTGTTTCAGTTGGTCAGGATTGACATGACGCTGATCAGCATCAATGACCGTTAAGGTGTTAATGCGAATTTATTGATACCTGCATACTTATTACTGTGCGTCCTTGCTGCTTCCAAATAATCACTAATCACTAAACACTAAAAACGATCCGGTGTGAATGAAACATCATGTTTTGTTGAATGCGAAATAAAAGCAGTTAAAACAGTGCCGAAGATCCACAAAAGCAAATTGTAAATAACGTATTATCAAATTCAAGCGACATACCATAGACGCCGTACGCTTTCAAATACATTATATACACACTTTGTGTCATTGGTGACCTATACACGATCTGTAATACTGTCAGTATTTACTGACAAAAATAACGAATCATTACTTTTATAATATAAATTCTATATGTGGATACTTCAATACTGTCAATACACAATCAGTAATACTGTCACTGACTGATAAGTAAGATAAATCAATAATACTGACAGTATTATTGATTGTGTACAGGCTGCCTATAGACTGACCTAGGATAGATAACATAATTACTGTTATGTTACTAGATGAAAGTGTGTTACAGCCGAGCTTGCTTCGTATTGCTTTTTCGACCAAATGATACGTTTATAAATTATAAATAAGTGCAATTTTTTTGATAAATAGTATAAGAACATTAGTAACAGATTGTACAAATACCCAAATATTGTACGCGCTAAATTTATCCGACTCTTGGACAATGTTACCAGAGTGTAAAAATCCTACTGTTATTTCAAAAGGTCTGAATAACTTGTCAAACTTATTCAACAAAGACTTAATATCGTGAAGATAAAGTTTGATCATTTACAAAATCTGAAGAATTCTCTTTCAATAGATTATCACTATTTTTATGAAAATATTCCTTATGAATAATTATATTTATTTATTCATAATTTTTAGTTAAGTTTACTCAAAAGATATTCAGACGCAACGGCTATCTTATTTAAATAAAAAGTGTTACATCTGTTTCTAAAGTTTTAAAAACGTTAAAGTTTATATAGTTTTTTTTTTTTTTTTTATATTCACTTGTAATTTAAATTATTGATTAAGTTAAGTAAAATTACAGCTTAATGTGCCTTATTATAAACTAATAAAAAAATAAATAAATTTTCGTTATTACTAAAATATTTTTTTTCCAGCACAAACCTCGTAACTCCAACGGTTTTTTTGGTTTCTACAACGCAAGCCTCCTAACTCCAATTTTTTGTTTTGATCTAACACCACAAACCTCGTAACTCCTTTTTTTTTAAAAAATTGAGGTCCACCAATGAATTTTTACCAAAAATTTTATGTTAATATACAAGATAATGTCCCTGTGTTGCTGATTCAATTGACAATTATTCATTATCATTTAACTAAATTGTTATAGTTAAACAGTTTTTTCCTTCTGAAAACTACTGATATTGGAGTTACGAGGTTTAGTTATGTAGGTGACGATATGTACTTTATACCTACATATTCGTCAAAAACCTATGCATGTACATAATTACGAAATAAAAAAGTCGCCAACTGCAAGTTGTACTTGCGCCAATAGTGTTCCGTACAATCAGTGATTATTATAGATTTAATCTAATATGTAGCACATAAAAGTAAAATACTCCTGTCGCAGCATCCTGCATACCATAACGAATTTCTGTTTACAAAAATTAGTTTTTCTCGGAAATTAGTTGACAGAATAATTATTGTTCAAAAACCCTTTTTATGTGATTTTTCCGCCTCTTTTCAATGGTGTAAAAAAATGTTGCAAAAATTTTGGAATTTGTGGAAATTTTTGCAAAAATTAATTTTTTTCACGAAAAATGCCCAAAAAACCATGTTCCGAGCATCGCATGTATAGCAATATTTTTAGCGAATTTCCAGAATGGAATTCAGCTATTACAGCCACTGTCCGCGACTTGAGTCCGGCACTATGATATATATATATATATATATATATATATATATATATATATATATATATATATATATATATATATATATATATATATATATATATATATGTTATCTCAAACCCAAAACTAAACCGCTGGACAAGTTCGTTAGCCAGATACGTCCGATGCCGGAAAAATTTTTTTTTTGGAGATTTTTCGTGAAGAAAAATTAGCTTTTGCTAAAATTTTCCCAAATTCAAAAAATTTTGCAAAATTTTTTTACACCATTAGAAAGACGAGACAAAATCAGATCAAAAAGATTTTATACCATCATTCTGTATAAACTGGTTACCGAGAAAAACTAACTTTTATAACCGGAAACTCGCTATGTTATGCAGGATGTTGCGACAGGGGTATTTTTTCGCTCTTTGTATATTATGCATATCCATGGTGAAATATACGTAATAAGAACATATTACATGTAAAATGGATGAATGAATACTTTGTGCACATTTTCATTGTATTCTTTTTTCATATAATTAAAAAAAAGGTTGAAAAATACTATTTAGAACGCTTAAGTAGGGTAAAATTTATATTTGAAAAATATCATATATGTATGTTATATCAGATGTATACCTGTGCACTATTTACCTATTTTTTTTTTCTTTTTAAAATAGAAATGTTTCATTAGGTAAGTTGTTCAAGCATGGAAATTTAGGAGATAATTCATTACAGCTACTGTAAGATATTACATTTTTAATTAAATGTACAAACAGATATTATTAATTACATTTTAATTGTCTGTATGTTAGATATACTGTATAGGCTTTATTAGAATTATACTAGGTACTATATTTATTAAAAAAAGATTAAAATTCCGAAAGCGCGTATGCAAGAGTGGATTTCTATCTAGCTGCTTATTTTTACCCATTGTAATTAAAATTAAAACGTGAAAATATAACTGATTCTTCTTGAAAATAATCAAAATTGTAATTTTTCTAAAAATGTACGACATGCCTTGATAATTTTTTTTTGACACCATAAATGTTATTTTGGAATAACATAATAATTTTAAAACGTGCTTCATTTGAAGAATTCATCAAGTGGGCATTGCACACGCATTAAGTCAGGGTTCCGTACTGCCGTGTCACACGAATCTCAGGTATCTCAGAAATGATAGTTTTGAGAAAACTTAATTTTAATAAAATATCAGATGATCTTAATTAACTTAGACATTATTAAATATCTGAAATAATTGATTTTTATTACGTGTTATTGATTCAACGTTGCAGCATCTATTTAATAACGTATAAATATACTATTTGAAAATATAAGAAATAGGGAATGTGATACAATCAAAATAAAAATTTAAGAATATAATAACGTAAAAGCCCTTATACCGGAACACTATTTTTAGTTGTCTAATTAAACTGGCTTATAAAAATTGACAAATAAATTAGACCCTTTTTTTTTTCTTAATAAGCATGAAAGTTTTTTAATCTAATGAATATGTTTTTAAAAAAATACAACCCAATAATTTTTATTTATTAATGTTTTTCTTTTACAAAATGTCGACATCTATATCCAAACAAAGGAATATTAATGACACTAGAAGTTGGGAACCCATATACAAACGTGTAATATGAGTAATATGACACATAGAGTGACATCTAGACGTCAAAGATGGAAACATAGAATGGTTTAAGTATCAGACGTAAATAAAGGATCAAAATACTGTATTCAAGAAAAATTGTTTAATATATACAGTAGACTCTCGTTAATTCAAACCTTCGATAATTCGAAACTCTCTATAATTCAAAGGTATCACGAGTTCCCTTCAAAATCTCTTTATATTTCGAACTAAAACAATAGATTTTTATACACTTGGTAATTCGAACGGAAAAATCATTGCTAGGTAACAAAGCCACGGGCTAATTCGAACTCATCGGCGTCAAACACGCGACAATTCAAAGTTGCAGAGAGAAAGAGACCGACAGATTGTAAATACATTTTGAGAAAAGTTCAAGTTCATTCATCGCAAATGCTTAAAAAATTAAAATTGTTACCTGCGATAATTCGAACCTCTCTATAATTCGTAATATTTTAAGATTCCCTCGAGTTTCGAATTAACGAGAGTCGACTGTATATGTATTTCTTTAATTAAGTAAGGAAACATTAAATGCGAGGTGGATTTTAAATTGAAAAATAATCATTCTATTAATATAATTTTTGTTATCAGAGGTTTCTTTCAAATAACTTCTCTACTATACAAATATCAAAACTGTTCGGACATATGATCGCGTCCCGTTGTAGGGGCTTTTGCGTTAATTATTATATTATTATTAACAAATTAATTAATTTTATTGGCAATATATATATATATATATATATATATATATATATATATATATATATATATATATATATATATATATATATATATATATATATATATATAGGGATTGAGTAGAATCCTTTACGTTGTTACGCGTAATTGTTGTAAGGTACATGACATTCGTGTAACACGGAAGTGTAGTTAGTAGCTAATTTTTTTAAAATTTTCGGAATATAGCTATAGAAAAATTAAATACTCGTATATTTGTTACAGTTTACCATAAAAATAAAATAAATGTGTTGGATAATGTTATAACGTTATACATAATAAACCCCTTAAATTGGAGAGTTAAGTAAAATGAATGTACTACGCTATCTGCCTGATCGATCTTGCTTTGGTAACTTCTATTTGATTCTTGGTTACTTAACTGAAATATTCTTGAACTGAGGATATTATCAGAATTGTTCACCAATGGATCATTAAAACTAGAATTTTAGCATTAGATTTAATGTGCCAATTAGTTATTTAAATAGTTTGGCATAGGGAATTGATATTGGCATTTTATACTACCTTGTTAGCATGTAGAGTCCTCTTGTAAGAATCAAATGTGTTTGATCAACTGATTACAGTGAGCCATCTATTACATCAGTAAAGTAATAAAACATCTACAAAAATTTATCTCTATTAATCTGAAACACAAACAAGTGGTAACATCTTTTCTGTTGCCTGATATTGAATTTTAGTTCTAGATCAATATCAAAGTATGCATGTTTACGTGATACAGATTAAGTATGCAAGTAGTAATTAGCGGTGTATTTATATAGAATTGATAATGGAAATGTAGTGATTAATTAAAAAGCATTGGAACGGTAAATTAAGATGGTGTACCGCAAAAATTTACGAGAACCAAAAACCGTTTATCAAAGCCTACAATAATTTTGCAATATGACGATTAACAATAAAATAAATAGCAATATAGAAAAATTATATATAAATAATAACAAAAGTATTGTTATTTTTTCATAAGGATACACGTTACTCAATCGATAGTCGTTGTCAATAATTTTTGATAATGAAGCTGTGTGGATGCGTACATCTTATTTGCGTAATTTTTTTTATTGAAGTGAAAACTTCTTTAGCGGCGTTGTACACTTTTTTTGTAATGGGTAAAAAATGTTAAGTTCGCGTCAGGTCACGTGACCTGATCGAAAATTCGTAAGACAGATGGAGAGTAGACAGTCAGTAGAGCAGACAATAAGCTGCGTTGTACACTTTTTTTGTAATGAGTAAAAAATGTTAAACTGGCGTCAGGACACGTGACCTGATCGAAAATTCGTAAGACGACAGTACATAACAGTAGACAGTAGTACAGAATACAGAACGAACGGTAGTATCTCTATACTACTGAAACCAGTGTAACGCGAAAGGACAGATATACGGCTTTAGTCCAATAGCACTAATTTTAAGCCCTATCTCACTAAACATTAATTTTAGAATAGATATAAAAAATTTTTAAAAAAAGATTCTTGTAGGGATTACCGAAGAGAACATTTGTGCAAAATGTGAACTCCCGGAAATGTTTTTTTATGGTCCGGGGGCAGGGGGTGTTTTCATCATTGATTACCACTCGTCTGTAACTTTGTGTGCGGCTTCATTTTGACGAGTCTTCCAAGTTTTTTATCTACGAAAATTCTTATAAGTACGGCGTTTACTAAATACGCAGTTGCGAAAGACGTTAATTCAACGATGTTATAAACAGTTATTACCAACGTTTTACTTTTAAGTTTACGTAAAAGATAATGAAGTAACCTAAGCGAAAATATATTTGTCCGACAAAAATGGTGCGCCGTTCGCCGTGTCCGCCGTCTGTAATTTGGCTAAGTTGAGGACGGCGGACACGACGAACGGCGCACCATTTTTGTCGGATAAATATATTTTCGCTTAGGTTACTTCATTATCTTTTACGTAAACTTAAAAGTAAAACGTTGGTAATAACTGTTTATAACATCGTTGAATTGACGTCTTTCGCAACTGCGTATTTAGTAAACGCCGCACTTATAAGAATTTTCGTAGATAAAAAACTTGGAAGACTCGTCAAAATGAAGCCGCACACGAAGTTACAGACGAGTGGTAACCAATGATGAAAACACCCCCTGGCCCCCGGACTATTATATTGTTTAAACAATATTGAAAATTCATAAATAGCGTTTTTTGACCTTTCACCGCTTACGTAGCGAAAACGGTGATAGATACATTAAAAAGTGTTAAGGCCTTTTTTGTAAAGAATCGAATTCTCTACAAAAAAGTCAGCGAGAGCACCTGTCTATCTTGTACAGGTGAAAAGATACAGCGCTCCAAACGCGCACTCAAAAATCCACTTTTTCTAGCGTTCCGGCAGGGTTGCGGTTGCAGTTGAGTGCGCGTTTGGAGCGCTGTATCTTTTCACCTGTACAAGATAGGCAGGTGTTCTCGCGAACTTTTCTGTAGAGAATTCGATTCTCTACAAGAAAGGTCTTAACACTTTTTAATGTATCTATCACCGTTTTCGCTACGTAAGCGGTGAAAGGTAAAAAAACGCTATTCATGATATAAAGAAAACATTTCCGGGAGTTCACATTTTGCACAAATGTTCTCCTCAGTCCTCGGCAATCCTTACAAGAATCTATCTCCTTTTAAAAAATTGTTGTCTGTTCTAAAA
This sequence comes from Brachynemurus nebulosus, assembly GCA_035578155.1. NCBI lineage: Eukaryota > Metazoa > Arthropoda > Insecta > Neuroptera > Myrmeleontidae > Brachynemurus > Brachynemurus nebulosus. The sequence goes on along the minus strand of JAPWDM010000001.1, from coordinate 46,802,042 downwards.
TTAATTAGGCTAGTTATATTTGTATAGGTGTGTTGGTTTGTGCTTGTGTGTATGTAAAGGTTCTTATATCGTTCACAGCAGGGCCGTACCCAGCTTTGGCGGGCCCTGGTAAAGATATCAGGCCGGGCCCCTTCATCAGGCGGGGCCCGGGCCCCGGTAAAATTGTCCGGAAAAACCGGTCTGAGTACAGCCCTGGTTCACAGAATACAATACACTAATATGCAGGCTGAAAACATACATCAGGATTAACAGGGGTGAACTTTTTGAAGTGAAAACTTCTTTAGCGGCGTTGTACACTTTTTTGTAATGGGTAAAAAATGTTAAACTCGCGTCAGGACATGTGACCTGATCGAAAATTCGTAAGACGGATGAAGAGTAGACAGTACAGTAGAGCAGACAATAAACTTTTTAATGTAATATAAATTGTCATGGTTGTGTACGATAGCGCAATAAATAAATATTGTATTCTACCACATAAATGATAGTACTTTTATACTGATAATTAAAGCAATTCGTGCAAAATTATTCCCTAACCATTCCAAAATATCAAAAATGCACAACGTTAATATTCAAGTTTTCACTTCTGCCGGCACTCCCGGAGTACAACCCGTCGTTTTTTTTTTTGTTACGGCGGATCGTTTACGAGATATTTATGATTAAAAGTTTTTGATAACGAAAATTATTGTGAAAATATTAATTATCGTCGACGTAGTTAACAACGATTACATGAAAACTAGTAAGCTAACTTGAGAATGTGAGAATGTTATTATATTTTAATTTATTTATTATCAAGTTCTCTAGTTAGTCAAATAGTATGATTACGTCGACATACTCATTCCCTATTTAACTTATTGCTAGACTTAATATTTCGAGATTGAGCAAATTAAGTATACTAGAATTTTTAACGTCGATTTGAATTCTGCAAACAAAATCATATCTTTTTTTGTACCTTTTTAATATAACGTTAACCTATGGTCTGTTTCTTATTGTTTTCGAGATATTGAGAAATTTAATTTTTACCTGAAATTTTGAAGGACAATAAATTCATCTACTCGTATTTAAATAGTTTTTTCAGCACCGAGAAAAGAAAATGGATGACACTTATTTTTCACTGCTCTAGAACGTATTGAAATTTCATTATAAACTGACAGTAACTAGTCAGTTGGCAGAAACGACACTTCTAAGCAAAAATTTGTATGTTAATTTTCTGAAATGTAAAAGTTTGCGTTATGTACTCGTATATATACTTACAATCAACTGGATCGTAAAATATACGATTCAATATTCATAAATTCGTATCTTATTTAATGGAAATTGAATATGATATGGGGTTTAAGTAAGATTAGGAAAAAACTGAATGTAAAATAAAATCTGGTTCGTTATCACACGACCATGTAGGGGAGACTGGGGTAAAGTGACCACCCTAAGACAAAATGTTCTTTAGTTTTTTTATTTAAAAGGAAATACAACTTAATAAGTATTTAGCATATAGCTGGTTTAGTGCAGAACCAATAACCATCAATATATCAACAATATCTTGAAAGGTATTTTTGCAATTTTTGTTTTTCGCAACATATGCAAAGTGACCATTTTACCCCACAAAGTGACCACTTTACCCATTTTAACCCAAAAAGAAATCTTGAAGTAATAAATATGTTTATATATCAAACTCTGTTTGCATCAATAATTATTATATATGAACGGACGGACGGACGGACGGACATTGAAGTCTCATCATAAGGGTTTCTTTTTCACACTTTTTCTCGGAACCCTGAAAACTGATTTCAGGCAATTCTTTTGTTCATAAAATATAAAGAACTAAATAAAAGTTCTGAATTTAATATAGTTTGTTAAAATATTCTAAGAATTCAATTTGAGCAGCGATCGGAGACACTGACCATTTTGCCCCATTATAAGCCTGGCCACTTACTCCGTTAGACGCCGTTTTGGCAAACCACAACTAATTTCAAGAAAGAATTTTCTGATTCATCGATAACTGTACTATTTTAAAGAAAATTGGAGAGAGTTTTTAGCTATCCCAATTAAAAAATTGTATTCGTAATTAATAAAAAAAATAATGAGAATACAACTTAAAATTTACTTTACATCAACACTCGAAAATTCAGAAAATTCGTTATAATTCATACAATTTAGGGAACTGATCATTGACGTTTTAATAGAATACTAATTACTTGTTGACAAGCTAGTATTCAGCTTCGCAACAAGATTGAAATAGTTTCCGGTGAGTAAAAGCCAATGACCACTTTACCTCCACTGGCCACTTTACCCCAGTCTCCACTATATAAAATAGGTATTCAGTTGAATTCATTTTAGATACGAGTATAGGAGTATTAATATGATAGTGGAGTTAGTTATACTAATAGTAACATAAGATGTTTATTAGCGATGACTATTAAAAATCTCAGCTAAAATTATTTACTATTAGGTATTTAAAATTCAAGTAATATTCTTTACACGTTGTGTGGTTTTGCCTAAGTTACATTTGAACAATTTCAGTAATCGTTATAATTTATTTATATTTTAATTTAAACATACACAGTATTCATATGTTTACTTATCGTTCAGCTAAACTGAAACTTTAATCACTCTATTTCTTTGGTTAGTATGACCAAAATTCAAATGTAAGTTAAAAATCACAAAGTGATTGAAAAATTACCAGACTGGATCGGCAGGGAATCGAACCAAGGATCTCCCGGTAATTAGCCAGGTGTCTTGCTACTAGACCAACGATCCTCTGTTCGACAGGGATTTCAATATTTGAAATTGAAAAATAGTAACTGTTTCTCGCATTAGAGAGAGTACCAATACACATAAGTGGTTGAATGGTTGTCGGATTGGGGCGGCTGTCGAACAGAGGATCGTTGGTCTAGTGGCAAGACACCTGGCTAGTTACCGGGAGATCCTGGGTTAGATTCCCAGCCGATCCAGTCTGATAATTTTTCAATCACTTTGTGATTTTTAATTTACATTTGGATCTTGGTCATACTAACCAAAGAAATCGAATGCTTAAAGTTTCAGTTTAGCTGAACGATAAGTGAACATATGAATACTGCGTATGTTTAAATGCGTACAAAAGTTCGTCATACGTAGTAATGTTTCAGAAGCACTCGATAATATTTAAAATTGAAAAATTTTAATATTTCAAATTTTTTTTTATAAATTTTTCACCTTCTTTTTGCAAAACTAACCCCCATATTTTAACCTTAAGCCACCCCTATTGATATAATTTAAACAAGTTGCATATCAGTAGATAGCATTTTAAATAGGGCAGTACCATCAATTTAAACTTTTGCTCTATCTCTTACCGTTTTCAAGATTTTTGAAAAAATAAATTTTTACCCCAGTTTTGAAGGGCGATTTTCTCCCTTCAAATTGTTTTTCCGCAGATAAAAAAAAATACGCGTCGCTTATTTTTTAGTCTTCTCCAACAAATTTAAGTTTCATAAAAATCGACAAGACCGGCTTCTGGACCTTTGCTTGTGAGTTACAGACTGTCTGAAAAGACTGATGTTAACTTCCATTGTTATTATCTATATATTTTATTATTTATTATATTAATAATTAAGTAATAACAATATTCAGTAACAGCAACACAAAAAACTGCCAGTAAGACAAAGTAAAGTGTCTGTTCAAGCGAGGAAAGCATCGTTCCTACAGTTGCCTATATTGCGATTTGCCTCTTCTTAAAAAAATAGTGTGTATTCTGTTTTTTAATGTTTACTAATCAATAGTCTCTGACCGAAGCTTTGGCTTCGATTTACCATTGGCCGCACAAAACAACTTCGGCCACATATTTGGCTTTGATCAAAAGGACACCAAAGGTTTTACTGAAGCCGAAAGGGGTACTGTCAGGCACTAATAAATAGTAAGTTTATTCTCTTTTTCTTTTCATTCTGCTATGCTCAGTTCACGCAGACTTGGATAGGTTGTAGTTTTATAAAAAAAAATATTTTTCGTTTGTTCTTGCAAATAATGGTGGGAGTCCTGGGAATTATAATTTAAAAAAAAAAAATTTAAAATAAAAATTTGTAAAAGACAGTGGATTTCAATTTGACCAATGCTATCAATATACATATATTTCTAATGTAACAGTGTCAGAATACATTCCACCTCCGGTATTAGTATATTTACGGAAAAGACGTTCCGAAAAATAAAATAAAGAAACATTTTCGTAGTTAAGAGTGCGAATAAGAATAATTTGTCCCACTATATGTCTCAGTATAAAATGGTTCATTCAAAAACCATTTAATATAGAAAATGGAAAATGGTTTCCAAAAACGTATTTAAAATACAAAATGAAGAATAGTTGTGCTGAACATGTTTAAAATAGAAAATAGAAAATATCTATTTAAAATGGATTATAAAATGCAAAATGCTTCCTTTTTTTACTTGAAATTTATTCTAATATAAATTTATCATTATTTATAAATTAATAACAAAAAGAAGTTATTAAAATGTTAAACGTACTGAAATTAAATAAAAGTACCCTTTTAAGAAAATTTTATAAAGTTTGCATAATATGGAAACGAAATTTAACTCTTGAAATATTGTTACTCAAAAAAATTGTATAAGGATGCAAAAATGTTGTAAAATTTAATTGTGCCACAACTGCGATTTTTAAATTATGAAAATCAGCTACTCGAAATACCAAAAAAAAAATATTCTTATCGAGATGGGCTTTACAGCTCAGTTTTGAATCCAGAAATAAACCTAAAAGATAGCTTCATTAATCATGCAAACAGAATATGAGTCATCTCTCGGTATTTTTCGTTCATTTTTACTAAAAATCATAACTATTGGTTGGTTACAATTTAATTTGAGATCATTGAATTTATACACTAATTGTTAATATGAAAAATTATTTCCCATATGTCCTTAGCAGAAGTCAAACGATTTTTACTATCGTAGATAATAATAATTATTATCAATTATTGTTTTATCATTAGTAAAGAAGGTAATTTTACTGTTTAAATTAGTGTTTAGATTATTTACATACTTATTATAATTATTTTCTTTTTATTGAAAATCTGGTTTTCGTTCACAATTTAGTGTATAGAAATATAGATATGAATACTTGAAAACTGGCGAATACTTGACAGAATGAATATGGACTCCCATCATAATATGTAATGTTTAACAAGATTGCCTAAAAAATGAAGTAAAGTAGAACTTCAATTAACCGTCACCATCCGGATCGGGGTTGTGACGGTTAATCGAGTAACAGAAATGAATAGAATGACGGATAACAGAAATTTTTTAATAAATTGTTTTTAACACTAGCTTTAGGACGAAAATGAAAATGTTTACAAGTTAATAATACATACTTAATATATTTAATTTTACAAAGTTATTCATATGAATTTCAGGTTGTAATAAGAAAAAACTTTCGGTTACAAAGGGGTAAAATACCTACCTACATACCACTATAAAACAATTTCATATTCTTTACAATCATATTCCTAATTTTAACAAAATTTATTTAATTTTTTCTATGGGATTATGAATACGTTTGAAAACTAGGTTTGTATACCTAACGACAGAAACTCATTTTTTTTTATTAGACGTTGATGGATAATTGAACGACGGTTAATCGAAGTTCTACTGTACATTTTTGTTCTTATACTAGTGTCATGAGAACATTTCATTTTACATAATATATTGAATTTTGCAAGTCGAATTATTTATCAGTGGTAAGTAGATTTGGATCTAATAACTTATGAAAATTTAATTTTACATTCAATAGTAAAAAAAAAACAAAAATAAAGGAAAAATGGTAGAAATATGAACAAATTATTAGAAGGGATATTGAAAATGGGTAGAAGATTGCAATGGTAGAATATAAAGCGAATATAGAAACGTATTGGGAATATATGGAATATACACCGAATATATTCGTACTTTTAATAAAATACACAGAAACGTTGCTACGAATATACGTTCTAAGACTACGAAAATGAATAAAATGCGGTATTGTAAACTATATTAGTCATGTCATTGGCGATGTGTGTTTAATATACACTAGCGGAAAAAATTTTTTTTTTCAGGGTATTTATGAGGATTGAGCGACACACGTTGCTTTGAAAATTTTTTTTCGCAAGATTTCAAAGCTAGAAACTTCCAGCTTTAAATTGCTTTGTTTATGACTCCGATACAATCATTTTTCACGAAGATACAGCCATTCGAAAAACCGCTAACGTTTTGGAATTTGGATACCAATCGTAATTTTACTGACAATCAGCAAAATACAAATATTTGTATGAGGTTTTCAGCAAGTGATTTGTCTTGTATAATAACTGGCTAAAATATATCGAATTATACTTGTTGATGTCTGACTAAAACTTTAAATGTTATACAAGTAATATTAAAATTTGATTTTGTTAAGTCAAGCAAGAATATTATTGCATATAGTTGTAGAAAAAAATTAAGTTTATAAAATGCTTCTTTTTTGTCAAAAAATAAGGATAAGGAAATTTGTCTAGTTTGGCATGAATGTAAGAAAAATTATAAAATTTTTAATATCTTTAATTTAAAATAGTTTACAATAATAAAATAAGGCGTATATTATTCTATGGTTTATGACCTTCACAATAATGATACTGTTCAAAAAAATGTTCTAAACAAAGAAATTTTTGACACCGACCACATCCTACAACGGCTGGTTCTCCACAAATATGACATTTCGGTTGAGTATCTACTTCGGTTTTAAGAAAAATATATTCGACGGGATTAACGAAGTAATCCTGGTCTTTGTTCTATGTATCTGCTCTTGTACCATGCGTATTTAAAATTACCTCTAAAGCGGGGTGATGAGAACTTATTATGTGCTAGGGATTGCATTTTTATATTATTTCTAGAATGTATATCAGTATCATTATCTGATATGAGAATCAAATCAGACAATGTTCGAACGAAATTCTTCAAAAACCGGAAGACATATATATCTAACGGTTATATAAGTACTATCGTTTTTGGCGGTATGCTTAATATTTTTACTTCTTTATCTTCAGGAATAATATTTTTCATAAAAGCTGGGCATTGACCACTTCACGAATCAAGAACTAACAAAGAAAATTTTCAAACACAGAAAAATCTAAAATCTTTATAAATATACTATGGTTGGAGCTTAAAATTTAGTTTAACTAATTTCTTTAAAGACATATTATTTAAGGTCTATTCTCCAACGGACTTTACGGGACGTATGCGGGAAAGGTACAAATCAAGATTTGATTGGGATATAGAAAGAAGTTATTTTTCTGTTCGTTTAGACTGTTTTCGCTAACTTTAAAGCAAAATTTTAATACTCTTGGCGCGCGAAAAAATACCTTCTTTCTTGATAAATAGTTCATTACTCTACAATGAATTTGTGTTAAAATCTACTTACTGATTGGTTTAAAAACAGTAGCGAAAGTATTTTTACTGCCTCAGCCTGTGGACGAAATGTGACACTTTATTCGTTATTATGAACCATGAAAGTATGTATTTTAGTTCCGAAATCACAAAAAGGGTTTATCTAGTACTTTTAATTCTTATTTACCATGAAAATTAATATTTGTTTTCTTTAATTTCTAAAATAGGACAGACTATTCTTTCATTTAATTTTTTTTTCTTTTTAAATATACGTACATATCTATATATAAATAGTAGTTTTGGCGAACCACCAATAATCTTGTTTTTAATTGGGTTCATATACCACACTAAGCGTACGAAACTATGTCGAAAATCGTGGTAATTTGTTAAATTTAATAAATATTTTTGGCTGTTATTAAAGATATTAATTTGGTTATAAAACCATTAAAATTGCCTAAGTATACATCTTTGAAATTTCTAGTTTTTCAAGTAACGACTTTTTCTTCTATTACGTACACAGAGAACAATGTGTGGTGCAATATTGATTTAATATATTGTGTACTGTTTAAATATATATGTGATTCTAGGCGATGTGCAAACTCAAATACACTACGTTTATACACTATGTGGGAATATTCAAATATGTACATACTTATCGGGTGAATGTACATTTTGACACTGCATTTTTTCTCAGAAGCTAAGTTTCTACAATGATCGTTTAAATATTGGAGTTATACAGTGACGTGTTTTTGAATGATTTATAAATCGTGGCGGTAAAGTAATTTGAACCAAGTTCTTAGACCGGCTTCGTATTTTATCAGAATTAAAAAAATTAACTTTAGAAGTCTTGCATCAATTTTAACACAGAGGACAGAGACCCCGCAGCTATCTGTTTTCTGAAATCACGAGTGTGTACTTCTGTGCTCATTAGGTTTCTTAGTTGTCAGTTTGTCAGTAGCAGTCGATGATTGAAGATGAACCGCACGATAATGGACTTGATTATTGTTGGTATTGTTTCATCCCCTAGTACATGCGTATGCTGTCATAGCTATGTATGCAATAACTGAACCACGTGACCGCCCCTACTATCTGCGTTACTCACACAAATACACAAAATCGCACTAATACAATGTAAACCAGTGTGTGTATACAACATATTGTCTATCTCTTACATGTTACACTGGTTCCAGTAGTGTAGGCATAGATATGTTGTCTCTATTACTCTATGAATTTTAACTATTCGATTTCCAACTGAATTAGGTATTTCGAGACGACAATAAATCTCTATGGATGGTAATTAGTTTTCTTACAATTTTCTAACATTGATACACGACAGCATAATTATAACTAATTATTTATCTTTATTTCTTATCCACGAAGCTAGCAAAGAAATATTTGTAACAAAATATGTAGAATAATCTCTACAAGGTAGGCATTACCCTATGACTACGTAACAAGTCTGGGTATTTTTTCAAATCACTGTCAACTCACTGTTAAATTGTTTATTTTAATATTTATTTTTATCAATAATTTCATATTTAAGGGGAATCCTGCTTTAACAAAAAGTGTTTTTTCGTGAATTTTTTTAGGCCTGAAAAAAGAACTAAGACTCTTTGGGATATTTTCGTACATATACATCATATAAAAATTTTTCAATGAGAAGCAACCAAATGCACTTGATTTAGGCGCACATTTGTCGAGCACCTCCCAATTTAAGTCTCTTATCGGTGGGAAAGATGCAGGTTGTAATTTTTGTCAGCGAGACGAAAAACCAAGTAAAATTTTAATTTTCATACACTTTTCTTCTAAGTGAACTAAGAAAACCCCGAAAAAATTGTGAAATTTAGAATGAATCTAAGTTTAAAAATTTAAAAAAGAACATGTTTTTTTGGGGGAAAAAATCAGTTCAACTTGCTATAAAAGTGGTTAAAAAAATTTTTTTCATGATTTTTTTTGTTTAAATAGAAGCTAACAAACTTTGGTTTTTTCGATTGGTCGTCTGCTTTTCTTGCAATTTCACTCCCACCAGTTTATAAAAATCGTAAAAATAAAAACTCATGAAAACGGGTTTCAAAGTTTTTACAGAGAGCTATTATTTACTTTTGTAATCTTTACTATTGCTTGACATGGCACTAGTACAAACTTAAAATATTGCCCCGGACGGCCATTGAACCTTTTTAGGTACAAAATTCGAAGTATTAGTCAAGACGAGTGGCGTATGTGCTCCAGTTTGCTTGAGCGCTTGTACACATGCTCGATTTCTCCTCGTTATGTCTTCGAAAACGCTAATAAAAAAAATATATATTTAAAAATTAAGGCAAAAATTTGTGTAGCCTGCATTGTGCGTTACAGACTCTTTTTAGCGAATTTCGAAAACTCGAAATTCAGCTATTACGCCCGATGTCATGTCGGAACCTGGGGCCGAGACTATAACGGAAATATGTCTTGAGGTCCCTAGAATACGAAAATGATATTGACTAAAATCTATATATATATATATATATATATATATATATATATATATATATATATATATATATATATATATATATATATATATATATATATATTAACTTTCGAACGAAACAATTATGCTTATGAAATTTTGTGTGCGAACTAAAATCGGGATTGACTCGGTTAAGTTCGTCAGCCATACACGTTGGATGCCCAGAAGTAGGTTTTCTGGCCATCTTTTATCATTCGATCCTATCATAAGACAGTTCGACTTTTACGTTGTTGAAAAGGAAAAAAAAATATGAAGAAAATGTTCTTATAATTTTGTTTCTAAGTTAAGTATTTTTCGCGAAAATTGTAATTTTTCATTTTTGGACCACTTTGCTCTCTTTGCCAGTGTGATAAGTAATTAATATTTCTGTCTCAATTTATTATAAAATATAGAAAACAAACAAATTTCTGTCTCATGTTAATTGCATTATAATTAACATAGCTCTGTCTCAAGTTGAAAAATTAAATTTAACCAGATTTTTTAAGCTTATGTAATGAAGATATTTTTTTTTTTTTTATTGAATTTTAAATGAACGAAAAATTTAAATTTATGTCATCATATAATATTATTAAAAATAAAAAAAAAAAATAATATGTTTGAACGCACAGAAAACAATTTTAAATGGATCGACTTTGAAAATTTTTTCACTCTTAAAGAGCTAAACTGTTTTAGATAGATATAGATTAGGTTATGCAAGGTTCGACAGCGTCAGTGGGACCCAAAAGTGACCAAAATAAAAAAACCGACCCATTTTGAAAATTTTTTGACTATTACAGAGGTAAACTATTTTAGATAGGTTCAGGTTGTGTTATCTGAGATCCACAACTGTCCTGCGGATGCAAATGCGGCGTACAATGCTAGACAACGGGTTTTGAAAATACTTTTAGTGTTAGAAAGATAAAATATCCCATATATATATATATATATATATATATATATATATATATATATATATATATATATATGTATATATATTATATATATATATATATATATATATATATATATATATATATATATATATATATATATATATATATATATACGATCCGCCAGTGCCCAATATTTGGAAATTCGCTATGTTAGGCAGATGCTGCGACAGGAGTATTTAAATATTTATAAAAATTTAGCCGGAAATTGTTTAATAGTTATTTTTACACACACACACACAGAGAGAAAAGGATTCAAAGAAAGTTAACTTGTTGTTAATTTATATACCGTATTTTCCGGCGTATAACGTGCACCTTGAGCACCAAAAATATGGTCTAAATTTCGTGGTGCGCGTTATACGCCGAATATAAAACTGAGTTCTGTCAAAATCATGACGGTTTTTATTTGAATATTATATATTTTTCTGTCAATAGTAACTGGGTTATCAAATAAACAAAAAAAATGAAGGAAAATTTAACAATAATACAAATTTGATAAGTGCGCGTTATACGACGAACATAGGAAAAAACTAAAAAATTATTCAAAATTTTATACGCCGGAAAATACGGTACCTAGACACCATTAATAAAGAAAACTACCCCTAAATGTTGTCTACTGTACGGTATTACGTGTAATAATATTGTGGTCTTTTATGGGTTAAAGACAGCAGGTGTATGTATATGTGTATATATATTCTGTTCTTTATAATTATATAGTGTAATGTAACAACAAAAAATTGAGAAATTTTTGTCTTGTATGTATACTATAATGAAAAATTTTATCAAAATTAGAAAATTCATTTGTGTGAATAATCTCTTTATTATTATAACATGCAATTCACCCCTAGCGGTGTATAATACTTTGATGATATTGTATGAAAATATACATATATGGGTGAATATACGGTATTTGCATTTTTTGTGTCCCTAAGGAAGAAGTAATCTTTTTAATTTAGTATTCATTATTTTACTAATTGTGCACTATTTTTGTATTTGTAATGATAAGGGTCAGAAGATATTTTATTTTTTTTAGATTTTATAGGCTCTAATAGTGAACGTTTAAAACTTCTTTAAATGAAATGGGTGTATGTGATGTCGCCTAAGTTGAAGTGATCACAGAAGTTGCCACAAGAGTAATTAAGGCTCTTCATGTACAACTTATCACACATACAAATGTTTCCCCGTACTTGGTGTACTTTCAGTGTACCAACAAAAGGTTTGATGTCGGATAGATTATCTTCAATTATCTTTTTTTGTAAATCAATTTCCTCTTCGAGTATCACAAAAATATGAATGCCAGGGCAGTGCTTCTCTGATTCCTTAGCAAAATCATCGATAGTCGCAATATCGGTTTCTGATGCGACGATTTTGTCTGCGGAGACATGAAAACTGCCAGAAGAGTGATGCCAGAGAAGTGACAAAATCATACATAACCTGTAAAAACAACATCACGCGTTCTTCATACCAAAAATAAACGGAATACATGAAGTCTACACACAATGAACATTGCATTGTACAAATTTACAATTTCATAACGATAAAATATAAAAACATATACTTACCAGTGGAAATACTGCAACTACTGGCACAAACACATTTTCTGAGTGCGTACCGATCACTGACGCGATATTATTTAAATTATGTTCAATGCAGTTATTTTGTTGCTAAGTCCAATATGTTCAGCGAGCGTAGCTCAAGGTCAAAGACACAGGTTTACAATTTCTAAGTCAAATTTTATTATTTTATTTTCGTCAGGTTAAAATTGACACTTTTGTTGGATGGTATGAAAATGAGTAATTTTTTTACGTTAATAAAGATTTTTGCAATGTATTTTGATACAATATGTTTTAATGCTTATTTAGTTATCTGATTACATTTGAAAATATATTATACCAGTTAAAAAAAAAATGTGTGTTGAAAATTGTAACACAAAATGGTAATGCGCAAGCCAGAGGAGTATACATTTAGCACTATTTTAATTAATTAATGCCTTAAATGAAACAGTTGTCGTGAATGGACGAAGTGGACTAAATAAAAGACGATATTCTTTATTACTTAAGTGTAAAATAATAATAATAAAATTAGTTTTTTATAAAATTTATCAATGGGCCATTCGAATTCAAATAGCATATATTCACCCATATACAAAATATATTTCCATTCCTGCATTATATCCAAATGTCTATACTGTATGCTTGGAATAAAAAATAAAAATATGAAAAAGTAATCGTATTTTGTTGAGTATTTCGTTCGTTACTCCAAACAACACCATTTGATAATAAAATGTACAGTATTTTTGCATGTAGGTACTATGCTTACGTACTTATGTATAAATAAATATATGAACATATATAATATATAAATATAATATAATGCTGTATGTAAGTATTTCTATGTATAATGTAACTGGAAAATAGATACAGGCTGTAGCATTTAAGTTTTAGTTAATATCATTTAATATTTTCAGAAAAGATATTCGAGTGAACCTGAAATTATTGCTTGTATTAAGTATTTTATGCAACCCTCACAACACTACTGTAATATCTTTTGCCATGGTATGTTACCATTAGAATATTGAACAACGAGCAGCTTATGACATTTTCAAGTAATATATATTTTTCGGATTTATTTCTTTTAAGGCGTTTTTTATAAGAGATGTGTTATACAAAAAAAAAAAAAACACTTTTTTGAGATTTTTTTTAGGGAATCTATTTACTGTAATGAAAAAAAACTTTTATAATATATTAAAGTAGATATAATTAACTGAATCTTGAATATTTTTTCTTTTATTTTTGATCAGTCATGTGCTCTTGCAAGCCTCTTGATAGTCAGTAAAGAAAACTAAAAGTCCGATCGGACTATAACTTGATGCATTTTCTTTATTGTAGTGTTTTTTGTAAGACTATCTAGAACTAGTACTTAAAATAATAAATTCAGTTTTTTAGAACGCCTGAAAAATCAAAAAAAGGCCAATTTTTCTTACTTTTTTTCGAAATAGCGCCAAAAAAAGATATGAGGTTTGATGAGCTAATTTTAGATAGTCTTACAGTTTTTGGTATTATCTTTCGTATGAACTAAGGTTTTTGTAAATATATTTTGGAAATCGAGATATAGTTGACACCGTTTTGAATTATAAATCTGACATGTGATATTCAACAGGCATACAAGAGCAGATGGGGAGCTAAACAAAAAGAAAAAGAAATTCAAGGTACATTTAATTATATGTACTTTAGTGTAAAATTTTTTTTTTATTCCAATAAATAGTTTTACCAAAAAAAAAATTCCAAGAAAGTGTTTTATTTTTCTCATTACTTATTGTAAAAGACTCCTTAAAAAATTTTTCGTCTTTTTCCCTGTCTTTTGTTTTTTTAGTCGAATTTTTCAACTGAAAAAATTAGACTTATACAGCCTATACGATAAGAACGGCGAGAGGCGTGAGTAGGGGCGCTATCCGTTTTCGGACCCGTAGAACACGATTATGTAGAAAAAAGGTCTGATATATATATATATATATATATATATATATATATATATATATATATATATATATATATATATATATATATATATATATATATATATATATATATGTATATATATATATATATATATATATATATATATATATATATATATATATATATATATATATATATATATATATATATACATATATATAGAGGACGGCGAGAGGCGAGAGTAGGGGCGCTATCCGTTTTCGCACTCGTAAAAGGGTCTGTCCATAACAAAAGGTCCATAACATAAAAAAATAAAAATTATGATAAAATTACAATATTACTAGTACTGTGTTGTGTATTAGATGTAGGAAGTGGGCACCACTGTGTTTTTGCAGGGAACTTGTGCTTTGTGTGTCTTTTTGCCAGTTGTTTGGAGGCTATGTGGATTGTTAATGGTGTGTTGATTTTTTTGTATCCTTTTTAAGAATAATGTGACAGTTATAGTTGAAAGTTGAGAAGTTTTGATAAAAGAAGAATAATCTACAGGATCTAAGGTAACTATAATCCCAAAGCCTTCACTTCAAACTAATCTCATATAATTATGAAATGGATGAAAGATTAGCAACCCAGTAACTGTAACGTGAGTTACCAAAACATTAATTTGTTTCTGTAACTTTTAGAAAATTGGACTCAGACATATGATTTTTTCTATTCTCTTCACAAATAACTCATTGATTGCAGAACTAATTTTTTTATATTTTTACAAAAAACAAAAATGTAAATTTAACGTACCTAAAAAATGTAACGTGAGTTACCAGAATGGTAACTCACGTTACGGAGTTTCTTAAATAGGAGTTGTTTCTTTAGTTGTTTCTATATTCGAGAAATGATGTGTGCCAGAGTAATGAGGATGTCATCCCTGGAGTAAAAGTTATGTGTTTGAAGAGTATTTCTGGACAAAATAACAAACTTTTCAAAATAGATGAAAATGGCCTTACTTTTGTTAGTGTTAACAGGTTTTAAATGTACTTCCTTACCCAGAAATTGAAATGAAAGATGGTAGGATGTACTACAAGCTCAAAAAATCAGTTGATATTAAAGAGAAGTAAACAAACATTAAGGGTTTCCCATTTATGAATTTAGAAATGTTTTAACCAGTATTATATACCAGCCTACTATAAATTGTAGGATTAAAATAAATAGGCTACTTTTTCACCTTCTGTTTAAAACTTCTATTGTTTAAGACTACTATTTTATAGTTTATAGCAGGTATTATAAAATTGTTCTGTTATTCTGATATTTAGTAATAATAAAACTTTCCTAGTATTTCATATGTGTCGCTTAATTTGTTTGCCCAAACACTTCTTTTCTAAAATTACTTCTAAATAAAAAAGGGCTTCAACATTGTAAAACATTCTTTTAAAAACTGTATTGATTTGAGTAATCTATACAAATAATAATTATTTTATATAACTGTTTTCAGACCATTTTCCAATGAAGACAAAATGTAACGTGAGTTACCGACATTGATATGGGATTTTAATAATAAAGTCTTCTACAGGTATAGGAAAATTTTGACCAACTTATCATCTTCTATATAACACACACAGGTTGAATATAAAACAAAATTATTCTTGTAACTTTGAATCGGGAGAAGAAAAAAGCAATTGACTCCAAAGTAAATTTTGTGCTTTGTAACGTGTTTTTGTAACGTGAGTTTCAAAATGTTTAAATTATTATTTCAGTTGTGGACAACCCAAAAGCTTTAAAAAAAATGATGGTAAAAGCAGATCATCATGCTAATACTAGGAAAAATTCCAATCAAAAAATGTTTTAACTTAGCGTTGTTATAATACAAGAACTCTTAAATTTTGATTCATTTAGTAACGTGAGTTACCGTGGACACACCCAGAACACGATTATATAGAAAAAAAGTCTGATATATATATATATATATATATATATATATATATATATATATATATATATATATGCGCCCGTTTTTATCATTCGCCGTTCTTATCATTCTTATTGTATAGGCCGTAAATTGAATAGCGTTGTTAGGTAAAGAGTTACTTACTTAAAATCAAAGATGTGATTTATTTAAGATACAAGTATTTGAAATACAGATACAAGATACAAAATATGTATTTTTATCTTGTATCTAAAATACTTTTTTAAAAATGTATTTTGTATCTTATATTTAGATACTTTCCTTTGGTATCTTAGTATTTTGTAAGTACTTAAGTTTGCTAAAATACTTTTACCCATCTTTACCAATAAATCCCATCATAAGGTTGAATTAAAACTGAGCCCTTAAAATTTTAATTTCTCAATCTATCAAAAGACTCTATGATCTGTTTGTTTTTGTATGCCTCCGTCGCGTCGCTACTCTCGCTGCGCCTGCGCCCTATTATCATTGCTGGCGTTGATATATAAGAAAGATAATAATAAATTAATCGAAACTTATTAAATTAAATTTTAAAAAAAATTACATTTGGTTGTAAACAGCACTACAAAAGATTGCGATGTTTGTGACGTCATTAAGATATTTAATATAAAAATATTAATGTTTTCAGTTAAGTAAACATTATGACATCACACATGCGCTTGGAAATTGTCGGCGTGCCACTGGTTCTAATTGTAAGTTTAAAAATTTATTGTTAATTTGATATAACTTTTTAAATATTAGGTAAAAAGAATAACAAATATCCAATTAATGTGTAATGAAATAAACTAAGTAAATCTCAAAATTAATAAAAACTTTTTTTTAAAAAAAAAAAAAAAGAATTTTATCTTAAAAAAGTATTTAGAAATACATATTTTGTATCTAGTATTTTAAATACCATTTCCACAAGTATCTTGTATCTGGTATCTCAAATACCATTTTTAAAAGTATCTTGTATTTTGTATTTCAGATACTTTTTAAGGGGTATCTTGTACATACATCTCTGCTTAAAATGTACGCCTTAACTGATGTACGCTTCATACGGAATTGTTGAGGCGGTGCAGCGTTGCAGACTATATAGTCTCAAATTCTTACCTTATAAGGTTTTTTTTCTAGGGAAAATAATCTATGCAGGCAGCAGTCAAAATACAGAATGTTTTAAACGTGTAACTATATACAGGTATTCGATATTTATTTGGTCTTAACCTTTTTTCATGTTACATGCTGTATATTTTGATATTTTTATGCATTCTAGTACGTGAAACTTTTAAAGTATCATAATAAATGTGAATATATTTTGAAAATTTAGATTTTTTAAACTAAAAATGTTGTTATGTAAATCACGCTATTTATGTGTTTGCGCATACCTATTGAGAATTTTAAAAATGGCAAAGTGCTGTGGTGTTAATGTTCGGGTTATAGCGTTATAGATGCTCTATAACAGCATAAAACAAATTACATTGTTAATTTATGGATTTCGTATAAAGGAGGAAATAGATACATCTATATGTGTACCGTGTAGATACTTATTGATTTTTTCAAGTGTTAGGTACTTTTATTTTTTTAATTTGGTTCTGCGACAGAGAGTTGGGGTTTAATCAGATAGGAGAAAGTTTCTAATTATAAAATTTGTAATACCTCTACAATACCAATTTATTAGCTATACTTATACTGTTTGTACATGTTTCCAAAAGCATCAGCCCGTTCGTAACATTTAAGGCGTTATACCTATACAGCTGTAACGTGCGAAATGGCGACATTTTCTCGATTTTTTCTCAACAGCCAAATAAAAATACGCTGCCAATAGGGTGTGGCACATAGCTTCCTCGTACTCGCAAAAGGCTTTAAAACAGCATTCTACCAAATATATATATATATATATATATATATATATATATATATATATCATGAAATTATATTTTCGCCTTAAAGTTCATAAAAAATTGTTGTAACTCAAAATATTTAAAGACTAAATTATAAAATAATAGTAAAAATATTTTAGAAATTAACCCCCAAAATACCCCTGTCGCAGCACCTGCATAACATAGCGAATTTCCACTTATAAAAATCCCTTTTCTGTGATTTTTCCTCTTCTTTCTATTGATGTAAATAAATGTCGCAAAAATTTTTTAACTTGAGACAATTTTGGCAAAAAATTAATTTTCTTTCACTAAAAATTACCAAAAAAACCATGTTCCAGGCATCCGACATGGCTGGCTAACGAACTTGTCCAACGGTGTGGAACTAAATACAAATATAATACATAAATTTTAGTGAATATTATTTTCTGTTTGTAGGGACCTCAAAACAAATTTCTGCCATAATCTCGGGCTCAAGTCGCATCATGAGAGTGGCTGTAATAGCTAAATTCCATTCTGGAAATTCGCTAAAACCACCCATAAAACATATAAGTTTAGCAAGTACTTAGCAGATTAATATTTTTTGTATATATCAACATCTAAAAACATTTCAGTCCCTTTTTGACAATCTTGCCAGAACTTAAACACTTTTTTAAATTTTTTTTTATTGTTAAAATCGAAACGTTATTTTGAAGACCGTTAAAATTACTACATTTTACATCAAAATGTCAACACAATCACCTCCTAGTTAATTACCCCTAGACTTGATGATAGAAAATTGAGAAAAAACAGGTCATATAGATTTTTTTAATTTAGATTTTATTTGTAATGATTGAGTTACGAAATTTAAAAGGACATTTTAAAAATATGTGTATTCGCTATGAGCTTTTGTCTGGAGGCAATCCAGCTCCTCAAAAATGGCTCCAGCGCTCAAGATGGACAGAACATATCAGTTTATCAGGACGGCATTTGTACATAACTTTAATATTTTCTTTAAGAAATAGTATTTTGTTCTAAATACTTGTTTTACTTTTTCAAGGCGAGTATTTATTACGATTTCTATTTACCAGCTTCTACAGAATAAAAAAAATCATTTGTAACACTACTATTAAACGTTATTTTATATATATATATATATATATATATATATATATATATATATATATATATATATTTTAGTGATTATGATTTTCGTATTCTAGGGACCTCAAAACATATTTCTGTTATGGTCCCGGGCTTAGGTCGCGTCATGACACCGGTTGTAATAGCTGAATTTCGGGTTTTCGAAATTCGCTAATATTTTAAAAATTTGAACGAAGTGAGACTAGCAGTAAATAAGATAAGCAGCGCGATGGATACTATTACTCCGAATGCAATGAAATTTGTAGCGGACCATTTAAGAACCATACCGCAGAATTTCTGAGAATCTCATAAAAAAGAATTGAATAGTTCAGAAGTTATGCCACTTGGTGCAATTTAGTAGGTATATTAATGGAAGCGGCTTAGCTATCGTTACTCCGATTTCGATTAAATGCATAGGGGACCGTCTAGGAACCAAACTGTATAATTTATGAAAATTTCATAAAAAACAATCATAGTTCAGAAGTTATGCCACTTGGTGCAAACTGGCGACACACAGACGGATGGATCGGATGGACACCAAACCAAAACTGTTCAGGAAGCTCTAAAACGTAAAATGTGCGTAAAAAAAATTATTTTGGAGGGAAAAAAATTTTTATTTTTCAAAGGTGTATTTTCCGCTACTGTAGTAGTCTCGGAAGTAATTTATTTAAAAACTGTTAAAATATCGATTAGTACATGTTTTGGGAAACTTCTTAAATTTTTTTCATATAAAAAATATTTGAAAATAGAGGAATTACAACTGTATTTTAGGAGTGCCTTTTTTTTGGGCATCAGAACGGTTCATCCGAAATCAAAATTTGAAAAACATTTCATTAGTATATTTTATTGTCCAATCGCTGACCGAAGGATTTGTCAAAATTTAATTTAAAAAAAAAATAAAAAACGCCGTGAGCAGCGGGGCCCCATCACGGTAGTCGAATTTTCCCCCTCATCTTCGGTATTGAATGTCTACAAGCGAAATGTGATTGAAAGTCTACAACCGAATTGTCATTTTGTTGGTTTCAAAACTGGTGATGAGTGTTCGGCTGATCGAGGCTTTAAAAAAAGGTTTTAAGTATTTAAGGGCCGTATCTCAGTAAATTTCAATTTTGTGCCGAAAACAGGTAGCAGAAAAAAAGCCAACACAATTCGTACGAGGACATTCCTGCCCTTGTTTATCCGCTAATTGCCTTTATGTTTTAGTTTTAAGAATTAAAAAAGGACCTTAAATAGTAAACTGGAAGGCCTTTATAAAGATATTTTTTCTTTCCAAAAAAATCCAAAATTTCTATTTTATAAATACTAAAAATCCAAAATTCCTAATTTATAAATAAACAGTGACTTTAATAACATTTTTAAATTACTTAATATGTATGTATTTCATTTGTCATAAAAGTAAGTTCACTTTTTTTTAAATTTTTTAAAATTACTATTCGCCTACTTGTATTTAGAATAAACATAATGCTTTTAAAACACATTTAACAATAGCATTCAATTCCGATGTAAAAATGGGAGAAGTGGGGAGAAAAGTGATGCGGACTCCCTACAAGGTACTTGCTGGATACTAACTGAATACACGTACAAAATTTCAGCCCTCTAGGTTTCCTTATGGAGTCTCTAGACGTGTTAGAAAACAAGCAAAAAAATTAAGGAAATATTGGCGTAAAAATCGTGGGGGTAAGGGTTAAAAGTTGAAACCTCCAAAAAACAGTGTCTGGCTATTAGCTTAACCTGTACACCAAATTTCAGTCCTCTAGGTTTATTTGGGGAGATTTTGACCCGAACGAAACTGTTAAAAAACAAGAAAAATCATGTTCTTTTGGGTATAAAAATGGTGGGGGTAGGGGTTAAAAGTCGAGACCCCCAAAAGGCACCCCCTTGATACTAAATCAATCCGAATACAAAATTTCAGCCCTCTAGGTTTATTCGGGTGACCTGTGCGAGTGGTACAAACTTCGAAAACGTCGAAAATGCATGAAATTGTAGCTTAAAAATGAGGGGGGTGGGGGTAAAATATTAAAACCTCCAAAAAGCACAACCTAGGTACGAACTTTATCAACACACCAAATTTCAACCCTCTACGTTAATTCTGGGGGGCTGGGGGCCTGTTAGATCCAGCGAAAATCGTTTTTCCCCCCTCTACTCCCACCATATCATCCTAGGAAGCTGAATTTTGGATATGTTGTAGATAATTGACCGAAACATTATTTAAAACCGGTTTGGAAAAGTTTTATTGCTTTTCCGCCCCCCACCACCCCCTTAAAGGTCGGGTCAGAAAAAAAATTTGCCCAAAATTTGACCCCACTTTGATAGCATGAGGTGCCTCGAAAATGAGCCCCATTTACCAAATTTCATCTCTTAACTTCCATAGGGGGGCCCTACACAAATTAAAAGGTGGCGGGAAAATATATATATATATATATATATATATATATCAGACATTTTTTTTTTCTACATATTCGTGTTCTACGGGTCCGAAAACGGATAGCGCCCCTACTCTCGCCTCTCGCAGCTCTTATCGTATAGACTGTATAAGTCTAATTTTTCGGAGAAAATTCGACTAAAAAGTGGGGATGATATTAACAAAAAGTTTATTTTTTCGAGATATTAAATTTTCTATATTTTTGCTTTAAAAAAATCTATTTTAATAAAGTTGAAAATTCCTTCGTCAGCAACTGGCTATTATCATAATAAATAGGTAGTATAAACTTGGTATTGATCGAATTGATAGTTTTTTAGTAATCGTGTCCACTGCAAAGGTATTTAAAAAAAACATACGATTCTGAGATAATCGCGTTCAAAATGACAAGTTCGTTTCTTTCATATTCGATGTTGAACGTTCGAAAGTCTATACACAACACGGCTCTAAATCTTTAAGGCCATACATTTTGAACAATACAGTAGAGCGGCGAAAGTCGACGTACCGCTTCTATTATATTTTACGGAGCGGTAGCTGCATGATTCAGCGGCAGCTGTGCAGGAGTTGTCACGGTCGCTTACCCGAGGTAGTACCCTATAAGTAGCGTTTTAAGTATATATATATATATATATATATATATATATATATATATATATATATATATATATATATATATAGCGTATAAATAGAGCGTGTAAAATACGCTATAAATAGCGGAGCATTGGATACTTCGGATCTAATGCTCCAATGGTTACGAAATTTGATGAAAATATTCTTGAGATAATGTAGGTACTTAAAGAATACGCAATAAAAGAGTAAGAAACTTTCCGACTTATCAGAACTGTATATAACTTCTTAATTAACTATGGTGACAGGAGCGTAACCATTTTTTGGAAGTGACTTGCAGTGAACAGGATAACATTTTAATAGCGTATCTGAAATTAAAAATTCAATAACAAAATATTGTTGTGTAAAAAAACGTAGTTATTTGTCAGCCAATCTTAAGACCCGACAGTTATCAGTTTCGGTGGTGTTCGAAATAATTTTTGTTTATGCCCTTCTAATCGACATTGATTTTATAATTTTTTATAGGTATACACTGGCCCGTGTAATTAGTAGTGAAGTTCGCAATGCATAAAAAAAATTTAGATATTATAATTTAAGTTTTGACCAGAGAGAACCAATAATTGTTAAGCTATCTGTAAAACATTAATTTTTCCTTTTTCGATTTTTCGGAAATAAAATACGCACCTTTACTCTCTTTTGGTGTCTTTTAGATTTCAAGGAAATATTTCATTTTAAAAGACAAGTAAAATAATTATTATAATTTTTTGTTTTTTCGACTAGAACAATTATTCTGGTTTACAGTAGAATGTTTTTGAAAACAAAAAAGACTATATTTTATTTCAAAAAGCAATAAATCATGTGTAAATAAGAAACTTTGGGAAAATATATCTATTTTATAATTATTCAGATTTTTTACTTGCCCTATTGGTTTTATTCTTTTCATACAAAAACAATCTTTTTTAAAATACAATTTAAGTTTTTACAGCAATAAATTTTCACCAGTGTACTGTTTTAAATTAAGGAAGTATAATAATTTACAAAAATTTGGGTACATTTAATATACAATTGAGTACACGTATTATAATATATCATATAAATTATATAGCCAAGCTACAGTTCTAAGAAATGAAAGTATGATAATCAGAATAAGGAACCTAAACAGTTTTAAATCAAGGTTTTATTTAAAAATGTACTAAAAAGTATAAAATAACTTTTGAGTGAAGTTGAAACACTTTACAAAAGCTTGAGGTATTATTATTAATTATTTGCGTTTCAGATGTAAGTATTTACTTCATTTCTTAATAGTTATAATTAGCTATTTCATTAAAAAAATAGACATTTCGTTTCAACTAATTACCAAGTAATTATTTAAACGTATGTCGTAAATAATAATAAAAATATGCAGAAATTATGATATCATATAAAAAAGAATAGAATTATTCAGCTTTAGAGATCTTTTTTCAATTTTTTTTTTCTTGAGTCGTGTAACTCCGGGACTCTCGTCCTAGAGAGTTTATCTCTAGCCGGAAACGAAAAAATTTATAAAATTTATATAATATTTAGAAATTTCAATTTGCCACAGTTTTGTTTTCGACAACTTCATCGGAAAATATCCCACTCACCGTGAAAACGCATAATTCTTTATTAATTTTGTTTTCCTCAAACTACTTATCAATGTTTTCAATAAATCTTTAATTTCTGTGATGCGAATGTTAGCGAGAGCCTATACCTAACTAGTTGAAAATATGATTTTGTTATTCAAAATCTAAACTATAGTGGAATTTATAGCCTAAAAGTTTCAATATACTATCTTGGTAGGTAATGACAAAGAAAATAATTTTTTGTATTTGCTCATCAAAATACCGTATTGTCCGGCGTATAATGCGCACCGGTCTATATCGCGCACCCCAAAATTTTGAATAATTTTTTTTAGTTTCTTTTTATGTTCGTTATATAACCGGCACTGCAATTTTGATAATAAAATAGGGTAACTTCAACAATGTAAATTTTACCGCATCGATGCAGCATCATGACCTTCTGGTGCGTCTAATACTACATGATGCGATACTGATGCTCTCTTGAAATTTGATGCACATTAGATGTTTTTGAACGGGATATGGGCATCATTTAACCTCTGATTTAACTATAGATAATATAGCATGATTAGACTATAGATAATACAGCAATACAGTCCTTGTATATATTATCTTTGAATTTCAACTTGAAGTTACTTGAAATTGAAAAAATTGAAATTATTTGAATAAAAAATATTACTTATTTTAAGTGCAAGATGTATTCAGATAGTTTAAACAATTTTAATGAGAGGTAAATAAATTCATCTTTTTCAACATTTAGTTTTGTGGAATTATTCCTATAACAATTATGGTTATAGGACCATTGGCATCATCCTTTATTCACATTACCAGACTCTAACCACGACAGCCACCTACATATATTTTAAATGTAAGTAGCTATGGTATTATATTATGCGCATGACACGCATCACCAAATTTCTTGATGCATTGTTTTGACGCATCAAATGCAAAAATGAATTTTTGATTTTTCGTTGTGATACGTCTGATGCGTTTTTGAACTTTTGACTCTGACTGACTAGCCTTTATAAATCATATAGTGAATAACTCATTAATAAAATAATTATATATTACCCATATTTTATATATTTTTATATTATTTTTATGTCTTTATATACCTATTTTATTTTTTTATTCTATTTTATTAAATTTATATTACTTTTAAATTTTCTTTTATTTTTTTATTTATTTGATAACCCACTTACTACTGGCAGAAGAAAATATAATATTAAAATAAAAACCGTTATCATTTTTACAGAACTCACTTTTATACCCGGCGTAATATGCGTACCATTAATTTTGGACAATATTGTTGGTGTTCAAGGTGCGCGTTATACGCCGAAAAATACGGTAATTTATTTTGTCTGTGTTTGATAAATAATTTGTAACAAACATACTTGAATGTACAGTTTACTGAAATATACACTTAATATACAAGTCGGTCTGTTATCATTTTAATTATTTTTAATGCGATTAAACTTTCTTAACGGAAGTGCAAAATCTGATCCAAATATATTTGAACCAAATTAATACAACAAATCATAGATAGAGACAAACAACGATTTTGAATTATTTATTTTGTCGGTGCACACTGTGATAATTCATTTTAATTTTAAAAGCTTATGGAGTTACTAACTCGTGAACAAGTTTTCCCAACAATGAAAAATTATATGAAATTTATTTTAATAAATGTATTATATATAAAAGAACGTTCAATTTATTTTAAACTGAATTTTGTACAAAATACAATATTAGAAAAAAGACAAGGAAAATAAAGTAATTTTGGGTCGAATTTATTTTATGAGAAGAAAAATCATCCCGAAGAGTTTATTTTTCTTCAGAATGTCTTAAGATACCATCACAGTGTAGAATTTTGAGAAAATAAATTTTTTTTGTCTTATCTTAAAGTACATACAATTACGCATGTTCTCTCAAAATTTCAAATTGAAATTCGAATTATTACGGTCGCTACGACCACAGATCAATGGATTCAGTCTAGATACAAAATTCTGGGGATCGATTGGCGCTTTTTTGCGGGATGCTATACCATTTTAATCAGTAAACTTATAAGATAAATTGTTGTCACCACAGTATCACACTATTGTTGAAACAATGATTTGAAACAATTTCGAAACGAACTTTAAACACCTTTGTCTCAAACTGCCTTTTATTAAAAACGGTACCCACTCTCAGAAGGAAAGTTTTTAAGCTATAAGTTTGAAATTTTGACTGAATATTCTTTATTCCATTCTCCATGAACCTATGGAATCTCTTTTTTTGAGATCTTCCTATTTTTTTACACGGAAAACTGTTGAAAAATGACTGAAATTTTGTACTTTTTATTTAAACCGCTGCTATTTTTTCAAATTTCCAAAAAAACCTCAGTAGGAACTTAGCGGCTTACTTACAGATTGATAATCTACTTGATTTTTTTTCTCAGATGAAAACTGCGGCCGCAGTCGTGGGCAGTAATAGCCACCCTTTTTTAAAGACACTTTTTTCATAAAATTATAATAATTATAAAATTAAAGAAAAATGAATAAAAAAAATATTTTTGTATTGTTAAATAGTGGTATTAATCATAAAAAAATTCTGACTATTTTTCGGCTGGTCACACTCTGATGGTACTTTAATGGATCCCTGGGTGGGAAGTATAGATATACATAAAGCTAATCCAAATTTTAGAAATCTTTCCAAATAATACTTTTTTATTTAAGTGCATATTGTTTTATAAAATAGGTAACGAAATATTTATTGATATAGATATCATGGTAATAGTGGAAAAAATATTTGCATACGTCAACAGGAAACTATGAATTACGATACGACGGTACACTACACAACCGGAAATAAATCTATTGCAAAAAAATAACATGAAAAAAACAATGAAAAATAAACATTGAATATCAAAACTATGTCAAATATTTCCACGTTTAGTTACATTTTTATGTAAATATAAACGTAAAGTTTGGACCGTTCCCGGTTCTACGTTCCTTTTTTTGCGCTTGATTCGTTAAACGAAGAACGTAGATCCGAATTGTTTTGTTTCGTATATGGCGTAGGTACGTTGCATATATGAAAAAGTAAATATAGAATTCATGATATTGTATTTTTTTCATGTGGACGGGATAAAAAATATAGTTTGATGATATGTGCCCCTCGTGCTCAACATGCCGCCTGCCGTCATCATAAGGGAATTGAATTTTCATTCATGCAAAACATGAATGCTGCCGGGAACGGTTGGAAACGTACCCTACGTTGGGAATGTAACAATAAGAAATTTTATTTATAAAAGTTTAACCAAATAGGTGTAGGATGGATTCATAATATTTGTAATATGTAGCTGTTTCCAGATAATATTAAAATGATGTTATTATATAGTAATGTTGTAATTTGGTGACAATTTTCAAAACAAAATTATTATACGTGAATGAAAACTAGTGAAATCAGTTTCATATTCGTTAACAGTGACGTGTCGGGGTTTCGAGCTTCCGAGACGCTTCTTTTGGAGCGTTCATCAACATAACGTTATACGTAGAGTTGCCAACTCTTCCAATAAATATTTCGGGATTTAATGAAAAAAAAATCGGGCCGGGAAATATAAAATCGGGACTGTTAAAAAACAAAAGGTCAAAATTTCCACTAGAACTTTAAATACTGCACAGAACTATTTACTAGGTACATACAATACTTAGAATATATTTATCATTCTTACTCAATAATCAGTTTAAAATCAACCATTAAAATTTTAATGTATGCTATCGTATTTTAAGGCAACATTTATCCTTTAAAAAAATACAATAAACCATTTCTTGAGGATAATATTACAATACTTTTTTATTTTGGGAGAAATTATTATTATTAATTTTTTTTTTACTGTGAACTGTATTTTATTTTATTTTTTTAAAAAAAGATATTTTTCAAAACTTTGTTAGCCTTAGATATTGGCTATTTTTGAGCTACTTGGATGCCACTAGTGTAATTCATGTATGCTAAATAATTTATTTCATTATTTGGAGGTTTTTTCTACCTAAAATGCATTTCTTAGAGGGATTTTTACCATTGTTGGAGGAATTTTGATGAGTCAAACTGATAACACTGTACATTTTATGTGTAGGTACTTACTTCCTTGGCCGGGCGACGACAGGATATGCAAGCGCGGTAATTGGGAAACAACAATAGCAATACTGCCGGGATTAAAAAAGTAAAAAAATCGTAGATGTTAAAAATCGGGACAAATAGAGTCCCATCACTATTGTCGTCGGGACGCGGGACATATAGGCCTGAAATCGGGACCGTTGGCAACCCTAGTCATACGTATAAAGTTTATAGTGTTGTAAGGTATTGTTATTTCTAGGTGTGGTCTCAAGTGTCTCCATTGGGTTCATGTCTTCAGAGATGTGTCTTAGGAAAAAAATTAGGTAAAAATATAGATTTACAACATAATTCCGATATTCTAGTTAGGTTTGAAATTTCCAGCACGATTTGATATTATTTTTATCGAATTTGAATGTGTGGCTACGTTTTATTGCAAAGCAAGTCAAAAGTTATAAGTAAATATTTATGTGGCTAGTAAAGTTAGTCACGACCTAGCTTTGTTCACATTAATTTGGGTCAGTACCTACTGATGGATGGTTTGTTGATAATAGGCAGCCACGACAGTTTCCTTCTTTACACTATTTAACATACTATTTAATAAATAACACCATTTCAACGATAATTTTCGATAACGAAAAGTACATTTCGCTAGACATAATATGTTTGCAACACCTACAACTTATTTTCGTAAAGCTTTCAAAATTTTTGTTATTTTTTTACTCAATGTTCTACGACTCACCGTTTACGAGATACTTATGATCAAGTTTACAATAACGAAAAATGAGGAGGAGTGGTCGCAGAAGAAATTCGCCTGCAATCTGTATGTCGGATTGGTTAAATTTAATTTCTGTTAAGTTTCAAGCTTTTTAATAAGTATGTAGTCCTGCTGACCTCAGTGCGCATACTCCCACACGATTGATCGTGTAAGACTGCGCATTTCCCATTTTGTGTTTTTCTTTAATAACTCAACTGATATTGAGTTTATAATAAAAATCCTTTACCATATTGCTAACTAATCATTAAGAATTAATAATTAGAATAAATATGCAATTTATTTCTATAACATTTTCTATTGCTTTTTTATAGCTACCTAAATGTTAAGTGTGCAGTCTACCCAGCAAAGTGGCTACACTACATTAATTAGTAGAGTCGTTTTTGCCTGACACTTGTAAACTTGCTCTCGAGATATAATGGAGCCAACATGTTTTATATTAAGTGTAAATATAGAATAAAAATATAAAAAATATAAGAAATTTTTTTATAAAAGATACCTTGTATTAGATTGAGAATTTTGATTTGGGCCCATTTCTTACAGGTCGGATTCACTACTGTGTGCGTGTTTGCTCTGTTTGATGTTATTATTAGAGAATCCATATTACAAATTATGTAGATTTATAAAACAATAGTGGATTAACTACCCAGTTTTAAATTCCTTATTTTTAAATTTTTGACCTAAAACTGAACTGGGTGAAAATAGGTAATAAAGAAATATCTGTTCGTTGTGTTGATGATTAAAAAATGTAAAATTATTTGAGCGTCGATTAACAAAATTTGAAAAAAAATATATATTCTAAAAATAATAATTTTTCCAACTTTCACAAGCAAAAATATTTTAGTGGAGATGCCGGGAAAAACCAATTATGTAATTTAAATAAAAATGTTCTCAAATTACGAACATTGCACTCTCAAGGAGAGTTACTCTAGCTATAGAAGTTTTCATTTTAAAAAGAACAGAAACTTAAAGCTAGCCATCATTATGTTGTTTTTGTTATATTTTGTTTGTGTGTTCTCTACAGTAAAAACATTGATGTTTAGTACAACTTATGTAAATTTATTATAACGTCGTTCGTCAGTCATATGAAAAACAGTGTAAGTGCGGTACTATATTTCGTTATTCAACTATCAAACTATTTTTTTTTTTTCACTTTTTTTCCTGAATTGTTTATTGTAGAGTACATCAGCAGTATTAAAACAAATGTTTGGGTGTTCAAGAATCGTTTAGAAATATGAACGAATTTAGTTTATAATAAATTTTGTTTATTTAAATAATTTTGTTTTTAGAGAATTTCAAGGAATTATAAATAATTATTTAGGTAAAAATTTTTTAATATTCTGTTGAACTAATGATATTTTACATAAAAATAACAGGAAAATTTTTTGAAAAATTATCATTTTATCGTATACCTACACATTTTGGATAGTAAAATACTTCTTTTAAAATTTGATCATAAATAAAAAAAAAATTTCCACCAAAAATTCAAGCACAAACAGAAAGTCATTAAGAACAGTTGTACTACGGTATTTCTATGCATTAGAATTGGATTATAATTTTGCAACAAGGAAAAAAATTGTGCTAGTAAAAAAACTATTGACAATAATGTTATAAATTGGGTTGGAATCGATGGTCACATGCACCGTACAGTTCAGGTGCGTTGCTATCGAATAAGCTTTTATTTTGCTCGATACAACAACGTTTGATAGGAATAAAACTTAAAAGAATTCAGAGTTTGGCTGGGAAAATATTTCAAGCGCAGGGAGCGCCCTGCGTACTAGTTGGTAAAACGTTATTGAAAACATTTTTATAATATTACTAGCAGTGCCCGTAACGTTCATTCGGTGTGCAGGATCGTGAAGAAAAATAGCGGGTCTCGGAAACAAAAGCTTCCTTTACTATTATCCGAGATCCTACCGACCACTATGGATCCCATCTTCCATTCACTAAAATTAATACGAAATACGTATACGAAAATGATATTCACTAAAATTAATATATATATATATATATATATATATATATATATATATATGTATATATATATATATATATATATATATATTAATTTTAGTGAATATCATTTTCGTATTCTAGGGACCTCAAAACAAATTTCTGCCATAGTCCTGGGCTCAGGTTCGAGTAAAATTAGGCGGAAACTACTTATAATACTTTATAAATTTAACGAAAGGTAGTCGGTATATATATATATATATATATATATATATATATATATATATATATATATATATATATGTATATATATATATATACATATATATATGTATATATATATATACATATATATATATATATATATATATATATATATATATATATATATATATATATATATATATATATATATATATATATATATATATATATATATAAATTTTATAGTGAGGAAAACCCAAAATATTTAATTTTTATTAAAAATTTCGTTCTCATACAGGGCCCCCCATAGCCCCTCAGTTACTCCGCGCCACTACAGTGAGTAACACGTATTATTTATTAACTAATAACCTGTAGCCTTTTTACAGAATTTTAAAGAATTTGAGCTATGATTTCCCTAAAAAAATTTTTAAAAACCCACTCTTAGGGGTGTTTCACCCCTTAAAAATGAAGTGACCCCAGTGAAAAAAATTTTGTAGTAATGTAACCTCAGTCTAAATCTTTTGACTACTTTTCATCAAAATTGCTTAAGGGCTAGTATGGGAAAAATACCAAAATATGATTTTTCAGGAAATTTTTGAAGGGGTGTTTTACCCCTTAAATATGGTATTGGGCACGTATAATTAAAATATGTTTGTTACTTTGTCAAGTACTACAATATAAGGTACCTAAGGCATTTAAGGCCCAGCGGGTAATAAGGCCCATTAGCTATATTTCTTACCAAGAAAAGTTCTCTAACTTATCAACAAGTTTAAAATGAACTTTCAATCATTTCAAAACCAGATACAAAAGTTGAGCTACTCAGAGTAACAAACTCATGTCATATTTTAACAAACAAATTTAGAGGTTACATTTTCGTTCGTTGATATAAAAATTGTGCACATTGTGAGTGTTAATGATTTTTTAAAGGTATGTTTCTTTCAAATTGTTATCAAAATTGAAAAAAAATTAATATTCTTTAAGTTTTACATCAATAAATTTAGTTTATTTCTAAAGTATTTATATAAAATGTATATAAGCATAAATATTGACATGTTGATAATAAGGCCCACGCAAATTTTGTTTGGGCTTTATTATCAACACAATTAAAATCAAACACTACAAAGTCAAATCAATTAAAACAGGTCTGAAGTCATTAACAAATGCAGCAAAATTAGACGCACAATCTTAAATTACTATAATTACTCTAATATAAAAATAACAAAAAGGAAAAAGGACAAAAAACTAAGTACATTTAATTTTGATCTATTTGTTGCATTTGTTTAATGATGCCAGATCAGTTTTAGTTGGTTTGGTCGAATTTTTATTTTTATTCCTTAGTGTTTGGAAGTGTGGCTGATAAAAAGAAGAGAGCGTTGTGGTCTGAGGAAGCACTGGCATCAGCCTTAAGCTATGTCACTCGACATAGCAATCAAAGAGAGGTTGCAAGGGGATTCGGAATTCCAAGAACTCTTAGATTTAATATTTATTTATTTCGACTTAATATATTCAAACACCTAGTACTTGACTTATTCGAAAAATATGATAAAAAAATTAAAAATTAAAAATAATGACTTAGGTAATTTTTTTTATTGTTGTTTTCAATAACAGTCACGCAGTCAAGCGGGATTCAAGGATTTTCGAAACTTTTCTGAACGTGTAAAAATAACAAAATATTTTGATATATAAGTTCAAGTTATTCTTAAAGTATTTTCAAGTTCAAGTTATTCTTAAAGTAATTAAAATCCCCCAATTAATTAAAAAAAAAAAATAATAAATGTACTATTTCAGGCAGTTGTAATAGGTGGGCCTTATTTTCTACACCAGTCGGAAATAAGGCCCAATTGCAGACACTTTTTAGAATCAAATTTTTGACTTGTATAATTACAAATTCATTAATTTTTTTAGGAATTTTTATAAAAAAATAAGTAAATTTTTATAATTAAATACTATATTTTTGATATTTTATAAGATATATAAATAGTAAGCATATTTTGCTTAGGTGGGCCTTAATTGCCTTAGGTACCTTATTTTAAAATGAACAAAATCGCAGGGGTACACTTCCGTAACATTCCTTGTTAGATGAGATCCGCCAGTGCCCAATACTTGGAAATTCGCTATGTTATGCAGATGCTGCGACAGGGGTATTTTGTATTTTTTCGTGGGAATGAAATATTTTCCCGGAGTAATGAAGTGTACTCAAGTAGATATTCGCATAGTAGTTTGTTCGTGATGCGTGCAGGCATATAGAAGGGCAAAAAAATTATAAATTAGTGTATGACTATCTAATTTGATAATTATCTACACCAGTGTTTCTTAAAATTTTTGAAGCGCGATCTCTATTTGCACTTAAAAAATTCAAAGAATCCCCTCAGAGAATAGGTAAGTGTAGAAAAACGTCGAAATTTGTAGAAAATGAGTATATGCGTGTTCTCTAATCAATTTTTCTGCGAATAACTGATCTACACCACCATTAGAATTTTCAAAAAATACCCCAAGTACTTTTATTTAAATACCTACTGGTTTTGATTAAAATCAAAAAATAAGTGTATTTTATCAATATATTAATTTAAAATTTATTTCTCGAAAGCTTTCTTTCTAACTCTTGAAAATAATTATTGTAACATATATTCGGTCGGAGTCACCTTGCAAATATAGTCACCAATTAAGTGATCAAGAAATCGATAATTGATAACACCTGAGGCAATATTTTAAAACACACGGAAAAAAAATGTAGGTATGTAGGTATTCTTTATTTGTGATTACTGATTCATCAATTTTAATTAGCTATAATTAAAGCGAGGAATTATAGTGTAGTAATAAATCATTATGTCAAAAAATTGAATGTTCTCCAATAGCGTAAAAACAAGTATGAGGGGTTAAAAAATTAAAATAAACTGTAATTTAAAAATCTATAGTCATTTACAAATTTTAATTGTTATTATGTAAATGCAAAGAAAAATGATACTTTCAGTGAAGTGACAAAGAAAGTAAATGCAAAGAAAAATGATACTTTCAGTGAAAAATGATACTTTCACCTTATTAACATTTATTAATTTTCAACAAAAAAGTAGTCAATACTGGCTAGATGCCTAGATGCTAGTTGTAACTAATAATTAAAAACCAATGACAAAAATACTTTTTTGCAACTAATGACTGAAAAATTCAACTATTAGTATTAACTAATAAGTAATTTAGTTTTTAGTTGTAGTTGTTAGTTACAGCCGTTACAGGGCCGGATTAACCCTGAATGTCGCCCTACGCACCATGAAAAATGCCGCCCCTACCTTTTGCTTGAAAAGAAGAAAATCTTAATTTTTCCTACTTTTTGGAAACATTCATCCATTTTGGAAATATCGTTATTTTCGATATCGATAATTTTCGATAACGAAAAGTGGGTTTTGATAGTCACAATACGTTCGGAATACCCACAACTTGCTTCGCTTAAGCCTTCAAAAATTTCGTTAATTTTGAGCTACGACGCACCGTTTAAGAGATATTTACGATTAAAGTTTTCGATAGCGAAAGTTAACGAAAAGTAGTTTTTTATAAAATTGTTCGGTTACTGACCAGAGCAATGGGACTAACAGAGTCTAAATTAACTAGTTATAACCAATTTATGACAAGTTACGCGGTATCGATAATTTTCGATAACGAAAAGTAGGTTTTGATAGTCGCAATACGTTCGGAATACCCACAACTTGCTTCGCTTAAGCCTTCAAAAATTTCGTTATTTTTGGGCTACGACGCACCGTTTAGGAGATATTTACGATTAAAGTTTTCGATAGCGAAAGTTAACGAAAAGTAGTTTTTTATAAAATTGTTCGGTTACTGACCAGAGCAATGGGACTAACAGAGTCTAAATTAACTAGTTATAACCAATTTATGACAAGTTACGCGGTATCGATAATTTTCGATAACGAAAACTAGGTTTTGATAGTCGCAAAACGTTCGGAATACCCACAACTTGCGTCGCTTAAGCTTTCAAAAATTTCGTTATTTTTGGGCTACGATGCACCGTTTAGGAGATATTTACGATTAAAGTTTTCGATAGCGAAAGTTAACGAAAAGTAGTTTTTTATAAAATTGTTCGGTTACTGACCAGAGCAATGGGACTAACAGAGTCTAAATTAACTAGTTATAACCAATTTATGACAAGTTACCCGGTATCGATAATTTTCGATAACGAAAAGTAGGTTTTGATAGCCGCAATACGTTCAGAATACCCACAACTTGCTTCGCTTAAGCGTTCAAAAATTTCGTTATTTTTGAGCTGTGACGCACCGTTTAGGAGATATTTACGATTAAAGTTTACGATTGCGAAAAATAACGATTTGTCATTTTTTTAAAAATATACTATCGTTGATCAAATCAATGGGACTAATGGAGCCTAAATTCATCAATTATGACCAGTTTATGATAAATAATTCTTTATCTTTGCTAGTTCTCGAACAGAACATTCTGAAACTTTTGTTAAATATCTTTATTTAGCTTCTATTTCAATAATTCTTCTAACAGTGATATTGGTTTTTCGACATCTTTATTAACTTTCGAATAGAAACTTTTGTCAAATGTTTTCACCTGTATTTAACTTATTTTTCGATGACTAAACAAATGGTGAAGTAAATTTTTCGATATCCTTGCTGATATCCAGATAGAACATTCTCGAACTTTCGTTAAATTTCGCTACATGGATCCTTTTTAACTAACTAATCCGATGGTGAAATCAAGTTTCGGATATCTTATCTGATTTTCACATAGAATATTCTAGAACTTTTACCGAATTTCATTTTTTGGTCACTTAACTTTCATTTGATCACTTTCATTTTTTGGTCACCAAATTTTCAGTAATTTTTCTTTTTTCCAAAAAAATATTCTAGAACTTTTGACGAATTCTGCTATTTGGACACTTTTTTGATGCCCAAACCAATGGTGAAGTCGGTTTTTGGATATATTTTCTATTTTCAGAATATAATATTCTCGAACCTTTGCCAAATTCCGTTAATTGATCGCTTTTCGATGAAAAATTTGGTGGTGAAATCAGATATTCGATATTTTTTCTAATTTCCAAAAAGAATATTCTAGAACTTATTCTAAATATCGGTACTTGGTTACTTTTTCGTTGGTCAATCCATTGATTAAGGATTTTTTATATCTTTTCTGATTATTGAAAGAATATTCTAGAACTTTTGCCAGATTTCGCTATTCAAGCATCTATTCGATGACCAACCCAGTGGTGAAATCGAATTATGTAATAGTTTTAATTTATCTGTATCTTTGTACAAGGAATATCTCCTCATAAAAATTTACAAGACACGCTCCTCTCATATATGTTTTTTCAACAATTCAATTTTTTGACAGGATGATTTATAGTTTTAGTGTATGGAAAAAATTTTTTTTTTCAGTTAGATGTTTACATAACTCACATGCAGTTGGTCAAATTAAACTGTGTTCGTTCGTTGCGCGAGCGATGTTACAAACTTAAATTGAGCGACTATGTTATTTATATGAAATTTAATTGTTTTCAAAACAAAATATATTTGTAGAGTACCTCTTTAGTTCGTGCCACACAAACCATAGAGCGCATTTAGAAAAAAAATTATAAATGTACTTATGAAAAATAGATAAATTATGTGCCCCTTCTAACGAATGGTGAAACGTTTTTCCGGCAATTTTTGACAGGATAATTTATTACCTGCACTATGAATCCTCGCATTAGCTATAATGGTTTGTTTGTATTAGATCTTATCTGTTGATAACCAATTCGCGTTCTTGTTAAAATATTTCATAACAAGAAATTTGCCGCCCGTTTGTCGATGTTGTAATCAATACCGTGAATTGTAGACATTGACCATACAATTTTATTGACAAGTCATGTGAGTTCGGCGAAAAATCATCGTGTTATTGTCTACGGTGGAGAAAAAAAGGCCTTGAAATAGTTTTCTGTGCTTTTCAATTAAAATTGATTGTGGAGACTTATTTCAAAAACTCGTTTACTTATACAAATTTTAAGTAATTTGTAGAAAAGAAAACTGCATATTTTTTTATTTACTTACTTTTTTAACAAAAAAAATAAAACAAGGTTAGAGAAAAGCCTAAATGTAAAAACTAAGTGGAAAATGTCCTATGCAGTTTCTCAAATTTGAATTACTAGCGCAGGTATTTCAAATTCGTATTTTCAAATTTTTGGTCCCCACTACTGGTACCGCAATACTTTAATGTTGACTAATTTTTTGTATTGAGGAACAAAAAAACCTAATCCTGTCATATCTGCAAGTATTTTAGTTTGAAGATATCATACACTTTTCCGTATCTAATTTTTGTTTATTGGGAAACATCATATCTACACGTATCCTTTCTAGACGTAAGAACCTTTTTCTTCACATCGAAGCTTAAGATATGTGGGAATATAATACGATTAGAATTTTGTTTTGTTTCTCAATACACAAAGGACTAGATACAAAAAAATGATAGAAAATAGGCTACGATAACTTACCCTTGAGTTTAGAATGCTTAGTGATCAGGAGCCATAGTACGGCGCATAATTACAACAAATAGTATGGTCCCTGGAAAATTATGTTTAGCACTAAGCTTTCGCACTTAAAAACTTCCACAATAATATTATGTATTATATATATATATATATATATATATATATATATATATATATATATATATATATATATATATATATATACATATATATATATATATATACATATATATATATATATATACATATATATATATATATGTATATATATATATGTAAATATATATATATATATATAATACATATATATATATATATATATATATATATATATATATATATATATATATATATATATATATATATATATATATAATACACTAGCGGAAATAATTAAAGGATCAAAAAAAAAATTCCAAATTTTTAGCGATTTTTCGAATGGCTGTATCTTGGATTTTTAAAAATGGTCGTATCGGAGTCGTAAGCAAAGCAGTTTAAACTATACTTTTATATAAAATTTTTTAAGAAGTTTTCTTTTTTTTGTAAATTTAAATACTGTTATTGATAAAAATTTGAAAAAAGCTGAGAATTTTTTTTTATTTTATTGAAGATTATAAAAGTTTAAGATCAAAAATATGATCCTTTAATTTTTCAAAAATTCAATCGAATGAAACACAAAAACGGCTGGATGGATTAAACTGAAACTCGGTGGGAGGAGGAAATTCAGCTATTACAGCGGGTGTCATGAAAAGACCTGAATCCGGGACTATGGCAGAAATTTGTTTTGAGACCTCGAGAAACCGAGAATGACCGAAATTTCCCGGGTTCAGGTCTTTTCATAACACCCGCTGTAACAGCTGAATTTCCATTCTGGAATCTCGCTAAAAAATAAGTAAAATAAACTTTGAGTGTCTGTAACTTGGAAACTATATATAGATACGAAAAATTTGTAAGAAACTTTTTTGTAAAGCGTCAGTTGGACTACAAAATTTTCATTTAACTTTTTGTCCTATCTTTAATAGTTTAGCTTAAAAATGTAAAAAAAGCAAAGTTTCAGAAAACTTAAATTTTAAGGCTCGGTAGAAAGCTCTCCAAAATGTAATGCTTAATAATGTGCTTTGATTTATTTTATGAAAAAAAATTTCTTCATAGTTTGTAGGAGTAAATCATATAAAAAATCGTTTTTCCTGTGTTATTTAAATGGGAAAACTTTAGGTTCGATGATGCACCTTTAAAAATTGGAATTATGAGCTCCGCTTTGGTGGGGATGTTTGTTTAGCTATATCCTACAATATTTTAAGCGGAGAGCAAAAAAAAAATATTAATTTTTTTTTTGCACACCCTAATGTACCAGACACGAACTCGCTCGAGCGAAACGCGACAACTCACGAACAGTGAGTTTTGGTACGGCCGGAGTTTCAGCAGATTTTTGACCGAAACCGAAACTGTGGCCAAAACTAAATTTTTTGGCCGAAACTGGCCGAAATTGGCCGAAACCGAAACCTAAGGTTCGGTCGGTCACTAGTATGTATGTCTACTATACCTTTATTCAGCAAACTACTAAATTCAGTAAAATAATAATTTTTTGTATTTTTTTTGTATTTTTTTTTTTTTTTTTGCTTTATGTTCTTGTTGTCTAATTTTTGAAGATTCGGGACTATTTTTGTTTTGAAACCAACATCTACCATTATTCAAATATCTCATTTTGACATTAGTAGGTATGTACGTAGGTACTTCAAAAAAAAAGTTTGATTTTTCTGATAGATAAACGAATAAAATTTTTGTATAATATTGTATAATGAATTTTTTGGCGTTCCATTGACGTTGCGTTGGTATGATTTGACAATGATGATGTTTAAAAAAAGTATATCGGAAAATAAATTTGATTTGCGAAAGTGAAACCTGTCAAAATGTAAATTTATTGATGATTGAATATTATATGTGTATAAACGTAACATTTTTGTCGATATATTGTTAAATTAAAAGTGAAAAAAAGAATTATTGATGAATCATTGCTGACTTATTTATAATCGGAATAAATTATTGTAAACTCATGATGATTTGGTGGAAAAATGCATATTAAGTTAACAATAACACATATCGACCATGTGTGCAGCACCCATATCATGTTGGTAGTATTTTGTTATTACACAGACCGTTAAATGTTCCTTCAAATTAAATTTCCCAAAAGATAAAAATAAAAATGGGAATAGAAAGGTACTTTTACTGCACAATATTCCACTAGGAATCAGTGCATGGGCTGACAAGACCCCCCCCCCCCCCGTAGGAAGAAGAAAAAGAAGGTATTTGCCATGGGAAGAGTCCAGTTAAATAAAATACATGTTGCCACGGGTAGGGCCGGCGAGGGAAATGACGAGCTTCGGGGGGTAAAGCTAAAAATTTTCAAAAATTTTTTTCTCCAAAAAAAAGCTAGAAAGCAAAACAAAAGGTTTTTTCACTTTCTTCGGGCCCGCTTTTTTTGCCCGGGGCCTTGAGCAACTGCCCCACCTGACCCCTTCTCCCGCCGATACTAACTACGGGTCTGATAAGAATATCAAACGTACCACGTATTTATTGACAGATGACTTGTGGGAGGTCGATTTACTGAAATTGGAACTTTAAAGAGTACTTATAGTAAAATAGATTAGCAAAAAATAATATGAAATTATCTCAATGTTAAAATAAAAATGTACAAGTATTTTTGAACTGTGTTGCGATTTTAAAATTAAAATTTTCTAGATCTTGCTTCTATCTTAAACTGGCTCACTTTCTGGCTCACTTTGCCTTACTTTTCTTAGACACATAATAGTTTTAAGGTCAACATTTTGAATGGTTATTAAGAGATTGTGCGTTCGACTTTCAGTCGATTCAATTTGATCATTTTTTAAATACTATAATATGATATTATTTTGTCAAGTATAATACCAAAGTAAATCGTGTTTTAGCGAATTTCCAGAATGGAATTCAGCTATTACAGCCACTGTCATGACGCGACTTGAACCCGGGACCATGGCAGAAATTTGTTTTGAGGTCCCTAGAAACCGAAAATAATATTCACCAAAATTTATATATATATATATATATATATATATATATATATATATATATATATATATATGTATATATGTATATATATATATATATATATATATATATATATATATATACATATATATATATATATATATATATGTGTCCGCACGATAACTCTCGAACGAAATGTCCTAGGTTTACGAAATTTGGTGAAAATGTTGGAAGTCCCAAACCGTTGGACAAGTTCGTTAGCCAGACACGTCGGATGCCAGGAACATGGTGTTTGTTCTTGCAAAAAATTAGTTTTTTGCCAAAATTTCCACTTATTTAAAAATTTTTGCGAAATTTTTTTACATCATTTAAACGACGAAAAAAAATTACATAAAAAAGGTCTTTAAACTATTATTCTGTCAACTAGTTTCCGAGAAAATTTAATTTTATAAAAGGGCATTCGCTATGTTATGCAGGATGCTGCGACAGGGGTATACCTATATGCATAATTATATGAAAGAATGTGTTTGTGGTACAGGAAGATAGATTGTATATAAGTCATATACGTCATACATATGTATATGTTTGTATGTTACTTATATGCCGTTTTTTAGGGTTCCGAAGAAAGTTCTATTTTTTAGAGCTCCGAAATAAATCTCCCGAGACTATAATAGAAATTTGTTTTGGGGTCCCTAGAAACCAAAAATAATATTCACTAAAATTTATGTATTAAATTTATATTTAGTCCCACACCGTTGGACAAATTCGTTAGCCAGCCATGTCGGATGCCTAGAACATGGTTTTTTTGACCATTTTTCGTGAAAAAAATTAGTTTCTTGCCAAAATTTTCTAAAGTTAAAAATTTTTTTCGACATTTATTTACACCATTAGAAAGAGGAGGAAAAATCACTTAAAAGGGTGAAAAATCACAGAAAAACGGATTTTTATAAACGGAAATTCGCTATGTTATGCAGGATGCTGCGACAGGGGTATTTAAGTTCCTGTTTAGCTGGACACTAAAATAATAATGTAAACAAACATTAACGTATGCTTAAATACGAACAATAACATAACATTGAAATAGGATATTTTTTTTTTTTTTTTTATTTACCAAATATAATTTTTTTTCAATTTACCACCAGAATATTTCCGTACAAACAACATAGATACTTAAATGTTTGCAGAATAAGAATGAAAATTTATATGGAAAAATTTGTTTTTATTTTATTTTATATTAAACCCCAGCATGTATATATTATACATATATGAATGAGCAAAAAAAAATGATAATATATTTGACGGTAAACAATTTTCTATTACAATAGATAAATATCTATTTCCCTCAAATGTTTATATGAATCCCAACAGCCAACATCTAACACGGCATAGCGTTGTGCTTGAGCTTAGGCGTGTATACAGAAAAATAATTTGACTACACCGTAAATATTTGTGTATTTAACTTTAAGCATTTTATATATGGGATTTTGTGATGCTCTATAATATATTCCTTTTATTTATTGTTGAATCTCTGAAGATAAAATGTTTACAAATACTATTATAGCATGGATCAGTATCATATATATAAAAATACAGTATACTCCGGTTATAGTCAACTTGGTGGGACCGTAAAAAACGGGTCGTTGTAACGTAAGTTTTTTATCTTTAAACAAAACGACATTGTTTCATTGTGGTATGATCCGATAAATCTAGTTTTGAAGTAAGTTAAATTCTATACCATCGCATTAAAAGATGCGATTAGATTTGCCGGACCATACCACATTGGACCTACAGTATAGCACCGATAATGGAAACATTAATTTTGGAAATTTTTTGATAAATACTTGACATTTTTGATGCAACTTTCCAAAAGTGATGTTGCCTCTGATGCTCTCAATTTGATACTCTCAAAAAATTTTGAGAGTAATTTGATGCTCTCAAAAAATTTCCAAAACTGATCTTTCCATTATCGGTGCTATACTGTATCTTCTTCAGAAGAATGCTGGTGTCTTAAAGCCCATTCTAAACGATTTTTCTTGATGTTGTCGGAGAGCGAAGGCTTCTTCCTAGCTTTGCGGCTTTTTAAACCTGCTTCTGTGGGTCTTCTTCTTACAGTTCGAGAACTAATTGGTTTCCCAATGTCTCCCGATAAAACTGCAGTGACCTCAGAATAAGTTTTTTTGCGGTCCTTAAGTGAGTCACGGATAAGTTTTCTAATCTGGCGGTCAGTAGTAGCGCGTTTTCTGCCCGTTCTCATTTTGTTTGTGTTAGAGCCAGTCTCCACGAACCTTTTAATTGTAAATTGCACTGCACATCGTCAAACTTTTATTAATTATCAATCTCTATTTGAGTCTTTCCTTCTTCATATAAAATCTGGATTTTTATTCGTGTTTTTCTGGCTGTTTCTGCATTTCGTATTACAAACTGTCTCTACTATACGAATAAACAACACTCAGCAGCTTTTTGTTATCCTGAAAGTTAATAACAGGCTAACAAATAAGTTACATTATTTTTCAAAAAACTTCAAATTTCACATTTTGTGGGCCAGGTGTTTTAGGGTACCTTAAAATCCTTTATCAATTGTTTAAAATTAACTCTTAGTATTGCCTTTCATTCTATTATTAAACAGAAAAGTCATTTTTAAATTAATTTTAGAGTTACACGTGTTTTATGGGGATGCTCAATACTTTTGGCCAACAAGTATATATATATATATATATATATATATATATATATATATATATATATATATATATAAATTTTAGTGAATATTATTTTCGGTTTCTATAGGAACTTCAAAACAAATTTCTGCCATAGTTCCGGGCTCGGGTTGCGTCATGACAGCGGCTGTAATAGCTGAATTCTGGAAATTCGCTAAAAGGGAGCAAGAAGGGAAAGTAAGAATTTTGAATTTTGGAAAACCAGAAAAGTAGAAGATTTTCTTTTTGTTCGTTACAACAATCTTTGGTGAAAATGGGAAACAGACTTTATTTTATTATTATTATTTTTATCTTTTCTTTTTGCTATACACTTACATTTTTGGGGCAAAATGAACTTTTTGGTGGGGGCGTTTGAGTCAAAATCAGTTGTACAAAGTGCAAAATTTATAGTGTCGCTTCTGGTATATAGGTGCTGTTTATTTTTTCAAATTAATGTTCTTACAAGTGTTGCTCCTTATTTTCTTTTTTTATCAAAAATTCTATAGAGTCTATCAGTAGAATTATACGAAACTTATTAAATATATTATACTATAATTATACACATATGATACCTACATGATATAATACCTATATGATTATATAATAGGTATTTTTATTTGCTTTATGAATATAGCAAGGTATTTTTATTTGCTGAATTCGCTACAACAGAGTTTTTCTATAGTTTCATTTTATATAACAGTTAGTTAATTTAAAAGTTTTTTTTAGATTTCTACTATCTATTGTAGTTTTCAAGTAATCAAGCCAAATTGAAATTTTACTCTAATTGTGAAGGGTGATTTCACTCCATAAGTGTGGTTGATAGAAAAATTGGGGGGGGGGCATTAGTTTTATTTGTACCTACTATTTACATAATATACCAAATTTCATTAAATCTGAAAATTGATATTAGGAAACTTCTTTCCTTGTTAACTTCTCAAGTTTTTAATCCAAAGAAGATAATTTTCCCACATTGCTGTACATATATTCATATATTTTTGTGGTACAGTGTATATCAATCATACCTTTCCACCTTCATATAAAAATATTTAAATGTCGCTGAGGTAGATACTGTTTATATGCGAACTTGTATATGCGGTATAAACAAAAATGAAATATTTAAAAAAAAATTCCTGGCATTCACTATTATATTTTCAAGTTGAAAATATATAAAATTCTTAAAATTACTAAAATTATTTGACTATACAAAAATATACCTACACACGTAATGTAAGTATACTGTCAAATTCAGGAACAGAGTGTCGCATTTCCAAAGGACCAAATTACAGGTGAATATAGAAAAATGTATGAAATATTTGTCCAGTATATGAGTTAAATGAATGGGAGCCTGTATAAATTGTTTAATAGTTTTAATCACTTAAATATGTAAAATTGGCAAAAATCAATTTCGCTTTGTAGCAACAGTGTAAATTGATCGATTTTTTTTAGGTACATAATATTATTTGTAAATCAAATTTAAGCCAACATCCGAATAGTAATAGTGATTATTGGTTTAAACTTTACAATTCACAATTGAGCTGGGTGGAAAAAAGGCGTAAGTCCACTTACGCTTATCTAAACAAATTTTTACAGCGATTGAAAATCAATAAATACCCTTATGCTACAATAATAATTTCAAGTGCATATGCTGCTCTTGCATAAAATGATGTCTCTACTTTGTAGCTCAGAAATAAAAATGAATTGTTGCAGTACCTCATAGGTAATAGCCTTTTAGAAATATTT
The DNA here is from genome assembly GCA_035578155.1 of Brachynemurus nebulosus. NCBI lineage: Eukaryota > Metazoa > Arthropoda > Insecta > Neuroptera > Myrmeleontidae > Brachynemurus > Brachynemurus nebulosus. The sequence goes on along the minus strand of JAPWDM010000001.1, from coordinate 46,757,297 downwards.
TTGGTCTTACGATGTACAGTGTGATATGGAAAAATGAAAGAAAAAAGCTAAATTTATTTTTTGCGGCAGATATCTGTGATTTTGTATTTTACATTAATTATTATGAATTGTAAACGACTATTTCAAATTGCATTTTCTTCAGTTTCCATTAATTATAGTACTTTATTCTTAAACTCTAGTTACATTTTTAAGGTCACTCTCTGTACAATCAGATGTATCAAAATTTCCATGAATTTCCATTTTTAATTTAAGAACATGTAGGTACTTTTACCAAGAATAAAATTTTTCGAGAAATTTGATACAAAAAAGTTTTCCAGATATAACTAACTTTCAGGCGGACACTGTACAAGTCTACATAATATACATATTCATTAAATTAACAGAAACCAATTCTTTTAATAATAATAATATAATAAATGTGCTGATAAAGTTTAATAAAAATTAAAAAAAAGAAAAAGAACGTAGGTATTTTTTTGTTCGGTTAAAATTTTATTATCAAAAAGGGCGTAAGTCATACCAGGAAACAATGCGAAAAAATATATAAAAGTAATCTATTTTAATTTTTAGATCTTAATAGATAGTTAATAATTAGTATTGCAAATTGGAAATGATCTTTTCGCAAAACGGTATTTTCAGACTTAAGCATTTTTCTCCCCAGCTCTTCAATTATAAATTACTTTATTAAATTTACAATTTATTCAATTACAATAATTCTAAAATCATTTCTATTTGACTTAGCAAGCAAAACTCTTGGTACTCCTTGTATATGTTACATAAATGACACATTATTAAATTTTTATTATTCTTTTTAAACAAAATAACTTTTCCTCTTTTGACAGACCCAATGAAACTTCAAATATATTTATCGTATGAAAATGTACTATAAAAATACTGAAACAAAAACCTAGATATTTTAAATTTAAAAGGAAAAATATTTGTTCCTAGTAGGCATGTGCTGGATATTAGCTATTATAGACCGGAAGATAATAGCAGAAAACCTTCTCCGATTTTCGCACTTATGCTTCGGGGAGTATTGAAAGATACGAAAATTTTAAGAAATTTAAGGATAAATTTGAGTTCCGCTCGTGTGGCTTTTATATCGAAAATTAAGTTTCTTGCGTAAACCGGCATAGAAAAAGGGAATTTGATACGATTTTTTCCATCGCGTAACCACACTTAGCCATGCCGATGACTTACGTCAATTCTTTTAATAAGCGTTTCATTATGATAACTTTCTAACTTTCAGTTGGCATAAGTGCGAAAATCATATCAAATTCCCTTTTTCTATGCAAGTTTACGCAAGAAACTTAATTTTCGATATAAAAGCCACGCGAGCGGAACTCAAATTTATCCTTAAATTTCTTAAAATTTTAATATCTTTCAATACTCCCCGAAGCATAAGTATGAAAATCGGAGAAGGTTTTCTGTTATTATCTCCTGGTCTATTATTATGTATCTTCATCTTGTATGAACAATTTTACTAGTTGTAATTCAAAAACTGGAAAATTGGAAGTTTCATATCAAATGACTATGAGTTAAACAAATCACACGAGTGGCATTCCAATTTTACCGTATTTTTTTCAACTTTTTCAAATCAATATTCTCTGAGACATAGGTAAGTGTGAAAATAATGTGACAAAATTTACCACCACGGCCTGGTAACTCCTCTCTAACAGGTAAATGGACTAAATAAAGAAAGTCAGACCAGAAACAAGTGACTTCACTTTCATTATTTGAAGGTTATACTAGCATTTCAGGTGTGTTTAAAATATTCAAATTTGAATGTGTTGTAACACATTTTAAAATGTGTATTTTTATATAATTAGTTGTTCTTAATGCAGTTTTAGAAGAGTGCTTTTTGCTACATGCGTAAAAATGTAATACGTTAATGGTCATGTACGCTGTACAGTGTCAAATGAAACGAGACTAACTCCCACACAACGCTGTACCACGTCAACAATTTCATATAAAATATAATCACAATTTTGTACCAGTAGGTACGTTTCGTCATTAGAGATTATAATCCTCAACGTATTAACACTTATCCTGTTTACTAGTAAAGAAATAAACAGCATTCTTTTAATCAGTATAACTTTAAAATCTTGCATGGATAGTATTATAAAATTTTAGTCTTCAATATATTTAGTTAATTCTAACAAGCTATAATTAATTATTTAATTAGTCCTTTTTCGTTTTATTTTTATAATTAAAAAATAAGACCACTTTATCTACAGTTCGACAGAATAAAGGTAAAATAATATAATTGTTGAAGTCACTTGAAAAATTTATACTTTAGTATTTTTATAATCACCTGACTTGTTAATGACTCTTCGTACATGGTAAATTTAGATTTTTTTTCTTTTATAAAAACCATCATCTTCATTATCTCTCTGTCACTCTTTGTTATAATGTAAAAGCAATATGTTGTATTCTACTCTTTGAAATTTATGAATGTCTTTTTACGGAGTAGTTACGCACAAAATCTTTTATGTATAATTAACAAAAAAATGTAATGAGCACGAAGTAGAAATTAATTTCAGAAAATAAGTTGAAATAAAAATGTTATGTTTAATGTTTTGCGGCATTAAAATATTTTTAATTTTTTCATTTCTTTTACTTTTATTTTTTTCTGATGTGGAGAAAAAATAAAATGTTTTCTGTTGTTTTTTTCTTTTTCATTCTTAATTGTAACACTTAAGTGTTTTCTGTAATTAACACGTTTGAATAAGTTGTTAAGTGTACTTAATGTTATCTTAATGTTTTAAACGAAATGGGGAAAATTATGAGTGGTGAAAGTAAATCATCAAAAGAAATTTTGAAAAATATTATTCATTGTTGTATGAAGCAACATCATTTTTCGTTTATTAAAAATGAGAATATTATTTTCCTCGTAGTAAAGTAAAAGACGCCACACTCAATCAGAAATCAAAACTCTATTAATATTGATATGACGTATGTTCATAAAATTATTATGAAATAAAGTCATTACCTACTTCTGAATTTAGGTTTGAATATTTTATGACAGATATTTTTATTCGCAAGGAAAAAATTTAGATGAATGAATAAAGATACAAAAAGGTCCCTATAGAAGTAAAGAATGAAATAAAGCCTGATTCGATTATGGCTGATCACGAATTGCATCCCGCGGTTAACTCGACCCTAAAATTACATACCAAGCCAAAAAGGAAAACACACGAATTGCATCTCGTGGTCAATATTTTATTGCTTTTGAAGTTGTAATTGATTACATTTTACAAATAAATACATACAATTTATTCATTATTTTATATAAAATAATTTTTTCCAAAATCATTCATGCTTTGTTTTATTTAAGTTTTACTTCACCTATTTATTGTATTTAAAAAAAAAAATTCCAAGTATGTGTTAGACCTGTATTAAGTTAGGGTTCCGTAGTCAGTAGCTTCGTAACTCTAATTTGCTATTTCAGTCTAGTTTCATGTAGTTTAAGATTATAACGACAGGGCTATTTATGTAGACAGTTTCCATAAGTGGTTGTACAAAAGTAAGGCGGCATAGTTTGTAAAACATCTGTAGATGCTGGTTACGCTCGGATTACCCTCTATGAAAATTAATTAAATAAATGAATACAAAAATAGGGTGTTGTTGTGTATTTTTGCAAAACAAGTCAAGTTTAGCAATTATTTTCATAAATGCTCAATTAAAATTAAATCAAATTAAATAACACAAAAATAAATATTTTTAAGGTTGGTGGAGCGCTAGAAATTAAGTACTACTAAGTTCGAAAAAAATCGCAATTATTGTCGCAAATTAATATTATTTAATTATGAAATATCTTTTTTTTAATTTAGAATTGCATTGAGAAAACTTATTTTGTAATAAAAAAATAATTTCATAATAAAAAATCATAGTATAATATAAATTTGACTAGTGGCTTTTTGAGAGTAATAAAATCTGGCAACACTGCGTAGTTAAATAAATAAAGTTAAAAAAGTTTCCGTCCAATGTTGATAATAGAAATTGTTATCTCTCCTAAGTACACAGTCTAAAAAATGTTCAGAATTTGTAAGTTACAGTTTCGTGAATATTAATATTTTAATCACTTCGATTATAAATTGACAAAATAGATTACAATGTGAAAGTCATTTATGTACAAAACAATAAGGTCAGTTTGTATTACTACGAAGTTGTATTAATCTATGTCATCTATGCAATGTGATGCGATACTACGTCATATTTATGTTGACACTAGATAGAAATTTGTTTTATCAACAATATAATGATTGAGAACTTACTTTCACTGCCACAGAATACAGAAACGAACTTACTATCTCTGTACTAGCGATACCAGCGTGGACATAAAATCCCTACCACTTCCCTCCCCTATGTTATGTAGGTATACATTGTTTGTAGTTGAATATGTTTAAAGTCTTCATCTGTGTGAGTGGTCATACATACACGTATTGCGGACAGAGTAACATGCAGTGTAACTAATAGTGGTGGAGAACTATCGATAGCACTATCGATAACTATCGATAGTTTTGACTATCGAAAGCTATCGATATTTTTTTTTTTTACTATCGATAGTTTTCGATACTTTTTTTCAGTCATTTCGTTTACTTATAAATACTAAAGATAATAAAAATTTCGTAGAAATTATAGCCAGAGATATAAAAAAAACCATTTTAAGGGAATTTCCGGACAAAAAGGAATAATTCCGCCCCAGCGTAAAACCGGCGACCTTTTTTCTTTCTTTTTTTTTTTTTGCTAGCCGGCTATCTAAATGCCGCCCAACTTGGGTATCAAAAACTATCGATAAACTATCGATAACTATCGATAGTTTCACGACTATCGTAACTATCGATAGTCGGGACTATCGATAGTTCTCCATCACTAGTAACTAACAATGATCTTAACCACAGAGGACAGAGGTACAATACGTATCTCTCCACTACTGGAATCAGTGTAACCAGTAAGAGATAGAAAATATGTTATATACGTGCACGGGGTTTACTTTGTATTGGCGCACTAAACTGTGTATGTGTGCGTAATCGAATATAGAGGTTGCAGTCACGTGACCGGGCTCGCATACATATGTGTGATACTACAACATTATGTGTGGGGGTTCTACAATGCTAACAACAATCAAATTCATTGTTGTTTGACTGACTTACACTTAGAGACTGCTACTGAGACACTGACTACCTACGAGCCTAAGGTACACAAAAAGCCACACTGCAGATTTCATGATAGAGATAGTTGCTGTGTCTCCATTACTCCATGATCTTAACAGTAACAATTGAAGCCCATCCGCTCTTCGCTTCCGAAAGAATGATTAGCTAAGCAGTGAATTGACCTAGTTTGGCCTACTACTGTCCACAGATTTTTATATGTACAGATTTTTATGTGTTCACTGTATATCTAACAAGTAAACGTCTTGAAGTGATAGTTCCCGGTTTTGATGAAACTTGGTAGGTGTGTAGAACAAATATTACTCGAAAACTATATAACAGATAATTTTATGTGTGGGGATAGGAGTATTTTCCACCAATTTATAAAAACATTTTAAAAATTAAAAATTTTTTTTATTTGTTTGACAACGTTTCGGAAAGGTTTCTTTCCATCATTCAGGTCACTACAATAAATATTGATTGATACGATTATTTTAAATATAAATAAATAAACATGTCAAAAAAGTACTTACGTAATTAAAAGTACTGCATACCTATATAATTATATTTAACATTTGTGATACTGATAACTAACGGAAAATACACCATACAAAATTAATTTACAGTAGAGCACCGTTTTTGGTAACATCACTTTTAGAAAGTTCATAAGAGTATCAGAATGGCCACATCACTTTCAGAAATTTTGCGTCAGTAAGTTAATATGTACGCAATAGACGACATTCATTATCATAAAAAAATAGTTATATTCCTAATATTTCTGAAAGAGAAAAATATACCTCACAAATAGTTTGCTCGTTGAAACTGTTGATGACTACGTGCGTTTTATATTGTTCTGTGGCGATTTTCATTTTCACTGCTTGGAAAGTATAAGCTAGACAATAATGTTTCATTTATCAAATTTGTTTTGATTTATCAAATTTACAAATTAATTTATAACAGTTAAAATTCAGTTCGTAACCTTAAAATATTTTGTGAAGCGTTCTTGCTAAAAGTCACTACTTTTGTTAAACACCACTACTGGAGATTAGTGGTGGAAAACTATAAATAGCACTATCGATAACTATCGATAGTTTTCCATAGTTTTTTTTTTCTATCATTTCGTTTACTTATAAATGCTAAAGATAATAAAAATTTCGTAGAAATTGTAGCCAGAGATATAAAAACAACTATTTAAGGGAATTTTCGAAAGCAGGTATAAGTTACAACTATGGGTAATAAAATAAAATGACAAGAGAAATTAAACAATTGGATAAAAATAATCAGTTCACACAATTACATAAATAAAATAAATCTAAATATAGCCAAGAAATTTTTGTGCATTAAAGTTTTTGTCGGCAAACTTGCAATAATTGCTGGTAAAAAAAATCTGTTTGTTTTCTAAACTGCATGTTTCATATTTATTCAATATTTATCTCCCTTGTTGTTTTCCGCTAATACCTCTTTTTCATCTATGATTTGGATTATAAAACCCGCACAAAAGAATTCTTAATTAATTTTTTTAGAACTGAATTTCAAGAAATCTTTTTCAATAAAATGTTTGTTAAAAATATTAAAATTTCTTAGGAGGTAGGTATAGTAAGTTCGAAAAAGTGGGATTCTAGGTAAATACAATCTGGATAACAAATTGTTCCATTTTATTAGTTTAAAAGTATTATAAAATATGATTTTGGCAACAAAAACTTGACTATCAAAAACTATCGATGACTGTCGATGACCATCGATAGTTTCACGACTGAATTATCGATAGTTCTCCATCACTACTGGGATTAGTAGACGAAACTGGTGCCGTACTGTATAATGTATATTCAAAGAGATACTTGTATATTGAATCGATTGCATATAATACATTTGTACATCGTATAGTGGTAAGATATTTATATACAAAATTGTTGGGATTAGTAGACGAAACTGGTGCCGTACTGTATAATGTATATTCATAGAGATACTTGTATATTGAATTGATTGCATATAATACATTTGTACATCGTATATTGGTAAGATATTTATATACAAAATTGTTACATGCAGTTAATTATATAGGTAACTGAAACTAAACAGTTGTTTGAGAAACATAACCGTAGGCCTACGCTGTCAGGTAATGTTATGTTTCGTTGATACCTATACCTATACAGACGGGTACCTCCTGTACATGAAAATTTCTGTTTGTGTTTACCAAAATGTGTACTCTGTTATTGTATAAAATAAACGGTTTAACAGTAAAATTAATTTATTGTAACCAACAATTAATAACAATTAACGATATACTCATGTGATTTGATTGGCCACTATTATTATTATAGTGAGTGATGATCTGAATGTGTGCGGTTTCATGTTTCAATCATTGTCAAACATATCCATTTATGCCAAAGATGCAACAATTGTAGTACATTGAGTGCAAATTGTTTGAAATTATTTTTAAAGCCGTGTTTACTCAAACATGAACACATATCCATAGGGAAGAAATTGTAATGCTGAAAGTTTAGAATTCGATTTTCTTATTGAAGAAAATGGATCATAAAAATAATTTTGAATGAGGTAATCCTAACGCTTTTTTACTAAAACATTATTTATTACAGTATTCTAGCAGATGTAAACAGGCCCGACGAGACGGTGGGGTAGCTTGGATTGTAGACCCGGGGCCCGGGCTTGAGAAGGAGGCCCGCAAAGTTTTTTTTTTTATTTGTTCATCACTTATTTTTTGGAGAGGAATTTTTTAAAAATTGTTGTTTATTCCCGGGGCTCGTTATTTCTCTCCACGGCCCTGGAAGTAAAAATAACACTTCGCAAATTTCCGGTTATAAAGATTACCTCATTTTGAAGCTTAGTATTTCGCAAAATAAATAAAAAATGGTTAAAGTAATCTCAATTTTACTTTAAGAGCCCTTTCGGCGACATCTAATACAATGTGGTACTTGAGGAAAAATTTTCATGTCCATTTTTCAATACGAAGAAGTACTTAAAATGTTTGATTTTTTTTTTTGCTATTTATTAACTAAATCGGTAGAATGTATATATGTAAAATTTCATGAAGCATGAATTTGTCTGTAAAATTTCATGAATTGAGAGTTTCTAGATTTTTCTTTGGCAGTCTAAAATAAACAAAAATTTACTATTATGCATAATTGTGCGATATTATATAAACAGTATATGGAAAGTATATAGAAATTCTTGTCGTAGCATCCTGCATGATGTAGTGAATTTCGGTTACAAAAATTACTTTTTCTCGAAAACTCGCTTGAGATCGGATAATGGCTCAAGAACGTATTTTATGTGACTTTTTTTGTTCTTTTCTATGGCTTAATTTAAAAAAATTCAAAAAACTTTTCAATTTTGGTACTAGTTTGGTTTGATTTTATGATACATGGCGTCATAAAATAAATAAAAAATTTAAATCTAAGTCAACATACATTAAAACTTTTAAAATTAAAAAAATTTAAAGGAACTTTTTTTTTGAAGAATAAACTGCGGGTACAATATACGGAAACCAAAAATTATCGCATCGAATTTTTTAAAAATAATTAAACTATGTAAGTACGAATAATTTCTGCAAGATTATGCCAAAGAAATACGATTTATTCTTTCAACACACAATGACAAAAAACTTTTTTTTTTTTTATAGAAAAATAATATTTTTCTTTATCCCATTTCATTCATACAACAGAAAAAACGCTAAAAAAAAACTTTTCTACTGTCGAGGTTTCTTCTGTTAATATTTGCTTTTTTCCCCTATTCATACAACACAACAATAATATATATATCTGACTGAGAATCATTAAAACCGTATCCCCAGCATAGTTGAGATTGAATTTTTACAGTAAACAGCGAGTCCGTCAATTAAAGGTTTTTAACAATAAGATAAAGAAATACAATGACATATTTTATCAGAAACAATAGAATGATGACATCAATCAGGAAAAGAAACTGTCATTGATAAAGATAACTATACAATGTTATTGTTTCACTCACGCATTGCTTTGCTTTGTGCCATGCAATATAATAGCAAAAATACAGAATGTGGCAGCAGAGTTACCTACCTAGTGGGATCTCGCGAACTGCATTGATGATGGTAAAACAATGTAAATAATGATAATAAAAAAAACTATGGATGGATATAACTATGATGTGTACGAGTGAAAGGAATAATGAAACAAATGAAATAATTCTTTCTTCTGTTTTTACAGTTTATTTCGTACATTATTTACAGTCTGTTCCACTATAAAAATGTTAAATGCTAGAAGTAATAATAAATAATAATGTTTTACTATTACTGACTTTTTTTTTATTAGCGACAACTAATGATTGAGACAACTATACCTCTTTTCAGATAAAATTGATCATGAGTTTTCGTTAAAAAATTAAATAATTCTTATATTCGAAACAAATCGATCTTCTATTCTTTTCTAAAAATAAACTGTAAATTTAAAATTTACATAAATGCAATAATAAAAGAGATAAAGCCAAGAAAACGGAAATTATTTAAATCCAAAGTTACGAAGCATGGTTAAATTTAACTGAAATAGACCATACCTGATAACTAATTTCTCAATAGCAAATAAATTCGGGATCTTTGAGTAGTGATCTTTAGAAATTAGATATTTTTATTAACCTTTAACCGGTAAGGTGATGTCTGTGAGTCGTATACAAATTTTCCTCCGTGCTTGTTTTTTTTAACTGAACGTTTGTGTATTCTTTTATGGTTTAGGGTAAATTTTACCCTGCTGGCGTAAGGGGAGTGTTTGATACATGCATATACGTGTGGTCTCCAGTTTTGGCTATCTACGTTACCAGCCCGCGGTATGCTAATTTGTTGATGTCTCTCAGTCATCACTTTACCGTGAGTATTATAAAAATTCACCTTACCGGTTAAGGGTTAAATGAACATTCTTAACATGTTTCTTTAAAGGTGTTGAATTTTCAGAGGTACACAATTCTACATTCGTGACATCTGTAAATAGTGTTTGGGTTAAGAAGCTTTCTAACCTTTAGACAGAAACAACAGCTGTACTACCCCAGATAATCTATCTAAGAAGCTGCAGATACAAATTTAAGTTAATCGGATGAAAATTGCTGGAGTTATCTTACTCACCGTTTTGGAACACGTAGTTTTGAGAACTACCCATATAAAGTTCCAAAATGTGTTTGTCGTTTTGTGTAAATATAGCTATCATTTTTGAATTATTTATACAAATATAGTAAAAGTGGTGAAATAAGGTAATGGAATAAAGTAATGAGCACAATTTATTAAGCAAATTGAGAGATTCCCAAATGTTGGGTGCAGCGGGGCGGGGTTTTTAAATGTTTTCAACTCTTCGAAGCCGTTTCAGAAATCGGGTTCAAAGCCATTTTTAAAATTTACCCGTAGTTATGATTCCTTTTGAACATAATTCTAGAAATATTAATACCTACATTACTTAAGCCAATAAAAAAAAAGGTAAAATTTTTTTCGCAAAGTGATGTAATGCCTTAAAGTTGTTTAAAGTGATTAGACGACTGGAAATTGATTTTTATAAATTAACAGCGCGCTGCGAATATAGAAATATGTTTATTTCGATATTTTACTTATTTAGTTTTTTTTTTTTTTTTTTTTTTTTTTTTTAAGGGATATAACAAAACCAAAATTCACGTTACTGACTCTCATGATTACAGTAATGTTAATGAATACAGAAGTTTAAGTAGAACATTGTCGAATACATTTATTTACTTTAGTGATAAACCATAATAAATTTATCTATTTTCTATATTTTATCCCAAAAATTGTAAAAAACTAGATTTTGACTGTGGAACCCCACTTAATGCGTGGTCAACACAGACTTGGTGAACTTTTGCTTTATTAATGAAGTTATGGTTTGTAATACTTGGAGGTCCAATGTTTAAAACAGTAGACTGAAATGTCTCCGTTTATTTTCCTATAAAGTGGTAGAAATATTTTCTTTATACTATTTATGCACAATTTGCTCACTTTATTACTGGGACCAATTTTTAGTGCGTCAAATCGATAGTTTACGACATCCAAAGCAAGAAATATGTGACATATTTATATAAATGTGGTACCTAGTAATGTAATTTGAAAAAAAAAGTTTCATATGCAACTACTAATCAGAAAATTTTTTAAAAAGAAATACTTTGTTCTTGATTTGATTTATGAACTAAAGCTATTTACTTCAGTGTAATATGACCAATACTTACTGAAAATGTAAAAATAACATATTTTTATGGCATTGCCGTTTCAAATATCATTAACATAATTAGTTACACAATAAAATATAAAATTATGAATCAAACTGTAGATATGTATATATTTATAAAAAATAAAATTAGTAATGTGTCAGAAACAATTGTTGTTTGTAGACAATAAAATGAATGACGAATAATACAAAAAAAATTTAGTGAAACCAATCTTCTCATTCTTATTCTTCTTCAAAAAACAAAATGCGCTAAAAAGCTGTAAAAGCTACATATTATTGACATTGCACATTTCAGTAGTATTAATTTTGTCACCGTTCTTGCTATGAAATCATTGAATGATTGTAAGCAAAAATTGTGGTATTTATATTCTTTATACATACCTACCTATCTTAAATAAATCAAAATTCTCAAGATAAATTTTTTAAAACATATTTCTTAAGGGGTTACGGGTAGTCAGCAGTGTGAAAAATTAAGAATTTTAAATATTCTTTTTGACTTTTTTTTCGACTGAAAAAGATATATATATATATATATATATATATATATATATATATATATATATATATATATATATATATATATATCTTTATATATATGCATATATATAAAGAGATATATATACATATATATATATATATACATATATATAAAGATATATATATATATATATATATATATATATATATATATATAAAGATATATATATATATAAAGATATATATATATATATAAAGATATATATATATATATATATATATATATATATATATATATAATTATATATATATATATATATATGTATATATATATATATATATATATATATATATATATATATATATATATATATATATATATATATATATATAAATCGGTTGATAATTACATAAAGCGAGAAAAAAATATCGCGGTAAGAACCTTTTTACACTTATTTTGTCCTCACACTTATTCTGAAAACCTAGCTTCAAAATCTTAAAAAGCAATAGAGATAATTGAATTTTATAATGATAAGATATTAAGAAAAGAAAATTATAAGTACTCCGAAGAATGTATTTTTTTTTCGGAGTCCGAAAATTTGTGTGCCTATTATTGAGATATATATCTATTTCATTTGCATAGGTCAAAAGATAAAGGAGTTATGGGGGTTGTAAAAGACGGATATATAGACAAACATTATGAAATTTTAAGGGTACCAAAATTTATTTTTCCGGTACATTAAAAAAGAAATAGCCTTAAACAGTTTGAATAAAGAATTGGTCAAACTCAAAGATTTAATATCAAAACACAGTGATTAACTGTGGCTGCTGAAATTCCCCAAGGAAAGATGCAAAATTATTTTTTTTTGGTGACTAACAACTACTTATAAAAATTGCTATAAACGTGTTCAATGCAATCGTGCAATTAATCATTTTAAAAGTATTTGTATGCCGTGTTAGTTTACAAAATAAACTTATTCAATTTAAATTATTTTAGCTGATCTTTTATTTACATAAAGAAAATTCGACAGAACCATGTTTCTGCGGAAGACTTTGTTGCGTTAAATGCAATGTAGGTAAATGCATGTTAATATAATTGCAGCGCATATGACTGCAATCTTAAAAATTGATTTAATTTAAAATAATTAAATATTGCCTAATTTAATCTTACTTCAGTAAAAAGTTATTGAATGTTAAACTGTATTCAAAATATTTTCTCGATCGTTAAATAATTATTAAGAGTAATTTTTAAATTTTTGACAAACATACATATTGTGTTTTTTGGTTTTTTGAAAGCGAGCAACTTCAGTGGTGGTCTTTGCAATTTAATAATATACATACGTATACTTCAATTTGTATTGTAGATTGGTACGCGCAGTTCCTGACGAATAATATCATCATATGTACCTATGTGTGTATTCATATGCACGATATTCATCAATTGCACGCATAACAATAATAACAATAATAATAAAAAAAATTTTTTTATTGCCAAAGAAACAATAATTTTTTTCCAAGTTTTTGTTCAAATTTGTTTAAATTATTATTATTAAAATTAAAGTTGCTAAAATTTAAATATAATTCTTGTTGCACGCTGTTGTAAAACCACCAATGTTTGAGGCTAATATTTTTTGATAATTTTAATAGAAGTCTTCAACATGTCATACGACAAGGCACGCATGACATTCGATGGACCAAGAAAGGTAAAACTGCACACAGTGTTAAATTCTTATATACTTTTGAATATAATATACTTCCTATATTTAAATTTTAATCCTTCATTTCCATCCTTTCTATTTTAGATCATTTTGAAATGACATGACCTTGAAATGCCAGAATGGAAGGTTTTATTGGGGAACCTTTTACGAATAATGTAAACAATATAAAGCTTTTTAGAGTATATTATATCGAATAATAATTACACGGAATTCGACACTATTAAAATTCCGAGGAAAATGAATGCACAGTTGAAATATTTCCCATTTATTTTACGTGAACTTTTGACTGAAAATGTCGGATTATCAAGACTTATGTCGGTATAAAGAAAAAAAAATGGTAAATATGTTTTAAAACTTTACACGCGCGTTTCTGAAAACAACGTTTTCCAAAACGGCGAGCCAGATAACTCAATTCTCATTCGATTGACTTGAAATTTTACTTGTAGCTTCTTAGATAGAATGCTATGAACAAATTTCTATTTTTCTGCCAACTTATTAGAGCATTTCACTATCAAAACGTTGTAATCTTAAACTTGAGAATTTCTCGAATAATTATTATTTTTCTATCGGGTTTGTTAAAAGTAGTAATTAAAAACGTCTCAATGGTCTCTAGTGCAATTTCCGCATATCTAAGTTAGATGAAAAATTTTATTTAACAATAAAAAAGGCAATAAATATAATTTCAATTGTATAAATAATCAATTTTTTTTTGCACAATAGACGGAAAAGGGTAGATGAAAATATTTCAAGATGAAAAATTGCACAATATGTCTGAATTGCGTATTAAAAGTACCATTATGTTGCTATTCACAGACTATATGAATAAATATTTAATAAAAACTTTTTTAAAATATTTTCCGAACTTAAAATCGTTCTCCACAAAAAAAGTTGAAAACGTAAGCACATAATAATAATAAAAAAAGCGAAGGAACTTTTGTGCAGTCTAATAGTATGGTAAAGCCGTCCAGTAAACATAGACAAGAAAAGAATAAAAAATAAAGGAACGGAAATTGTTCAATTTGTATTATTCATGAAAAAAGTACGTCATAAAAAATTATTGGTATTTTTAATGAGAAACGCCTATTCGCCAAAATGTATTGTTACCAAATGGCAAATGTATTGTTTGCCAAATTTTGAGTTATAAGGAAAAGAAAAATTTAGAAATGACAATATTTGTACAATTTTGTAAAATAGTAAGAAATGGTAGTGGCGCTTGTAACACTAAAAAATTCATTCTTTAAAATATTCTCGATGGCACGTATTAACAAAATCGTAGTAAATTGGATGGGAAAGAACAAGGTTTTAAAGGTTCAGTATCTGGTCTGAAGGACACTCCTTGAACACCTTTTGAAGAACATAAGGAATTACGTACACTGCAGACGTTATGTCACCAGAAAATATTAAATGTATTATATTATGTGATTACTCAACTTTATCTGCAGGCAGAGGCGGCGCAAAACTAAAATGAGAAGTGGGCAAGATGATTTTTGCAAGGTCCCATTCATTAATTTTTCAAATTTTCTCTTTAAAAATTAGGTGACGAGCAAAAGAAACCCTCTCAAAGACTATTTCTAAAATCAAGTTCTACCTCGTGGCAGGGCGAGGCTCTAGCTTTTTTCACATGCGCAGCTCTGTCGCAACGCTTAGGACGGTCACCCAATTCGCCCACCCTTTGTGTCACGCAAGGGGCCAAACTACTATATGATAGTTAGAATTCCGGCTGTCGCCAGAATTTTACGTCATCATACCTCGCAGCGAGCCATCACTATGTATGGTTATATACATATTTAGAGTTTGTGTTTGTATGTGTAGTATAGTGGATGTTAGCATGTGTGATAGTCGTTATGTATGTGGTGGATCTGGTGCGAGGTACATGGTGGGAGTGGATACATACTGTAGAACAGATATATGTATGCATTTGCCACTAACACGATCTGACAATCACAGTCACCACGTAACAATGCATGTTTACTCTTGTAGAGACGATGGACGGCTAGTCAGTAAGCAGTAAAATGCAGCTTATTGAAACTTTCGGAACACAC
Organism: Brachynemurus nebulosus; assembly: GCA_035578155.1. Lineage (NCBI taxonomy): Eukaryota > Metazoa > Arthropoda > Insecta > Neuroptera > Myrmeleontidae > Brachynemurus > Brachynemurus nebulosus. The sequence goes on along the minus strand of JAPWDM010000001.1, from coordinate 46,741,704 downwards.
TTTTTTATATTTAGGCTTCATCGCTTAAATGTCCAATTGTATCAAAGAAGCTCATTTGATTACAATGTTAACAGTCCGACAAGTAGTACTTTATGACACTAACGTTATAAAGAATGGCCTGTTTTAAAAAGATTAAGCGGAATCTGCTAATTTAATTATTTACTTATCATATATATATATATATATATATATATATATATATATATATATATATATATATATATATATATATATATATGACTTGTAAAATTTTATTGCCCTTACTGTAAATTCAGATTTGCTATATTATACTATAAAACTACATTTTTATAACTCCCGCTTCTAAAGTTCAATATTCGAGCCTTGTGTGACGGGCGTAAAGACTAAACTTTGGAAGCCGTCATTATAAATAATTATGTTCGATACGTATGCGTAAAGTGAAGTATCCAGTAGGCTTAAATTGAGGCATTCGCTAGAGGGACTGACGTATACACAACGAGATCTCGTGCGCTTACCCCCACTCGCCTGACGGCTCGTAGGGGTACACAGCGCATTCGATCTCGTTGTGTATGTCTCAGTCCCTTAGACTCGTGCCCCAATTTAAGCCTACTAGAATACTTCTCTTTACCCATACGTATCGCAAATAACTATTTCCAAATACTGCACTGCAGAGTGCACGTTACGTCATTAAACTAAAATGTTCAGACAGAGTATATATATATATATATATATATATATATATATATATATATATATATATATATATATATATATATATATATATATATACATATCATATATATATATATATACATATCATATATATATATATATATATATATATATATATATATATATATATATATATATGTATATATATATATATATATATACTCTGTCTGAACATTTTAGTTTAATGACGTAACGTGCACTCTGCAGTGCAGTATTTGTATACTGCAGTGCAGTATTTTATACCCATACGTATCGCAAATAACTATTTCCAAATACTGCACTGCAGAGTGCACGTTACGTCATTAAACTAAAATGTTCAGACAGAGTATATATATATATATATATATATATATATATATATATATATATATATATATATATACATATCATATATATATATATATATATATATATATATGATATGTATATATATATATATATATATATATATATATATATATATATATATATATATATATATATATATATATATATATATATATATATATATATATACTCTGTCTGAACATTTTAGTTTAATGACGTAACGTGCACTCTGCAGTGCAGTATTTGGAAATAGTTATTTGCGATACGTATGGGTAAAGAGAAGTATTCTAGTAGGCTTAAATTGGGGCACGAGTCTAAGGGACTGAGACATACACAACGAGATCGAATGCGCTGTGTACGAGCCGTCAGGCGAGTGGGGGTAAGCGCACGAGATCTCGTTGTGTATACGTCAGTCCCTCTAGCGAATGCCTCAATTTAAGCCTACTGGATACTTCACTTTACGCATACGTATCGAACATAATTATTTATAATGACGGCTTCCAAAGTTTAGTCTTTACGCCCGTCACACAAGGCTCGAATATTGAACTTTAGAAGCGGGAGTTATAAAAATGTAGTTTTATAGTATAATATAGCAAATCTGAATTTACAGTAAGGGCAATAAAATTTTACAAGTCAGTTTTACACTGGAACAAAATATTTAGTGAATACCTATAGATAGTTAAACATCGTTTTTAAAGTTCCTACGTGAGTACATGTAAGTAAAGATAAAAAAGTATGTACAAAATCATAATTTTGTACTTTCCCATATTTTTTTTTCCATAAAACTGAATGCGTAAACTCAAACACGAAACTTATAGCAAATTTCAGTATAGGTGTAATAAGTGTAATATGCCTAATAATAAAATTGAGTTGTTCGTATGAATGGATGTTGGGTGTTTTTTTTTTCTTTATATTGTGGTTTTCGATATGATAATGAGATCGACTAGCAAAAATAAAACGGAGCATGTGTGACCAGGCATTACATTGTTCTTAACTGCTTTAAAATTACGGCCACTACGGTAACTGTTTGCTACAGAAGTGTCACAATATATCCATTTTGCCGGAAAGTTGTTAGAGTATCAAGCCATTTTGAATGTTTATTTAATTTCGTGTTTTAGTATTATTATTTTTTGTTCGTTTTTCCATAGTAGCATTAGTTTTTTTTAGTATTTATAGTATTTATCTATAATTCTTTATTTTAGTTTTCTTTATTATTTGTTATAGTTCTGCTAACATTATTTTAGTTTATTTTAATTTTGCTAATTTTCTTTAACATGCCAAACAACAAAAAAGGCAAAATCATTCATAGCCAAGGGCGTGAAATAATTTTAAATGTTTTAGAAATATGTGAAAATGAAAAGGTAAATAACCGTTTGTTTTACGATTTTAGTAAGAGCGTCCAAAGAACAGCCCAGTATTGTCATAATTCTACTTACCTTTAAGCTACATTTTTTAATTCAAATGTAAATATTTAATCAAATACAAAAAAAAAAAAAAAAAAAAATGTATATTTAATTCAAATAAATCAATTTTTGTTCCTGTTTTGTGTTTATTTTCAAATTTATGGTTAAATTTTAATTTAAAAATTTTAATTTATGCCATATATAAGTGTCTTAAACAAATTTATTTTATTAATTATTTCTTATTATTCTCCAAAAATTTGTTTTAAAACTTTAAACAACAGTTTTTTAATGTACCTATTTCATTTTTGCACGATTTTTTTTTTTTTGTATGTAAATCCGACTTTTGAAATTAGATCAGCTAGACAAAGACGAATTTATCTGATTTGCCAAATTCGTTGTCCTTTATTACTAACAGCCAATCATAATTTTTAAAATTTTACTGCCAGTCAACTTTCTTCTCCAAGTTGGCGGATTATATATATAGTTACCATGGAATAAAATTTTGTGTTTAATAATGATCTTGACACTTCAGTCATTTCGAAACGTTTTGTATATTAATATATCAGTTCCCTATCAAATACTAACCCCAATCCCTTCCCCTCAGCAAATTTCAAATAAAAGCGGGCTGGGAAAGTCTTACAACTGTGTTGTCAGTTTTTTTAATAAAAATTACTAAGCTTCCGTGTAAGTAAAATTTTGGTTCCCAAATCAGTACACATTGAAAATAACAAGAATGTATACCTCAATCAAGTTATTGTCCCTCACAGTAATTAATTAAAAATATGGTATAGTATATTGTGCAATAAGTGCGGGAAATTGTCGATTGCCCACGAAAGCGAAGTTGAGCGCACGAACGTAGTGTGTGCGCTTATTCGCTTGGGTGGGGCAATCGACAATCCCACACGAGTTGCACATACTATTTTTTATTACGAATTTCACATACTTTTTTCTATTATTATCACTATTTTTGACATTTTTATTACTTTTTAAAATAATATGTTTAAGTGTTCGTCTTTTTTTCTGAATTAATTATCGTTTAAATTACTTTGTTGGTGGTTTCTATAGAAATAATTATGAAATATTTATTAAATGAAAAATTAATAGGCGGCTTTGCGTGTTTTATTGTCAATTTGGGTGTGGAAAGTTACTTTCCACACGCAAAAAAGTATGTGGGAAGAGTACAGTGGGCAAACAGCTATTTTGCGTACAGAAATGTGTGCGCCAAGTTAGTACTTCTCCCGCATGAGTAATAAAAAATATAATACCGCGCGCGTTTAAAGGACGCTCAGTGGCCTGGAAGTGTTAATGATTCCAGGATTTGGAAACAAAGCTCCATATATAGCACTATTTCAAGATTTCGAGGTAATTTATGTTTGCTTGGAGACAGCGAATACGGAATATTACTCCAGAGTTATTAACTGCTTTCAATGATCCCCAAAACAGAAATGTAAAAAAAATTTCCTAAAAATGATATGATAAATGATATTGTGAAAAAAATATATTAGGAACAACTGTAAATCGAGAGTTATGACGTAATTACGACAAAGATGATAGCAAAAGCTATGAAAATTTAAGATGAATGTTACTATTATATAATAGAATCGTATATTTGTGTGTACTATTATTTCTAAACCATTGGCCAGACAAATTTACAAAAAGGATCAGTTACGACGCAGGATTTATTATACGTAATTCCTTTATTAAACATATGGATAAGAATGGATCGGCATCTACACACACATACATTGAAAACATTGTTTACTATGTAGAAGAGATATTAACAAGAGACAATCCAGGCTGAAAAAAAGGAGAAAAGGGGATATAGGTATAGAGGTGGAAGAGAACGGAGACGTTGTTGATAACAATGAATATAAATTTCCTTTTTAACGTGAAATGCTTATTAAAAAAAAATACCAAAACCAATCAATCAGCCAATCTACTTCCGTCTTATCCTCCTATCGTAAGTCCTTGCTAGTGTACTTATGTAGCAGACGATTTTAATAATTATTTGAAAATGGGATTTCCTTTTATTTACACGGTTAAATTTTTTTTCTTTATTTAATCAATGCTCGGATAATAAAATTGTTTTTTCTTCTTTCGATCGTTGTAATATCTTGAATTTTAAATATCCATCGAAATTAATTTTCTGTTTTAGGTACTATTTGTTTTTTTTTTTTTTTTTTTTTTTGTAATTAATATAAACTTATAAAGGGGTATCTATTTATACAGCTATATTTTAACTATAGATATATGCCCTGACATTTTGAGACGGTAGTTATAAAATTTTGAAAAGTTGAATTATTTTTTCTACAATCATAGTGGATAGGCTTTTGCGCTCTGTGAAAAGAGCGCAAAACGTCTAGTTGCCGAGCGACAAAGTACTACTTTACCCTTTAAAGCGAAAAGTAGTACTTTGTCGCTCGCTTAACGTATATCTAATTACAAATCGGGTAGGTGTTATTTATATTTTCTATGGCAACAAATAAACAGATTCTAAATTTATTATTATTTTCATCGTGATCAAGTGAAATATTAATTTTATTAAATTTCAAAATAACTACAAAATATTAATTAAAAATAATAAATAACTCTAATAAATAAATAAGAATAAAAAATTTAAAAGAATTTATACATATATGATGGAAATATGCAATTTTAGTGACAGTGATTTCTCAAGTACACCTCCAGATATTTCTGAAACTACAAAAATTATAACATTAAAGTAAATATTAACGTCCGTTATTATTTTTTCAAGTACCTTTTAAATGTAAAATACATTTTATAAGATTGTAGAAAAAATTTTGTGTGTAATCCGAGCACAAAATGACATTGCCGCTCTCAACAGAATAACACGCTCCGTCTGGCGGTGTCGCGCGTCAACACTCTCAATCGAGCGGCAATGTACCATTTTGTGCTCTTAATACAATTCAGCTGTTTTAATACTCACTTTTAAATGACTGGGAAATATTAAAAAATTTTAAATAATTTATTTACTTTTTTAAGTGTTTGTTGTACATTTTGTTTTCAGTGCACCACTTCTTTGATTTTTCTCGATTTGGAGATACTCATTAATTTAGACACCAAGGTACGTACATACACTATCGTCCAAAAGTTTAGAAGCATTAAGAAAATTCAATGAAACCCTCAATGGATAAATATTAATCATATCTATTTCGTGTAAAATATAGATTTTATTTGGGTATGTTAATCATATTTAATTATAGGTACTAATGAACGTGTTCGATTAGCAAAACACAAACAACACTGTGTAACACATAGGGGAAAAGTAATGCCAACCAAATTTGCGTGATTTTTTCACAATCTTTTTTCACTAAAAACTAATTTTTTAAATTTTATTACAAAACTAATCTTTTGTCTGCTTTAAATTAAATTATACATGTAATTGGGAATCATAGAAGGTATACCAAGCAGACTGAATCTATTTTTTTAAAAATCTAGTAACTTTGCCTATGCTGCTATCTGCAAAAACACAATAAAAGTTGATGTTAGTGAAGAAAGTAGACACAGTTGTAACACAGTGTCATGCACTGTGTAATATTTTTTCTAATGACATGCGGTCAGTATTACAACAGAATACAAATCTGTGGCTTAAATATTAGATTCTTAATCAAAGTAACCACCTCTTTTCTTGATGATTTGTTCACCAAATCTGGACATCCCGTTTAGAAGTTTATCAAAATATTCTTTCTCCAATTTCTTCATTCGTGTTTTAAGAATGTCCAGAGCTGTGCTACGCTAGATGGAGAACGATTTTTCACCAAGCACGCAGCTACTTTAAGAGAACAGTTGTTTGTTATGCCATTAAGGGGACGGTAACAAAACAAGAGATCAAAAACAATACAAGAGACTACCGACAAAATATGTAAAAGCTTTTAAAATTTTTAGGTATTGTGGTACGAACTAATTTATTTTAATTACAAATCAATTTATTAAAATGTCTGGAAAAGAAATTTTGTAATCTGCAAAAATATGTTTGATTCCAAATTTTTGGGCGGTAGTGTACATATAAAATATCCATATGAAAAGTCTAGGTTCGAAAAATCTTCGAATTTTTTGTTTTCTGGGTTCCATAAACACCAAAACGTCAAGAGCCGTTTCTCTACGTATGGGTACAATTTACTGTATAACTTAGATGGACGGGAAAATAAAATCACAGAACCAAGACAAAATTTTTGTGCTAAGTTTATCTTAAGGTTGTAGAAATTAGTCAAGACTGACTGCATAATTTGTAATAATATTTTCAGGTATCGAAAGATATACACATAAGTTTATTTCGATTCATAAAATTATAGTCTTGATTCCATCTGTGCGTAGAATTGGTGAGTTTGTATTTTCAAAAATCAGATCTCTGTAAAATTTAAATTTTCAAAACACAGTTCGAAATTGTTTGTCTATAAATTACACTTACATAATCTGTTTATTTGAATATTATTTAAATAATCAAAATAACGATAGGTGTAAATACGACAGGTACAAAAAAGATCACTCTTTTAAAAACGGATTTCTACTACAAAGTTTCCTCGGGGAGCAACTTTATTTAACAATGGCACTCTCGCGTTAATTATTGTGAAACCACCGTAAATTAAATATTTATAAAAAAATAAAATTTTAAGTGTACAGTGTAATTAAAAAAAAAAAAAAAAAATAATACTCTAGACGTTCGTACAAAAACAAATTTAAAAGATGAGTATTTAATTTTTTTAAATTCTAAAAATATTTCAAGGAAATTTATTTAACTTTGTAAACTATGGTAATATTTTGGATTTCAAAAGAAATTTCTTCTTTAATTTAAATAAATTTCCTACAAACAATTTTTTTTTTTTTTTTTTTTTTTAAATTAACGAACTGTGATTTTTCTTAAAGTACAAAACAATGTTAAATGAAAATGCAAATTATCAAATTTAATTTTTTTAAGTGATGAATTTTCAATTGTTATGTCTAGTCGGTCTAGTATTTTCCTCATATTTTCATATTGTCATTTCGCATTGCATTATAAAACTTTCGTAAAATTTCTATAGTATTATATTTAGTATAGTATAGTTTCTAAGAAATTTTTCAAACTTTCGAGCACTAATTTTAATATTTATGGCATTCGATAGCACTAATTTAGCACTAATTTTCGACATAACCTTTAATGAAAAATATTTTGTGGGTGAGGCTAGATGACGTCATCACTCTAAAAAGAAGGCTCTTTTTTAGGGTCATACAAATGAGCACTAATTTTAATATTTATGTCATTCGATAGCACTAATTTAGCAATAATTTTCGACATAACTTTTAATGAAAAATATTTTGGGGGTGGGGTTAGATGACGTCATCACTCTAAAAAGAAGGCTCTTTTTCAGGGTCATACAAATGAGCACTAATTTTAATACTTATGTCATTCGATAGCACTAATTTAGCACTAATTTTTCACATAGTAGAAACCTTGAATATTTTGTGGGTAGGGCAAACCGCGAAACTGGTCCCACCCAAAAATTAATACCATTTAATCAATGTTCCTATTGAGCACTAATTTTTTAATCATGACAGTTGATCAGCACTAATTGAGCACTAATTTTTTGAACTGTCACTAAAATTAGTGCTGCTCTTGGTGGGGCCAGCTTCACGCGGGTACAACCATTCAGTTTTAAATAAAACACACTTGTCGTCTTCATGTTTTCGCTAGAGCATTCAGCCCTCACGCAATCTTAAAATGTACTTTCACTAATTTATTTCAAATTCGAATGTTCTCTAAATTTATTCTTGTTACTTATTACATAAACTTTTGTTTCACAAAGTTGTACACTCAGAAATAAATTAATGAACGTCATTTAAAAATAAACAAAAGTTATATCAATTTTATAAAGCTATAAAAAAATATAAGTACAAGGAACTTAAAATACTGGGACGTAATTTTTAAATTCAAAAATTAGAAGAAATCATTTTGCTGTAATCAAAATTATATTTTAAAATTATATATTTTATTATTTGTGAGGTACAAATTTATATTTTGTTACATTATTTCTATGAGTTACAAAATTGTTTTATTATTCTTTTAAATGCAATATTGTATTTTCAAAGGAAAATTTTAATGGAAAATTGTTACACGAGATTTTTTAAAAATGTTAATAATAAACAAAATTTGATTTTTCGGTCTTACACGGGCTATGTCAATGCAAAAACAAATTTGTCCCGGAAATGAAATTTTTGATCAAAATGCCTTAAAAATTGCATTTACGTGAAGAAAAAGTCATTTTTAAACAAAATTAAGTGACCTCAGTTTACTACGACAAAATGTGATTTTTCGATCTTACACAGCTAATACGCTGTCATTTGTTTGAAAATTAACGAATTTATATTTTCTAAAACCTTTTCAAATTTTCAGGGGAGTAAACTTGATAAGAGACTGATCCATCTGGCCTCGTAATTTCCACTGCCAATCTCTGCCTTTCCCACAAAATCTTGGGAAACCAGATGTCGCCCATTAACCCCAATAAATCCCCAACAAAACAACCTCCTTTCCCCCTTTTTTTCCCCCCTAATTTTTTACGCTACAAATTCACCAAAAATATACCAAATTTATCATTGAAATATACACGAAATATTACAAAAAATTAAAAATAAGACTCTCATTATTCTTTTGAATTTATCTCTCCATTATCATTATTGTTCAAAATTTTTCTTTGTTCTAATGTTAATTAAAGAGTTTTGAATAGCGTAGTGCTGCAAGCTTTATCTACAGCTCCATGTACATAGGTATATTTTCAGAGTTATCTGTTGTCGAGTTGTACACAGCTGCCGTAAAGTACAAAGGTAACATAGTTAGGTAGGTTATTTCAGTTATTAACAATGTGAAAAAGGTAGTTAATTATTAGGACAAAGCCCAGAGAAGTCTACAAAAATTTTTTTATTTGATTTAAAATTTACAGAGCACGTATTATGTTTCATTGTAGTTTTGTTATTTGATAACAAGTGGAGTAAGATTATAGCTAGGGAGCTGATGGGAGGAATTTCTACATAATTTCATCTTCTGGCAGAAGTTGATAATAAGAAAGATCTGAGTAAAATAAACAATAAAAACAATTTCTGCCATTAATTTATTGCTGCGATACTAAATGAGGGCTTTCCAAAATTGTAAAAAAAATAGGTACCCTATATAATACCATCGCGTCTGCCTCTTGTTCTAATAAAATTGTGTTAGCTTTAAAGTAAATTGTTTAGCTTGAAAGGCAGAAATTTTTCCCGCTGCGTTTTAGAATAATTTAAAATTTTCGGGATATTTATGATGTGTGAAAAAGTAAGTGTATGAAAGACTAAGTTAGTTATGGAAATTATTTTTTAAGAAGTAAGAATATTCACTTCTGCCACTCAAATGACGTAAGTAGATAGGCTAGGAGAGAGCTGGAGCACCGCAAAACTAAGCAACTTGAACCCTTTTGCCAATGGTTGAAATCGTGTGACTTTACGGTATTACACATTCCGAACTGATGAGTCATCAAAATGTATTGATGTGCAAATCTTGACCTTTGACCCGGCACGTACCGAGTAAATGTATTTAAAATTTGTTGTTGACATTTGACCCCAACACTCGCTCATACTGTTAGCCTTGAAACTCGTAAGAGATGAGTCATTACCCGCAACCAAATTAATTTATGTTAACCCATTATGCGTCATCACAATTTAGTTATCACAATTTGGTTTCGTGTTAACCCATTATGCGCCGGCACTAATGTAATTTTTGAATGCAAACCTAACGCATGCGCAGATTGAATTTAAGTACATGACGCATGCGCAGACTGAATTTTAGGTTACAATTTGATAGATGGGGTACACTACCGCGTCAAAAATGTGGGGTTACCCTAACTCGGGGGTGGCCCCAAACTTTTGACACCGTACTGTACTTAAATTTTTGGTACACTGCCGTGTCAAAAGTGTGGACCCCCCCTGAGCAAAAAGGTATTCGATCACTTTTTGAAGCGTACTGTACGTGCAAACCTTAACCCCAGCACGCGCTTGCCTTAATTACGTCATCTTAAACGAACTATCACGCCAAAAAATGTGGGGAATACCCTAACTCGGGGGTGGGCCCAAATTTTTGACGCCGTACTGTACTTAAATTTTTGGTACACTGCCGTGTCAAAAGTGCGGGTCCCCCTGACCAAAAAGGTGTCCGATCACTTTTTGAAGCGTACTGTGCTTATTACGTGCAAATCTTGGCCTCACTTAACTGCGTCATCTTAAATTGGGTGCGGTCGCTAACGATAAATTTTGTCGGGGGCGCACTGTACCAAGCGCTAGATTTTAAGATTAGACTGCGGGGTCCAGATTTCTGACCGCTACTGTACTGTAAATCGAGTGTCTACTGTACTTTTCAACAAGTTTAAGCCTGTTTTCAGCAAAATCAGCACTTTTTTAATTTGTTTATTTATATAAGTTTTAATTTAAAAAAAATGTTTATTTAAGATTTTGATGACTCAGCAATTTTTTTGTTTGGATTTCAAATACGAAATAGTCTTCTTGGAATTTTTAATTTATGGCCTGATTGTTGAATTATAATTATAGTATGATTCATACAAGCGGGGATTTTTGTTATATTTGTTTATTTATATAATAATTTTGGATCATGTAATAATTTTAAAATTGTTTATTTAAGATTGGGAGGCCGCTAAATTTTGTGGGGGCACTGTACCAAGCGCTACCGCAAAACTAACTTCAGACTCCAGGGTCCAGATGTCTGACCGCTACTGTACTGCCGGAAATTTGGGTGTCAACTGTAACTCAGGGGTTTTTGTGTATATTTAACCTTGGAAAATTCCAGGAATTTTTATCAGTTTTAACATAAACAAACAACTAATAATTAAATGTTTGTTTTAGCTGAATTATGATCGTAAGACTCATATAAGGAGTTTTTTTGGTATAAGAAAGATGACGTCATGGAATATTAATGAGTTAAAAAATTGTTTAGTAAAAAATATCAACCATTGTAGGCCTCAAGCAAGAAATTATTTTTATCAGTTTTAATACTTTAACATTTAACCTACAGTGACCAATTTTTTAGTTAACTAACAGAAGTTCTTGAAATTTTAACAAGTTACAAAAAATATTACTTCTTATGGTGCACAACATTTTTGAATTTGACTGTAGCACAAAACTGTTTCTATATCAAACGAAAATTATCTGAAATAATTCAGTATGTACATATGTATAGACTCTGTATATTAAAAATATTTTATGTATACACTCTGTATATTGAGAATAAGAAAGAAAATTTGTATATAATTTTAATTTTTATGAATACTAGTAAACGAATTGTATAGTCATTTATGAATAAGTATTAAATCTAATTATAAAATATAAATATTGCAAAAAATTTGTTTAATCAGCAAAATCAATGTATATCATTTTAATACTGATACATATTCATATTAGGGTATAATAGTATTGTATTTAACATTTTTAAACAGAATAAAAGTTCAATTTTTGGTTTTAAATTACTATAAGTTAAACACGTCGCTTAATATAAAAAAGATAACAGCATTGAGTTTTACTAAATTTTTAAGTCTGTAAAATCAAAATTTTTTATTTACTAGACTAGAACATTTTGAATTTGCTACTCTATCATTAACATACAAATAATATCATGTATATATAACGGGTGTATATTTAGTATTTTTAGTAAATATTTTAGTATACAGGGTGTATCATGAAATATGCTTTTCAATTAGAACAATAAATTTCATAAGATTTTTGTTAATACTCTTATAGGTTAACGAAAGAAACTTTTTGCTGTAAAAAATAGGGGAATGCAGGGTAATAATTAAATAAAACGCACATATTTTTTTTTTTTTTTTAATTTTATTTATAGAATAAATGTATACAAAAAATTAAATTGCTTAAATCTATATATTACTTAAAATCTATTTATTTTCCATATAAAAATTTTTTAAAAGAATACAATTTTCTAATGAACAAATTTTATCTGAATGAAGCATACAGCGTCTTGAATAATATTCATCTCGCAGAATGGAAATCTTCGGTACATCAAATATTTCTTCCAAATTCAAAATCCACGGCTGGTTTTCGGTACCATCAAACAAACTTGATATCCATTTCTTCTTTTCACCACCCTTGACGTATATAACATCATACTTCTTTAATATAGGTTTCAATATGGTATGAAGTTTTTTGTATGGAATAAATCCATACGACCAAGGTATCCCATGCCAATTTCGGTAAAGCCAACTGGCTACACGTTGATATTTCTTCGGCAACTCGTTGAAATCAAACGGTGCGTCGAATATAAGATGTAATATATCATCCGAATTTTCTGCAGCAATACCAACTTCTTTAAAATAAAATTCGTTGTTAGCTCCTTGATAGCCTTGTATGTCAAGAAACGCCATTTTTTACCGCCACCGTAGAACTGAAATTATTCACACAATCCACAACTTTATATAGAATAATTAAAAGTGGTGGGGGTAGTTAGTTAATTTGTGGAACGTATTCGAAAATGGCTATTAATAGCTATTGCTAGTTTACCATCAAATTACAAACTGTTAATAATATTTAGCACATTTGTGAGTACCAGGTTCTTTTCACTTTAAGACCTAGTGATTTAAGGAATGCTAAATTTTCAGGTGAAATGTGTTGTTGCTCAAAAGTTTTACGTTTAATGATCTTAGGTTTCGAAAGTCCTTTGCTAGGTTCTCTAGCGGTGGACTGCGCTGAATTGTAAATTAACATGGTTCCAAAATGTAATTGTTTTACCACGAAAGTATAATTTTCAACGAAAGAGATGTTAACTCTTTGACAACCACCGGTAAATAGATAATATTTTATGTAAGTTCAACTATTTTATACCCTTCAACCATGATAAGGTGTATAAGCTGGAGTATAACTCAGCAAATTATATAGCGGTGGTGACGTAACACACAAATGCGGTGGTTGTGTTGCGTTTGTGGCGGTGGCGGTGTTTGTGTGGCGGTTGTGTGGTGGTGGCGGTGGTGTTTGTGTGGCGGTGGCGGTGGTGTTTGTGTGGTGGCGGCGGTGGTGTTTGTGTGGCGGTGGTATTTGTATGGTGGTTTCGGTGGTTGTGTGGTGGTTGTGGGGGTGGCGGGGTAGCAGCGGTGTTTGCGGCTGACGTGCATAACTTTATCATTAATTCAATCGAAGCAGCAATTTACTGTAGACAATAAATCGGTGGTGACATCTCGCGGTGTTTGTTGAACGCAATATCTAAATTAATCATCATCATAATCGCTACCATCTTCTTTATCAGTTTCATCCAGATAATCACCTAGTGGCTCAATAACATCAGCCTTTTGAAGTTCACGAAGTATAGAGAATATTTCTTGACCGACAGTAGTTTCTCTTAAAGCATCTAACTCTTCGATTAAAGCTTCACTATCGTCAACGTTAAACAATATGTTTTTATTTTCCTCTATACTCCGAATAATATTGAGTATTTTTTCACCAGTCTCTGAAGTCTCGTATAAACGTCGTAATTCATCTATTAAAGTATTAGGATTATGCCAGTATTTTATTTTTTTCGATTGCCCATTAGCATTTTCCGAGTCGTTGTATTTGATACGCTTAGCAAGTAGCTCTTGGTCCGTTGAATTGACTGGACGTTTTATTGCTATTCGTTCATTAGAATCCTCAACTTTATTTTGAGTTTCTTTGATTAATAAAATATCCAAAAGGGTTTGCAAAGCTGTAGTTAACTTGGGAATGATAACAGTTCCACTATCAGAAGTGGTTAAAACCCTGTTATTAGACTCATCGCTGGGTGTGTAAACATTATTTTGATTTCTTAAATTATTAAATTTAGTTTGAATTGCTTTTGATGCAGCTTTAATTCTTTGTTCAAGTGGATTGACCCTTTCTTCAACTTTATTGTTTAGAAATTCATCATCAACATCATTCCTCCCGGTATCATAACTAGATAAGTCATCAGCCGTGTCTAATGTTTGTCTTTTTAGCGGATCAAGAGAGTAACTATTTTCAAACCTTTTTGGTGAAAATTCCCGCATATGTGTATTTCTTATATGACGTGAAAGAGAATCTTTCCGGGAGAAGCTTTTATAGCACCGCGTACACTCGAACATTATAATAGATGTGTAAAGCTCAACTAGTCTTACAAGATTAATTCAGAATTGTGTTAGCGATTACTTATATACTCCACCACCACCACCGCCACCGCCGCCGCCACCGCCACCACCACCGCCACCACCACCACCGCCGCCACCACCACCGCCACCGCCACCGCAACCACCACATCTGAGTTGCTCATTTTACTCCATGGAGTAGCTGTTGACATCCGGCTTACACATTTTGCCTCCATTACGCTCTTTCGGTTTGGAAATTAGTTCAGAAAAATGAATGAAGAGCCATATGCAAGTGTCAGGTGACTCAACACCAACATTAACATACTTGCTCCTGAATATAGGCAATTACATTGCATTGTCAAGTGGCTCCATACCTACTAAGGGTCTTATCATTATTCAAGATATAATTTGGGAGGTTCTAATGTGTTGTAAAATAAGAACAATATAAGAATTTATACGTAAAATAATTTATTTTTTAATAAAATATACGTTTCAATATTAAAATTAAAAAGTAAATCAATTCATTTTCACATCTGACAGTTTCCTTAAGCTTACACCAAACATCATACATGTGATAGCTACTTGCTAAATTCCACAATATGTAAAAAACCACTGGAATCAGTTCCTTTATATGTAATAAAATATTGTCCTGTACGTAAACATTGCATGGTCTGCTCATCCAAATCCGCGAATCGTTTTGGAAGGAACACTTGAGCATCTGCAAGTTCCACCGCAACCGCTGGCCCATATCGAGTTTCCATGCGTCGTACATCAAGAATTTTCCACGTTTCATACGGCTTGAGTGTAGATAGCGATTTGAATGGTTTACCAGCACCAAGTTTATTCAACTTCTCCAAAACCGGATCCATTGTTGTATCAGTGGCAGTAAAAGTGGTCCACAGATCACTTATACTTAACTCAACACCGTGTTGTTCAGACATTTTGCCAATACACTGCCAATTTCTATTACAGCACGTCGCTTAAATAAATTATGAGTTGCCACCACAAAAACCACCACCACCACCACCACCACCACCACCACCCCAACACAACTACAAAATTTGAGTTGCTCATTTTACCCCACCGGTATGTTTATTCCCACACAGGTACAAATTAAGTTACTCTAAAGCAACCACACCTTCATATGATCAGTGTTTATACACCACAACCAATGGAAAATATCAAATAAACATTAACATTTATTTAGTAATAAGGTATAATGCATATTTTGAGTATTCAACAAAAACTTTAATACTGATTAATAGGTATTGGTCAATTCCACTGTTACTCAAAATATACGTTATACCTCATTACTAAATAAATGCTAATGTTTGTTTTAACAACCGTGGAATTGGTCAATACTTATGATGTGGCAATCAGGTGATTGATTT
This sequence comes from Brachynemurus nebulosus, assembly GCA_035578155.1. NCBI lineage: Eukaryota > Metazoa > Arthropoda > Insecta > Neuroptera > Myrmeleontidae > Brachynemurus > Brachynemurus nebulosus. The sequence goes on along the minus strand of JAPWDM010000001.1, from coordinate 46,725,762 downwards.
TACTAAATTATTCGCAATTGCAGCGGCTTTTACATGTGGGACAGTTTACATAATTACAAACACAGTTTGGAAATGGCATCATACATCGTTTACAACACATGCAAATTCGTTTTTCGTTTCGACACCTATCACAATACTCGGGGAAGGAACACTTACACTGTGGTGGTTGAAATTTACAAATACCACAAATCGGCATGTTGTTTTTGTTTACTTTCTGGAACTTAACCAACAAATGACATCCGGTTAATAATTCAGTTGTATTTATAGTATTTTGACTGAAACCAAATAATCTAATATTTTATAAAAAATCGATATTTAATCGATATTAACCAATTCCACTGTTACACAAAATATCCATTATGCCTCATTACAACGCTGGTCATTGCCTTATAAATAAATGTTTACGTTGGTTTGAGCAACCGTGGAATTGGTCAATATGTATTATGTGGCAATCAGATGATTGATTTTACTAAATTATTTGCAATTGCAGCGGCCTTTACATGTGGTACAGTTTATATAATTGCAAACACAGTTTGGAAATGGCATCATACATCGTTTACAACACATGCAAATTCGTTTTTCATTTCGACACCTATCACAGTACTCGTAGAAGGCACACTTACACTGTGACGGTTGAAATTTACAAATACCACAAATCGGCATGTTGCTGTTGTTGTTTACCTTCTGGAACTTAACCAACAAGTGACATCCGGTTAGTAATTCAGTTGTATTTATAGTATTTTGTAACCGAAATTTTCCAATATTTTATCTAAAATCGATATCTAATAATCTTCCAGCATAAGAGCAGGGAAGAGGAACGTCACCAGATTGATTAATTTAGATATTGCGTTCAACAAACACCGCGAGATGTCACCACCGATTTATTGTCTACAGTAAATTGCTGCTTCGATTGAATTAATGATAAAGTTGTGCACGTCAGCCGCAAACACCGCTGCTACCCCGCCACCCCCACAACCACCACACAACCACCGAAACCACCATACAAATACCACCGCCACACAAACACCACCGCCGCCACCACACAAACACCACCGCCACCGCCACACAAACACCACCGCCACCACCACACAACCGCCACACAAACACCGCCACCGCCACAAACGCAACACAACCACCGCATTTGTGTGTTACGTCACCACCGCTATATAATTTGCTGAGTTATACTCCAGCTTATACACCTTATCATGGTTGAAGGGTATAAAATAGTTGAACTTACATAAAATATTATCTATTTACCGGTGGTTGTCAAAGAGTTAACATCTCTTTCGTTGAAAATTATACTTTCGTGGTAAAACAATTACATTTTGGAACCATGTTAATTTACAATTCAGCGCAGTCCACCGCTAGAGAACCTAGCAAAGGACTTTCGAAACCTAAGATCATTAAACGTAAAACTTTTGAGCAACAACACATTTCACCTGAAAATTTAGCATTCCTTAAATCACTAGGTCTTAAAGTGAAAAGAACCTGGTACTCACAAATGTGCTAAATATTATTAACAGTTTGTAATTTGATGGTAAACTAGCAATAGCTATTAATAGCCATTTTCGAATACGTTCCACAAATTAACTAACTACCCCCACCACTTTTAATTATTCTATATAAAGTTGTGGATTGTGTGAATAATTTCAGTTCTACGGTGGCGGTAAAAAATGGCGTTTCTTGACATACAAGGCTATCAAGGAGCTAACAACGAATTTTATTTTAAAGAAGTTGGTATTGCTGCAGAAAATTCGGATGATATATTACATCTTATATTCGACGCACCGTTTGATTTCAACGAGTTGCCGAAGAAATATCAACGTGTAGCCAGTTGGCTTTACCGAAATTGGCATGGGATACCTTGGTCGTATGGATTTATTCCATACAAAAAACTTCATACCATATTGAAACCTATATTAAAGAAGTATGATGTTATATACGTCAAGGGTGGTGAAAAGAAGAAATGGATATCAAGTTTGTTTGATGGTACCGAAAACCAGCCGTGGATTTTGAATTTGGAAGAAATATTTGATGTACCGAAGATTTCCATTCTGCGAGATGAATATTATTCAAGACGCTGTATGCTTCATTCAGATAAAATTTGTTCATTAGAAAATTGTATTCTTTTAAAAAATTTTTATATGGAAAATAAATAGATTTTAAGTAATATATAGATTTAAGCAATTTAATTTTTTGTATACATTTATTCTATAAATAAAATTAAAAAAAAAAAAAATATGTGCGTTTTATTTAATTATTACCCTGCATTCCCCTATTTTTTACAGCAAAAAGTTTCTTTCGTTAACCTATAAGAGTATTAACAAAAATCTTATGAAATTTATTGTTCTAATTGAAAAGCATATTTCATGATACACCCTGTATACTAAAATATTTACTAAAAATACTAAATATACACCCGTTATATATACATGATATTATTTGTATGTTAATGATAGAGTAGCAAATTCAAAATGTTCTAGTCTAGTAAATAAAAAATTTTGATTTTACAGACTTAAAAATTTAGTAAAACTCAATGCTGTTATCTTTTTTATATTAAGCGACGTGTTTAACTTATAGTAATTTAAAACCAAAAATTGAACTTTTATTCTGTTTAAAAATGTTAAATACAATACTATTATACCCTAATATGAATATGTATCAGTATTAAAATGATATACATTGATTTTGCTGATTAAACAAATTTTTTGCAATATTTATATTTTATAATTAGATTTAATACTTATTCATAAATGACTATACAATTCGTTTACTAGTATTCATAAAAATTAAAATTATATACAAATTTTCTTTCTTATTCTCAATATACAGAGTGTATACATAAAATATTTTTAATATACAGAGTCTATACATATGTACATACTGAATTATTTCAGATAATTTTCGTTTGATATAGAAACAGTTTTGTGCTACAGTCAAATTCAAAAATGTTGTGCACCATAAGAAGTAATATTTTTTGTAACTTGTTAAAATTTCAAGAACTTCTGTTAGTTAACTAAAAAATTGGTCACTGTAGGTTAAATGTTAAAGTATTAAAACTGATAAAAATAATTTCTTGCTTGAGGCCTACAATGGTTGATATTTTTTACTAAACAATTTTTTAACTCATTAATATTCCATGACGTCATCTTTCTTATACCAAAAAAACTCCTTATATGAGTCTTACGATCATAATTCAGCTAAAACAAACATTTAATTATTAGTTGTTTGTTTATGTTAAAACTGATAAAAATTCCTGGAATTTTCCAAGGTTAAATATACACAAAAACCCCTGAGTTACAGTTGACACCCAAATTTCCGGCAGTACAGTAGCGGTCAGACATCTGGACCCTGGAGTCTGAAGTTAGTTTTGCGGTAGCGCTTGGTACAGTGCCCCCACAAAATTTAGCGGCCTCCCAATCTTAAATAAACAATTTTAAAATTATTACATGATCCAAAATTATTATATAAATAAACAAATATAACAAAAATCCCCGCTTGTATGAATCATACTATAATTATAATTCAACAATCAGGCCATAAATTAAAAATTCCAAGAAGACTATTTCGTATTTGAAATCCAAACAAAAAAATTGCTGAGTCATCAAAATCTTAAATAAACATTTTTTTTAAATTAAAACTTATATAAATAAACAAATTAAAAAAGTGCTGATTTTGCTGAAAACAGGCTTAAACTTGTTGAAAAGTACAGTAGACACTCGATTTACAGTATAGTAGCGGTCAGAAATCTGGACCCCGGAGTCTAATCGTAAAATCTAGCGCTTGGTACAGTGCGCCCCCGACAAAATTTATCGTTAGCGACCGCACCTAATTTAAGATGACGCAGTTAAGTGAGGCCAAGATTTGCACGTAATAAGCACAGTACGCTTCAAAAAGTGATCGGACACCTTTTTGGTCAGGGGGACCCGCACTTTTGACACGGCAGTGTACCAAAAATTTAAGTACAGTACGGCGTCAAAAATTTGGGCCCACCCCCGAGTTAGGGTATTCCCCACATTTTTTGGCGTGATAGTTCGTTTAAGATGACGTAATTAAGGCAAGCGCGTGCTGGGGTTAAGGTTTGCACGTACAGTACGCTTCAAAAAGTGATCGAATACCTTTTTGCTCAGGGGGGGTCCACACTTTTGACACGGCAGTGTACCAAAAATTTAAGTACAGTACGGTGTCAAAAGTTTGGGGCCACCCCCGAGTTAGGGTAACCCCACATTTTTGACGCGGTAGTGTACCCCATCTATCAAATTGTAACCTAAAATTCAGTCTGCGCATGCGTCATGTACTTAAATTCAATCTGCGCATGCGTTAGGTTTGCATTCAAAAATTACATTAGTGCCGGCGCATAATGGGTTAACACGAAACCAAATTGTGATAAGTAAATTGTGATGACGCATAATGGGTTAACATAAATTAATTTGGTTGCGGGTAATGACTCATCTCTTACGAGTTTCAAGGCTAACAGTATGAGCGAGTGTTGGGGTCAAATGTCAACAACAAATTTTAAATACATTTACTCGGTACGTGCCGGGTCAAAGGTCAAGATTTGCACATCAATACATTTTGATGACTCATCAGTTCGGAATGTGTAATACCGTAAAGTCACACGATTTCAACCATTGGCAAAAGGGTTCAAGTTGCTTAGTTTTGCGGTGCTCCAGCTCTCTCCTAGCCTATCTACTGACGTATTAGAAAACTGGAGAGTTGCGAATTTGCAAAAAAAAAAAGATACCTATGAAGTTATTTCATCGTTTCTGCTTTTAAGCGTAATTGTTATTGTTGCTGTAAGAAGCAAAGAAATAAAAATGGCAGAAAATTTCGGTGCTGATTTGTTGAAGGCAGAAAGAAAATGTAGTATCGAATGTTCTAAACAAAACAAATTTTTGTCAGACTTAATCAAATACTTATTTTTAAATTTTAAAATTTAAATAAATTATAGGTAAATTTTTCGTTTCCTTTGCGACCCTGTATACTTTAGAGTTGCCACCCGTCTCGATTTCGATGGTAGGGTGCGATGAATTCAGTTATTCTGGCAGTCAGCGCAGCCAACCAGTCAATTAGTTTTATTTATTGGCTTATTCTGAATCACTCTTCCTCGCTACTGCATATACAATTCACTCAGGCCACTATCTGTGTAAGGACAGGAAGAACATTAAAGGTCTAAAGGTGAATTTTTCAGAGAGTAGGCATCTGACTGTTACGTTGCTATCTTACTCTTTATTGTAAATTTTTGTAATAAAGTGCCCTGTATTAGGCTATTTCTATATGTCAAGAATAAGTATGTCAGATGCAGTATATTTACATTAGTTTGAATGCAGTAAATAACCTAGAATAAGTTTGTTACTTGCATACATATTTTTGTAAAAAGATCCCGAACAGCAATAAAAATATGGAAAAACAAATAATCACAAATTTAATTTTTAATCTTTTTCTTAAATTTCCCCGACTTTATTTTGTCCAAAGGTTGAAACTCTGGTACACTTTTATAAATTTAACATTAACATTAATAATTAACATTTTTTGTAATAAAAATGAGTTTATATTTGAATGCTAGAATTTGTAAAAATTCTAAAATTTCTTAAATAATTTTTTACATCGTGATAAAGAGCGGCAAAAAGCACATACGACAGGCTTTGATCCATTATCTATCCTATCTAAACGAATTTTTGTGAAAAATTATTTTTTCTAAACGCAAATTCGCGATGTTATGCAGGATGCTCCGACAAAAATTTTTCTAATTATAGCTAAAATCAGAAGCTCCTATGTCTGCCACCTTTATTTTCCTCTTCCAAGAAGTATATTAAATTCAAAAATATAGATTAGAAAGATGATGAAATGACTTAGTCAGCCATTTTTTTTGTAGGTACATGTTTGTAATTATTTTTTATTGAAATGTAGCGATGTGGACGTCTGTCTTCCACAAACGTGTTATACTGGGTGTCCCGGCCAGATGTATATACATACGATTTATATGTTAATTTTTAACGTTGGATTCCTATAAGGAAAAAGTTATGTCACAAGAGTGCTTTGAACAAATAATACTAATTTATTATTATTACTACTGTTATTATAGCTTTAACAATAATAATGTAGTAAAATAAAGAAATGAATGACGCAATTTTCAAGCAATTCACATTTTTACATAATAAATATTTGTGTCATCTACTGTAAATTCAAATACCCCTGTCGCAGCATCTGCATAACATAGCGAATTTCCAAATATTGGGCACTGACGGATCTCATCTAAGGCCTGTACCTATTTAAAATAGTTTAGCTTTCTAAGACTAAAAGAATTTTTAAAATCGGCTGGGTAATTAGCTTTGGTATTTTTGGGACGCAAGAACCCGAACGGATTTTGTGCAGCATAGTTGTATCCATCTAAAATAATTTAGTTCTCTAGCAGTGAGAAAATTTTTAGAATCGGTTCAGTAGCTTATTTCTGGCGTTTTCGCATCTGCAAGATCCCGGTGGACCTCATTAAAAAATCAGCTCGACCGTATATTCTAGGCGGACTTATGGCAGACACGATGTTATGATTTAAGGGAGTTCTTTTTCTTGCATTTTCAAAATTTATTTGCAAAAAAAGTCAGCACCATCTGGGCTTTGTTTCAACTTTTTCTTATTCGCACAGTAGTAAACTACATAATATATTACTATCAACGATTATGGAATCATATACCTAAATTCCCATCAGCTCCCTAGCTATTAGGTACGAGGTAACCATTAATGACTTGTTACATACGACAATCGCTAACTGTATGATTTAAGAAATACCATTCTTATCACGTTGTACACGTATTATTAGTATTGTCAATTGGTATCATACAGAGTGTTTCACTCAAAATGAATGAGTAAAATCCGCATTGTGGGTGATTAGTACAGTTAAAAACTCGTGTAAAAAGTCGAACATTAACAAAAATTGATTTAATAGATTACCAATTGGCGACAATTGGTCAATTAATTCCATTAATTGGCCAAAAATTGAAAATTTTTTAAAAAGTTTAAAATTTTAAGCATTATTGTAGAATTGCAGTAGAGCTTCAGTAAACTTAACATCAGTTTTGTTGACTGACGTCACTTTTTTCTCACTAAAGTTAAGCGGATTTTATAGCAATAGAAAAAAACAATATTATTACATTATACATTTTTAAGGCAAAGAGATTATAAATTCTATAAAAGCTATATGCGTAGTAAAAAAAAACAAAAAACAATTACATATAGTATGATTTAAGGAAATTGGTTTGAACACAGAGGACAGAGATACAATACGTATCTCTCCACTACTGGAATCAGTTTAGCCAGTAAGAAATAGAAAATATGTTATATACGTGCACGGTGTTTACTTTGTATTGGCGCGCTACACTGTGTTTGTGTGCGTAATCGAAATAGAGGTGGCAGTCACGTGACCCTGCTTCGCATACATATGTATGATACCACAACTCTGCGTGTGGGGGTTCTACAGTGCTAACAACAATCAAATCAATTGTTGTTTGACTGACCTACACTGGGTGAGTGCCAGTGAGGCACTGACTACCTACGAGCCTAAGGTACCCAAAAATGCACACTGCAGATTTCATGATAGAGATAGTTGCTGTGTCTCCATTACTCCAAGGGTTTGGATGTCATAAGAGTATTCAAATTCGTTTGTAATTTAAAGTTCATAAATGTTACTAATTATGTTTATTCAAAGTGCAAAATGGAACAATATTACGAAAACAAAAGGAAATAATGTTAGGTACATATTTTTTATGACATAACTAAAATTGGTTATGAGCTGAACTACAAAGCCATAAATTATAAAGTCTTAAAACCTAAAAACGTAAACAAATCAGTGGTGGTTTTTAATAAAAATATTTCTCTATGCAAAAAGGAATTCTAGAATTTTTAAAAATTTTTTCAGACATATACAAAGCGAGTGATTTGATTGAAGGCTACTTACTCAATTCAGTTTTTCCCTTAAGGATATATTCTCAAAAAATAAAACAGCAAATTGAGGATTTTAACATTTTGATGCTATCTCTACCGCACACAGAATTCACGAAAATTATTTTTAAATTCTGACATACACTTTAAAAAAGAACAGACTTATTAAAACTTCCGTAAATATAGTATTGCTTGCCTTATTTAAAATTTTATTTCCGCCAATAACAATATTCTAATGATACTGAAAATATTTAAGGAAAAAAGATGTAAATATAAAAGTTTAAGGCGACAGTATATTTTATTCTTTTTTACATGTGCATATACAATGAATCTTAGAAGGATGTGAAATTTAATACATGTACATATTTATGTGATGTTCTCCTACACAATAGTCCCTCACAGCATGATATAAGTTTTAGTTCAAGAATTGGATATTTTTAATTTTTGTAATTTTAAGTATTAGCTCGACCGGTACGGTCTCTCGTATCATTGCTCGCAATACTTGTGGAATTATAAAATAATTATATTATTTTGTTACCAGCGGAGTGGCCGAGCGTGCTTGTGCACTAAGCGCTTGCCGACTGGTAGGTCTGGGGTTCGAATCCCGCGGCCGGCTATGCTTGTGAGGGTTTTCTGCAGTTTCCCTTCACAATTCCAGATGAATATCGGCATAGTTCCTTCAAAAGACGGCTGCAGACGCATACCTACCAAATCCTAGCCCTCACACCACTTTCCTTGTCCTCCACCCACATCATAAATGTATAATGTAATGAATAAAAATTTGTAACGAATAAATAAAGTGTACAAATAATGATGTGGGTGGCGTCTGTTATAGACTAATTAGTCTCAAAAACGGACGTTAAACGCATTATTATTATTATTATTATTATTATTATATTATTTTGTTTGACATAAAAAGAAAAGGTGATATTATCCTAAACTCATATGAAATTATTTTTGTAGAAACCCAATATCTACTTAACTATTACTGGTGAGAAATTATGAACCACTTAAGTTTGAATTTGAGTTAAGTAGTGCAATGAAATTTTACAGTCATTATGAGGCATGATACGTTTGCTCGCAGGTCGGGCGAAGCTTTACTTGACTGAAAATACGAGTAAATCGTTTATAATCAATGTCAAAGATAGAAATGGCAAAAGATATAACAGAAAAAAAAAACCCACTTGTCCAGTAAAAAGAAGTTTAATATTGTGTATGCAATTTTTATTATTCTGTAGCATGAATATGCACCAAATAAAAGTTGAATTTAATTTTTTTTAGCAAAAAAAAACCAATGAAAAAAACCATTTCTAAGAAAGTTGTTGGAAACGAAATTGTTTCAAATTAAAATTTATACAAATTATATTTAATAAAATTTTTCGAAATTTTACCCCTGGTTCCTCCCAGGGCAAAAAGTTTCTATTTTAAGTCACCTCCAGCCACTGTGATGCCAATCTAAGAAAAATCGACTGCCGACTAGATGTATCCTACGACTCCCACCTTGCTAGAAAATTTCAAAAATTTTTCATTTCTAATAAGAAACTTAGGATTTTTTAATAGACAAAAAATTAAAATTGTTCTAAATAACGTGACTTGCGAAAAAAATTTTACCCAGTGGCGGATTTACTCTAAGTGCCGCTCTAGGCTCAGTAAAAAATGCCGCCCCTGAAAAGCTAAAAAAAATATTTTGCTACCCTTTTTACCAAATTTGCCGTCCCTAAAATCGGCCGCCCTTCTTAAAAACCGTAAGTGATGAGTAAAAAAAAAAACTTGAAATTCTACATTTTTCCGCCCCGAAAATCTGCCGCCTTTCTTAAAAAACGTAAGTGACGAGCAAAAAGAAAAACAAAAAACAAATTCTACATTTGGCCGCCCTTTTTGGCCCAAATTTTCCGCCATTAAAATCTGCCGCCTTAGGCTCCAGCCTACTCAGCCTGCTGGTAAATCCGTCACTAATTTTACCCTTTAAATTTCTGAGACTGTCTTTACCCTTTAAACTTCCGAGACTGAAGATTATACTTTTCTTCACAAATTTCATAAAAAGTTTCAATTTTTATAGACAAGGTACCGGAAAATCAAAAAATCCAGGGAAACTGTTGTGCTATGGTATAAATTTTTAAAATTAAAATATTACAATTTATGGGTTCCTACAATTATATAACTTTGTCTACTTATTCATAAAACGTATTGCATGTATTTTTATAACGTTTTTCTCAACAAGGCCTTCAAGGTCCTTTATTATATTTTTACTATTGTCACATTTGTTTGAAGTTTAGACAGAAAATAAAATAAAAAGATGACTACCCCATTTAAAGAAAGTTTAAATATATCTGTTCCGATTTCAATTATATTTGGTATAACCAAAATAAAGAGAAAACATATTTTTAAATATAAATAGATCAGAAAATTGTCCACAAATGTTAAGTTTACTTTTCTATTTACGCGGTAATGGGTAGCTCTAGAGTAATTTTTATTTCAAAATTACATTCTTAAAACATATAAAATATGTTATTAGGAATCAGATTTTTTTTAAAATTTTCCAATCGTTGGTAAATTGCACTGAAACTAAGCCTATATTTGATGCTTTTCAAACTCGTTTTTCACCCACTTAAAAATGGAAATTTGAAATTCTACTTCCTAATAACATTTTTTATTACCTTTATCTTTACTCACTGAAAATTTGAAGTTCATATGTTAATTCTACGCCGAGAAAATAGAAAAGTAAAATCGCCTATTTTTGATGTTTTTTTTCATTGGTAAATATCCCCTTAATATCATAAATAATTTTAAATAATAAATACCAAAATACTTAAATACCAGGTACTTAATAACCAATTCGGAGGATTTGGTGAATCCAAAGCAAATCGTAGCTGCTTATATAGATTGAAAAATAGATACGGTACTTGTCAATTGTCCGTTAAAGGGACAAAATAAAACAATTTCTATAGCAGATGTATCTATGATGAAGAACTTTCTAGCAGCAATAATTTTAATGAAATTTATACATTAGTATAAAATCCAATTAATCCACTGGAATCCAAATTATTAAATAGTTTGCTCTTGTATGTCACTTATGACTTAAATTAATATTTAGTGCCGATCATGTATTATATGACCGCCACTGACCTCAATCTGCTTCACTAAAGTTAAGTGTTACTAAAGTTTACCAAATTTTTCTTAACTTCAGTGAAGCTCCACCGTAAATAGTACTAAAGGATTGGAATTGCTTGTATAATTTAATTGATTTATTTTCTTAAATATCAAAATCTAGTTTTCTGTATTTCTTGGCGAATTCGGAATCGGTCGATGACATTATGAGGATCCGGCGTACCGGCGATGTACCAGCGATGTAGGTATATTCAATAGAGCTTACAAGGAAAGGGCATAAGTCGAAAAAATCTGAAACTTTGTCAGTATGTAGAGAGTGGCTATCTAATAACATAAAAAATATCAGTTGCTGCTAAAAAACGTTTTTAAGGGGTGAAACATCCCCTCAAAGTTGGAACTCAAAAATTTAAAAATCTATGAAATTTTGTTTATACACCTTAAAAAGTTCTAGTAACAAATATAACATTATTTTTTGCATTTACACATTTTTAAGGGTTGAAACCACCCCTCAACTGTGTACTTAAAAATTTAAAAATTGATGGTATTTTGTTTATATATACTATACAGAGCTCTAGTAATAAATATAACATTATTTTTTGCATCCACAAATTTTAAAGGGTTGAAACCACCCGTTCAAGTGCTTACCTAAAAAATTAAAAATTGTCGATATTTTGTTTTTACACATTATACGAAATTCTAATAATAAATATAACATTATTTTTCTGCGTACACACATTTTTAAGGGATGAAACCACCCGTTCAAGTGTGTGATTAGAAAATTTAAAATTAACGAAATTTTATATATATATATATATATATATATATATATACATATATATTATATATATATTATATATTTTATATTATATATATATATATATATATATATATATATATATATATATATATATATATATATATATATATATATATATACACTTATATAAAGAATTTTAGTAACAATAATAAATATAATATTATTTTTTATACCACATATTTTTAAGGGGGTGAAACCACGCCTTCACCTGTTGACTTGAAAATTTAAAAGCTCCGAGATTTTATTCACATAATATATCACATAAAAATGAATTAATAATTTTTTTTTTGTCTTCCATACATTTATAGGGGTGAAATATCCTTTCCAAATTGGAAATTAGAAACAAAAGTTAACGAAATTTTTGGATGCAAAAAATAATGTTATATTTATTACTAGAGCTCTGTATAGTATATGTACACATATGAAGGGGTAGTTTCAAGCCCTAAAAATTTATAGATGCAAAAAATAATGTTATATTTATTACTAGAGCACTATATAGTATATATAAACAAAATATCATCAATTTATAAATTTTTAAGAAAACATATAAAGGGATGGTTTCAACCCCTAAAAATTTGTAGATGCAAAAAATAGTGTTATATTTATTATTCGAGCTCTGTATAGTAAATATATACAAAATATCGTCAATTTTTAAATTTTTAAGTTGAGGGGTGGTTTCATCCCTTAAAATGTGTAAATGCAAAAAATAATGTAATATTTGTTACTAGAACTTTTTAAGGTACGTATAAACAAAATTTCATCGATTTTTAAATTTTTGAGTTCCAACTTTGAGGGGATGTTTCATCCCTTAAAACGTTTTTTAGCAGCAACTGATATTTTTTATGTTATTAGGTAGCCACCCTCTATACACTGACAAAGTTTCAGATTTTTTTGAATTTTCGACTTCTTGCCCTTTCCTTGTTAGTCCAGTACGATGTTTTTTTTGAAACATATTATTATCTAATAGCACATAATATGTCTAGAATATTCTTCCAAAGTTCTAAGCCAGTCGGAGTAAAAGTCTATGAGAGAGAACCTTTGGGAATTCCCATTGTTGGGAAAGACTGGTCTCTACTTAAAACCTTAATTGTATTTTTCTCAAAATATTAGCGATCTTATTGAAATTTTGCACCGTTCTTCAAAATAGCATTGACTAGTGATACAACAAAGGTTTCTTTTCTTCGATTACAACTAATTTTACAAGACTATGACTATACGTAGTGAAAGTTGTACCAAAAATCGACTTTTTCAAATTAAACTGCCAAAAATTAAAATTAAAATTTTTATTTTTTTTTTTTAAATCTCGTTTAATCATTAGCTATACTTATCTACTGAGAGAAAAAATTTGGTTTTTTAGTCTCCGATAAAATTAATTATCTTGACCACCGCGAGGACACTTTTTTTGAAGGGTCTCTGAAAACCCGGTCCCACCGGCTGAATTTCCCAGAGCGTATAGCCAGATAAGTATAGGTGAATCGGCCCCGGAAGTGAATCATTTTATTAATTATATACACGGTATGGTGAGGCTGTAAGTAATTGATATGTACAATTTTGGCCGCCAAAACTAAGTAATTACGGAGATAACTAAAAAATTTAAAAAATTATAAAGTTTGTTTCTTAGTAATTACTCAACATAGGAAAATAATTCCAAATCCACATGAGACAAACACTCTCAAGAATATGAGACATATTTATTATCGTACCAGTCCTCGTTATTAAGGATAATATCCGATCCAATGTTATTTTTGTAGGGATCCAATTGAGTGACCACTTCAAAAAAAAATTCAGTAACTGTGCCTTAATGCACATAATTACTGCACCAAGTCTCATCAAAATTCAAGGGGTATAACATGATAAAAAAAATATATTTTTCATTACAAATCTGCTGAACCGCCCCTCCAGTGGGCCCAACACTGGAATTATATACATCAATCGAAATTACTTTCAAAATAAAGTATTGTGTCTAATAAAGTCTTTTTTCCTATCTCCTATGGCTAGTTTTCGAGATAATCAAGAATAATCAAAAGAAGTATATTAAGATATAGGCTATCAGCCCCTGATAGAAAGTACAAATAGTAACTGTATTGTCGTTTATGTACTTACTTCAGGTACTTCATATGTATAACTTTCCTAGATTAAAATAAAACCGTTGTGGAAATATAATAGAAAATTGTCAAAAAATGTGCTGTAATGGGATTTTTTAACATGTAGGATATTAAAATCCAATAAGCATTATAACCTACATGTTAAAAAAGCCTACTATACCAAATTTTTTGAAAATTTTCTATTATATTTCTACAATGGTTTTGTTTCGATCTAGGAAACTTATATATATATAGTACCTGCAGTATCACATAAACGACAATACGGTTACTATTTGGACTTTCTATTAGGGGCAGATGGCCTATATCTTAGTATACCTCTTTCGATTATTCTTGATTATCTCGAAAACTATAGGAGACAGGAAAAACACTTTATTAGACACAACACTTTGTTATTAAAGTATTTTCGACTGATGTATATAATTCCAGGGTCGGACTCACTGAGAGGCGGTTCAGCAGATTTGAAATGAAAAATATTTTCTTTATAATGTTGTACCCTTTGAATTTTGATGAGACCTGGTTCAGTAATTAAGGCACAGTTACTCACTTTTTTTTGAAGTGTTCACTCAATTGGAACTCTATAAAAAGCGGTACGATAATAAATATGTCATAAATAAAATTGTAGCATATTTATGTTACTTCGAATCGATTAAGAGATCGCCATTGAAGTTTTTATTTCGGTCGTGTGGTTTTAAGCACACTCACAATTGTTTTTTTAATATATGAAAATAAATATCTATGTAAAACTAATTTACCAACAACTGGAACGTACAACATGCTTGACTTTAAAGTATAAGCTCTGTACCTACAACATACAATTTGAATCAAACAAATAAAGACACAAATTCAACATTATTATTCGGAACAAAGTTGAAAAAACAAAAAATAAAAAAAGTAGAAGAAAAAACAAAGAATTTATGCTGCAATACCGACATAAAATGAATGAAATATTTTCCAGAATTTTACTTATTAATATTAATTAAGACTTGTGTTTTTAAAAGGAATTATCTTCATTAGTAGCATTTCACATTTGTCTCCCATTTCATCACGTACTCGTTTATACTCACTGGTCTGTCTTTTTAACCGTCTATTTTGGTACAATACACAATTGTATTATGCATGTATATGTAAGTAATTGTATGAATGAGAATGTGTACTGAACGTTTTTAGTTAATAATATTCAAACAATGCCAAGTCAAAAACCAGATGCTACATTTCTATAAATTCAATTTATTATTATTATTATTATCACTGTAAAGTTTGTCGACAAACTGTTGGCAACAATATCTAATTGGGAAGTTGTTTGCTGCAACAACAATAGGACAAACAATAATTATTTCGATTTCGAAAACTTCACTAAACTTGTTTTACATAATATTATAAAAAAAGAATATGGTTTACTAATGGTGAAAAAGTTTGTCTTAAAAAGTTTTAGAATGATTTTGTTTGGGAGATTAGTTTTAATCATTCTTTATGTTATTGGTTATTGTTGAAGTAAACGTTATTAGAATAACAGTAGATTAAAAAAAGTTTTACGTAATGTTTTTCTAAACTTTACCGACTGTGGAGCGACGATTTTTTTAATATTTGATAGGTATACAGAAGTTACTTCAAATTAAGTGTTATTATAATGTTTAAGATTAAGAAAATAATTTTAATTACTTTGTATTGTTGACAAAATCGATCGAAATGTTTAATTATTTGATATTTGTTTTATGATGAAGTCGGATAGTAATTTATTATAATTATCGATAAATGGAAAAAGTGAAATAATATTAAATGAAAAGTATTTAACCAGTAAGTTCAATCAAAAGTAAAAAAAAGTTACGACATCTGAATCAATCCTGGTGAAGCCAGACGCGTATCTAGGGGTGGGGCAAGTAGGGCACGTGCCCCGGGCGCCTTTCAAAGGGGGGCGCGCAAAATCGCCAATTATTAAATTTAAAAAGCAAAATATAGCACAATAAACTAATTCATATCAAACAATCCCGTTCAGAATTCCCGCACTTCACGAATGAGCGAGAGGGAGTGAATGGTGTACTCAATTCAGTTGCGCTGAAGAGCTACTTGAATTTATTGTGCAGTATGGAGATGAAAACGTATTTCAAAATTTGTGCATTTCCATTCAAATTCTGCTCACAATTGCAGTATTCATCGAAAGTTGTGAGCGATCTTCAACTAAGTTAAAATTAATACTTTTGTAATGGAGGGCTACAATGGATTAAGAAAGGTTATACGACCCCGCTTTGCTAAGTGTAGAGCGAGAAGAAACGAAACATCGGAAACATCATCGATATGTTTGCGTCGCAGAAAGCCAGGAAGGTGCAATTGTAAATGTAACGGTTTTACGGTCTCAGTTCCGTTGTCAAATAGAAAATAAATACAGTAGCGTAGGTAGGGGGCGGGCAAAGCGGTCTATCGTACCCCGGATGCCACTTGCAAAAATGCACCAAATGTGTACTAATAGCGTACCATATATTCCCATATGTGTTTCTGGAGGGAGAACGGGGCGCCAATAAAGGATCGTGCCCCGGGCGCCAGTTATGTTCGTTACGAGACTAGGTGAAGCCAGTCATAATAAAAACAACGTGTCAAAAGTCTATTCTAAGATGATGTTCGCTTTGCGAGTTATTCAAATTAAAATTTTACAAAAATCAATTTCTCGTAAGTTATCTCCCTTTCTATTGATCGTATGACAATTTTAATTATCACTTATTGGGCATTCTACTGTATTATTACTTAATACATTGTTACTAAGGTTCTGAAATCAGTTGAATTTACCATTACGAATTTTTGTTTCATTTTTATCGTTGTTACCTACAATGAAATGACCAATAAAATGTTTTGTACCATTTTTTTTCGCTGTAAAAATCTATCCTAACTTTTTCCCATGTATTAGTAAAATTGAAAAAACTAAAATAATCTTATGAGACTACAGTACCTTATAATAAAACATTAATCACACAAAAATAGGAGCTTGAACATAAGAACGGTTTCAGAGATATATGCATAAGGTCAATAGATTGGATTTGGTTGTATTATTATTGTAAAATATAGTAATATGGATAATAACAACAATGATAATAATATATAATAATAATACTTCAACCTCTTTATCACGTTACGGTACTAATCTACAAAGAGATTTTATAACATTGTTTTGTAATAAATAGCTCATAACCGTCTCCAAGAGCTTCTTTAAATAATGATTATAACCGCATCGAAATCGTTTGAGTAGTTTTTGAGTTTATCGCGTTCAAATATAAAAATCGACGAGAGGTAATTAATGAGTAAGAATAGAAAAGAGATAAAGATAGAAAAGTACAAGATATTTCATAAAAAAATCGACATTTTTCAGTGAATTATCATCTTTACTCACTGTGTCATGTGGGTCGATTTTGATGACTTTGAACTTCTATATACCAGGTGAGTTTTTTGAGAGTTGCCATTTTTATTACCGCCAAATTTGGATGATAGAAATGGTAGGTACTGGAAAAGGCTCTTTTCTTGGATGTAACAGAAATGTAACCAAAAAGAACACGGCCGGTTGAAGTAGCCTCAAGTATATATGCATATTTTTACCGCCTGATTGATAAATTTAAAATAATTCAAAAATTAAACTTGGGTAAAAAAATTTTTTTTCCTCATTTATGTTGTTAATTAATGTATTAGATCAGTTTTATCGAAAAATTAATATATAGTCTCATTTAAAAATCTATAGGTTTGTATCATAGCTCGAAAACCATAAGAGCTACAAAAGCTCCTGAATATAGCAATCGGTTGCCCCCGGCGATATCTACAACTCTTATATGAACAATTTTTTGATTAAATCAACGGTTTGGCTGTAATAAAAATGGCAACTCTCAAAAAATTCACACGGTATTTGAAACCATTCTTATGCTCAACTCCAATTTTTGAGGTATCATTAAGACTACAAATTAATCAAAAATTTTCAGACCCCAAACGTGCTAAACACCTCTGTATTTGGGGCCACTCTTTCACATACGTCTAAACTTTTCGAGATATAAATTCAAGAATGTGTGAACAGTGAAATGCATTCATTTTCGTACCGTGCGTCGGTCGTGTCGTCGAGGGAGAATATTTGGGGCGCTTTTTTGCATGTGTACGGTTATTGTATGCAATGTAAATTGAAAGAATTCTAGTGTTTCCGCACATAACTCGAAAGTGCCATAGAAATAAATGCATCTTATAGTTTATTCATTCTTAATCCCATATCTCGGAAAGAGTTGGTTATAAGTAGGTGAAATGAGTACCTACGTAACTTTTCCTATTGCTCATAACTAAAGTTGTTATAATAAATGTTATTGATAAAACAATTCCCCATCAAAAGTGCTATTTACAAAGAAAATGTAGATATGAACTGAGGAATGCATTCATTTTTGCATGCATTCATCTTTCGAGGTAGCTAACAATATGATTTTAATGGTAGCTTTTAAATAACTAGTTTATTTGTTGACTGATAAAATTCAGTTTCATACCAAGATTTTTTTTACAATTAAATTATAAAATATGCTTTTTAAATTTGATTGTTTTGTAATTTGTAATAGATAATAGAAATATATTTTTCAAAAATTAAATGAAAAGGACTTGACAATTTCTATAAGATTCGCTGTATTATAGAAATAAGAAAAAGTCCTGACACCAACAACAGAATTTCTATATGCATGTAAAAAAATAATGTTTATTTTTGGTAGGGTTTTTACCGTTCCATTTAATAAAATAGACGTCTCCTAACAATGTGGTATGAAAAAGGTACTGAGCGGATTAAGGCTTTTACATTTATACTAATTAAATTGTTGGTATAACATTTATTAAAGTTTTTTACAAAAAAATCTCTTTGTAAAAATGAAAATTTCTATGCTTGCATGAAAAATTGAATTAATTATAAAATCCAAGAAGGATCAAAAAGCCAGAAGCTGTTATGGAAATCTAGTTTTTATAATTTTTATAATTAGGTGATTTGTTAAAAGCAATAATTCCTTTTCTTTGAGAAAGAGAAAGTAACTCTTTTTAAAAATGTGCAAAATATTAATGAAACTATAAAATATAATCTAATGAAAAAATTTTGTCGTGCTGATGTAGCTTCCTCTTTGCATAGAGTTCGGACCTTAAAGGACTAACTAAGAATATCTGGTTGAACATTTGTAAAGCAGGCCATTTTCTTAAATATTCGGTCATATTTAATAATTATTTAAAAAATTTTTTTAATTAAATAATAATTTGTTTAAGGGAGTATTCTAGTTTAGAAATTCAAAAAAGTCGATTTTTTTGCATATTTTCAAAGTTTAGAGGAAGGAACATAAAACGAGACAGGGATTGATTAAAAAAATGTAAGTATAACACACCACAAATGACTCAGACTACCCAAAACGAGACTTCAAATTTTAAACTCGTTATTCTCGAAACTTTGTTTTTTGAAACGATTGACATGATATCTCAAGTTCTAGTGGACCGATTGCTTTGAAATTTTGTATAGTTTCTTAATATATTCAAAATTCGTTTGACGAGAGGTTTTCTGAATATTTTTTTTACAATTTTTAAAAAATTCTTAAAGCCGAAAAAATGATGAGGAAACAGGATGTAATTTTTTACATGGACGCCGTCATGCCAAAATTTTTTTTCCAAATCGCTCCCATCAAACGAAAATAAAATCCTTACTTTTTAATTCACTAAAATTTTGTATTTCAGATCATGCCAACCAGGGGGCAGATTTTTTTTTTTTTGAGTCCCTACTTTGCGGGCCTATACTTTTTTCAATTTAAACTTTTTTTTAAACTTTATTGTACTTCTCAAATGTTAATAAAAAACTGATAAACAAACCGATAGTAAAGATGTTTCATTTTTAAGGTTTTTTATTTATTACTCTCTTAATATACATAAGATCGAATATAAATTTTCAGTTTTTAAAATACAATTGACTTTAAAAGATAATATGTGGAACTAAAGACATTTTCAAATTACCCGTTTGACACCATTATTTTTATTTAAATTATCGACATTTCTCTCTTATGAACCATAAAAAAATCTCTTGTCACATTTCATAAACACACAACTAGACATGAAAGAAAAAGAACTATTATCATTAGATTTAATGATAACAATTACGTTGAGAAACATTACAATAAAAACAATAGAATACAGTAAAACCTGTATTTAATGACTGCAACAGTAAGAGCTGTAATAAGAAAAAATGTTTTTTTTTTCCGTAATGAGTGGTATAAATCTTTGAGTTACAATTAATTGTTAATAAAAAAAATGTGTTAAAAATAATATCTATAAAATTTTATTTTATATTATGGAACCAAAAAATTATTATTTTTCAAAACAAAGACAGCCGAGGCGAACTTTCAATTGCAATAAAATAATGAATTTTTTTTTAATGAATAGGTACATAAACAATATTTAAAAAGGCTACTTTATATTCAAAATACCACTGCCGCAACATCCTGCATAACATAACTAATTTCCGTTTAAAAAAATTAGTTTATCTCCGAAACTAATTGACATAGAATAATAGTTTAAAGACAATTTTTGAATGATATTTTCTCCTCGTTTCAATGGTGTAAAAAAATGTTGCAAATATTTTTGAATAAGGGGAAAGCGTGCAGCCGGATAAATATAGGTGAATCGGCTCCGGAAGCGAATTATTTTAATAACTATATTAACGGTATGGTGAGGCTGTAAGTAACTGATATCTACAATTTTGAAACCAAAACTGAGTAGTTATGGAGATAACTAAAAGAATTTAAAAAATTACAAAAATTTTCTTCTTGCTAACTACTCAACATAGGAAAATAATTCCAAATCCACATGAAAGCAAACACTCTCAAGAATATTAGACATAATTATTATCGTATCAGTCCTCGTTATTAAGGATAATAACAAGGATAATATCTGATTCAATGTTATTTTTATAGGGTTCCAATTGAGCGACCACTTCAAAAAAAACTTCAGTAGCTGTGCCTTAATGCACTTAATTAGTGCACCAAGTTTCATCAAAATTCAAGGGGTATAGCATGATGAAAAAAAAATGTTTTTCATCTTAAATCTGCTGAACCGCCCCACAGTGGAGTATTTGACCTGAAATCGTGGCCAAAATCGAAAAATCCAAAATTCTTTAATATTGTTAAAAGTAATATTTTTGGACTGATAAATATCTGGTTTATCCGTTCGGCCGCATACCGGGTCAATAAGGCATGTTCAGACATTATTACCGTCAGTTGAAGTCAAAACTTTTTTAACAGTAGAATATCATGGCTTTATTATGATTTTTACAGTCAAAGTATAATGGTTCAGTTTTTTATTTGTCTAATTAAATTGAATTATTTTTTCCTCATTAATTTATAAGGTGAATGGTCAATGTTTGTTTATCACGCCTAAAATAAATTTTAAATAATTCCTTGTGTATTTTAATCACATTTTTAAGTCAGGTTTATATTCAAGTAATAAAATTTTATTGTACTTTATTAAACATAAGGTTTTAAATACCTTCCGCGCTTTTCCGAGCAAACTTTTTTATATCACTGTATTCTGTAAGTAACAGAGAAGCAATTCCTGGAATAAAACTTCCCGCATGTACTTGCCATTTAAAAAAAAAAAAGTTTAATTATTTTATTACATATTATTCATTTAGAGTTTCATAAGTATAACATAAAGAGTAGGTATATATTGAATTATCCTTGATTTTTTAGTCTCTTGATATCTGTATCGACACTTTTAAATAATACAGGGGCGTATACAACCAAGCATCATCGAGGGGTGGCGGGGCGGGATAAATGAAAGAATTAAAACAATTTTTGAAATAAAATTAAGAAACAAAAATTGAAGCTGACGAGTGACGAGCAAAAAAAAACACGCTGCTTGGCAATAATAATGGATTAATGATATAACATTTGCCGATATTGTGCTCAAGATTAAATAATATCTAATGTATATATTTAATTCCCAGGGGGGGCATGACCCCTTGACCCCCCCTTCTGTATACACGCCTGAAATGATATCTAAATAAATAAATAATAGGATCTAATTGTATTTTACAGTAAAATTTTACAATAAAATACAATTACTATTTTTGGCCAGGTTTTATGATCAAATACTCCACTGTGGCGCCCCTTCAGTGGGCCGACCCTGGAATTATATACATCAATCGAAAGTACTTTAAAAATAAAGTGTTGTGTCTCATAAAGTGTTTTTTCCTATCTCCTATATTTTTCGAGATAATCAAGAATAATCGAAAGAGGTTCACCTTATAACACCTTAAATCAATTTTCTGCCATATTCCTGGACTCAACTCGCGTCATGACAGTGGCTGTAATAGCTGAATTCTATTATCGATGATATTATCGATACGCTAGTGAACATTAGCAAGTATGATGAAGAATCCTGGCTTCAAGTACCGACCGAATCACTTTGATAATAAAATTTTTTAGTCACTGTGATTTTTAATTGAAATAGTGTTTCAGTCATGTGCATATACCTACTATAAGATGTAAAACTAGCTGTAACTGGCTGTATCTGTCTACATTAAAGCCATTAAAAAAAAAAAAAGATGTAAAACAGATTAATAACGAATTTTTACATATTATTTTACATGTTTTTATATTTTAATAAAATTAACAAAAATTAATTTTAATTTATAAAAATACGTACGGGGGCAAATTTCTCCCTATTTATTCGACTACGGCCTTGGTAAAATAATAAATAATTAATAATAACAATGTTGACTTTTTACATTTTTTAAAGTTTATATTCACATACTTTATGAAGTAAAAGAACTTTAGGAATGGTGTTTGATTATTTTTTTTTCAATGTAAAACTGACTTGTAAAATTTTATTGTCCTTACTGCCAATCCGTATTTGTTAAAATATACATATTCTTTGTTCTTCTGTCGAAACAAAAGGAAGTAACAAACAATTGTAATTTAAAATTGTTATCATACGTTATATATGTAAGTAAAAATTTTTACGAATGTACAAGTACTTGATATAACTGAAAAAGTATTACGAATGTGTTTGTCTTTCACATGTACAAGGAAGGATTTGTTTTAATGCATATTTTCCACTGGGAGAATTTTCAAAAACTTTTATAAAATCTTTCTTCCTACATAATGTAAAAATAGTTTTTGATATTTGTTGAGGTAGTATGTGTACTCCGGTATTACATATATCTATGTAGTTACTTGAAGAAAACTTTTTCAAAAAATCTAGATTGAAACTATAACATTTCAGTCAAACAAGATATGTGTGTGTGTGCCCCATGTACTTATATGTCATAGATAAGCTTGTGATATTTATTTTGCTTTTGTTCCAATTTTTTCTTTTTTGCAAGTTGTTTGATTGGAACTTTTTCAATATATTTATTTTTGAATTTTTATACTATTTTTATTTTTCGAAATATACGTTATTTATTCCATTAAAAAAAGTAAAACTTTATGCTGCACTGTACTGAATAAATAAATTGTATTTGTAAGTGTTCTTATTACTGTGTAATCTGTGAAATACTAGTATATTGAAATGTGAAATACATTATAGTACACAGTCGAAGTGAGTGCGTTCAATCACTCGAGTGGACAATCGACGACACCGCATGAGTTATACAAGTTACACATACTATTTTTTTTTTTAATATTATTTAAAAGTAATATTTTTTTTAATAAATATTCCTTAAGTTATTTTTATTAATGGTTTATACAGAAATAATGAAATGTTATTTATTAGATAAATGAAAAATCAAAAAATGGCTTTCTGTATTTTAATTAAATTTTGTGTGTTTTAGTATCAATTTGCATGTGTAAATCACACTTTGCGCAACTGAAATATGCTTAAGTCATGTGGTAACAGTAGAATGGGTAAACAGCTATTTGTCGAACAAATATGCGTGCACCAAGATAGTAGCTATCCCGCATGAGTAATAAAAAATTTTTTTAATATACTTTTAAAAGTTTAAATTTAGATACTTAAGAAAATTTTGCGATTTCAATTACTGACGCATATTTTATTAAGATCGTGTAATACGTGTAATTTTAAAAATAAGTAGATGGGATTGAAGTCCATTGAATGTAATTACCTATGTATAGGGTTGCCAACTTTTTTTGAGAAAAATAAAGTATCTAATCTTTTAAATACAAAAAATAAAGTATTTGTCAGAAAAAAAAGTATTTTCCAAATTTAAGTTTTTATTGGGTTAAATAAATTTTTTGTGTTTTTAGCACTGTTATGCTAACAATTTTTGTTATCTAT
The DNA here is from genome assembly GCA_035578155.1 of Brachynemurus nebulosus. NCBI lineage: Eukaryota > Metazoa > Arthropoda > Insecta > Neuroptera > Myrmeleontidae > Brachynemurus > Brachynemurus nebulosus. The sequence goes on along the minus strand of JAPWDM010000001.1, from coordinate 46,701,540 downwards.
GAACGTTTCGTAGCTAATTTTACAATCTAAGTTTAGATTCAAATAAATATTTAAATAAATCATTTTCTATTAGATTTATAGAGGATCCATTTCTTTCTACTCTAGGGTTGCGAGAACATAGAGAACATAGAGAAAATAAGAAATAGTTTTTTTAGATTTGGTAAGTTATCACACGCATTTTTAAGTATATATTGCCGTTTTTCAGCAGTATTTTTCTTTACAAATTCTTTGTTATTATTAGTCGATTTTTTCTGGATTTCTTTAAGTATGATTGATTCAGAATATAAATCAATCATCCATTCTAATCTTTAAAATAAATCGCTTGGGAATTATGTACCGGAGAGTTTTGTTTAGTGTAATCACAGTCAAGATTCAAAATAAAGTATTTTATCATACTTTATTTTTATGCAAAAGTATAAAGTATGTGAAAAATAAAGTAGAATACTTTATTATAAAGTATGGTTGGCAACCCTACCTACGTATGGAATATTTCAAGAAATGAGTGGATGAAGCTATTATGTAACATTTTTATAATTTACAGTAGAAGCGTTTGAAAGTTTTTATTTACATATATACTTCCCATACAATAGCACGTTTTTATTACTGAATTGAAACTATTGACCTAACGAAACCAAATTTTAATATATGATACTTCAGCATAGAATATTTCAAAATTTGGAAAAAAATGTATTTTTGAAAAAAATGTTACATAACACCTTCATCCACTCATGTCTCCATTTATAAAACTAAAACTAAGGAAAAAAGGACGAGGGGAAGAAGGTAAAAACAATTTTGCTGCTGGTGAATCCATCACTGCAGTGAAAATTAGAGATGAAGGGAAAAGCGGTAACATTATTATAGTTCATTCACAGTTTATGAAAAATAACAAAAAAATGAATAATACTGCAGTACCCAAACTCTAAATTAAGTAACTAAACAAACTGTAACTTAAGGTACCATCACAGTGAAGAATTATGAAAAAATTAATTTCTTTTGGTCTTATCTTAAAGTACATACAGTTATGCATGTTCTCTCAACATTTCAAATTGAAATTCGAATTATTACGGCTGCCATAACCACGAATCAGTGGATTCAGTCTAAATACAAAACTCTGTGAGTCAATTGGCGCCTTTTGGCAGGATGTTATACCACTTTACATTCAGTCTTTCCACAACCAGTGAACGTATAAGATCAATTGTTATCACCACAGTATCACATTTTTGTTGAAACAATGATTTGAAACAATTTTGAGACAAACTTTAAACGCGTATGTCTCGAAATGCCTTTTTTAAAAACGGTACCCACTCTCAGAGAGAAAGTTTCCAAGTTATAAGTTTGAAATTTTGACAGAATATTCTTTATTCCATTCTCCATGTATCCATGGAAGTTTTTTTTTGAAACTTTCCTATTGTTCCACACGGAAAACTGTTTAAAAATGGTTTAAATTTTGTACCTTTTATTAAAACCGCTACCATTTTTTCAAACTTCAAAAAAAAATACCCCTGTCGCAGCATCTGCATAACATAGCGAATTTCCAAATAATAGGCACTGGCGGATCTCATCTAAGACCTGTACCTATTTAAAACAGTTTAGCTTTCTAAGAGTAAAAGAATTTTTAAAATCGGCTGGGTAATTAGTTCTGGTATTTTTGAGACCCAAGAACCCGAACGGATTTTGTGCAGCATAGCATAGTTGTATAATATATATATATATATATATATATATATATATATATATATATATATATATATATATATATATATATATATATATATAAATATATATATATATATATATATATATATATATATATTTATATATATATATATATATATATATATATATATATATATATATATATATATATATATATATATATATATTATACAACTATGCTATGCTGCACAAAATCCGTTCGGGTTCTTGGGTCTTCTATTTATATATATATATATCTATTATATTTATATCTATTTATATATATATATATAAATATATATATATATATATATATATATATATATTTATATATATATATATATATATATATTATACAACTATGCTATGCTGCACAAAATCCGTTCGTGTTCTTGGGTCTCAAAAATACCAGAACTAATTACCCAGCCGATTTTAAAAATTCTTTATATATATATATATATATATATATATATATATATATATATATATATATATATATATATATATATATATACATATGGTCCGGGCGACCTAAGCCCGGGACCATAACAGAAATATGTTTTGTGGGATAGATATATATATGTATATATATATATATATATATATATATATATATATATATATATATATATATATATATATATATATATATATATATATATATATCCCACAAAACATATTTCTGTTATGGTCCCGGGCTTAGGTCGCGTCATCACGCCTGCTGTAAAAGCTGAATTTTGAGTTTTCGAAATTCGTTAAAAAGTCTGCACATAGCCATAGCCAAACGGAATTCTCTGTATAGGTGCAAATGGGTTATGAGATATACCGTGGGCCGGCCGGTCACTGTGTAAAACTACTTTCCTGGCAAGTGGTTTAACCTTGTCTTTTCAAGTGGCCTATGGCAGAAGACGTACCGAGCGGCTTCAAACCTGTACATTGGGAGTATCCGAACAGAAGTTTGGGAGTCCTACCGGTAGCGATTTCTGGCAGATCCCTTGGTAGATTGCCGAAATAAGGTAGTCCGCAGTGCACCCTCCAGAAAGGGACTCTAATGGCCGCTGTTTTTAGATGTCAACATCTAAAAACATTTCAGTCCCTTTTTGACAATCCTGCCAGAACTTAAACACTTTTTTAATTTTTTATAATTCTGTGTAACAAGAAATATTTATTTAAAATTTTTGAGTTTATAATAAATATATAAATTACAACATAAATGAACTAATTTATTTATAATTTCTTAATTTTAAAATCAATTTTAACAATTAAAATCTTTAAAAATTAATTTTAAATAAATAAATTAAAAATATTATTGAAATATAAATTAAAAATACTAAATTTCTTTCTTCTCTATAGAACGTTTTAATTTAATAATTCAAATTTACCGTTTCACATTTTCCAATATTAATTTGAATCTTGTTCATCACGAAGTAGTTTTGTTGCGTCTTTATAGGTGTCAGCGGTGTCAGCACTATTAAATATTAAAACTGGGATGAAAACAATGCAAAAATATAACAAAAATAGTGTACCCACAGAATATAACAGAAGGAATGCTACTATCTCTATACTACGTAAAAACCAGTGTAACCACAAAGGATAGAAAATATCCCACTAATATATTATATATGTTCACTCGGTTTAGTGTGTGTTAGTGTGATGTATGTTGCAGGCCCGGATCTAGGGGGGAGCAAACCGGGGCCCCTGCCCCGGGCGTCAGCTTCAGAGGGCGCCAAAATCATACTAGGTCGGTCTATATCAAATGGTCTAAAAAGAAAGTTAGTTTTAGAAAAAATTAATATTCTTCCAGTTGTTTCTATATTATATTTGAAGTATTGAGAACAATTCTTAAAAAAAATTATCTTGAACCGTTTAAGCGTGGTAGCCATTTTTGTTTTCCAATTTGCGCTGATTTTAGTGTTTGCAGCCATTTATGCCAATGCACATATTTCATAAATCATTCATTCTAAAAGGTTAAAATAATAACCATTATAAATGTCTATTTTAAGTGATGTCCATATTTAACCTATTTTCGTCCCTTCCATAAGAAAACTTAACCTGAAATGGGGATATCAAAATTTAGAAAAATTCACTTTTTGAACATTTTTTTTCTTATAGAAGGAATGTTTTAAACCTCTTAATATTTTTTATGAGAATAGCTGTATATGGGTGCAACTACCCATCATGAAACAAATCCACACTATTTCAATTGTGAAACTTGTATCTAATTTTTACAAACTTCTGAAAACTTTTTTCCAAATTTTGGAATTTTCCGCCCTTGTATCTTTGATGGGGCTGGTGATAAAAATTTGTTTGCCCAACTTGTAGTGCTTTCGGAGTAGATTTATTAAAATAAAACATCAACTTGTAACTATATTGATCCTTTACAAAACCCTCAATTTTTATCATTGCTGCAACGGGAAAAATATGAGTTTTGTAAAGGACTTATATACTTATGAGTTTTTTTGACAATTTATGTCAAACGTTGGAGAGGGGGGGGCGTTATTTTCAAGTTTCTGTCCCGGTTCAAAAAAATCGTAGATCCGGGGCTGGTATGTTGTGTGTATGAGTGAGGTAACCCATCTTGCATACGTATATACATAATACTACACACGTATTATGTGGTACGTATACCGTATTAATTCGACGGTTACAATGCTGACGTTGCAGACGAAAATTTTGTTAGCCTATCGTTAGCTATCAAAGCTTTCACCGTTACAAACTAGACGGCACGCATTCAAAAAATTAATATACATTATATATTAAACAGCAATTTCTAACATGGTGGCTGATTATTTTTATTCCATAATTTTTAAATGTGGCTGTACTACAGAAATTAAGTATTTATACCGTGAAAAACCGTGAAAAAATATTTAACGTGCATTAATTTTTGAATCAGAGCCCTCTGGTTTGTAACGGTGAAAGCTCCGTTAGCTAACGTTAGGCTAACAAAATTTTCGTTTGGAACGCCAGCAATATGACTATACAATGACAACAATTGAACTACACTCATCGACTGCTACCGAATGAATGACTACTAAGTAGTCTAACATGCCCAGAAATGCACACTGGTGATTACAGAAAAGAGTTGCATTCCTTCTGATATATTCTGTGAGTGTACCCTTTCTGTTATGCATATGTATAGCGGTTTTTTTAAATAAATTGTAGCCAGTGATATACAATTGTAGCTTATAATTTAATTTTTTGTATTCTTACCACCTCATTGTGTGACAGTTAAACGCATCTTAAACGTATACAAAAATATTTACTTGATACAGCTTCTAATTTAAAAAACCAGGAGCGCTCACGTAAACTTTGCGTCACCAATATTACAATTCGGACTTATTCTCTGATTATAGCGGTTAGTTTTAAATTCAAATTTCATTGTTATTTGTTTGTGACTACTACAGTAGATATATTATGCTTTTTGTGATTTTGCAAGCTGTCAGTGTTTTATTTATTTATTGTTTATTTTTATTATTAATTTATTTTATAATTTAAAAAAAGAAGTTAGTAGATATTTATCTATAATCATATTACTATATACATTTTATATGCTTGTTTCTTTAAATTTGATGTTTTTTTCTAGATGCCAGAAGGATTAAGGAAAGTGAACGAAAATTATTGTGGTTTTTATAAAGGATCGTAGGTACAAAGATGAATTTACGTTTGAAGACTAAAATTAAATGAACTTGTACTTAATGTAATTTTGATTTTGGTTTAATAGAAGTAAAAATTGGTGTTTTTGGTGCCGAGATGTATGGAAATTCTACATGGATTGTGAATATTGTGATATGAACTTTAAGTTTTGATTTTTAATCGTATTATGTGTAAATTTGACATTTCAGTTAAAATGCATGTAAAATATAATAATACATGTTTTTATTAAAAAGTACCTAAATATAAATAAATTTTTTCTTTTTTTTTAACTTTTATTTTTACTGTTATTAATTACTTAGCTTTTTTAATAATTACAGATTTTTCTTTGAATTTAATAAATTCTGAAAATATAAATTTATGAAATATTTTCAATAAAAGTGAAAAGGAAATTTTTTACCCACAATTTTGTGGTCCAGGTTTTCAAATGGATAAATAGTTTCAGTAGCTTAGGAACTAATAATTAAATATTCACCGAACTGCAACGCAAAGACTTTTTTCTTAAAATATTAGAATGTCTGTATGTCAAATTAAAAAAATTTATTTTTTGGCCCTCAAAAGTCACAATTCAAACTACCTTACTTGAATCTTTTAAGAAATATTATCCGGACACTTGTGTTATTATTAACTTTAGTGAAATTAAAATGGAAATACCTTCTCGCATCAAAGATTAGGTTCTCATGTTTTCTCAATATAAGAAAAAACAATCACATCGTTAAGTTTTTTAATTGATAATACGCCGAATGGATTAAAGAGTTTTGTATGGTGGTAGGGCTAGCGACTCATTTATAATAAATAATTCAGGTTTGCATGATTTGTTCGAACTTGCTGATGTTGTTTTGGCTAACAAAGGATTTCCTACTATTCGCATAGATGTAGAAAGGAAAAATGCGATATTTGCATTTTTACATGGTGATCAATTTACTGCTGAAGAAGTCGATGAAACTTACAAAATCACATCTATCAGAATTCACATAGAAAGAGTTATTCAACGAGTAAAAGATTTTATGATTTTTCAGAAAATGCCTGTGTGTTTATTATCTCATGTTGATCAAATTGTGTGTTGTCTGTATTTTAGTAAATTTAAAAGAGCCTATTATAAGAGAAAAACATCTGCATAACATAGCGAATTTCCTCTTATTCTTATTTTAGTAATTCAAATATGTATCACTAACAATAAATGTCTTAAATGAGTTTGAAAAATCAAAACGATACTGTTTATTAAATTGCGTAAGATCTGACACCGACTATTTAAAAATGGTCAAGTGGGAGTAAACTAGTAAATGCAATAACAGATATGATGAATTTATAAGGATTTTCTTGTACTACAAAATCTTAAAAATATGGGAACGCGTACTTTTTTTTTCGTTGTGTTTTATTTTTTTGCACAAAATTTTAAAAATACTTTATTTTCTTAAGAAACGGAGGCAACTTTAGTCACAGATATACCTATGAAAAGTTTGGTAATCCGGGAAAAACGAAAACACTTTTTAAAATTTTTTTATTGTTAAAATCGAAATGTTCTTTTAAAGAGGGTTAAATTTACCATATTTTACATTAAAATGTTAACACAATCACTCCCTAGTTAACTAGCCTTGGACTTTAATATTAGAAAATTGAGAAAAAACACGTCAATTAGATTTTTTTACGCAGATTTTATTTGTTATAAAATTCAAAAAAGGGTATTTTAAAAATGTGTATGAATGGCTTTCATTAAAGAAATTTCAATATATGTATTTTCCATTCATTTTAATAGTGGAATGTCCTTATTAGTGGCTATACTTTCGGCTTGCAGCGAATTAGACGAAGATTTTCTTCTAAAACCAAATTTAATAATTAATTAAAGAAATAAAAAAAAATTGTGGATTTCCTACCTTTCAAATACAATCTTTGTTCTATGTAAAAATTTTATTACATTTTTTCAAAAAACTGTAAGTAAACTGTAAAATTTTCTTTACAAATATGTTAAAATAGATAAATGTTTCCTTTTAATTTATCTTTAACTCTTTTTAAATGATTCACCTTAAAATTTTTTAATATTTCTTAATCGAAATTTCATAAAAGAATGTGTCAAAATTTAAAGAATTTTTTTTTTTGTTAAAAAAAAAAATTGAATGTACAAAATTATTTAATACTATAATACTCTATTTACACAATTCTAATCATAACTGTATTGTCAACTGGATAGAAAATTACGTAAAAATATTATTGTTTGAATATGATTTAACGTAATTTTTATACGATTGAAGCAAACTCTTATTAATTTTAGGAAGGTGTAAATATAATCTAAATTCTGATCATATCACATAACAGATATCGTCGGGAGTTTTCTTGTCAAAAAAAATGGAACAGAGATACATTATAAAAACATTTAACTGACAGAGAAATAGAATATAGCCGAATCGTTAAATTGGATTAAAAAAATCATGACACGCTACTTATAAAGCGGTTTTTTTCGAATTTAGCTCGCAAAAAATGAGACAGAAAAAAAAAGAATGCGAGTGCGAGTGAAATGGAGAACGACATATTTCCTAGTTTTTCTCGAAAAGTAAATAATTTAGAGCAACGGTATAAAAACATTTTTTATGCATTTTACCTTTTACTATCGCTTGGTGTAAAAAAAAATTTGAAAAATTGCTTAATTCTGGCAAAAAACTCATTTTGTTGACAAAAAACGCCCGGAAAACCTACTTCTGGACATCCGACGTGTCTGGCTAACGAACTCATCCAACGATTTGGAAAATCGAATTCGCACACAAAATTTCATAAGCATTAAACGTTTCGTTCGAGAGTTATCGCGCGGATACATATATATATATATATATATATATATATATATACATATATATATATATATATATATATATATATATATATATATATATATATATATATATATATATAAATTTTAGTGAATATCATTTTCGTATTCTAGGGACCTCAAAACATATTTCTGATATGGTCTCGGGCTTAGGTCGCACCATGACACCTGGCGTAAAAGCTGAATTTCCAGTTTTGGAAATTCGCTAAAAAGAAAAAGCCTCCATAGCAACATACCGGCTTACCTACAGATTGATAATCTATTTGATTTTTTGTTGTTGTAGTTTGTTAAATAGTGGTATTAATCGTAAAATTTCATCCCCATTTCCCCATCCTATCCATCCGAAAAAAATTGCGGAAATTGACTATTTTTCGGCTGGTCACACTATGATGGTACCTTAACAATATGTGGTTTAGTTCAAAACACACCAAAAATACTAAATTAAGCCAAAATTGAAAGACTAAGAGTTGCAGTAGTTTAATACAAGTAAACTTGTCATTATAATTGTTTTCTTCTCGACTTGACATTGCTTTTGCCAGTGTCAAGAATTGTTGCAACATAGAGCTTCGTAGATAGTTTTTCGTAAGTGTCAGTAAACTAAGCAGGAAAATGAATAAAAAAGTAAAGCAGTCGAAGGCATGCATATTGTATCAAGTTGAACAGAAATATCTGATGCCTCCAGCTACTTTACCTTTTTATTCATTTTTCTATTTCTTCTTGTTTCCATCTTTTTAGTCCATTTTCTACGCAGTCAGGTCTTTTGATTTTTAAATTCAATTTTTATTGTATTTACAGTAATACGCATCTTGGAAAATAATGTTTTTGAAAAATTAAAATGCCGTTAAGCGCCAGTGTTAACAACAAAGCCTGGTGAATATCGTGGATGAGTTTATTATTTTGGGGAATGCGGGAGAGGACTGTGAGTTGTTAATCTGTTGCTATAGCTGAGGAGCAGGTTTAACAGAAGTTTTTGTGAAAAGAAAATTAGCTGATTTAATTCAAATGGTTTAGGACAGTGATTTAATTCAAAATGTTTATTATGTGTCACAAAAAAGTCAGTTGATTTTGGATTTTTGTGGATTCTGTTGGGGGCTCCCTTTGGCTTGAGGTCCCGAGGCAATGCCTCGATTTCTCCAGCCTAGTTACGGGCCCGACAAACTGTATTGCTAATAATTCCCCTAAATTTTTTGTTAAAGTTGAAATAAGTGAATACCTATTGTAGGGAAAAAATATTAACAAACAAAAATAATTAATTGGGGAAATTTTTCTGTAACAATACTTTAAAATAAGTAACATGAACGATTGTAAACAGTTAAAAGGTTCTTTTCAGTTGAATGAAAATGGTTAAATTAAACATTCTAATTCTCATTGAAGATTTTTGTATTTCCATAACTTAAATCATTTAAATTCACCTTTGTTAATATTTTTTAGATTAGTATCTATTTATATCACACGTTAGTTGTAACAAAAAATGCTACTCGAGCGCACGACTCGAGCTACGCAGATTTTCTATACTATAGGCTATCAGAGTAATCGTAGTTCCTAATATGAAATAAAAAAATCGCCAAGTACGTGCCGGACACACATTATTACAGTTACGTGGTCAATAGCTAATTTTTCACAATTGTTGGGATCAAATGTAGGAAATTTAATAGTACGTATCGACGGCTTACTGCTAGAACCACGTATGTCGATTTTCCACTGTCTTGAGATAATTGACCGAAACATTATTTTCAACCGGTTTGGAAAAGTTTTATTGCTTTGTTGCCCCCCACCACTCCTTTAAAGGTTAGGTTAGATCCAAAATTTGACCCCTCTTTTATAATATTGTTGCCCCACTTTGTCAGCACCACTTACCAAATTTCAGCTCAGTTCGTTCATAAGGGGGCCCTTTTTACTAGCCTATGATCAGTATAAGATGATTCTGAACATTTATATCTAATTACCTCAAAACAGAGAAAAATCGACATACGTGGTTCTAGCAGTAAGTCGTCGATACGTACTATTAAATTTCCTACATTTTATCCTAAAAATTGTGAAAAATTAGCTATTGACTACGTAACTTCTATAATGCGTGTCGCATAATTAGATGGCACTATATATATATATTATATATATATTATATATATATATATATATATATATATATATATATATATATATATATATATATATATATATATATATATGTATATATATATATATATATATATATATATATATATATATATATATATATATATATATATATATATATATATATATATATATATATATAAATATATATAGTGCCATCTAATTGTGTCGGTATGTAGGTCTAATTATGTCGGTATAATATAGATTTAGGTATGTTGGTATGTATGGATTTTAATGATATATATCTTACCATCACGTGCTGCCATCAAAATCCGTCCAAAAACGATCGGTCAATTCTCACTGCCTAACTTTTTTTAATGGAAAGCGCCACCGATATGTGTAGGGAGATGACGAGATGACGAGAATGAGTGACTGCATAAGTTACGTGGTTTTTCAGGACCACGTAACTAAAAATAGGTATAACAATTACTAACAAATATAGGTATGTAACGTATATGTACGAGTTTTTTTCGTTTTCTTTATTTTCACTAAAACTAAATTTAGGATTTCAATGAAAAACTAGGTTAACTCAGTTCTTATAGCTTTTATTTATAAATATTGTATAAAAATATATTAAATAATCTCAATGTCACTCAACATCTATGGTCAAGTATTTATTATATTTATTTTCACGTTTATAGATTCGTCTCCATTTAATTAAAACGTAAAGAATTAAAGTAAAAAGGTATAAAAAAAAATTGAAAATTATTTTAATAAAAACAATGCAAAAAATACTTAAAAAGTAAATAAATAAAATTCTTTTGTTCCATATATAAATCAAAACTAAATTAAATCTTAATTGTAAATTCGCATATTTTATGTAATAACAGAATTTAAAGAGAAGATTTAATGCCTTGTAATATGTCGACTGGTTTTTTTTTTCTTTTTGAGCTAATAAATATGAATTGCAAAAAAAAAATTTATACGTACAGTGCCTCCCCAACCATATATGTTCATCATCCTCAACCAAACAAATACCTGATATACGAATAAATCTTTGTATCTGCGTTTAAATTAAATATATTGTTTAATAAATACACAAATCAACAAAAATCGGCACCCTTAGTTAGTCTTGACAACTGAGCATTATACACACGAAAAGTTTGCAGTATACAAATAAAGAAAATGTAAAGTTATTTGGATTCCTTTAATACTTACAAATTAAATTAAGGTAAGAAGAAAAGAAACACTCTTTAAGGAAAATTTACTTTTCGAAATGATACTGCTCATAATTTGAGTGACATTTTTCAAATTTTTCTGGTGTTGTTCTACGAATCTATCATATTAATCGTGGGAAAATGCCTCTTTTACCAAACATAGAAAATAAGTAGTGTTGGGCTCAAATAAATATCTGTTTTACGGATATGGCGAGACGCACTGTAGTTGTATTCGAGAAGACCCTAAAGTGTAGTTAAAGTCTCTCTTACTGCAAGAAAAATCTCTTACTGCAAGAGTTCTTTAATCAATTTTGATGAAGGATTACTTTCATCGAATTTTTTAAAATCCGTAAAACTTGCTTAACAAATTTTTTTATTATTAATTTCACTAATATATGCAAGGAAATTTTTTTAATCACATTATTAGTAAGCCAATTATCAAAGAAATATTGCCATATTACTGAGACCAAAATTAACTGATAACAGGCAATGTCAAAATTCCTCATTACTTTTTACTTCATTATCTTTTAAATAGATTTACTAAAAAGCAATTACTGTAAATTACTATCAATTTCCCCTTTGCGTTTTTCTTTTTAGACCTGCCAAATATTTTGGCTTTTACGATTTCGTCCTCCGGCGCCGATGTAAAAATTTAAGAATCCTTAATTTAAAGGTTACGAGAGTAGAATAGCTAGGACAGTTCTGGGCCACCGCAAAACGGAGTAACTTGAACCCCTTTGACGATGTTTGAAAGCGTGTGTCTTATGGGTCTATTGCACCCATTTTACGGTACTACATATTCCGAACTGATGAGTCATCAAACTGTATCGATGTGCAAACCTTGACCTTTGACCCGGCACGTACCAAGTACATGTATTTAAAATTTGTTGTTGACATTTGACCCCACACGCGCTCATACTGTTAGCCTTGAAATTCGTAAGAGATGAGTCATTACCCGCAACCAAATTAATTTATGTTAACCCATTATGCGTCATCACAATTTACTTATGACAATTTGGTTTTGTGTTAACCCATTATGCGCCGGCACTAATGTAATTTTTGAATGCAAACCTAACGCATGCGCAGACTGAATTTAAGTACACGACGCATGCGCAGAGTGAATTTTAGGTTACAATTTGATAGATGGGGTACACTACTGCGTCAAAAATGTGGGGTTACCCTAACTCGGGGGTGGCCCCAAACTTTTGACACCGTACTGTACTTAAATTTTTGGTACACTGCCGTGTCAAAAGTGTGGACCCCCCCTGGCCAAAAAGGTATCCTATCACTTTTTGAAGCGTACTGTACGTGCAAACCTTGACCACAACACGCGCTTGCCTTAATTGCGTCATCTTAAACGAACTATCACGTCAAAAAATGTGGGGAATACCCTAACCCAGGAGTAGCCCCAAACTTTTGACGCCGTACTGTACTTAAATTTTTGGTACACTACCGTGTCAAAAGTGTGGACCCCCTGTCAAAAAAGCTATCCGATCACTTTTTGAAGCGTACAGTACTTATTTTGTGTACGTGCAAACCTTAACCCCAACACGCGCTTGCCTTAATTGCGTCATTTTAAACGAAAATCGGGGAGGCCGCTAAATTTTGTGGGGGCACTGTACCATGCGCTAGCCGCAATCATGACTTCAGACTCCAGACTCCAGAGTCCAGATTTCTGACCGCTACTGTACTGCCGGAAATTTGGATGTCAATTGTACTTGAGGTTTTTTTTGTATATGAGTCAAGTCTTTATAAGATTAATTTGTTTATTTAATAAAAACTCGTGACTTTATACGGTTTGAGTTTGTTTATTTAAGATTTTTTTAGCTGACTTAGGATGATGTAATTTCATGATATGTTTGAATCATAGCCAGAGGGGAATTTTATTTAAAAGCAAGTCACAACTTGTCAGTTCCAGGAATTTGTTTACATTAATGTCATCGTAAATCATTAATTTTATTATCTTTATTTAAGATTTTGCTGACTCATACTCAGATATTTTTTTAATTTGTTTATTTATATAAGTTTTAGTTTAAAAAATGTTTATTTAAGATTTTGACAACACAGCAATTTCTTTGTTTGATTTCAAATATGAAATAGTTTTCTCGGAATTTTTAATTTATGGCCTAATAATAATCGGGGGTTTTTTCAATTTGTTTATTTATATAAGTTTTAATTTTAAAAAATGTTTGTTTAAAATTAGTCAGCAATTCTTTTATTAGGTTTCAAATGCGAAATAAATTTCTCGGAATTTGACATTTGACCTTCGGTTATTTGCGTTGTAAAAATTCTGAGTCAGCATTTTTTGTGATTCTCCTCCAGAATTTTTCGAGCAGTCAAAATCGTATAAATTGAGGTCTGCGTGTCCCCTCAAATCACTTCTTCAGCAAACTTTAAGCAGTTAATATTGTTATTGTTGCAAGAATTTGTATCGAGGTTTTTTTAAATTAAAATACAACAATGGCTTCATTAAACGACGTGGCAACTAGAATGGTGGAAAATGTACGAAACGCGCTATCATTACTGGAAATGGATACCCGGGATGCAGATGAATTGGAAAAATGGATGAAACATACAAATACCAATATAAGACTAATCAACAAGGCTATACGTGGAGCGGAAAATTTGGGACAACGCAAACATTTTGAATCATGTGCGGGAAAAATGAAAGGATTTCGAATCAGAATGAAGGCGCTACGAAAACATGGTAAGTTTTTTTCAAATATAAATTTATTTTTTAATAATTTTTTTTATAATTTTGATATATCAACATGGTAAGTTTTTTAAATATATATTTTTTTTTTAATGATTTTTTATAAATTTGATAAATAATTTTTTTATGTTGATTGTTTCAGGTGCCGGCATGAATCGAAATCAACGTAAAAGATCTGATAGAATTCAATGGGCTGACGTGGAATCCGCATTTGCAAGTCGAATACGAACGGGAGTGGTTACCAACATAACACACATAGAACCAAAGGACTTTTTAGACGACGCTACATCGATGTTCACTCGGCGAATACAAAATATATTAAAAAAATACTTAACGATAAAAGTCAACACAACGTTTTGCGGGTTATTTGTGAAAACTGATGGTGACGAGGATAAATACGACATGAAACACTTCAATACACCGAATATCATAATAGATCGTGGAACAAACCTAAAACAGTGCTACATGGAACATGTACGGGAACCAATTTTGAGAAAATTGAGCGAGTTTACCGAGTCGGGGAGCGGATGGGCTTTATCAAGCATAATCAACCTAGCTGTGAACATCAACAAGTATACACCTTTCCGTGGATCAAGCTACATCGAATTACCTCAAGAAATACAAACGAAAAAAGCATGTATCAACATCCAAAACTTCAACGATGACGCCTGTTTCGCGTGGGCAGTGGTATCTGCACTTTATCCAGCTACACGGGGTAATCATCCATATCGAACCAGCTCTTACCCACACTACTCAACGGTGCTAAATTTAGACGGGATACAGTTCCCAATGACGATTCAGCAAGTGAGCAAATTCGAGAAACAGAACCCAACAATATCAGTCAACGTGTTTATACTAAAAAAACAAAATGGACATTTCGAAACCGTACCTGCTGCGCTAACGAGAGAGAAGAAACAAAACCACATAAACCTTTTAATGATCCAGAACGAGTATTACGAGGATGAAGACAACGAACAGGACAACGATCAAGATTTACGCTACCATTTCTGCTGGATTAAGGACTTATCGCGACTCGTATCAAAACAACTATCAAAACGTGACGGGAAAAAATATATCTGCGATCGATGCTTAAATTACTTTCGTACGGAGGATAAACTGATAAAACATACAGAAGACTGCGTGAACATGAACAACTGTCGGGTGATAATGCCAGAAGGGAAAAGCAAATACATATCGTTCAAAAATTACAGTAACAAGAAACGTGTTCCATTTATAATTTACGCGGACGTCGAGTCATTCCTGCAACCTGTGACGGATAACGAAAATCGGAAAAACACGACAACGTATCAACAACATCGGGCATACAGTATCGGTTACTACTTTCACTGCTCCTACAACAACCAGTTAAGCTACTATCGATCATACCGCGGGCCAAATTGCGAAAAATGGTTCGCGGAAGAACTGGCAACGTTACGTGAAAATATCTTGGAACCCATATATGATAACATAATACCAATGAACGAGTTAACACCAGAGGAACAACAGCAACTTAAACAACGAAGTACCGGGTGCCACATTTGCGAGAAACCATTCAAACCTGAGGATATTGTGGTTCGTGATCATAACCACTTCACCGGCGAATACAATGGACCTGCGCACAAGGGATGCAACTTGAATTATAAGGATTTTCATATGATTCCTGTTGTATTCCACAACTTGAGTGGTTATGATGCACATTTCGTAATAAAGGATATAGCAACAGCATTCGAGGGACGTGTCGACTTACTACCAATCAACAAGGAACGATATATTGCATTCACTAAACATGTTACGGGCAGCGAAATTACATTTAGATTCATCGACTCTTTCCGATTTATGGCATCAAGTTTGGATAAATTATCTTCATATCTCAACGAGTTCAACATAGTTAAATCACAATTTCCGGATACCGACTACAAATTACTTACGCGCAAAGGTGTTTTTCCGTACGACTACATATCAGGCTGGGATAAATTGGAAGAAACATGTTTACCATCACGGGGGAAATTCTACAATCGACTCAACGATAACGATATCACCATGGATGACTATACACACGCACAAAAAGTTTGGGATACATTCAACATACAGACGCTTGGAGAATACTCGGATTTATATATAAAAACGGACATACTACTACTCGCGGATGTTTTCGAGAATTTTCGGGATACGTGCATGCGCACACACGGATTGGATCCAGCTCATTATTACACGACGCCGGGACTTACGTGGGATGCAGCCTTAAAATATACAAAAGTGGAGTTAGAACTGATATCTGATGTGGACCAATTATTATTCATTGAACGTGGTATTCGAGGTGGATTGAGCCAGTGTAGTAACCGATACGCGACAGCAAACAATAAATATATGAACACCTACGATCCGGACGAGGAATCAAAATACCTGATGTACTATGACGTGAACAACTTATATGGATGGGCAATGTCACAATACTTACCAACGGGAAATTTCAAATGGATGGAAAATACTGACATAGATGTTCAACAAATACCCGATGATTCACCTACAGGATACATACTTGAAGTGGATTTGGAATACCCGAGAGAACTGCACGATAAACACAACGATTTACCATTATGTCCAGAGAGAATGTGTGCACCCGGTACTAAACAGGAAATGTTATTGGCAACGCTATACAACAAACAGAAATACGTGATACACTATCGGAACCTGAAACAATGTCTACAACACGGGATGAAATTAAAGAAAATACATAGAGTGCTACAATTCGATCAATCACCATGGCTTAAATCCTACATAGATTTAAACACAGCTCTAAGACAAACGGCGGGAAACGAATTCGAGAAAAATCTCTACAAGCTACTCAACAACGCGGTCTTCGGGAAAACGATGGAAAACGTACGGAAACACTCGATCGTGAAATTGTTAACGAAATGGTATGGACGATATGGTGCGGAAGTTATGATAGCGAAACCGAATTTCCACAGCCGCACCATATTTGACGAGAATCTTATCGCAGTCGAACTACGGAAAACGGAAGTGTTTATGAACAAACCAATATATGTCGGGCAAGCAATTCTGGATATTTCGAAAACATGTGTCTACGATTTTCATTACAACTACATACAGCCAACGTTCGGGAACAACAGCAAATTACTCTACACAGATACAGATTCGTTAATTTACGAGATAAAATGCCCAGATATTTACGAAATAATGAAACGAGATATTCAGTACTTTGATACGTCAGATTACAGCGCGGATAATCAATATAATATGCCAAGAGTCAATAAGAAAATACCCGGGTTAATGAAGGATGAGCTAAATGGACGAATATTTACAAAATTTGTGGGTTTAAGATCAAAAATGTATAGTTGTCAAGTGGACGGCGAGGATCACACGAAGAAAGCGAAAGGTGTAAAGAACTCTGTGGTTAAGAAAACGATAACTTTCAACGATTACGTGGACTGTCTAAAACACAATACAATCATAAACCGACAACAAAACCTGATACAATCGAAAAAACATAACGTGTATAGTGTAACTCAGAACAAGGTGGCGCTCAGCCCGTACGATACGAAACGATATATTGTGGAGGGGGAAACGGATACTTTAGCATGGGGACATTACTCGTTAAATTAGTACGCAAGTGGAAATGGCATCGTCATCATCGGCTTACTGGAAACGGCTACAAATATTTTCAAGTGAACTGGATAAACTACGTAAACGGGTTGATACCTATGAAAAAACAATTGATGCTATTGTAAAAATGCAAAATTTGAAATTGTCTGAACCGGAATCAATGGACTGGGATAAAATGGATGTTTCAATTGGTGAATTTTTCGAACGTGAACCAATGCTACTGAACGAACTGACTTTGGAAACATTTCTTCAAATCTACAAGTGGATCAGCTTGAATGTGTTGAAAAGTTATGGTGCGAAAATCATACAACGCGCTTGGATTTGGTTACCATCCGATTATCGAGCCATGTTTCAAGAATGTGAACCATGTTTTGAACATTATAATCGACCATGGCAACAAGATCATATTGATGGACCACCTGGTTTGAAAATACGCTGTGAAATGTGCAAGAATGGCGTGAAAATGGAGGAAAACTTTCAACCGCCTGTTGGTGAACCATTGACATTTGCAACACGGATTTCACACGTTGAAGACATATTTCTGACTCATCCTTATTTGTATACAAAAGTCAGAAATTTCGATATGTTATTATACTTAACAAAACAACTCTTGAAATATGATATTTGGGTGCAACATCTGTATGCATATATGATACCCGAATATGCACAACGAATTTGTCAAGTATGGGATCAGTTACCTGAAAACATGAAACAATTACGTTCGGGTGTTATTGAATATATAAACAAATCATACAATTTTTAATATTTATTTATTGTAAAAAAAATATTTCATATACAAAACATTTATTGTAAAAAATATTACATATACATTTATTGTGAAAATATTTTGTATTCATACTTATATTTTAAAAATAAAGAACAATAATTATTTACATATATGTGTTATTTATTTGAAAAAAAACTTTTTATCTTACAGGGTTAAAAAAATATAAAAATAAAATATACACTTCAATGAGGGATAACTGCTGCTTCTTATACGGTGGTGTTCTTCAAAATTCAGTAAATTCTTAGTGTGGATAATCAATTAATCATCATCATCATCATCATAATCGCTAGCATCTTCTTTATCAGTTTCATCCAGATAATCACCTAGTGGCTCAATAAGATCAGCCTTTTGAAGTTCGCGAAGTATAGAGAATATTTCTCGACCAACAGTAGTTTCTTTTAAAGCATTTAACTCTTTGATTAAATCTTCTCGATCGTAAACGTTAAACAACAACATATTTTTATTTTCCTCTAAACTTCGAATAATATTGAGTATTTTTTCACCAGTCTCTGAAGTCTCGTATAAACGTTGTAATTCATCTATTAAAGTATTAGGATTATGCCAGTATTTTATTTTTTTCGATTGTATGTTAACATTTCTAGACTCTTTCAAGTTGTCTTGCTTAAAATGCTTAGCTAAGGCCCCGTTTTCGACATTTTCATTTGAAGCTATATGACGTTTTAAGCTTATTGGATTAACCTGATTGACAATTTTCGCTTCATTTTCCGAGTCAACGTTTCGAACCTCTTTTAACATTATAATATCTAAAGCAGTTCCTAAAAGTTTAGTTAGTTGTGAAGAGGAGGTTGTTTCATTGCAATTGTTATTAATTGCTGTTAAGTGATTTACTTGCTTACTTTCATTAGACCAACTATCTTTCTCGTTTTCAGATTGACGACGGTTTTCTCCTCTTTTCAAAGAGTTAAATTTGGCTTGAATGGCTTCAGTTGCAGCAGCTATCCTTTTTTGGTCAAACGGATTCAAGATTGCTTCAGAGTAATCAATATCATGCTGTAGTTGAGATGTATTTTCATCATCATTATCATCAAACCTAGATATAGAGATATCATCAGGTGTTTTATTATTAGCATCATATGGTATGAATTTGCTTGATGAGTTATCATTCTTTCCAATCGTACAATCATTAATATTGCTTAACGAATTATGTTGAGCATTTAAGTGTCTAGAAAGATTAGACTTTCGCGTAAATGCTTTAGCACAAAAATCACAATTATACATCGTTCAGCGGGAGGTCTGAAGCGTTCGCTAGTAAATGAATAACTGTTCAAAGATTTATTGCTTCTCTACTTATATATACTTAGCTCATTTGCTTCACCGAGCGACTCATTTGACTCCAACGAGTGACTCACATGCTCCCGGAGTGTCTCATTTTGTTCCCGGAGTGACCCATTGGGCTCCCGGAGTGACTCATTTTGCTCCCGGAGTGACTCATTGGGCTCCCGGAGTGACTCATTTTGCTCCCGGAGTGACTCATTTTGCTCCCGGAGTGACTCATTTTGCTCACGGGGTGACTCATTTTGCTCCCGGAGTGACTCATTTTGCTCCCGGAGTAACTCATTTCGCTCCCAGAGTGACTCATTTTGCTCCCGGAGTGACTCATTTTGCTCCCGGAGTGACTCATTTTGCTCCCGGAGGACTCATTTTGCCCCCGGATTGACTCATTTTGCTCCCGGAGTGACTCATTTTGCTCCCGGAGTGACTCATTTTGCTCACGGGGTGACTCATTTTGCTCCCGGAGTGACTCATTTTGCTCCCGGAGTAACTCATTTCGCTCCCAGAGTGACTCATTTTTGCTCCCCGGAGTGACTCATTTTGCTCCCGGAGGACTCATTTTGCCCCCGGATTGACTCATTTTGCTCCCGGAGTGACTCATTTTGCTCCCGGAGTGACTCATTTTGCTCCCGGAGGACTCATTTTGCTCCCGGATTGACTCATTTTGCTCCCGGAGTGACTCATTTTGCTCCCGGAGTAACTCATTTTGCTCCCGGAGTAACTCATACACCTTATCATCCTTAAAGAGCTCATACACCTTATCATGGTTAAAGAGCTCATACACCTTATCATGGTTAAAGAGCTCAGACACCTTATCATGGTTAAAGAGCTCATACACCTTATCATGGTTAAAGGGCTCATACACATTATCATGGTTAAAGGGTATAAAATAGTTAAACTTACACAAAATATTGTCAATTTACCGGTGGTTGTCAAAGAGTTAACATCTCTTTCGCTGAAAAAACAATTTCGTGGTATAACAATTGTATTTCGAACCATGATAATTTACAATTCAGAGCAGTCCACCACTAGACAACCTAGCAAAGGACTTTCGAAACCTAAGATCATTAAACGTAAAACTTTTAAGCGACAACACATTTCACCCGAAAATTTAGCATTCCTTAAATCACTAGGTCTTAAAGTGAAAAGAACATGGTACTCAGTAATGTGCTAAATATTATTAACAGTTTGTAATTTGATGGTCAACTAGCAATAGCTATTAGTATCCATTTTCGGATACATCCCATAAATTAACTAACTATCCTCACCAATTTTAATTATTTTATATAAAGTTGTGGATTGTGTGAGTAAATTCAGTTCTACGGCGGCGATAAAAAATGGCGTTTCTTGATATACAAGGTTATCAAGGAGCTAACAGCCAATTTTATTTTAAAGAAGTTGGTATCGTTGCGGAAAATTCGGATGAAATATTACATCTTATATTCGATGCACCGTTTGATTTCAACGAGTTGCCGAAGAAATATGAACGGGTTGCTGCACGTTGGCTTTGCCGAAATTGGCATGGGATACCTTGGTCGTATGGATTTATTCCGTACAAAAAAAACTTCATACCATATTGAAACCTATATTAAAGAAGTTTGATGTCATATACGTCAAGGGCAGTGAAAAAGGAAATGGATTTCAAATTTGTTTGATGACACCGAACACCGGTCGTGGATTTTGAATTTGGAGGAAATATTTGATGTATCGAAGATTTCCAATCTGCGAGATGAATATTATTCAAGACGTTGTATGCTTCATTCATACAAAATTTGTTCATTAGAAAATTGTATTCTTTTAAAAAATTTTTATATGAAAAATAAATAGATTTTAAGTAATATATAGATTTAAGCAATTTAATTTTTTGTATACATATTCTATAAATAAAATTTAGAAAAAAAAATATGTGCGTTTTATTTAATTATTACCCTGAATTCCCCTATTTTTTACAGGAAGAAGTTACTTTCGTTAATCTATAAAAGTATTGACAAAAAATCTTATGAAATTTTTTTATTCTAATTGAAAAGCATATTATTTCATGATACACCCTGTATAAGAATACACTCATGCATACATGCATTTATACCTGCACCCATGTATACATGCATTTGTATATTATAATTATATTATGTATGTGTGATGTAAGTTTTAAGTTAATTTTTTACCCCAAAACTACTAATTTATAAAAAAATTTAGCAAATCTTAATGCTGTTATAATTTTTATATTAAACAACATAGTTAAATTATAGTATACATATTAAGAAATAATCCAAGTATTTATTGTACAGTAATATATACGAATTTATTTGCAAACATATTACTTTTTTGCTAATTAAGCAAATATTTTTCCAATGTTGATAAAAGTGATAAATTATTTTAGTTAGATTTTGTTGACATAAAGACTACAATCATTTACTAGTATGTATTTATAAAATTAAAATTAAATAGCGATATACAGAGTGTATACATAACATATTCTTAATATACAACCGGTCAGAAATCTGGAGTCTGGACCCTGGAGTCTGAAATCTGGAGTCTGAAGTCATGATTGCGGCTAGCGCATGGTACAGTGCCCCCACAAAATTTAGCGGCCTCCCCGATTTTCGTTTAAAATGACGCAATTAAGGCAAGCGCGTGTTGGGGTTAAGGTTTGCACGTACACAAAATAAGTACTGTACGCTTCAAAAAGTGATAGGATAGCTTTTTTGACAGGGGGTCCACACTTTTGACACGGTAGTGTACCAAAAATTTAAGTACAGTACGGCGTCAAAAGTTTGGGGCTACTCCTGGGTTAGGGTATTCCCCACATTTTTTGACGTGATAGTTCGTTTAAGATGACGCAATTAAGGCAAGCGCGTGTTGTGGTCAAGGTTTGCACGTACAGTACGCTTCAAAAAGTGATAGGATACCTTTTTGGCCAGGGGGGGTCCACACTTTTGACACGGCAGTGTACCAAAAATTTAAGTACAGTACGGTGTCAAAAGTTTGGGGCCACCCCCGAGTTAGGGTAACCCCACATTTTTGACGCAGTAGTGTACCCCATCTATCAAATTGTAACCTAAAATTCACTCTGCGCATGCGTCGTGTACTTAAATTCAGTCTGCGCATGCGTTAGGTTTGCATTCAAAAATTACATTAGTGCCGGCGCATAATGGGTTAACACAAAACCAAATTGTCATAAGTAAATTGTGATGACGCATAATGGGTTAACATAAATTAATTTGGTTGCGGGTAATGACTCATCTCTTACGAATTTCAAGGCTAACAGTATGAGCGCGTGTGGGGTCAAATGTCAACAACAAATTTTAAATACATGTACTTGGTACGTGCCGGGTCAAAGGTCAAGGTTTGCACATCGATACAGTTTGATGACTCATCAGTTCGGAATATGTAGTACCGTAAAATGGGTGCAATAGACCCATAAGACACACGCTTTCAAACATCGTCAAAGGGGTTCAAGTTACTCCGTTTTGCGGTGGCCCAGAACTGTCCTAGCTATTCTACTTACGAGCTTCGAAAATGTATTGTGACTTATGAAATTAAAATTGTCCTTGGGGGATTTTAAAATATACATATAAGTTAAGTTACAAGAAATTAGATTTTTGAGTGTCAGATTCGCGGATTTTGGTAAAAATATTTTTAGTAAAATTTCTATACTTACGAAGAGAGTGCTTTGTCACTCCATAAATGCATCTAGGGCACTTTCTATATCGATGTGTGAGCGACGTATTTTGTTGGAATTTGGAGGTAGAAACATAGAATTTCGACTTTATTTAATACGATCGACAGCTACTACTTATATAATGCTGATCTAACAAAATTTTCTCTCAAAGTGAGCGATAATGACCCCTCTGAACGTTCGAGGTTTGGAAAGTCTCGTTTAAAATGTAAGTTTGTATTCAGAAACAAGGTAAGATTGATATAGCACGCTATAATTAAAGTAATGATTGCGATTGCGATTTTTAAGATGTGGTCAAGTTAAAAATTTCGGGCGTCGGTGGGTAAAATAAGTTTGAGAACCTGTAACTTTAAATAAAATTTATTTGTCTGAACCGTGAAATGTATTTAATCAAATGAGTTATAAACTGAACTATTTTCTTGGTGAGTGTAAATCTTATATTTATAGCGTAAATAAATATGGTTGATGCCCAAAATGATTGTCGTTTGTATAGAACTGATCTTTCAAGAGAGTCTATTTAGTTAGCTTATTAAGAGGGATCGGCTTCTTTTATAATAAAATACGATAAAAAGCAGGATGTTTGGCAAAACACAATCCTCCAACATTGGATGGCAATAATGGGCATGGGACTGATGATGATTTTGCTTTTCACTCTTTTTCAGGTATTCTTTCAAATAAAATAAAGAAACTCTGCGGCTATATGCAGTATGTATAGCTGTACCAAGTACCTAACCAAGATAAGGTAAGAAATATAGCCTCTCTATATATATGTACACCTGTCATAACCGAATTATTTTCAAATTCATTTTTTTGCTCTATCCAGTTTGAATTGTTTTAAGATTATTTTTAAAAAAAAATCAGTTTTTTTTTCTTTTATAACAAATATTTATTATAACTATTCTTAACAGTGAGTGATATTGACATATGTGCCATCTGTTGTTTGATTTAGAAAATATAATAAAATTAAAAAAAAGTGTTGTATATGTAATTTAAGTCGGAGGTTGATGAAATATTTTATAATATTTGTTTTTTAGATAGGAAGGAGTCAAACAAGTTGATGGATGCAGTTTAGAGTTTCTATGCAACAACAATATTTGTATACATAATTTACATAGTTCTAGCTTCTAAGAAAGCCAACTAAAAAGTAATACGGCTAATATTCATTATACTTTGTTTTATAACTACATATTAGAAGTTATACATTGTTACAAGTCGTTAAAGAAAACTTTCAATACAATTTTATTTACCGAAATATCTTATACTTTCGAGAAGGTTATTTAATAATTAATTTGCTTCATTTCTTAATGAGTAAATTAAAAGTGAGTTTGAATAAGAGTAGGGAATGTTAAAAAATGTGTAATAATAGAATGCCATTATTTTTACTACTTTGTTAAGAAAAAATGAGGAAAATAATTTGGAATAACAGTGAGAATAATAAAATTGATGAAACATTCAAGACTGCAAATTGTTTCCCGAAAAATAAAGGAAAAATATTAGAATATATAATACACTTAAATGACGCACAGTGGTCTGAAAAATTTTTTTAGCACGACAAAATTTTTTTCTGGCTTAACAGCTTTTTCTTTTATCTTAATAATTGGTAAATAAATTATCGTAATTCGTAAAATAAAAATTTTACGAATTACGTACTCAAGTTTTTGAGGAAATAATTTCAAAAACGTCTGAAAATCATCACTAATAATCATTTATTTGAAAATTTTTCACAATTTTTCCTAGCCTCCTGGAAGAGACGGGCGCGCAGTACATATATGTATATATTTCCAACACAAGTATATATTTATAATACAATTAAATCATAATTCATTTTAATTTTAGCCTTACGTTTTTCTCCGTTGTTTTAAACATTACGTTTCGCGGCATTGGTTACTGAGCTGTGAAATTTACGGACGGACACCGACGGATATAAAACTTAATTCTGCTCTTTAATTATGCTATTAGGAATAAGTTAATCAAAACTAGAACTTCAAACCTCTTAAAACACTTTTTAAAAACTTATGTAAAAATTGCTTTCTTTGTTTTTTTTAAAGTGAAACTGTTAAAATAAACCAAATGCACATCAAAATACTCTAAGAATGTACGAATATTAACAATAAATAGATACCACCATCTTACCCAACGGAATATTAAAATAAAAAACAAAAATAAAAACAAATATTTGTTTAAACAGCCTCATCCCACTTTCATTCACAACTAATAAAAGAACAACTTTACTATTGCCGTACCAACAGGTTTTGACCTTCTTGGATTAATAATGGTTGAAAAAAGTTAATTTAACCATTTGACAATAAGTCTCTGTAATGACCATTAGAATTCGCGGCAAAAAATTTTTTGATTTATATCGTGCTAGAATGATTTTTCAGACCACTGTGTGACGTGAAAGAAAAATATGAAAACACAGAAAAATTTTTAATAAATGATTGAATAATTTTTTGAAATGTCAGTAGGATACGAAAACAAATTTAGTAAGAATAATAACAATAACAATATTCTGGCAACTAGTCAAAATTCTTTTATTACCTAGTTAATTAATTTTCATAAATGTTCAAATTTGAATTTGAATTTCAATATAAATAAATAATTACAATCCTTTTCAAGCTGAGTTTACTTCCCCTACTTTTATTTATTCATCGCACTGTTATTTTACTTACAGCACTCTTGTTTTTTGCAGAGGTAAAAAGAGGCGTAATAGGGGAAAGGAATAGGACAAAAAAAAAGGCTGACGGCGTTCTTTTTTGCTCGCCACTTTAAATTTTCGGGAAAAAATTAACTCCTTTTGAAGTTTCACCTCTGGTTTTTTGATTATCATATGGACATAAAAACGTTCGGAAATTGTAACATGAAATACTGGATTATACAAAAATTATCGTAACTGTTTTTTCGACTCAATTGACGCGTACTTGATGCAGGATCCAAGAAATGAATATTAACTCGTCTTTCATGGCAATGTCTGGTGAAGAGGTTAGCCAAATTAGTCAACTATAGTTGTCGTTTTCTATAGTTAGAAGATTTTTCGAACCAGAGTTTATAAAAGAGAGACAATTTTTATCTTGGTCAGTACAAAAGTCAGATTTTTTAACAGTGCCTTTTGTGGTGGAAGTTTACAGGCTGCAAACATTAATATGGTTTTATTCAGTGGTCGTTTATAGCACTCAAAGTGCATCTGCGATGAGTAATGTATATAAACTGTCTCATTAAAGGGCACATATTTTTTTTGTCATCTGCTTTTTGACGACACGAAAAATTCGTTAGTTTTGAATTAGGTAATTACATTCAATTAATATGATGTGTTTGATATTTGTGTATTTACAGCATATAAAGATAAACTTTTGTTTGGTTACCTGTTTTGTTCAGAAGTTTATAGTCAAATATTCTGTTGTTTTGAAACTGACATGTTATCAAAAATGTTTCTAAAAATTGCCTAGCAAACAAGCTTACTACAACAAAACGATTTTCACGTAAACAAAACCACGGTTAGCTATTTTGTAAAATTAAATACTATATCACAAAAAAGATAATACAATAAAACAACAATGATACGTTAAAAATAAAACAGTGTGTCTGTTAATATTAAATTGGTTTTTAAAAATGAGTATCAACAAAAAAAAATATATAATTCCATTGGGAATTTCGGGACGATATGTTTGCATATGTATCTACAATGTACAATAGAGTATAAAATAATACATAATAAAAGTATCGTACATAATTTTAAAATTAACTGCAATAACTTTTTACAGCAATATGCTAAATAAAGTTTTATATTTCTAATATAAATAAACACAATTATCTTTTCAAAACAATCAAATTTGAATTTTTGCGTTCAAAAATGGTTTGTATAATATACATATTAATTCACTAATTCCCAATTGAGGATTGATATTCTCATCTGTGTAAATTTACGATCTACATATATGCATACTTTTATTGTATGATATTTTGCATACGTACACTTTGTTTAAAAATAATGAGGTTATTTTGTTGTCTGTCAAAAAAATATCGTCCTAATTTCATGACGGTATCTGAGTGATAAATTGACAAGTCTTGATTCCTCATGGCGGAGGTGCTGAACAATTTTCAGTTATAATAGTAGTGATGTATAATTTTCCACTAATTGTAAGAATTTTGTGTGAGTTTAGCAATTTATTTAAATTTTTATTATGTATAGTATTTAGAAACATAAAACATAGTTAAAAATTTATCGAAGATTATCGATTGAACAAAAAAAAAAAACATCGATTGTTTTCGACAGTCGAACCTAACGATAGTTTCGATAGTGCTATTGGTAATTCTTCGCTACTACTTGTTTAGGGATGATGTTGCAGTAGAGGATTTGGAATGTTTCAAAAGACTGTGACTGGTAACAACCTTAGAAGTTTAATGGTAGAATCTGAAACATTTCAACGAAACAAAATAATATGTTTGCAAACTATACTATAGATGAGAAAATTATTGAGGAAAAGGACGTTGTAAGAACTTATTACTGTACATGCAAAAATGGAACTGGAGTTGTGGAATGTTGTTTACACGTAGCTACCAGAAAGTAATACCTTCATTATGATAAACATCTTGGTAATAATTCCCAAGGGCCAAATTAGAATTGCATTTTTAGTACTGTAAATTTACAATTTACAATTTTTTATTATGAAACAGTGTTTCAATTTTTTATTTTGTGAGACCAGAATTAATTGGGAGAGATGCTACAACCAACAATCCTATTTGTCTATATCACATTAACATTTGCAGTTTTCTTAGATGAAAAGTAACAGTAAATTAATAATATTTATGAAAATAATTGAGAATTTCCCGACTAAATTTTTTGAATTACAATGTCCCAACAAATATAAATATTTTGTATTTGTTTCTGTTAAAAGCAGTTCGTGTATTGTATTTATGTATCCCATGGGAACAATAAACAGCTAACTAACTGTTGCCTTGTTTAGACAGCTCGACATATTAAACGGGAACGGGATGATGATGTATGTACGGTGAGTTTGGTTCAATGTATTTTCTTCTTGTGGTGCAATTACTGTGTTGTTATTGGTTACTGGCTAGTACTGTGATGTTAGTATTACTGTATCGGCTATTCTATCTCACCTGCAATTTTCTTATAATGTAAATTAACATGGATCTCTTGGGGTTAGAGAGAGCTCCCATAAATATCCAATTAATTGCATTTGAAATCAACCATAAAATAAATAAAGTACAAAAAAGTTATAGAGTTTATTTTTAATAGTTGAAATTTAAATAGCTTAAACAAACTGGTTTCAAGTATTTTTATATGCAAAAAGAAAATTTTACATAGTGAAATAATTCTAACAAATAAGAGATATGTGTATAAAATTTCAGGAAATTTATCCATATTTTAGTCAATGATTAATTTTAGTCAATTATTAATAATAAAGTCTCTCGCTTTATTAGAGAAATTTAACTTTGAAATTAAACTTGTTAGATTTTAACATACTAAATTTTCTGCGAGCTTTTCATACAGCCCGAGCACACTACATACATGCGATGGCCAGAGCAACCGTAGAGGCCGATCGCAATCACTGATAACATGTGTGTGATGCTACCGCATTGGCCGGTAACGTGAATAACACACTCTTAGGCTGGGGGCACATTGAGACGCAGTTAACGCAGGCAGGGCAGCGCAGTTACTGTGACTCTTGTTGTAGAACGGGACAGGGTGAATTGAAACGCAGAGCAGAGCAGCACTGCGTCGCACGAGACCGATGTGGCATTCGTGCAGTCAGGCGCACATTGAACTGCGTTACGCAGTAAACGCAGGGCAGAGCAGAGCAGAGCAGGGCAGCGCAGGGCAGCGCAGGGCAGGAAAGACGAGAAATAAACTGTGTGGCCGGGCGCACATTGAAACGCAGTTAATGCAGGCAAGGCAGCGCAGTTTCTGTGACTCTTGTTGTAGAACGAGATAGCACGAATTTAAAACCAAAGCAGAGCAGAACAGCACCGTTTTTCTTCAATTTCTTCAATTCTTTTCATTTCGGCGAAATAAAACCAACTAAAACTCGAGAACGTGTTACAATGTCGCGCAGCATCGCACAGTTTCTCTGTCATATTCACGAGTGCTACATCGGTCTCGTGCGACGCCGTGCTGCTCTGCTCTGCTCTGCGTTTCAATTCGCGCTGTCCCGTTCTACAACAAGAGTCACAGAAACTGCGCTGCCTTGCCTGCATTAACTGCGTTTCAATGTGCGCCCGGCTTGAATGTGAGACAGAAACTGCGTAGCATTGTAACACGTTCTCGAGTTTTAGTTGGTTGTATTTCGTCGAAATGAAAATAATTGAAGAAATTGATGAAAAACATTTGTGCTCTGCTTTGCTTTGCTTCTAAATTCGCGCTATCTCATTCTACAACAAGAGTCACAGAAATTGCGCTGTCCTGCCTGCGTCAACTGCGTCTCAATGTGCGCCCGGCTTCACAGTTTATTTCTCGTGCTTTCCTGCTCAGCTCTGCTCTACCCTGCTCTGAGTTTACTGCGTGACGCAGCTCAATGTACGCCTGGTTTTAGTGTAATGATAATTTTTGTAAACGTTATAAACGAATAACATAATACATACAATAGGTGCGATAACTACAACAAGTCTGTTGCACAGTACGTAATGTGTTATATAGATCACATCGCACGGTAACTAGACAGAGAGTCAGTGCTACGTTTGTATACCTTATTGGTTTACGTTTGAAATGGAGTTGTTAACTATTTAAGTGACAATTTTCATAATGAATGATTTCTTAATTAAATTTTACCTCAGTTATTTTGTTCTTTTAAAATTTTCATAAAATTTTTCGGTTTCATTTAAAGATCAATATTGCTAAGTGCGATGACACAGTCCAAAGTAAATGAGAGAAACATAATTAAAATACACTTCTTCTTTTAATTAACTAACAATAATAAAAAAAAAAGCTGAACAGAGTTGGGAGACATAACATTCAAAGAATATTGAAATAAATTTATTTAAACAAATACTAAAAGTAAATAAATAAATAAATACAAAATCTAAAAATTTTTTTCTGTTTTATGTTTTGAATGTTAAAATAAAGTCTACCTAGAACCACACATCTGAGTGGAACATCTGTATTTATAATTTTTCTGTTTGTAATATAGGTAATGTAGATACATAAGAATTCTATGTATAGATATATTTTATTTATCTAATTTATTTATTTACAAACCCAACGAAACAATTCTACCTTTATTACGGTTATGTGGTATGTGCGGTCGTGCAATGAATACCACTATTTTATTTAAAAACGACATTTTTTCTTTAATTTGTATAGGCCCAATATTTGAATAATATAAAGTAATATTTGTTTAAATTATTAACATAAATTCTGTATATTTATATTTAAGTGTGCATGCATTATGCATTTATGGTAGATAAATGAAGAGTAAAAAATATCAAATGCAGGAAATTAATTATTATATTAGTTATTAACGTTATACTGGAACAGAATATTTTTTTATGCTTGCTAAAAGCGGAATTTTGTAGGAACTTGTTTATAGTTTTACCTAAATAAAAACTAATATTAGGGAGTTTCAGAATTTTTGGAAATTTTGAATTGTGCAGTCTCTATTATTATGGTCCATTTCAGTTAAATTTAACCATTCTTCATCACTTATGAATTTAAATAATTTCCGTTTTCTTGGCTTTATCTCTTTCATTATTGCACTTACGTAAATTTTAAAATTGCAGTTTGTTTTTAGAAAAGAATAGAAGATTGATTTGTTTTGAATATAAGAATTATTTAATTTTTTATCTTTAACTCATGATCAATTGTATTTGAAACAGGGTATACTATCATAATGAATGATTTTTAAAAATTTATATTTCGTATTTTCAAATGTTCTTTATTAGTAAAAATTACCAATCTTATCATTCAACAATTTGATATTTCTAATTATTTAATATACCCTTGCTTGAGTAATTTTACGAACAAATCAGTTTAATATAACTTACAAGGGGAGTGTAATTTTTTTGGTGATAGAGTACACTTAATATTATGTTAATGTACTAAAATAATAGCGTGAATTATTTAGAAAATCCTGTAAAAAACTACCGTATTTTCCGGTGTATAAAGCGCACCCCAAGTTTTTCTTGTATGTTCGCCGTCTAACGCGCACCTCAACTTTGATAATAAAATAATGAATCATATACCTAGTAAAATAATTTTATACATATAAAATAATAAACCGCGAAATTCTGACAATATTTTTGCTTTTCAAGGTGCGCGTTATACGCCGAAAAATACAGAATTTAAAAAATTTTAATGCAGCTGGTGTACTTAATACCCAGTGGTCTGGGGGTAAAGCTCTTACTTCGTAATAGTTCTACGTTCGAAACCGACTCTGTTCAACAAAACTTTTTGTCTGTATTAATTTTTTTTTTATTAGCAAAAATCTTATTAATTTATAGTAATTATTGATAGTAAATTATTGCGCGAAAGTAAATTATTGATAAAAGATAACTGTATGGCAAATTGGCGGGCCCGAATTGGAGACTGACTCGATTTTAATAATTTGATACTCTAATTGAAGATCAAATAAAAAAAAAAACCCTCTTTCAAAAAAATTAATTGCGGACTATAAATAGTATGTGATATAGAAACTAGGTAGTGAGATTAGTTTAGTTTAAATAATATGTTTCGACTTGGATATATAAGAATTAGTTAGGTTATGGTTATAGGTTTTTTTCTACTTATCTAAGCAGGCAGGGGCTTATAGAAAGATCAGCGCCAAATCTACTTGTTGTGTCGTTGTGATGACATACCCTCTTAGAAACATAGATGAAGGATTTATTTTCGTGCCGAATTTACTACCGTCGTTTCTTTTATTCCTCCTTTTTAAATTAAAAAAAATTTTTTTTCAAAGTATTGTTGGATTCGCGGCTCTAGAATTGGACCTTGTCAGCATAGCGGTAAGTTTAAGTCTTTGATGTCCACAAGACGGCTCTAGAAGTTTTTCCATTTGGGAACATAGATATGTAAAATGAGTGTGGATACTGGACAAAAACTTAGTACTTGTCTCTGCCGAAAGAATTTTATTGACATGCTTATACTACCATATCTATTTTTCAGCCCACATAAGGTGCAGTCATTAGACCAATACTAACGAAGAGAAATGATTGCTACGTTATGCCACAAGGCAAATCACAATTTATCAGGTTACCTACTTCATTATTCAGTGTTACTCATGCTAAAACTAAAAAGTGTTTTAAATGCTGTTGAGGGTTTTATACAGACTCTTAAGAGGCTATCCCGCGAGTGCTGTTAAAATTGATTATTGAATCCCTGTGTTCCCGTTTTTGTAGTGTTTCATTAGAACACTAATGACAAAATACTGTTATTTTATTTCGAGTTATAGAAAAGTCTATCAAAATCGAATCAATTACTAACTGATTTTATACCCTCTTTCAAATACAATTAATCATGAGCAAAGTTAAAAAATTAAATAATTCGTATATTCAAAACAAACCAATCTTCTATTCTTTTTTAAAAACAAACTGCAATTTTAAAATTTACGTAAGTGCAATAATGAAAGACATGAAGCCAAGAAAACGGAAATTATTTAAATTCATAAGTAATGAAGCATGGTTAAATTTAAGTGAAATGGACCATACATTAAGAAAATTAATGTAGTTATAGGTATCTTTATACAAGTGAATATTTCATACAATACATGTCAAAATTGTCATATACATATACATATTACATATGCTT
This sequence comes from Brachynemurus nebulosus, assembly GCA_035578155.1. NCBI lineage: Eukaryota > Metazoa > Arthropoda > Insecta > Neuroptera > Myrmeleontidae > Brachynemurus > Brachynemurus nebulosus. Next base: position 46,668,230 of record JAPWDM010000001.1, on the reverse strand, counting down.
AATAATGGTATACGGTAGTTACCCTTAATATTAGACTTACACTTAAACAATGTACAGAAGGTCTTTGATCACTGTTGAATTGTTTTATGTCTGTCCATGTAGTTAAAATAAATACACTTATATCTACATATATGTAGGTAGATTGATACATGTGTATGTTTACATGCATATATTTACATATTATAGTACACAAAACTTAGAACTAGAAGTACAATATTCTAGTAAGGTTACACTGGCTACGTATATGTTACAATTTGTCGTATTTATCGATTGCAATAACATTGTTTAGTTATGTTTATTATCTGATTACTTGCTTCTACATATTACATACAACAATACTACATAGACTTAATATATAATAACAATAACCAATCGGCTAGGAATAATATGACCAATAGATAAAGATAATATTTTGTAATGAGACTCGATTCGTAAAAAAATTACTCTTTTTAAGAAAAAAATAATGTTATAATATTATTGGTAATTTCAGAGTAAATGAGAACTAGATTTCTAACGTTTTTTAGTTTTTCTAGCGTTCTTGCCAGTATTAGAAGGTTAAAAATAATATTAAGGGGAGATTCCATAAATCTATAGCTCATAATTATGTTTCTTCTAAAATTTTATTTTAAAATAATGCAAAATTAATAGTTATGGGCATTTTAGTGCACGCACTTTACTATAATTCAATTTAAAACCAAAAACTTTCAATGCTTTTTTCTCGAAAGTACATTTTTTGACATGGTTTCTCATGTATCTCAAAAAGTATTCGAAATATCGACCTAAATCAAAGTACATATTATTCTTCGGTAGGTACCGTCACTTTGGCAGGAACTAGGATCTTTTCGTTCCATAATATATTTTCAAAATGGCGGCTGTTTATAGTCGAGAAATAGCGGTGATTTTTGAAAATTTATTTTCAAAATGCATTTTCTCGCTGGTTTTTTATTTTTTTTCTTAGATCCTAATTAGCGCCATAACTGTAATTGTATATTTTCAGAAAATTCTTGGTTTTTTGATTTTGGTTCACTGGGGATTTTAGAATGCGAAGAACTATCAAGGTGAAAATATTTCGCAGTGTCGATTTCAAAGCCATTTATACTCAGCTCATTTTTGAATTAAAAGAAATTTTTTTTGTAATCTCAAGACATATAGAAATAATGTTGTATATTTAGTTTTTTAATAAAATATTTATTTGTATAAAGAAAATAATAAAAAAGGTAGATTTTTGTTATTTTGGCGAATCTCCCCTTAAGAAAACTTTAAGATTTAATGAGTAAATATCTACATGAATATTCATATGTTCAAGAATAAGTAATATCGATAAATTAGCAACTCATACACCACCACTGTATAATTTCTACCTATTTACTAACTGGTACAGTATCTAAATATCTTCCTATAGATTACACAATACATTTTCTCTAATAAAGGCTCTGGCTTTCTTGTTTCATTATTGTCCAATATAATTTTAGATAATATAATGTTGCTACAGTAATATTTCGTGTTTGATTATAATTATGTAAGGTTATTTCATGTAGCTCGATCTGCTCATAGTTCGATATTAAATATCATTAAAATTATTGTCAATTAATTTTAATACAAATTATAAATAATTACAAATGAATTATTATTATACAATATGTTTAAATCTCTGTACATAAAATATATAAAGTGTTAAATAAAACTAAACATAATCGAATAATCGGATGGTTGAAAGTAGAAAGGAACTATACTACTACAAACAATTAAGGGAGCAAAAAAAAATTGTTAATTTTTTAGTGATTTTTGAATGGCTGTATTTACGTGGAAAATGGTAGTATCGAGATGTTAAAAAAAAGCATTTTGAAACTTCAAGATTTTAGTTTTCAGATCTTTCGTCCAAGAATTTTTAGGAGTGACAGTTATCGAGCAATTATAAGGAATAACACAAAAAAAAGTTTTTGCAAACTTTTTGCTCTTTTTTTTTTAGTCTACGGGCTTGAAAAATTTTTTTACAGTAAAACCATGGCATTGACATGATAGCCTGTCTATCCAGCTTCAAATTTCTTTTTAAAATTTTTCTCTACGTTGATTTGTTCCGGAGGTATCCAACTTTGAATATAAGATGATCCTTTTTATTTTAACCATCGATATCTCAGTGACCAGTGATCGGACAGAAAATTAAAGGCCAGTTTTGGAATATGGAATAAATTTCCTACAAGACTATCCCGCGTACTTTAGGAAAAATTTTTTTTTCCCTCCTTAATTTTAATCTGAGAAATGTGAAAAAAGGGACTTTTTTCCTTGTTGCGAAAAATCGTCCGCATCCCTGCGAATAATGATGGGGAGTCTAATGTTTGTACGAAATTTTATACCTTAATGTACCCCCGATAACCCCGTAAATCGTCAGATCGATCAATCGAATGGTTTTCCTAAACCGTTTGTTCAAAATTTCAGAAAAAAAATTAAAACACCAAAATTGAATGAACAAAATTGAATAGAAAATTCAACTATTTTTCAACTTTTTTCACAGTTAGGCATCTTTTATCCATTGAAATTTAAAAATTAAAAAAAAAAATTTTTCTCTCAAGTTTTAAAGCAATACGAAAAAGCAATACGAAGCAAACTCGGCTGTAACACACTCTCATCTAGTAACATTAACATAATAGTAATTAAGTTAGCTATCCTCGGTCAGTCTATAGGCAGCCTGTACACAATCAGTAATACTGTCACTATTTCGAAATACTGACAGTATTATTGATCGTATACAGACTACCTATAGACTGACCGAGGATAGATAACTTAATTACTGTTATGTTAATGTTACTAGATGAGAAAGTGTTACAGCCGAGTTTGCTTCGTATTGCTTTTTCGACAAAATGATACGTTTATAAATTATAAATACTTAAGTACAACTTTTTTTGATCAATACTATCATAACATTAATAACAGATTGTACAAATGGCCGAATCTTGTACACGCTAAATTTATCCGACTCTTGGAGAATGTTATCAGAGTGTAAAAATCCTACTGTTATTCCGAAAGAACTAAATAACTTCTCAAACTTATTCAAACAAAAACTTAATATCGCGAAGATAAAGTTTGATCATTTACAAAGTCTGAAGAATTCTCTTCCAATAGATTATCACTATTTTTATGAAAATATTCCTTATGAATAATAATTTATATTTATTTATTCATAATTTTTAGTTTACTCAAAAGATGTTGAGATGCAAGGGCTATCTTATTTAAATAAAAAGTGTTACATTTGTTTCTAAAGTTTTAAAAACGTTAGTTTATAATTTTTTTTTATATTCACTTCTAATTTACATTACCAATTAAATTAAGTAAAGTTATAGCTTAATGTGCCTTATTATAAACTAATAAAAAAAAAAAAAATAATTTTTGGTTACTACTAAAAAATTTTTTTCTCAACGCAAATCTCGTAACTAATGTTTTTTTTTTTTGGTTACTACAGCACAAACCTCGTCACTCCAATTTTTGTTTTGATATAACAGTACAAACCTCGTAACTTCTTTTTTTAAAAAAATGAGGTCTACAAATGAATTTTTACCAAAAATTTTATGTTAATATACAAGATAATGTACCTGTCTTCCTAATTCAATTGATAAATATTCGTTATCATTGAAGTTTTTATAAACAGTTTTTTCTTTCTCCTTTAAACTACTGATATTGGAGTTACAAGGTTTGATTATGTAGGTGACGATATTTGATTTCATTTGTGCCATTCCTTTGATGACGTCAGACCATTCCTACAATTAGTTAAATTGACCTATACGAATTCATATTATATGTACAATTTGAATAGATTTATTTATTGATTATTTATGTGTATATGTATGTATCATTATGCTCTGCATATAATTATGGATACGATGATCGTATATATACAGAAATAATTAATTTTTAAACGATTTAAACATGATTTATTTATATAACTAAATAGAAAATATTTTAAATCCACAGAATAATTCAGAAACCAAGTTGCTATCTCTGCACTAGTGATACCAGTGTAGACAAAAAAACCCTCTACTTCCCACCATTATGTTGTGTAGGTGCACACTGTTTGTAATGGTGTTGGTTTGATGTTTGCTTCTGTGTGAGTACTCACACACACAACTACAAAACACGTATTGTCGGACAGAACAACGTGCAATTCAAGCAATAGTGGTCTAACAATTCATTACAATCGTTGTGCATTCGGTGACCAACACCGACCAACTAAATGCCTTAAGCGGTATCGGCCACACTCAGACACACTGCTATCCACAATTTTTTACACATACGCTTAGAGCTTGTTTAAATCAATTTAAAATATTATGTTGAAAATGTTTGTATAGAATGTATTTCCTAGTAAGAGATGATATTAAATTATGATTTTCTTCTCGATGAAAAATGGAAAACCACAATTAGTATTAGTTTACATTTGGTTTGTACTTTCTGGTTGTACGCACACCCCATGAAAAAGAAAAAGAAGTGAGAAAATAAATACTGTATATTACAAAATTAAATTAAAATCTAATTAAAACGTTAAATTTGTATTTACTGAAACGAATTTTGCATGAAAATTTCGAAACTTTTTAGTTTCAATATACTTACTTCTAGAAATTAGGAGCTTTCGGAGGGCATCTAGAAATTGTTTCGTGAATTGGGTGTTTCTAATTGATTTAAAGAAGTTGTATACCTACTCGCCAAAGACGGAGTCCAGTGGGTTGCAATGAAATTGCCTAAGAACTAATACGGGAACAGGAATAGGCAGAAAAGTTAGCAATGTTTTCATTAGATCTTATAAAGAATGCGATGTTTTCTTTTTATTTTGCTTATCAAAATTTGTTTATAGACCTCCAAAAATCTTTAGTAAACCTCAATTAACAATCAGATCTCGTCTAGAATGTGATTCAAACTGACAGATTGGGTGGGAATTATTTTAAGGGGAATTTTAAGAATTATTTTTGTAAACGCGCCAAAAATTTACTGTCGGCAACCTTTTTTGTCTAGGGTATAATCATACCTAGGGGAAGGTGGGGCATGACAGGGTAGTTAAGTTTTGTTGGTAAATGAGGTTTTAAATTCTTGACATCTAGACCTTTTACATTAACATCCGTAATCAATTTTCTTAATTAACATAGAACAGAATAATAACAAATATATGTAAATACAAAAATATGTATTTCTCTCTTATTCCAAGTATGAGGTAAGACGGGATACCCACTAGAACAAAACACATCTTTTTAATAAATAAATGAATAAACAAATTATTAAACAGAAACCAATTGTATTTAGCCACGTTGATGCATGAGGGCAAGATGAAATTCAGCTGAAACGAATTAAATATACGTACATAAACGAATTAAATATAACTTAGTAGTCCCCTTTATTCTCTATTTAACTCGACCTCACACACATCTAATTTTCATTATTTTGATACCTTTTTTAAACGAAGAAAATAAATAAAAATAAATAAATCACTAATATACAAATGAAATTACTTAGTTTTATCATTTGTCTATTATTAACTGAGGTGATAGATTGAAATGAATATTGGCTTACGAACGCAGAGCCGTGTAGGGAAATGGTGGGCTCTGGGAACAAAGCACATTTCTTAAATTTTTCTCCCAAAAAATAAATGAAGGGAAAAAACCTGCTCGTTTTATTTTTCTCAGCCCCTACTGACCGCTATTCTTGGCCGGATTTCAGGGCTGCAGCCCCGGCTACCTCACCCTATCTTCGGATCTGTGCGAATGTGGATACCCCACCTGTGTTTCATCTTCCCCTACAAGCTATTTAAAACCTAGCATCTCACCAGAACACATTTTGTTTCCATCAGCAATCCTATAAAGATATTTAATGATTCATTACTGAGTTTATGCAATATTATTGCAAAATTTGCAATCTAAATTTTTTTGAAGTCTGTATTTATGTACTCTTTTTGGCCTAATTCTGGACTTGACCTCTAAAGACCTTCCCAGGATACTGAACAGTTACTTTTTGTTGTTCATTTAATAAATTATACCTTCGAAATAACACGAATTTATTTAACGATAAATAAATAAAAATTATGTGTCAGATACTATTTTATATTTAGATAAATTCATTTAAGATAAAAAAAATTGCTAAGCCAAAATAAAAGGAAAAAACGCGGCCACATTAAAATTCTTTCGTGCAATAATTAACAGCAATATAAAATCAAAATGCTTTACTTTGCTCACACCTAACAAAAATAATAAATATAAAAAAAAAAAAAACTGGTTCCACATTGATCACCTTCTAGCTAAAGTATCATCACTACTTGTATTGGGTCATAGTGCACGAAATAAATATTTTGATCTGCTGATTAAAACAATAATTTATAATAAAAATTACAACCTGTAAAACAACAAGAACAGCCGAATAAACCATAAAAAACAGTTACAATTTATTTACTTATAAATAATAAAATAAATAATAAAAACATTTTCGATTTTAGAAGCGCTGGTATGATTTGTTGTTAAGTACTATGTATTATTGTTGTAGGTCCGTAGGTCCCAAGTGTACGTTACAACAATGTTTCAGATCCAATAAAATCATAGCTAATTATCATGAACTTGAACTTGTGCGGGAGACCCATTGTGTTCACTGGCTTGCCTGGCTTCATGACCATAATAGCATTTTATCGAAGAAATATATCTCACGACAGTTGGATCATCATATTCCCATAATGTCTGTCTCACCACTCTGGCTCGATTCTCGACAACTGTATGTATGTTTGTGTTATTTGGTTTGGTTTCGTACACGGACGATGCGATGTACGGTACGGTATATGTAGTATAACGTAGCTTAACTTTGCTGAACCACCTCAATCTATAACCATTATTATTATTATAGCTATGTACATTTTAATATAAACAAGAGGAGTTTTTTCTCTTGTCTTTCAAGATTCAGTACAAAAAATTATTTTTGCTATAGTTTATTTGATGGCGGTGTTTCGAATATATGAAATAAACTAGAATTTTTCGTGCTTTGGATCTTAAAAATAAAAATTGTGATTAATGAGGACATTACCGATAGCAGGTATTACGGCAGTGATTTGCAATTACTTCTAATTTGATTATATATGTTGCGAACAACGAGCCTTTTCATTCTTTGAGCGTAACACGTATAACAGAAAATATGAGTTCTGTCTCCATTTTAATCTAAAAATTAACTTACCATAAGGTGGTCTATACCAGCCTAAAAATATTGACATTCAGTTATTTGTAAATATTTTAAAATGGGAGTCTTACATTAGGTTAAAAAAAATTATGTGCGTAGAAAGAAATCTTATTTCCATTTGTAAAAGAAATGAATATTATTATATGTATAAATTGATTTAAATTGTAAAAATATTCAATAAACTCTTTGATTTAATAATTAAATTAGATAGAAGAAGTGTAGTTCCTGATTGATTTTTAAGTTTTCGATTTGTGAATTTCACTAATTTAATGAGAAGTCTTAAAAATTAATTAACAAGAAGAAACCATATTGCTTAAATATAATCATCCACTTGCTTTCTTCCTTAAAATTGGTTTAAAGCTATGAAAAATACTGTTTAATTAAGGTAATTTATAAAGGGAATTTTGGTGATGTATATCAAGGAAAAGGATATTTTGGAAAAATAATCACCAGCTGAATATTTGAAAATATTTTCACTCGATGTACGTTTCGGGGTTTTTAGAATCTCCCTCATTAGGCCTTATCAACAAAATAAAAAATAAGATAAAATTTTAAACGTTCACAATATTCAAGTATTAGAAAAGCAGCAGTAAGAAAAAATTGTTAAAAAATACTTACAAAATGAAATAAATAAAAATTGTTCTATTTTTAAAAAACGTCAATTTCAGATAAAAAGAAAGTAAAGAAAAATAGAACTATTATAGGTTAACAAAAGTTTAAAAAAACTGCACATAAATAATTAAACGAAACAATTAAAATATTCTATAAAATATCATAATAAATAATTGAATTGAAGTTATTATAAAATAGTTAAAACAATTAAAGTCCCATCGATGTTGTTTTAGCCGGTGTTCAAGCATTTTTGAAGTCTGGCCCACGTAGAAAGCTTCGCACGAACCACATGGGACTGAGTAAATCAAATTATCCCTCTTTTCAACTGGTACGATTGGTTTCAGGTTTGAACGGAAAAAACTTTTAACAGTGAAAGGATAGTTAAACACAGATCGTATACCATTAGATTGTAGTAGCGCAGATACAGGGGCAATACGTTGTCCTAAATAAGGTGATGTCACAATATGTGGAATATAATAATAAGTTAATTTATTATAATAAGTGAAATAATATATTATATATATTATAATAAGTGAAATTATTAACTGTGGTGTACGATTGTTTTTACTAATTCGTTAATTACTGATGAAGGAAAGTTATTGTTCCATAAGATGTCTTTAGCAGTTCTTATTGTTTCAGGGCGATGCTCGGGATTGGTTAAAATAACAGCCCTATTTATAACATAGGCAGTGTTGCGTTTAACATGTAATGGGTGTCCGGAGTGCCAGTTTCTGAACCCAGATGAGCATAAAGGTAATACATATAAATAAGTAAGGTAGCTACATGGGCTGTATAGGAGGAACGGTAGCAGGTTCGAATCTTAGAATTGTAGTCCTTCTTAAAATTATTTGGACCGTATAAGTGTGAGGACAGACCGTGGCAGGCGTCAGGAACGGTAATTAAAAAATTATATTGCATAATTGACATAAGAGCTAAAACGTGCCAAACTAGCCAAAACGCGTATTACATTTTCTTTGTCAAACCTTAATTCCAATTGACTTTAATTATGTGTTCAGAAATTATTATTTACTTGAATGTTTGTGTATAAGTCAAGTAGTACAATATAATTATATGACATCCACTTAGCCCGCAAGATGACCGCTTTGGTCTGACCGGTCGTTTTAAATAGAAAACAATATTATTATATGCACTTGATAATTTAAAGTACATATACTGGGGGTAACAGAATTGACGTATACCCAATTATATCAATAAAACGTACATATCATGCAGTAGGTAAATTATAAAGATATTGTACTCGTATATAAAAATTTCATCTGATAAACAAATACCAAAATAAATTGAAAAAATCGCCAAAACATACTCAAAAAATTATTTAGATAAAAATGAAGTTTTCATTTTTAGGGTTCCTTAAACAGAAGTGAAAAAAGAACTCTTATGGTGAGACTTCAATGTTTGTTCGTATGCCACAGTCATTTTCTCTAGCGACTACCTACTATCACCATTGGAATTGAAAGGTACACTGATAGAAGTCGTTTGTCAACATTTACTCCAAGTGAAACAATTTTAGGAATATTTTTATTTTTATTCAAAAAGGGATTTGAAATGGGAGGTTAGAATTTAAAACCAAGGTACCAACGCCAAAGTGAGATATCATATGAAAGGGGTTTGTTTACTCATTTCAAAACCGCTTTCTTCTAGGTCGCGTCAATTTTTGAGTTGTGCCCAAAAATGTGCGATAAAATACTTTTTCCTTTTCTTACCTCCGAAGTTTACAAATCGAAGAATCTGAAATAAATACAAATAGAAGATTCCATATCGCGCGTTTTCTGTCTCAACCTCGTATATCAAAAACTACATGTTTTAGGACACAAAAATCATATTAAATACTGTATTTATACATATACTTATCTATATATACTTATATATATATAGGTAGCCAACATCAATGGATGTAATTAGCATAAATCTTAACGCCTTTAGGACTAATGACGAGCTTAGCTCGTCATACTAATTTTTAGAAAAAATTCAATTGACGACTGTGCGTTGTCTTATATCGGTAACTGGAGGCTGTATAGTAAAGGGCGGTCATACTGGAAATAAGTTAAGCAAAATGTACCGAAATTGCAATTATACGTAGAGAGATATTAAATTTTTTTATCTAAAATATTGGAATATATGGCGGTACTAAAGGGGTTAAGTTCATAGTGATGAAGATACAGATTTAAATGCGTTTTGTTTGTGTGTCCAAAAATTGGGATTTTTCAGATACGAGGTTGAGACAGAAAACGCGCGATATATATTAAAGGAAAAATGAAACGAATTTCCAAATGTTTACCTATAGTTTTTGAAAAATGAGAAAATTGTTAATTTTTGATTACCTCGCTAAGTAAGCGTTTTTGAGTGGAAAGTATTTATTATGATTAAGATTGGGTAATTATGCAAAAGCACGGCTCCACCTAGTTTTGGTTATGAACTTAAAATACTTAAAATATCTGCATAACATAGCGAATTTCCAAATATTGGACATTGGCGGATCTCATCTAAGAGCTGTATCCATTTAAAATAGTTTAGCTTTCTAACAGCGAAACAATTTTCAAAATCAGTTGAGTAGTTAATTTTTGGTGCTTTTGGGTCCTCAGGACCCTAACGGATCTCATATAGTGTAGCATATATCCATTTAACAATATATTATTACATTACATAACTATAGTTTTCGATTTTTTTTATAGGTATGCAAATATACATATATGAATTACATTTTCTCTCTAAAGGAGCACATCACACAAAAATTTCCTTTCCATAACGTACTCTTAAAAAATCTAGCTAAATTTAATTTAAAAAGATGAGACAGAGCTATTGTTATTATAATACATACATACATATTGAATAACTAACTAGCACTTGTTTTATCTAGAAAAGAATTACTAAAACGATGAAGCATTTATTGCAAAAAAATTCAGCAAATTTCTTAATTTTTCTCAAAAGCTAGTTCACTTAGAAACATGTTTTAAAAGCTTGTTTTATGCAATTTTTCACGCTCTTTTCGATGTTAAAAAAAATTAAAAAAATTTTTGACTTCTGGGCATCCGACGTGTCTGGCTAACGAACTTAGCCGAGTGAATCCGGATTCCAGCTTGCATACCAAATTTCATAACCATTAAACGTTTCGTTCGAGAGTTATCGCGTACATATATATATATATATATATATATATATATATATATATATATATATATATATATATATATAAGTAGATTTTCGGGTTCTAGAGGCTTCAAAAAAGAAGCTTTAGCCTTCGAGAGGCTAAAAAAAAGAAACTAACGGTCCCATTTTAATGATTTTTTTTAAATGTCCGCCATAATTTAAAAAAAAATAGTAGGGCTCAATGCCAAGCTGGGAAATTTTTCTTAAATCTGAAAAAGTCCATATATTAAAAGAAATAAATAGACTGGGGAGCACCACTGAACTTTCATTTTCAGATCGATGGTAATTAAATAAAGAGCCCCAAATGTAAATAATTATATATTTTACAATCTGATTATATATTTTACAATGTAAATAATTATATATTTTACTATTTTACAATTAAAATATATATTTTACAATCTAGACTTTATTTAAGATCTCTATGTACATTTTCATTTTAATATTATTGTATATTAAATGCAAACAATAAAAAAATATACATAATATAGAATTTTTTTGATTCAAGGAGGAGTTACGTGTACGTACTGATGATGTTGGTTAGGTTAGGTTCATGTCGACCCCCTAGATCCCCGAAGTCATACGATTTGAACCATTATGCAATAATTATAACTTATAAAACAAAACCAGCAACAATAACAAATGGTCAACCGGTCGTGTCCAATAAGGAATGAGGAAATTATACCTTGTTTTATGTTGTTATCGTTTTTTAATAAAATGATAAAATGCAAAAAAATGCATCGAATGCAACAGCGAAATGTAAATGATAATTTTTTGAACTGTTTATAATCTGAATCTGATTAATTTCAATAAAAACGTGAAGAATTATTATAAAATTTATAAATACCTGATACGTCTGATACTGAGGGTTCATTGTTTGTTGAAAAATCAAATTGAAAAATCAACAATGAACAATTTTTCTGTAGAGTTACTTTGTGAATTGTGACAGCAGCAGTTTGTCATAAAGATCTCAGAACTAAAGAAAGGAGAAGAGATTAGAGTCAAATGAGGAAGATGAGTGCAATGAGTGATAAAAATTATTCACTCCAAGATCTCGACGGAAGTGTAGCTTGAAGATCTGGAGTTTTCTGATGAAATAGAAAATCTGGATACTCTTTTTAACCAGAAACCATGTAATTCTCGATAAGATACATACATTCAAAAATTCACGAACTCTCGAAACAAGTAGGCGCTAGAAGACTGACAACATGTTGACTAGTAAAACGACAAATTTTGTCGTGGGTGCGGGAGGACACTTTATTCAGGAATGGCTAGCGAAGTAAGATTGAACGGCTACATGTTCTGGATTATGAACAAATCTAAGAAAATCTGAAAATGGTCTATCAAACCAGATGAAATATTGTATACCAAAGAAGAAGTCCTTTTTGGCATAAAATTACCTAAACCTGTTGCAAAACGTGGATTCTTTCCTATTACAGGAATGAACCAAATTTTTTATTCAGTTAATGGTAACATTGGCACTTATAGCAGTTAAATAAAAGTTGTCTATTTGTTAAATATTAACTTATACCTACTATACATGTTATATTTACAAAATATTTGAAGTGGCATTGTGACCTTTAATTTTCCTAACCTTTTTGTATGAGAAAACCACACTATCAAACTCTCTCACAAAGTCAACCCGCAACGCTTCCAGTGTTTTCCTTTTTCCCTCAGAAATAGCTAAAGACAAGGGTTCGAAATAATGCCGGTATGTTAAAAAAAAGAGTGACTGAACAGTCATTAGTGATTAATTAGGGTTTCGAAAATGTTCAAAAGTTATCACCTGCTGACGGTATGTAATTTCATATTCAATTTCATAGTACCTACTCAAGTGATTGCCAACTTGTATTTGCTTCACAACTTTTTGCACATTTTCGTGCAACATAAGGTATTGTCGGGTAATAAGGTCCACCTAAAAAATTTTCTCCATAAAAAAAGAAAGAAAGTAAATTTAAACAAATTTTTTGCAGAAACAAAAACTATATTTTTTGGTATAAAATTCATATTAAATAAACAACATAAAACTAAAAATATTCTCTAAAAACAGCCTTTTTCTAATACCCTAATGTGGGCCTTATTTTCTGTTATGCATATAATAAGGCAAGCAATATAAATGCAATTTCAATTTTCATATTCTGAACAAATAAAAAAATCTACGTCATCTGCGGTGAAGCCAACACATTCCTCGTATACCTATAGTTACTACAGATTATACAATGACGCATATTTGCAATGAAAACCTTTTGGCAGACTTCACAAAACCATTTTACTTCACTGCAAGATATTCCTTGACCAGAAGAAGTGGAGGGAAGTGGCTCGTCTGGCTTCTAATTTTTGGAAACTTCCGTTTCATTTCGAAATAATTTTTTGGTAATTTCGATTACTTTATAATTTAAAGATTCCTTCCGAATTAGTTTATTTTGCTTCATCTTTACACGCACTACAAAACATATGGACCTTATTACCTGCTTTGATATTGAGATTCATTATAGGTTAGAAAAAACTATGGTGTTGAAAGAATTTAATGTATTTTGTAGAAAAGTAGTAAAAATATTTTAGAAATATATACGTTGTGAATTAAGATATTTTCATGCACAAATAAATGTTTTAAACTCTTATAATAAATTGTAAAACCTTATAAAAGTGGACAATTTTATCACAAGAAATCAAATTGTCACTAATGCTAAATGACCTTTTAATACAGAAAACTGGGCAGTCTCTATTAGTTTTTAGGATTAACTGTCAATAACTAGATGACATTTTTTACAGCTTAATTAGTTATTTGTAAATCTTATCAGGGCCTTATTACCCGACAGTACCGTATATCAATAAGTATTTTATTAGTTAGTGGTAGGTTAGCCATTTGTCACATTTTATCTTTTAAGCTTAACCAACTAGGTATGCTGCAATAAAGAACACTCAACTTCAAAAATGCGTTGGTTTTCTGTTTACACTCTTTTTCTAATACGCTGTATTTATACGAGGTGTGTTCAAAAAGTAAGGTGACTTTTCAAATTTCTCGGGCTACGTACATTCGTTTTTCGATTTTTTTTATTTTGTTGCGTTAATACACTCGTCCCGAACATATGTTCACAGCTTCAGCTATATAGCGTTCTTTGTTCATTTGTGAGTGGCATAAAGGTTAGAAGTGTTTGGTGTGCTCGGCGATTTTCTGCTGTCTAAAAAAATGGATCAAAGAATTTGCATCAAATTTTGTGTGAAAATGGAATTAAGTGCTCCAAAATACTCGAAATGTTAACAGTGGTATACGGACATACGGTGAGTCTACTCAGAGTAAAAAAAAAATGTTCATAAGTATTACAAGCTCTCCCAAGAAGGCGGGGAAGATGTCAATGACGAACCCCGCTCTGGACGCCCCAGCACGTCAAGAACTGATGAAAACGTTGAAAAAGTGAAGAAAATGGTATTGGAAAATCGTGGAATCACCATTAGAGAAGCTGCTGAGTATTAGCTTGAAGTCATACACCGTTTGCGAGAAGCGATACGAAAAAAACGTCTGGAATTGTGGGAAAACAATTCATGGCTTTTTCATCACGATAAGCACTTGCTTACTTATCGTTGCTTGTGCGTGATTTTTGCCCAAAAACAACACCATAATCATGCCTCAGCTACCATATTCACCGGATTTAGTCCCCTGCGACTTTTTCTGTTCCCAAAACTGAAGAACCCCAGAGCAAGGATGTAAATTTGCAACGATTAAGGAGATAAAAACTGCATCGCCGGAAGAGCTCAAGGCTATACCAAAAAGTGCATATCAGAAGTGCTTCGAGGATTAGAAAATGGGTTGGCACAAGTGTATTGTATCTTAGGGGGATTACTTTAAAGGGAACAAGATAAGTATTGATGAATAAATAAAAGGTCTTTGATAAAAGCATAAAGTCACCTTACTTTTTGAACACACCTCGTACATAGCTTTATGAATAATCAAATGCATTTTGTTCACATTTGTCGTATGCGTATTTCTCTCTCTATACTATAATTAAATAAGGTAATAACACAAATAACTTTCCTTTGAACCTACGCGGCATTATAAAAATCATTGGCTAATTAACCATATCTTTATTATTATTATTAAATTTAAACAATAGTTCGTAGGAGCTCATGGGGAGTTCTTGTAAAGAAGTTGACATATATAAACGGAAAAAAAAGTATTTTTTATTCAATTTACAAAATTATGAATAATTTTCATAAATTGCCCGTTATACATTTAACTTAGTTGCTTGGCGGTACTCGTAGTACGTAGATTGCGTTCTATATCATATCCTGACAAGTCGTTTTCCCTTTACTGTGAATTATTATTATTATATTTTTATGTATAATATTATTATGTTTCGTTTTTCTTATCAAGCGAATCTTTATGTTTTTGTTCTCACTTTGCGACTGCCTCTTTTTAAAATAAGTAATTTTTCATTGCCATTATCTGACATTATTTTCCTTATATTTTTTTGTACATTTTTTTGCTGCGTACCTATTAATAGTAAAATGTATATGTATATGTATAGTGTAAGTAGGTATAATAGTACCATGAAAAAATATCAAGTTGGCTTTTCCAAGTTCTTTTAGCATAAAAATACATTAAATCACTTAGTCGACATTTATATGTCCCTTAAGAATATTTTTCAAGATGAAAACCACATTAAACATAACTCTAGCAATGTTACCCAGGAGTATAATCTGATAAAATTTTGTGACAGTTTCAAACTAGTCAGAAAATAAAGGGTGCCGTCAGTTTATTTTTTGAAAAATTTTCGTTGTTTATTTAAATAATTTAACTTGAAAGCTGACAAGGGTTTCATAATTATACAACACAAGAAATAAAATATTAGAGTTTGGAGTTCTTAATTTATAATTAATTTTTAGAATGTTTGTTTTACTTACTCTAACAAACATACATATTTATTTTATTAGTTATAAATATTTGGACAAGTTTATAATAAACGATCTTTGCAAATTAAAATTTAAAACTCTAGAAACATTAAAATTAATCAAAAATGTTAGAAAAAAAATTAATTGTTTGTAAGGAACTACATATAGGTGGTACCTACTAGTAAAAATTCCGCTAGTATATTATGATTATTACCTGTGTATTTTATATTCAAATGGTATTAGGATTGAAAAGGATGATCATTTGATAGTATCGTTTCGAATTTTTCGATAAATTTTACTTCTCATATATTCAGTTGTTTGAATTTTCAAAAAATCTGCTATTTTCTGAGGAAAAGGATATTTTTAATATTTTTTTCAAATTCGACTATGCCGTATAGCGTAAATTAGGCCTAGGTAACCAATGGTGCACGGGTCACTTAGCGACCTATTCGATAATGTCAAGTGACTCACTTGGGTTCCTATTCTATAAAAAAAATATTAGAAATCCGCTGAATGACGCTCGAGTTCGTCTAGTGGCTAGCAACTTTGATTTTGCTTGGTGAATAGTAAATATGAAACCGATTGTCGGAAATATGTCATTACTGTCATTACTAAACCTTGCACTTTTGATTATAAGATATTATTTGTACTATTACACTGGACAACAAATGTTTTGTCCCATGCAATAATAACACATATACCTACGCATTTTTATGAGTAGGATTCAAATTTTTAATCATAATTGTCCCATCACGTAAGGTTTTTCTTATGGGAGCTACTCAATAATAATAATAATAATGGCGGGTTAACGTCTATGCTTCAGACATTCTTGTCTATAATAGATGCCATCCACAGCATTATTTTTGCACTTTATTTATACACTTTACAATTATCTAGCATTATGATGTGGGTATAGAGAATGGGGGAAGTAGTGACGGGACTAGGATTTGACAGGTATGCGTCTGCAGCCGTATTCTTAAGGAACTATGTCGATATTCTCTGTCGAAATTCGAACCCTTGACCTACCAGTCGGCGTGCCAATCCCTAAGCACGCTTAGCCACTTCGCTGGTAGGAGATACTCATTTTGGATAAGAATGAAAGCTATGAACAAGAATGGGCAAAGTTTTTATATTTAAAACGAAAGTTTCCCAAATTTAGTGATGCTAAAATCAAAGAAGGCATCTTTGTAGGCCCACAGATAAAATAATTGATAAAATATGATAACTTCGGAAGCAGATGTAATGACTTAGAAAAAAAAGCCTGATCTTTTTAAAACATGTGGTTAAATCTTTATTACGACAACATAAACCTGACAACTGCAAGAAATATGTGGACAATCTACTAAACGCGTATAGTGATTTGGCTCGCAACATGTCACTCAAAATCCAGTTCCTTCGTTTCCACAGAATCTAGGGTATATAAGTAGTGAACATGCAAAACGGTTTGATTCAGTTTTATTTAGGTAAGAAAAAAAGGTACCAGGGAAAATGGAATGCAAGAATGCTGACTAACTATTGCTGAACCCTTAAAAGATATGTATTAGAAGCAAAATACTCAAAAAAATCTTTTATAACTATCTTTTAATGTACCAAGCCTGGATCCGCATTGAAGTTTTGTATTAATTGTAATATAATTATTGGATTGCCACAAAAAAAACCTTGCGTGATCGGAAAAAAACTGTTTTCATTTTTGGATTCAGCGTATAAAATACTGTAAAGATCAGACATTAAACCCTTTGGGAGAAAAAATTTTTTTTGTTGCCCAGTGATTATCAAACTTAGCCCTCCAGCAGTACTTCTAAAACAATGCATATCATCTTAGATATACATAATACATTTAATCTGTAATCAGTAAAATGAAATTATTAATCGTCGTCCTATAGCTTTAAGTCTTTTGAATTTATTTTTTCCCAAAAGTTTATATATTATTTATATATATTTAGGTAACAGTGGGTAGTGGATGTAGTGTAGCTTTTGATTTAACTAACAATAAGCCTTTGTTTGTACTAACGTATGTACAGAGCTCTTTTTGTATGTGGTGGGAGAGCGTGATTCTTCTAATTAGAGTAGTAGTAACGACTAACGAGTAGTTTAGTTTTTAATAATTGAAAATTTAAATACATTCGAGTTTCCTACCAGATCTATCGAGCTTAAAATTACCACGACCTAGACTACTTCACCCCCCCCCCCCCTCAAAAATGACTGACCTTTGATCTAACAATAATAGGATAGTACACACTAAATAAACCATCTGATTTAAAATATTAATTATAATTTACTATTACCCACATGAATTTAGCTTTATAAAAAATCATCGTTATTATCATTGTGGTACAAACACAATTCATACAAAATACCCATACTATACCAAGCTTTAGTGGTTTTGTGATGGGTTCACGGTGGGGTGTTAGTGGGTATCTATGTACCTGCCGTACCGGTGCCGTGAAACCGTGATACACCTTTATTACGTTTGTGAATGTCACTTACAACAATATACATATATAATAATATTTAGGCAACGGTGAAATGATACGATGATGATGGTTATGAAATGGAAGACAGTGCCATCATAGACAGATAGACAGACAGACAGAACAAACAAGCATTACGCTCGCTGAATTGACTTAAAAAAATAACTAAATGTACATGTAGGTACAGATGTACTACGTATTATACATGTGAATATACATATGTTCATAAAAAGTAATGTTTCGATTTTAATATCAACTACATGTATGCATGTATCAGCTATGTATGAAAATAAGTAGAATTAAATATTGTAGCAAGTACAGAGTGTTCCATACGAATAAGTGAAGTTCAATATATATTAAGCTGCTACATCACTTTGAAATGTTAGAAAAGGTTTTATTCGAGAATTTTTTTTCTTCGTAACGAATAACGCAATCAATGTAAAATGTTACAGTGTAGTGATTTGAGGTACATAAAAAATTTTTCCCCTAGTTTGCAAAACAAAACGGCGGCAAAGGCACGGGTCAAACAAAGATGGCTTTTTTCGAAAATGTTCATGATCATGTGATCATGTTCATATCAATTCTCAAACATCAGCCAGGAAATATGAATAATTGTTTTTCATCATTTAGATTAGTTTTATTAAAACGATACACAAGATTATTTAAAAAAAAAAAATTAATTCACCGCTAAGTGGTACTAGTTTGAAAAAAAGTTTTGAAAATCGACGAAAAAATCAATCTTAATTTGTTTATGAAAAATATATTTGTTAATTCATTTCAAAAATCTTGTGTACCGCCCTAGATAATCTATTTAAGAAGCTGCAGATAAAATTTCAAGTTATTCGGATGACAATTACTGGAGTTAGCCTGTCCACCGTTTTAGAAAACGTAGTTTTGAGAAAAACCGATTTAAAGTTTCAGAACGTGTTTATATACATTCGTTTTTGAGTTTATATGGAAATATAGCCAAAGTAACGAGAGAAGCTACTGACTGAGAGATCCCGAAATGTTAGGCGTAGAACAGCGGCATTTTTATTATACCTTTTTAACCAGACGAAGTCGTTTCAAAAATCGGATTCAAAACGATTTTTAAAATATTTTCATAGTTACTTTTTTTTTTTTTTGAATTCATTCTTGAGTGTTAATACATCATTTAAGCCATTCAAAAAGGAGGAAATTTTTTCCCCCCAAAGTGATATAACGCCTTAAGCATACATCGAAAATATTTGAAATATTACGGGACAATAGAAAATTTACAAAAATAACAGAACTTAAGTTAGGGGCAACTTGACTTACAGACACTGCCCACCATCAAACTCTATTGATTGTCAAGTAATGTTTGAATGATTTATTTGAAAACCGCAGCCTATGGGGAATACTTTAAAATTTCAAATTGATACGTTTTACTTTTAAAATATTTTCTATTGATGTGTGCAAACTTAGTGTCCGGTTTAATATAGGGACTATTCGACGGGACAAGGACACTGATCAACTAGTTTATTAGCAACACATTGACTTCTTGTACCAATTTCTTGCTTTACATCATTTGTCTGAGTATTTTTATGAGAAAGATAAAAACAGGCGTTTTCCAAATGCATGATCCCAAAACCGATTCTCTCTGGTACTTTGTTTGGATATTTTTGATTACTGTATTCGATAGTATTGCTGTCCATATAGGTATTTATATTTTACTCAAAATGTGCAAATGGCTGTCAGTTTTATGTATTATCTACTAGCCAGATTAACATTCATTTTAACATTCATAACAATGAAAATGAGTCACGTTTACTTTAGGTTTTATAAAACTTATCGCAGATCCTTTAATGATTCTTATGGACTACCTGGCGATTATTAATTTGCTACAGACTCCTTTAGTATTTCCAAGAACTCATAGGGGAAGGAAAGTAAGAACCTTACAAACCACTGGTTAGCGAACGTTATGTTTACTATGTATTGTCAAATTTTATGTAACTTATGAACTCTTTTATATATTTTTTTTTTAAATATTGTTATAATTCCTGTCGTTAGGAAATAAAAAAATATGTAGTAGGGAAAATTAAACAGCTTTTCAAAAAGAAATTAAAAAACTACAATATAGAAGAGAATGTTGTGCTTTATAGTGTGGTATTAAAATTAAAACGTATAAAAAAAGTAAGGTAGGTTGAGGCTAGACATGTAAATATGTAATTTGACTGAAAGCATGTCAATCGCAATATTTTTTAAAAAAAAATTACTTTACCAATGTATGGTTTTGATCTCAGATAGTGGTAACTATGGTACGCAGAGAATATTTTGTCCCTTTTGTCCCGCCTACTTTAAACAAACCACTATGTTATACACGTCAAACCAATATGACGCCATTTGTAAATTTTTCTTCTCGTATTTACGTAATAATTATCGATATTTATGTCAAAATGTCCTTAAATGTCTTATATAAATCAACTATAAGCTTTCCATTTTTTCTACGAAAAATCATTTTCTCTCAATATTTTCATAGATAATTTGACCAAAATAATAAACCACGCCTACCGCACCGGAAATTCGACGAAACCGATAAATTTGATTTCTCCTTTTTTAGGGGAAATATATACTTAGGCTACTTAGGACTCGATTTTTTGGCGATATCTGAATATGTACATAAATATATATACCTATCCTTGTCTGTTCTTAGCAAACTTTTTATTTTTTAAAAATACAAGTTCGCCCAGTAAACACGATACGTCAAATCAGTCAAACCAGTGACTGCAGTAGGAGAAGAGACAGGAATGTGCACACGAATGTCTCACCCCGACTACCAAACTATCTGTTTAGTGATGTTGACAACCATTAGCGTCATGCTTACATGTTTACGGTGAATACGGTATATCTATATATATATATATATATATATATATATATATATATATATATATATATATATATATATATATGTACCATTGCTTCTTTTTTAGGATATTAGAAAATATATTATGTATAGTCAGAACCAGTGTTGCCAACTTAACGGGTTTCCCGTTAGATTTGACGGGTCAGCGAGGTTGGCAACGGGAAAAAATTTTGTTTGACGGCTAACGGATTTTTCAGCGGGACAGCAAAAATGTATGTTTTTTTGAAAGAGTCAATTTTTACTTGACGTAATTCTTTTAAATCCAGCTTGAAAACTACTTTGCCGTCGGTTGGCCGTAATGGTACACTACTGTTGAATATACAGAAAACTATCAACGTCTCTATTTATCTCATTCTCTCAATTTAGGGAAAAGTAACAACTCGAAAATCCCTACTTGACGGGTTTTGACGGGATTGTAGCGTTCTCTACAACGGGAGAAGAAATTTAATGTTGGTAACGCTGGTCAGAACTACTCTTTTATTTATTCAGCATTTATGTTTCAAATATTTAAAAAAATATCTTAAATCTTTTTGTTTAAAAACCGCCCATGCTATTATAACAAGAAACGAAAAGGGGAGTGTGTTTTACTATTGTGATACACACCGCACGTGTGTTTTACTATTGTGATATATTCTAATGTATAAAATACACTTTCACTTCCACTCTCATAAGGAAAGGTATCCAACTGTATCTCTCAAAAATTTTTGAAACTTTGGTGGATTGTAGATCTCATTAAAACTAATCACGAACCATATTTCTTTCGTGCCCATAAGCGGTTTAAGGAGGTGAAACTCACCCCCTGAAAATTTAATTTTTTTTTTTTCAATTTTCTTAAATATCTTGGAAATGGTAAGAACTTTGGTGGGGAAACTGTATGTATTTGTAAATGGCACTTTGAAATTTTTATTATGATACCAAAATTATAGTTATAAAATCATTTTAAAAAATTATAAAATTTATAAAATCATTAACAATTCATTACAAAATTCGAGATTCTTTGACCATATTTTTGCTCATTATTAAATTAAAAAGTTAAAATTTTCCCAAGATAATATTAGCGAAGGGTGTATTTATGCAACAAGAAATAAACTGGTGTGATGTAAAATATATTAATTAAAAATTCTTTTATTTACACCTAACAGTCTCCTCTTTTACCAAAAAATACCTGATAAAATTAGGGGTTGGGAGTGGGCGATGAAACCTCAATGATTTTATAACTTCACTTTTGGTATCATAATAAACATCTTAAAGTGCTATTTACAAATATGTATAGTTTCCCTACCGAAGCTCTTACCATTTCTAAGATATTTAAGAAAATTGAAAAAAACTCAAATTTTCAGGGGTGAGTTTCACCCCCTTAAACCGCTTATGGGCACGAATGAAATATGGCTCGTGATTAGTTTTAATGAGATCTACAATCCACCAAAGTTTCAAAAATTTTTGAGAGATACAGTTGGATACCTTTCCTTGTCAGTTATTTCATCTTCTCCTCCTGCCGCCAGGTAGTGAGAACACACAAACATGCGTCGTTGTATATGTATTAGTAAGGTTTGAAGAACAAGTAAAACGAAAAGAGCTTGAACTTGTCACATAAAAATATATGATTTTGATTAGGGTTGACCGGTGTAATTGTGAATGGATTTTTATAAATTGAGATAAAAGCGTTGTTTTAAGTATTTTTTATTTTATATATCACATTATGGTTGATTTATTTTTAATTCTATATTATTCAGGATGCACCACACAAATTTTGAGCAAATTCGTATGAAAAATAAAAATTTTATAAGCCATTTACATTTCCCCGGCACGGCTTTGCAAATCTTATGAATTTTGGGATAAAAGTGAATGCCAATTGCCCTTTGTTTGCAAGTTACCCATAGCTCAAATTTGTACAAAAAATCAAGGTTAAATAAAAATAACAAAAATTGTAGAAATAAAATTTATTCAAGCTTATGCTACCCCGGTCAACCCTATACTGATTAGGAATTTATGATTGTACATATAAATGTATAATATAAACAATATAAATAGCATAGTAAGAATAAAAAAACAAAACCTTACCTGCTTTAATAAAGTCAGTATTATATGATAACAATTTATTAATTATTTAAATTTATAAATGAATTACTTTATGGTAGGTATATACACAATAACAAAAACTGAAATTTAAAAATTTGTGATGGTATCATCAAATTGTAATATACATGATAATTGATAACTAAAATCTGATTAACATGTTGAGGATCAAACTTATGATAACGAAATGTACAGTTCGTACATTATTTTAACAGCTAGTTGATACATTTTATATGGAATTATTGACGCGGTACAGCGTTGTGTGGCAATTGGTCAAGTTTCACTTTACGCTTTACAGCATGCACGACAACTAACGTGTTAATAACTATTCTACTTAATTTTTCAAGAAAATTAAAATTTTAAACTGCTAGTTTAATACTGACTTTATAATAAATATGTATTTAAAAAAAATTTTAATGTTTATTTTTGTTTTATCAATATGAGAGAAGGGAATCCGAACAAGAAAATTTCAAAACTAAAAATATTAAAGGAAATCTGTATGTAAACAATTGCCTCTACTTTTTTAACATTCATACGCTTGTCTTTTAGTTCATCCGATAGTCCGGCACGTTAAGAGTTAACACAACCAACACAACCAATTTTAACAAAACTGATTATTTAAATATTTCTTTTTAACCCTTAAGTATATACATAATATCACTAAATCACAAAATCAAAAAATATAGTGCTGGGCTTGAGTAACAAAAAAGGGTATTTTGCAATTTTCAAAAGTATATAACTCAAAAACTATAAGAGTTAAAATTTTTAAAAATTATATTTGAATTCAGGATGTTAAAGATTATAATTAACCAAAGTTTCAAAAAAATCTGTGATAGTCAGGTTGAAAATCATTTATGTTTGGTTGGTTTTAAAAAGACTGACCCATACCCATAAATAGATTGGTTTCTGCGTCTGGTTAATTTTTATAAATATAAGCTGTTAATTTTTATAAATATAAGTTATTTCTTGAGCAGTTGAGCTGGAATTTGGTAGAAGTAGTTCAGGTTGAGTTAGTAGATGGATTGAATCATAAATCGAGCAAAGTTTCAAAATGGCTTAAATATTAAAATTAAAAAAAAAAAATCATTTTATGATAAAATAAACGAACAATATTTGTATCGAAAAAATTAGATTTATTAATGCAATAGCAGCGCGTAAAATTGCTTACAAATATTAATAGATTTGAGTGTTACTTTATGGTATTCCATATTTGTAAATAATAAACAAATACTTTACTTTGCAAAATACCACTTTTATTTTTGAAACTGTGACAATATTGTTTCGAACCAGGGCCAGTCTGAGGGGTGTGCGAAGTATGCAGCCGCACACTCGAGCCTTTTGGAGGGGCATAAAATTGGCCAATTTTGGTAAAAAAATAAATTTTGCAAATTTTTAGAAATTGATTTAAATGTTGGGCATAAATATTTAAACTAGAAGGAACTTTTTCTTAAAACTATTATAGTTGAATTTCAAGGCAAAACCGATTATCTACCCCAATGAGTTCTGAAATACAGTAGTTTGATGCGCTTGACCAAGGTCTAAGGTCAGTAGAGCAGTCGTCTGCCCGTGTGACGGGAACCGGGAACAAGACGTTAGGGTCAGGGACAGACTTTTGCACCACTGTGCCACGCGCATCTCGCCTCGCACAGGTGCCGAGCGGTTACAGAGGGGCATAAAATGTCCCGGTAGGAGCATAAAATGTGAATTTTGCACACTTGCAATTTTTTTCTTAGGCCGGCCCTGTTTCGAACCGTTAGTTCATTTTCAAACAGAATGTGTTTGAAAATGAACTAACGGTTCGAAACACTATATGTACTGTTAACAGAAAGCAAAACAAAAATAAGTTAAATCCTACAAAACACAGATATTTGGGAATATCTGTACAAAAATGACGCCGAGAATATTTTGTGTTAACACTTTAATGCTTAAAAAAAGAGTTGAAATCCATTGTTATGCCGAGAATAGGTGTAAATAATTATGCTTTGCTACAGGGACTGTTTAAAAAAATAATCCAAAAGAAAAAATTGCAACAAATTTCCGGAATGAAAACTTTTGTTGTTCTCGGCTCTAATTTTTGCTTGATATTGAACAAAAGTAAAAAAAATTTGAGCCAAGTACAACAAAAGTTTTCATTCCGGAAATTTGTTGCAATTTTTTCTTTTGGATTATTTTTTTAAACAGTCCCTGTACCAAAGCATAATTATTTACACCTATTCTCGGCATAACAATGGATTTCAACTCTTTTTTTAAGCATTAAAGTGTTAACACAAAATATTCTCGGCGTCATTTTTGTACAGATATTCCCAAATATCTGTGTTTTGTAGGATGGTAAATTTATGTTATTTTTTAACGAATTTCCAGAATGGAATTCAGCTATTACAGCCACTGTCATGACGCGACTTGAGCCCGGGACTATGACAGAAATTTGTTTTGAGGTTCCTAGAAACCGAAAATAATATTTACTAAAATTTATTTATATATATATATATATATATATATATATATATATATATATATATATATATATATATATATATATATAGACATATATGTATATATATACAGTATACTCCGGTTATAGCGAACCTGATAGTACCGCAAAAATTGGGTCGTTATAACCGAAGTTCTGTATAACCAGATAAGGATATTTTTATTCGTATTGTATTTATCTTTCTATTTAAATAAAACAACACTTATTGTATTATAAAAATCAGTATAAAATAACGTAATACATAATGTACCTATATGCAAACTAATTAAGAATTTTCATTCTCATCTCCTCTGCATTCATTAAGTGCACCAGTAATTCCTACATTTTAATGTTTACTGACAAATGCAGAGTTTCATCAAGGTTATATCTGTAATGTATACTGATTTTTCTATAATTTTTTTTTTTCAAATTTTGAACTTGAGTGTGCACAGAGTTTAATTCGATTTCCCCAATTTGTTGAATTTTGTAAAATCAAACAACATTCGATTTTCCCAAATTGCTAAATTTTGAAAAACCAAGCGATATTAGTTTTTGCTAATGCTGATTGATTGCTGATTGAAAGCTGTTGATTTTATCAGATTAAATTCGTTACAAATATTATGTTGTTTTTTATCTTTTAAAATAATTATAATTTCATATATACCTATACCTCTAATATTAAATCACAAATAATGTAGTCACTTTATTTTAAAAATTTTTTTTACGAAAATTACGTAAAATTAGATGAAACGAAGCACAAAAAATGAATTAAAGAAATGACAACTATCTAGGGGTACTTTTATTTGTTTTGGTTTTCAACTGAGTAACAATTTCCTGCAAGTTCGTTATCCGGTGCAATTTGGATAAGCTCAAATAGGTTATAAACGGAAGTTCGCTATAGCAGGGTTCACTATAACCGAATTTTTCTATTATTGCATCTTATGGAACAAAAAACGGGACTTTTTTTCTAGATCGTTATAACCGGAATTTCGTTATAAAAGGAGTGTACTATATATATATATATATATATATATATATATATATATATATATATATATATATATATATATATATATATATATATATATATGTGTGTGTTAGCCAAACACGTCTAATGCCGGAAACATGGTTTTTTGGGCATTTTTCGTGAAAAAACTAGTTTTTTGCCAAAATTTCCCCAAAATATTTTTTGACACCATTAGAAAGAGAAGAAAACCACATAAAAAATGTTCTTAAACCATTATTCTATATAAACTGGTTACCGAGAAAACTAATTTTTAGATACGGAAATTCGCTATGTTATGCAGGATGCTGCGACAAGGGTATTCTATATTTAAAAATAGGTACACAGACAAAATGTTATCACAGAAAATGTTAAAATTTTTTGTAATTATTACTCCTATAGCCATGTGCGATTAATAAACATGATATTTGGAAAAAATTTTATATGTTATATTGTTATAACGTTTCGTTAATCTGGTTTGTTAACAACGGTTCATATTTACCTCATTTCGTAACATGCTGTAAATATATAAATAGCATAAATGTATTATACCTACCTGGGATGTAGATTTAATCTTATCGACACGACCTTTTCGTTTTCTGTTTGGAAATAGTAATTGAGTTGAAAACAGAGAGTTGGATGACATTTTTTTGTGCTAGTCATTTTCATTTTCAAAAATATTTTACAATTTCACTTTTGTACATTACATAGGGGTAGTGATAAGGGTTTGTTTTTCCATTTGCTAGCTAGGTTATTTTGTATAAGTTGGAAACTGTAGTGAATCCGTGTGACGCTAGTGCCTACCTTAGTGTAGCGAATGAAGGTATGAGCCAGATGCTATGTAAACGTATTTAGATGCTACACGCGCTAGACACTCTTGTGTTACAAAAATAATTTGACATGAATTTTAATGAAAAATTCAACAGGACACTTTTTATTCTGTCTCCTTCTTCAAATTTATTTGAAAATTTACATGAAATAGATGTCATCCGACTGAAAAGGATTTTGTGTAAATGAAGTTACATAAAAATTTTACATTTCCATTTTATTATTTCGAAAACATCTTGACAATTTTTATTAAATTTATAAGAGAGGGAAGTTGCGTATACAATATGAGTGGTGCAGATTTTTCCATTAATTTCTTCTTCATAATTTATGAAATTGAGAGATTTCTTTAATATGATAAAATACTGTACCATTTTAGTGACTTAGATTGGCACTTTGTGAGTATTGACTCTATTTATTTTGTTATTTAGTAACCTTTAGATAGCCGGAAAGACTTGTTTTCGCCATCTTATTCATTTCCTTGAGTTGCTTATAAGTGAATTAGTATAAAAATTTGCAGTGAGGATGTACAGAATATTTTTAGCGCTTCAACCATTATCAGAATTCTGGATGTGTAGATGTACGTATTTGTTAATTAATTGAGAAAAGACTAAGTGCATTGTAAAGAATACAGTGTTGATAAGTTTCTAAGCACGAGTTGCATTCACACTTAATTGTATTATTTATAATAAAATTCTAGATCTTTATGTCATTTATAGAGTGTACCACTAGAGATCGCAAAAGTTACTGAGTAAAAACGTGAAATGTACCGTAAAATTAGCTAACTGTGCCTCTTGAAAACAACTTTGCCATAGCACAGTATTTTTTTTAGTGACAGGGATATTTCTAGCAAAGTGTTGATGTTATATTAATATTCCTGGTATTGACAGCCCCGACTTTTTCAAATCATTAATTTTGTCCGGTTCACTTGGTACATTAATGTAATCTCATAAGTGTTATATATACATCATTTCTCAAAGTGTTTTTCGCTGTTACCTCATATTTCCCTTAATAATTCATCCAAAAGAATCACTGAAACATCATTTTGATGACTACTAGTGGAGAACACTAATGTTAACTAATGTTAAATGATAAACAGATAGTTTAAAGTTAATGTTCGTTCGTCATTTTGACGAGTATGTATGATTCTAAGGTTAAATTACTTAAATGAAACTAAATTGATTTCATCTTCTTTATTTTATTCAAATTCAAGTCGAAATTTGTATATTATTGGCTGAATTTACGGAATTTCTAGAGAAAAAACCCAAGACTTTCACATTAATGCTATAATTGTTCTTTTTTTACTGTTTCTCTGTTCTTCTTTTATCTTTTGTTTAGCTCTTTGTATATCAATTTGACGATTTTCGACAAATGAAAGGCGGTGTTATCCTGACATTATTACTTAAAATACCCTACATATTCTATTTGTACTATACTTTATATTCTATTAATGCTTTTATCTATATAAAGTTTTATTGCACATAAAAAATACATACTATGGATGATTACGTTTACAATTTTTATGTGATTTGTTCGTTTTCATTTTTCTTCGAAAAAAAACCAACACATGATATGAAAAATATGAAAATAAAAACACATATGATCGTCATAATAATAATAATAATAATAATAATCAAATGATTATCATGTAGAGTATGTATAGCATAGCGTAAGGGAAATTTCATATACGTGTGGGTAGGTATGATCGGTGGCTCATATTATTTTACCTACGGTAGCGCATGTGCACAGTGAAACGTCGTTTGAAATATTATAACTCTTTCGTTCGTTATCTGTAGATTTATACGATGTGAACGCGGGCTACACTATTGTTAAAAACAGTTATAATTTTAACAAACGAATTATTTATTGATTTTATCGACGAAATATAACCTTAACGCGAATAGTTGTTTGTGTTAAAGGTTTATACATAAGATTTACGATTATTTTTTTTTTTTATTGAACACAGAATTAAAATTTTCCTTAGGAAATTCATAACTTATACTTCACTTAAACGTTACGTCAGAAACTCAAATCATAAGTACTGGACGTACGAAAGATAAACCGAAAATAAGTCCGTCAGCTAATTTTACATAAATAACGATTTAGAGTAAATTTCATAGAATGTACCTCAAACAAAAAAACTATAAGTAGGTTTCGTGAAATGTGCTTTGGATAAAGAAAATTGAGCAAAAATGTAATGAGGAAAATTTATAGCAGTTTTACAACACTGAACTTTTTTATCTGATGTATTCTTTGTAAATTTTTACATAGAAAGGGTTATTTGCAATTTTTGCAATTAATTCTAAATAAATTATGTAATACGATCAGGGCCGATTGTACCCTAAGTGCCGCCCGGGGCACTGTGAAAAACGCCGCCCCTGACAAAAATTTAAAAAAATTTCTTATGTACTTTCCCACTTTTTTACCTTTTTCTGTCAGAAAATAAGTGAGGAGCAAAAAAAAAGCTCCCATTTCTTATTTTCCTATTAGAAAATAAGTGATGACCAAAAAAACAATCACGTGATGAACAAAAAAAATTATCACGTGTGTTCCAAATTTTGCCGCCCTGGGCCAGTGCTCCGCATGCCCCTAGTGTAAATGCGGCCCTGAATATGATAATAATTATTCACCCTATCATTTTTTGAATGGTCTATATGTATGTGGGAATATTTAAGTAACTAGTAATTTTCCTTATAAATTAAAATACATAGGAAACTCCCATTACGCAATCCACTGGGACCAAGTTGCTAAATGAGAAAGTCAAAGATCACGGGCGTCAATGTTTCTGAATTATATATTTGTATGATTTACTGTTACAAACTATTACTTAGACACTAATACATTCAAACGTATTTGCTTTAAAACACGGGGCGGGTGGGGGGGGGTCCATTATACACATCTTGTGTGCGCCGAAATTGTTAAATGGTAGCGTGCTATGTATATCAAAGAATTAATTGAGTTTTTCTTTTTTAATCCTGTTGAAGAAACAACTCATTATATACACATTAATTGTTGAAAATGTTATGCATTATCCAAAGGAATAACCATTACCTTATATACCTTTTGATACCTTTTGACCAATGAAATCACGGTATTAACTCTTATTCAAGATTGCAGTGGTTTTCTGAAAACAATTTAACTCATGCATATCAAGTCCCATAAGAATATTGTAGTTCATTCACTTTTACCATGGGAAAAAAAATTAGAACAGATTTTTACAGCTACAAAAATGATACAAAACATTTCGTTGGTCATTTCGTTGTAGGTAAACACGATAAACATGAAACAAAAATTCGTATTGGTACATCTAACTGATTTCAGAACCATAGTAACAATGTATTAAATAATAATATAAAATATTAATTTATTTTAAATAGTTAAAATAGTTAAATAGTTAAAAAAGTTAATTAATTTATTTTATTCGTTAAATTGTCTTACCGTATTTGCTTGAGTTTTATATTTTTTCTGAATAAATTTGTGTTTTTACTATAACTCAAATTTCTTGTCTAAAAGCAATTTAACTGAAAGAACTTTCAACCCAAAAACGCTTCAGCTACGCTGTCGCGTTTTTGTTAGTTGACAGTTCTTCTCGTTAAATTGCTAGGCAACAAATTTTCGTTAAACAACTCCAAATTTATTCGAAAAAATACAAACCTCTCGTGTAATAATATGTGAATAAATCGATCAAATTTTAATTTCATATAAATGTTCCGTAGTAACATATACCTATACCTAAGTAAACAAAGCTATTTGCATTTTATTTTGATCGTTTCCATAGATATATAGAGGAGACTGGGGCTAAATGGTAAATTGTCAAAACCATTTTTTTGCATTATCTTTTGAATGTCAACAGTTACAAAGCTGAAATTTTGACCTTAGAGGGCTTTCTTAACTAGAAAGCCAATGACGTTAGTAATGTGAAGTTCATCTGAGCCTTATGGTGTACATATCCTTAAATGTGTTTCGATAATGCCAAAGTAATTTTCTTTGCTGCCATACTTTTCATCCGAAACGGAGTTTTTTCAGACATATTATCATCAAAGTAAGTATATTAGTTCATTTATGTATTGTGAATACGAATATTTAAAAAATTTTTGTATATTTATCGTCATCATTTGTGTGATCGTTGTCAAAGCTCAAAACGTACCTTGGGGCTAAGTGTTAAAACATTGGTGGGGCTAAATGTTAAATGGTTTTTCTTTATTTTCTTCTATTTTCTCTTCTTATTTATCGGCTTATCGGGTTAAGCGGAGCAAGTTGTAGGTACTCCAAACATATTGCAACTGTTAAAACCTGCTTTTCGTTATCGAAAATTATCGACACCGAGTTATTTTTCATCAATTGATTATAACGGCTTAATTTATATTTCAATGTCCCACTGACCTGGTCAGTAATAGAATATTTTCAAAAAAAAAAAAAAAAAAAATGGTTTTCGATACGTTTCGTAAACGTTAACTTTTGATCGTAAATATCTCTTAAACGGTGTATCGTAGCTCAAAATTAATGAAATTTTTGAAGGCTTAAGTGAAGCAAGTTGTGGGTACTCCAAACATATTTGGACTGTCAAAACCTACTTTTCGTTATCGAAAATTATCGATATCGAAAATAACGATATTTTTAAAATTTAAATATCTAAATTTCTACATATTTGTTATCTGTTGTATTATAAAATTCTCTAAATTTTTTAGTAGCTTTTATTTCCAGAATAAATAAGTCAAGCTGATAATTTTTCATTTTCCTTCTTGTAAAAGTTGTACTTTTCAATAAATGGGCGTTTTTTTTTATATCACTCATCGTTTTCATATCGTTTTACATATTTACTTCGTTGTACAACTCAGAAAGTGGTTTCAGTAGCCCCACCATGGAGCTAAATGCTAAAAAAATTTAGGTTTAGAAAAAAGGAAAAAACATCCATTTTTCGTGGAAAAATCACAAACTTCATTATGAAAAGTTGTCGAGAACTAAATTCTCTACAATATAATTGTGTTCATTTATATATGTTTGAGGATTTAGTGACCCAAAAAAAATATTTGTTAAAAATTTACCATTTAGCCCCGGTCTCCCCTACGGACATTTAATGAAATTAGAGAGGGATTAAAAACTGTATTCTTTTAATTTAAATGTTCTATTCTAAGGAGAAAAAGTCGTAGAAAAAGTATAGCATTCTATTTGCGTGTAATGGCTATTACTCACTCAGATAAATTACGACAGTCACCTCGTAAACTGGGCTCGTGTCGCAATTTCATCTTCGTTAGTAATAGCCATCACTACCCGCTCATTTAATAATATACTATTTATTAATTTTTGTAATTACTTTTTGATATTTAAGGTGGCCTATACACGATCAGTAATACTGTCAGTATTTAGAAATACTGACAGCATTGCTGATCGTGTACAGGTAGCCTAAGAAATGTATTTTCTTTTTGGATAAGTTTTACTTTACTACCTAAAAATATTTTATGCACAATAAGGTACCCAATCTAATTCTTATACAAATTTATGTCGTTTCACTTTTTCTTTTTCTTTTTATAATATGTTAAATATTGGTGAACAAATGAAAATAAAGCACTATTTTGGAAAGATCGTAAAAAATATATAATTTTATAGGCGTATTAAAGTGGTATAAAACAAAAAAAAATGATAAAAAAGACGGTCGTTTTTTTTTTGTTTTACGGCAATAAATAAGTGTTATGAATGATAAAGAATGAAATCGAACATGACTATCAAAATCGAAAATCAAAAATATATAATACCGATACTGATTGAGAGAAATAATGCTACAAATGACATACTACATACGTATATACTCATTGCAAAATTCAATAATAATGAAACTTCGCATACCTCACAAAGTCTGATTGACATTGTTTGAAAGAATAAATTATTCAGGATATGTAATTTGTCAAAAATAATATTTAGTGTTGTATAAGTTTAAATTGTTTTCGATTTTATATTTATCTTAAAACAATACAATATTTTAGCAATTGTGTTTTTGTTGAAACAAACTACCTGAGTGGAAATGAAAAAAAAATTGATGTACTATTTTACACTTAAAACCTTTATTGGAAGATTTATTATACTTTCTGAAAAAATTTTACCTAACAAAAGTCGGTCAGAGATTTTTTTGTGCTAAAATGTTTTTGAAATGAAAAATTGATCTTCTTCGTTCTATTGTCAATTTTAATTTTTGAGATGGTTTTAAATATTAATATATATTTTTATGATATGAATGTGCACATAATTTTATTTCGAGATAAAAATTTGTTTTGTTACTCGTATTTGTAGAAATTCCAGCGCAAAGTCTGTTATTTCCAAAATTTGAAATTGCCTGAATATGCAACTAACTTTATAAAGTGTAATTACTTGCGATATAAATTTTTCGAGTCTACGTAATCGAAATTACAATAGCCAACAATGTTTTACTAATAATGAAAATGTCGCAAATAATAAAGTAACATAGTAGGTAAGTCATGAAATTGTAACGTGACTTGAGTATGTCTGATTTAAATAATTTCGATTAAACATAAATTAATTTCCTAGTATAAAATATTGCGTAACAGGAGTCAGCTTTTATAACTGAAGTTGAAATTCACTCGAATCGGTCTTAGAAATTTTGTTTGAAAATAAAATTTTTAAAATAGAGGAGCTCCAAAAAGTTAATTTAACGCTTTCTTTAAGTACAGGTAACCCCCGAAGAACACGGTACTCGAAGAATACGGGTTTCGAAGAACACGGGTACCCTTCCTCCGAATTATACGGTTTCAAACAACACGATTTTCAAGTAATTCGTCTGAAGAAGAATAAAATACATATTATATTATATTTGATATAAAGTTGCACCGATCTTCAATGTACGCGAATATATCACTTTCCTGTGGATTTGATTTATACGAATAAAAATCGTGTAAATTCGAATAAATCGTCTGTCAATTATAAAAGGAAAAATACCGGAAATAAAAACTACTAAAAATTTTAGAGAATTTTATAACAGAAATGATAACGAATATGTAGAAAACATGTTTAAATTCCGAAAATATCGTTATTTTTGACATCGATAATTTTCGATAACGTAAAGTAGGTTTTGACAGTCCTAATATGTTCGGAATAACCACAACTTGCTTCACTTAAGCCTTCAAAAATTTTGTTATTTTTTTGCTACGACACACCCTTTACGAGACATTTACGATCAAAAGTTTACGTTTACGAAAAGTAACGAAATGTAATTTTTTAAAATATTCTATTGTTGACCAAGTTAGAGGGACTAATAGAGCTAAAATTCAACAATTATAACCAATTTATGATAAGTAGTTCGTTATCGATAATGTTCGATAACGAAAAGTAGATTTTAACAGTCGAAATATGTTTGGAATACCCACACAACTTGCAAATTAAACGGAACGTTTTTTTATATTTTTTTATTTTCACACTTGTAATAGAAAATGCCTATCTTTTGTGGTCTCGATCAACACGGTTTCAAAGAACACGGAACCAATTAATCGTGTTTTTTGGGGGATTGCTGTAATTACAAAATTTATTTTATCTTTTTAAAGTAAGTTTGTTTTTCAAATTGTTCACTTTTTTGTATTCATTTAAGCTGATCTCATAACACTTGAATAACTAAAAATGAAAAAATCGACTGTAAGAAACTGATCCGAGTAACTGAAAAATTATTCGTGTATAATACAAAGTAATGTAATCACTATTCAAAATGAATGAAACCTCTTTAATAAAGTCATTCAACAAGTTCTATTATTAGCATAAAATGATTTACAGATTTGTCATCTAGGAAAATTTTGTGCACAAAATTTTAATTGTTAGAGTAAAAGTAGTTAGTTATCAAAACCAAACAAGAAATCAGAAAATTTGCAGTAGGTAAGTACCTAATTTTATTTTCGGAACTTTCACCGTTTTTCTGTAAGTGAAAAATTCAAATTGGGGAATATATTTTTACATTTTAACGAGGGTTGTTTAAATAATTTAAACATAAATACTAAAACTAGAAAAAAGTGTTTTTAATAATTACTCATATCACCCGCATGGGAATTTTCAATGACTTCACTTCGCTCGGGAGAAAGTGTAATGTACATTGTATCCTGTTTATAGCCCTAATTAAAACATTAAAATAGTTTTTTTTTCTTTGAAGGGAAAAATAAAATATTATACCCATTATTAAATTTATACGGAATATAAAGACGGCTACATATGGCCAATAGGTATAAACATTGGGGACAATATGGTAGTCGTTTAACGTATAGGTACCTACCTAATATTTAAGTCACGAAATTTTAGTAAAAATTTATATGTATAATAAAACTAATGTAATGTAGGTAATGTAAGTTTAGATTATAATTGAGTAAATTAGTTTTAAACAAGTTGTTCACCATTTAATAAACATATTATGTGAAAATTACATATTCAATGTGTTTATTAAAGACGATTACATCTTAAAAATATAATTAAAGTTCAGTAGGAAACACGCACGCCACGGCGACGTTCGACGTACTATGTATGTAAAACATGCCAAGATACCAACATTAGATACACCGCATATATGGTATACCTACATATTATACCTATGATAGGTTACAATGGTTACATGAAAGAGAAAAAGTGTACATAGAACTTCTGATGTAAACAATACAACTGAGTGAAGCAATGAAATATAGGGCATAGATAATAAGAGGGAATAGTGAAGAAAAAATCTGGCAAGGGACTGAACATGGTTGCAAAACTAGTCGAAAAATTTCGGACTTATGCATAGACGTTCAAAGTGGTAGACAGACAAACAGATACGAGACCAAAATTATTTCTGGAAGCTCTGAAACGTGACACGCAAGTAGAAATGTTTATTTTGGAGAACAATTATTTTTCATCTTTTCAAAATGGTACATTGCCGCTCGATTGAGAACGTTGACGCGCGACGCCGCCAGGCGGAGCGCGTTATTCTCATGAGAAAGGCAATGTCAATTTGTGCTCGAATTACACACAAAATTTTTTCTACAATCTTATAAAATGTATTTTTTATTTAAAAGATACTTGAAAAAATAATAATAATGGACGTTAATATTTACTTTAATGTTTATAATTTTTACAGCTTCAGAAATATCTGGAGGTGTACTTGAGAAAATCACTGTCACTATTACATATTTCCGTCATATATGTATAGATTTTTTTAAATTTTTTATTCTTATTATTTATTAATTATAATTACTTATTATTTTTAATTAATATTTTGTCGTTATTTTGAAATTTAATAAAATTAATATTTCACTTGATTAGGATAAAATAATAAATTTAGAATCTGTTTATTTGTTACTATAGAAAATATAAACAACGCTTACCCGATTTGTAATTAAATGCACGTTGTGCAAGCGACAAAGTATTACTTTTCCACTTTAAAGCGGAAAAGTAATACTTTGTTGCTCGGCAACTAGAGTTCTCGGTAAATACACGCTTTGTGCTCTCTTCACAGAGCGAAAATGCCTACTTTCACTAAGATTGTAGAAAAAAAATATTGTTAGCTTAATAGATGTAGTATTTTATTTAGGAGCCAGAATTTGTATGATACGTTGATATATCTAAGGTAGCTTCGCTAGTTTTCGTCCAATTAGTGTAGTTGATAGCTTTGGACATAAAAAGAATATGTTCAATTAATCTAATGCTAATGAATTATATTGCTATTTGTTGCTAATATAGTCTATTCTAAGTTGACATAAAATTATAATTAATTGTTCATTTTTTTTATATAAAAAAATAATAATGATAACTATACGGATTTCGCTAGTTGTCGTTCAAAAAAGTTAGTTGTCGTCCACATGTAGGCTAGTTTTCGACCACCATTTAGGTTAATAATTGTTATAAAAAAATTAATTTTAATAAAAAGCAAATGCTTAGATGTATTCAGGACCTCTTATCCTCCATCCCAAACCTTTTTATTTTATTTCATTTTATAATTTTTTTGATTCTAAGAACGTTATCTAAACGTTTGAAAATATGATTCACATAAAAAGTACAATTCAATGCAGCTTTCAGTTTTCGTCCATAAAATTTAAACTTTTGTAATTTATTCAACGCAAATAATTGAGTGGACGAAAATTAAATTTCTAATTAAGGAGCCAATAGTAATTGCCTAAAACAAAGCTTTTTACTATTTCACAATATTTAACTAGATTGAGAAATAAAATAAATTTCATTTGATTTTTTTCAGTTTTCGTCCAAGTGGTCGAAAACTGAAGTTTTTAAGGAATTGGTTACTTAATATCCGTCCACCAAATTTTTACTACTTATTAATAGATTTGAGCGCTACTTTATGGTATTCCATATTTGTAAATAATAAACAAATATTTTATTTCGCAAAAATACCACTTTTATTTTGAAACTGTGACAATATTGTTTGAAATTTATTATTGAAAATATTTATTTGTTTGAAAATGAACTGACGGTTCGAAACAATATTGTCACAGTTTCAAAATAAAAGTGGTATTTTTGCGAAGTAAAATATTTGTTTATTATTTTACTACTTAATTTAAATTTATACAAAATTTTCACTTTTAATTACGTTCAATATGTCTTAAATATTAGTATAAAAACAAAAACTAAAACTTAAGCATGCCGTAACAGTATTAAAACTACACTCTAAGAAAAAAATGTACCGTTTTACTACTATTATAGGAGGCAATTAAATGCCTTCTATAATGACAGTAACATTACAAACCGTAATGTACGAAGGTGAAAATTACACCATCATGGTGTAATTATTACTCACTCATATGTGTAGTTTTACACATGTCGTACGTAAAATTACGGTCCAGGTGTGTTATAGATTACGTTTTATTTGTGTATTAACTACACAACAAGATGTAATTTTACACATTCAGTTCGCAATAGTGCGCAGTTAAACGTAAAATTACATCATATTAATGTATTTTTAAACCACGCCTGTACACCTGAAAATGTAATTTTACACACTTATATAGTAATGTTTACACCCAGAAAAGTGTAATATTAATCCAACTGAATCACTCATTCTGATTCAATTCAACTGAATCAGTATGAGTGATTCAATTGTGCTGAAAAAAATAAACTGATTCAACTTAATTGAAAATAACGAATCAAAAAAGATTATTGATGGTTTTTTTACATAAATATTTATAATAATATGACGTATAGAATAATTTGGAATTATATACAAAAAGATTCGAGATATTAAATATTTTGCTTATTATGTCTAAATTTCTATATAAGTGTGTCGTATGATAAAATAATAATTTTTTTGGTAAATTTTAAAATAAACACTCCAAAAAAGTAAGATTATAAAAGTTTTATTATGAACGTTTACTTGCTTTCATGAACATAGGTAATCTTTATTTTGCAGTGTAACTGCCAATTAAACTGGTCAATTTTTGAGATATGACTTTTTTTTACAATGCTTACGTTTTGCAGACACAATTATTTAAGCAATATCTTATAAAAAATTTAATTGTAATTAGATTACAATGATAATATTAAAAACTTATGGATTAAAATTGTAGTTACATCATATCAAAAATATAGTTTAAGAAAATTAACTAAACAATACTTAAATATAAGAAAAACAATATTCTGCTGACTCTTGCCATTCTTAGAACTTCGCAGAAAATGCATGCTGTGCTTTCATAGATGTCTTCGACAATTCCAGTTTCTAAACAAATCAGAAAATAAGGATTACTTAATTTTATAACCATTTTTGATTATTATTTTTTTCTTTTCTTAATAACTATTTCACAGCAATTTAAAATTAAGAAAATTTCGCTTTCGCTACAAAATTACTTCTAGGCTATTTTAATGAATGTACAGATATTAGATTTTTGATTAAAAAACTCACCAGCAAAGTGACCCGGCGTGTTTATGGCACTGGCACTTCCGAACTGGTAGACGGAGGGTTTGAATTCCGTAGCCGGTTATATGCTGGCGAAAGTTTTCTGCTATTTCCCATCATAATTCCAGATGAATATCGACATTATCCTCAAGAAGATGGTTGCAAACAGACACCTACCAAATCCTTATACCGCTTTTCTTGTCCTCCGCCCAATATTCTGCTGACTCTTGCCATTACTAGAACTTCAGGGAAAATGTAGGCTGCGGTTTCACATATGTCTTCACCAATTCCTTTTTCTAAACAAATCAAAAAATAAGGACTACTTAATTTTATAACCATTTTTGTTTATTTATTTTATTTATCTTTTTTCAATAAATATTTCACAGCAATTTAAAATTAAGAAAATTTCGTTTTTACTACACAATTACTTTTAGGTTATTTTAATGAATGTACAGATATTAGATTTTCGATTAAAAAACTCACCAGCAAAGTAACCCGGCGTGCTTAGGCACTGGCACTTCTGAACTGGTAGACTGAGGGTTTGAATTCCGTTACCGGTTATATGCTGGTGAAAGTTTTCTGCTATTTCCCATCGCAATTCCAGATGAATATCGACATCGTCCTTAAGAAGACGGTTGTAGACGGACACCTGCCAAATCTTTATACCGCTTTTCTTGTTCTCCGCCCATATCATGATGAAAAAGTTGAGAAATAATGATGTGAGTGACGTCCGTTACATACCATTGTCTAAAAAACGAACGTTAAATTCCATTATTATTATTACCATTGTTATTATTACTTAAAAAACTCGATTTCCATACGTCGTTTCAATTTAAACCTGTTATGAATTTATATTACTGTAAAGCAAAAAAAAAAAAAATCGTTAAGTGCGTGTTCTTGACACGCACTAAGTAATGCCATCTCAGTGAAAGTGTTAATTTATGATTTTTTGTTAACTCTATAGTTGTTTGTTAATTCTATAGTTAGTAGCCCTCTTGCGTTTATTCAATATGGATGTACAACTCAATAATTATTCAATCACGTGTTCAATTCAATCACACAACGATATTAATACGTCATCTTCGATGACATAAAAACGAAATATTATATACCTACATTAATTAGGGTTTCTGTTGATTAAAATTTGATAAATAGTTGTAGGTATTTTGTTCCCCTAGTCAATAAATTTTAGTAAAAAAATATGTATAATTCTTTTATCACTACCGATTTTACCAATTTACAAGCATTGTATAATTTTTTAGACATATCTGAATGAAAGATATCTGAATTGTAGATAATGTTTTAATTTTCACAGAAATTGACAACCCCCCAAAATAAATTATTAGTCAAATTGTAAAATAAACTTTTATCAAATTACATAACTATTTGTATGAAGCAAAATTAAAAAAATTAACTTACCTGAAATATTTTAAATGTATCATCAGGACAGCATTTTGGAAACAAACAAATTTATATTACAGTATTCTTTGCACATTATTCCAGAAGCCATTTGCACAATGCATATAAAAACAAAACACCAGTACACCATTATAACACTGTTTTTGTAGCATATTTAAAGATTAATTTATCATACACGTTATAATCATATTAACTATATATCTTATCAAAAAATACTTTTGTTTAATTCAGCTAATTTGAAAACATAACTTTTAACCTTTAAGAGTATTACTTATGTACGTATAAATAATACAGCAATTCAATAACAGATAATATTAAAATACATAAACTCATATGCGCGCGCATGGGTTTTGCTATTTAGTGGTGTAAAAATAAACCAAAAGCGTTGTAAAAATCCAAAGTTACACCTTTATTTGTGTAATGTTAAAAAAAAACAGTAATTATACACAAATTATATAAAAATACACCAATTTTTTCATATTACACAAATAATAGTGCATATTTTCAGAGCGAGGAGTAATTTTGCTCTAAATTTAAGTTATTTTACACGTTTTTGACCCTTTTTTCTTAGAGTGTAACCGTGAAACGTCGTCATATCACTATTTTTTGTATAATCACATACTGTCCGTGCAACACAAAAACAAGTGACTGATTAATAATTTTTTTTTAAATACGCAACTCCATCAAGTAAGTATTTTTTATCGGTGTTGTCACTGTTTATGTAACTATTAAAGCTTGGTACAAATTCAAACATGCTCGGTTACATATATGCTATTGTACAATTAAATGGACGAATACTAGACCTGGACGGCAAACTAGCGAAATTACTCTATATGTTTTGTTGAATTGACAGTATACCAGGAATATTTGTAAGTTTTCACGTATTAACCTATTGTTTTAATTTTGAAGTTTCTAGTTTAAAGGATAGATCCTTGAAACTTTTTTTAAACCGATTTTATATTTTAGGTTTGTAAAGTTTCAAAGA
The DNA here is from genome assembly GCA_035578155.1 of Brachynemurus nebulosus. Classification (NCBI taxonomy): domain Eukaryota; kingdom Metazoa; phylum Arthropoda; class Insecta; order Neuroptera; family Myrmeleontidae; genus Brachynemurus; species Brachynemurus nebulosus. The sequence continues at coordinate 46,626,379 of JAPWDM010000001.1, read as the reverse complement.
ATCGACTGAACAGTTGAACACAGACCTATTGACTGAAATAGACTATAATTTATGCTGACACACAGAATTTCTATATTTTTATATACATATGCCTTGTCTATAAGCCGAATGACACTTCCAGCATATCTATAAATTAAGACGTCTATAAGTCAAGTCCGTGATGGCTCTGCTAACATTTTATAAATAAGTAAAGTGGGTGGACCATGGAAGGCCACTCTAACGATTAAACATGTTTTATTCGTTTATTTACTGGATAAATGAAGGAAACAAATTATTAAGTAATACTTTGTTTTATTGTGTACCATATAAATCACTTTTTTTTAACCTAGCTTTAATCACTATTTATTAAACTTAAGTTTTCTTAAGCTCTTCCAAATGGCCTTGCAAGGAACACGGCTCCAAACAAGGCCAATATTATACATCAGCCGTTCAATTTAAAAATAGAGTTGTAACAATTAATATATCCGCTTTTACTAAAACTACATAACAAGCTCTTTCATTTGAGCGAAACATTAAATTCTCAATATATTTTTATCATCTATAAAAAACTTAACGAACATTACTTGAACACCACCGTATAACTAAGCATATATTAATGGAAATTATTTAAAAATAGTAGTAATGAGAATTATATTGATATTAAATAACTTGCCAATACGTTTTATAATGAAATTATAAAACTTTTTTTTTTACCTAAAATGACCTTCTTATGGGTCTGTTCATTGTAAGGCCACAATATTCCTAAGAAGGCCAAACTAACAATTATCTATGACTTTTTGATATTAATTATAATAAAATAATAGACACTACAGACTGAGTACTGTAGTTATCACAAACTTATCATGGCACACAGTCAGTCTTCTAGTCAGGAATGTTTAAAATCAACGTTTATATGTTCATGGTTTGTAGGTGTTCCTTGTAAGGCTCATGTACCCTAGCAAGGCCAACCGTCAACTTTTTGATTGGCCTTATAAGGAACCACCGGCTTTCCTAGGAACACTAACAATATTTTAACTTAAATCGAGGCAAAACTATTTTTTTTTCTTTAGTACCATAAATATATCCTTATACAACAATTTACAGTACAAAAATATGAGATAATAATAGGTTATTTAACTAAAAACTTACGTTTTGTTGTGCGCGAGAATAACAATTATAACGTTTCCGACCGAACTCTACGAAGCGTGAGATCGCACTGTCGCAATAGTGGCGCGAGAGACTCGTCACCGCGTCTGTGGTCTTAAGTTTGATGGATCTTAGTGTATGTAGAAGGAATATGTCTTTACATGTCAATAACTACGACTTATTAATAGTTGGCCTTCTAAGGAGCATGGCCTTCCATGATACACCCACCTTATATGAGATTCTTTAGACATAACTTTTTTAAATGTTAATAATAATTATAAAAATAGCCATTCACCGGCATGGGGGGGGTGTAGCTGGGAAAGCTTCGTGACGAATAATTTTTTCGCTATTGATTTTTAAAAAAAATTTAAACGTCAATGAGTATCCCTTTGTCCAGCATACTGAACAAAAATTTAAACAAGTGTTTATTTTAATTAAAATTTTTAATCTTACATCTTTAAATAAGTGAAATTTAGTAATTTAAATAATACTCATTAAGAAGTTTTTAATTATTTCTTAATTAAGAAATTATGTTAACATAACCTAAATTTGATGTACAGTATATTTTACATCGGTAGCGACGAGGTTATGTAGGAGGTTGAAGAAACTGTAATGCTGCGTGACTAAGGAGAGCACCCAGGGTTTCAAAGTGTTTGAATTTTGCGTAACGTATTTTATAGATAGTTCTTTATTACTAAATTTTGTCAGGCTACTACTGATATGGTTTTGTTAATGGAAGAAAAGTGAGTGCCTTAAACTTCTTCGTTTATATAAAAATATAACTTTGTTATTCATGTCATTTAAACGTATGGTTGAAAATTTACAAGTACATTCTAATTATACGATACATCTATGTATATAAGTAATTTTTTTAAATTTTAAGTAAGTACCTACCTACTTGTATAAGATGCTATTTTTTAAGAACAAAATTGTTTTATTTTATAAATTGATATTTAAAATATTATGCATATCGTAGACATAATACAATCCATTAAAGTAATTTCAGCAAAATTGTTTAAAGTGAGTGAGCCATTTAATGTACAATCTGTGCTATTCAATAAAAATTATCTCAACAAGCTATATTTAAGATAAGTATATTTTAATTTGACGATATTGAATTGTTAAAATAGTAATTTGAATTTCTTAATAATATACATAATTTACAATAGTAGTGTGTGTTCAGATAAGAATTTATTCATATAACATAAAATTTTTCTTATTTAATACAAAACTGCAATACTTTTTAAAATTGATCAAAAGTTTGTTTAAAAAGGATTTTAGAAATATTGTAACTAAAGAATTTAACAAAACTGTTTTTGTCTAAAATACATATTTTTTTAAATTTTTTTACATACCTACATATAAATTACATGTACCTTGCTTCTATAATAAATTATAATAACTTTTAGTCAAATACATATAAAAGGAGGTGCATGTCGCTGGCCCGGCCATGTCGGAAATTTGATATCAAAACTATACCACGATTTAGTCCCTAATTTGTACTAATTTGTACCCCCAGTTTCAGAATTTGTACTCATAAGGTGGCGGAGATATTAGGGGGCGTCCCAAATCCGGGAAATCCGGGCCAGCGACATGCCAGCCCGGCCATGTCGGAAATTTGATATAAAAACTATACCACGATTTAGTACCTATTTTGTACTAATTTGTACTCCACTTTCAGAATTTGTACTCATAAATTGGCGGAGATATTAAGGGGGTCCCAAATCCGGGCCAGCCCGGCCATGACGAAATTTTGATATAAAAAGTATACCACGATTTAGTACCTAATTTGTACTAATTTGTACTCCAGTTTCAGAATTTGTACCCTTAAGATGGCAGGGATATTAAGGGGGTCCCAAAACCAGGCCAGTACAATGCTAGCCCGGCCCTGTCGGAAATTTGATACAAAAACTATACTACGATTTAGTACTTATTTTGTACTATGTTGCACTCCAGTTTACTTGTGCAAAATTATGGACCAAATTACTTTTAAATTAGACAATTCAAAGTTCTATACTAAATAATTTATTTATAATGTTGGTTCCATTGTTAAAATAACCATAAGTAATCATTTTCATATTTCATGAGTAGGACTAATTTTTGCATCTGAGCTTCTGTATAGAGTATTTCTATTTTAGGTCCTTCTTGGGCCCCCAGACCTCAGTTTCTTACTTCTTATCAGTTTTTAATTCTTATACCTTGAGACCTTTCGGTAAATATCTATCAAAATCCATCCAGCTATTTGTATTTAGCTCAAATTGGAGGCAATTTTAAATGATATATGGAGCAAACTGATATGAGAGACTCGCTTATGGTGCATAAAGGGTTAGGTACTTAGGTAGTAAATAATATACAGGTGAGTTTTTTGTCACATTTTTATTACGGCTCAATCGCTGATCTAATTAAAAAATCGTTCAAATAAGAATTATAGTAGATACCAACGAGGGCAACCAACGGCTATGCGTTACCATTTAAAAAAAAAAACTATCAATTTGTATCATAGTTCGAAAACCATAAAAGTTACAAAGCTCGTGATTATAGCAACCGGTTGCCGCCACCACTATCTACAACTCTTAGTTGAACAATTTTTTTTATTAAATCAGTGGTTAGGCCGGAAAAAATGACAACTTACTCGCCCTGTATAATGATTGCTCGTGTATATACAGATTAATGCGAACTTACGTGAGTTATTAAAGCAATTGTAAATGGAAGTATAATTAGTAACATGAATTTAAAGACCAAATGATGTATGCAATGATACAAAAGTTGTGACAAAGAAAGAATTTATTTATGAATAACTACAAAGAGTATTTTATAATTAAAAGAAAATTATTTTTTTTTAGAAAAACAATTTCTTTTAAAATGTGACTTTATTGTGTGCTGTATGATGTAAAATTTCTTTATACATATTTAATAATATTAAAAACTTTAGTGCATATTTTATAAATGTATTGCATACATGCTTTCTTTGTATGTGGTTATTTCTCCTCTAATGAGTTTTTATGATGTTAATGGCTTGCTTGAAAAAGTGGATTAAAGAAGATTGAAAAGGTGTTGAATGTTAAAACAATTCTTTGATTTGAAATAAAAGTCGGACTATTTTCATTGTAAACAAATAATATAATGTATTTGAATAGTTTCGAAAAGTGTAAAGACTGGATAAATATTCCAAATAAAACAAGATATTTTGATAAATAGGACATAATATAAATATTAATTATAGCGATTTTCATGTAACAACCAGAGGCAGACTTTCCATAAGGCCGACTAGGTCCGGGCCTACGGGGGCAAGATATATTAGGAAGAGCAGCCAATTTTCGATCATTAATTTTATTTTCGTATTTAATATTTGACGCTGCAAAATTAACAGAAAAGGGCGGCTGGTACTAAACGGCCTAGAGCGGCCAAAGTAGGTACTAGTTCGCCTCTGCTAACAATAATAGAAATTTGACTAGCAGAAACTAAATCTCATAGTCTACTAGAGATGTGTTACTATGCGTATTCAATTCATAATGTTCATCTAAATCGGAATGAATTTTGAAAATTTATTTGTTGGAAATGAAAAGATTAACCACAAAGGTGCCAATATGTATTATCATAGAGTTCAGGAAGCAACAGATTAGTTTCTTCATAGTTAATAAACACGAAGATCGGAATCGCCCGATTAAATTCAACTAATTCTTGTCAATTAATTCTTAGTCAACGTTCTCCCATAAATGAACCGACTTTACAGTAGACTTGTTCCGGTAAGTTCGTGTATGGTTACTCTAAGTTTTCCCTTTGTTTCTAATCTCAAATATAGCTATAAGTTTAAAAGTTTGTTCAGTTCATTTCAGAAAATTGGTGTAATTTATGCAAACTTGATATAAAAATCCGTTCTAAAGTGTGCGAAAATTAAATTTTCATTAAAACATAGTATGCATGTTTAATAAAAAACATTTATTGTACGTTCTTGTGTGCTTATACTTCATTTTTATTTTTCATTTTAAGAAGTCAACATAAGAAGAACCACATGGGCCATTAAAATCTAATATTACATTTGGCAACAAACTGAAGTACAATAACACATAAAAAAGCGTACAAAATATTATAATTTAAACGCGTTTAAGTATACAGATTTGGAAATCAACAATTCGGATGTAAAAGTTTAAGAATATAAATAAGAAATGGTTTTTGGAATAATGATTTTCAGTGGTATTTAGGGTTGCCGACGGTCCCAGAAAAAATTTGAGTTCTTTAGCCAAGAATTCTTACGCTTATGGTTTCGAAAATCGACAGGATTCAAAGTTTCTATTCAATTTCTTAGTTATACCTTCAGCGAATAAGCTATAAAATTTAAAAGTACATACCAAACACAGTTGTTAACTATTACTAATACATGCTAATGCTTATATAGTTTTTGATAATTTGCATATGTTTTGCTTAAGTATGTAATTAACGTGAGAAGATATACATGTTCCTTTGTGTCTCTATCAATTTTGTAGATGTCTGGTCTTGAACTCTAGGATATCTAGACTGATTGACAAATTATAGTTATAACAATCCTAAGATCCCATCGTTATCCTAAAATCCCATCGTTACCGTGATGTATAATATTACTATTTTGGTTTAAAATCGTAATAGAAATTTGGTGTTTCCTGATTTTAAATTATTTATTATTAATTAAGGAGGACCACTACTGTGACCGCCAGAAAAAAGGTGATATTTGGGAATTTGTTAAAACTACTGTATGGAATGTTTTAATATTTTAAGGATATATTCGTTGGTATATAATAAATTTACGATAAAATTTCTGGACAAAAAAATTGAAAATTTAGTGAGTTATTCGCGATCTCCCAAGGCTCAAAAAAAAGTTCCCGCACTGCTGCAGTAATAGCGACCTTCACAGTGCCCGAAATCAAAAATACTAAGAAGCCTATTAAACTAGAAGGTATTGTCCGTGCCATGAACCTCAATAGAAAAAAAAGGTGAAATTTAACAAAATGGTGGAGTTTTTAAAAAAAAGTTTTAAATTTTGCGCGAAAATTTGATGATTTTTGGCCTGCAAAAATTACATTTTTTATTCGATCGGAAAATTGGAGGTTCATGGCACGAAAAAACATATATAAAAGAAGCTGCAATAAAAATCAAATTGATCCGATGATTTGTCTTCGAGTTATAACTACAGCAAATTTGAAAAATGTAGTTTTCCGTTACTTTACCTTTTAATTTTAATCACTGAGAATTTTTACTAAAATTATTTACGATGTAATCATTCTAATGGTCATATAGTCTAGTCTAGAAGAGCCATTTTAGTGAAATTCTCATAGAGGACTCCAAAAATTATGATTTTGGTGTCATTCGATGCGTATTGACCTCTAGAAACTTTTTGAAAAAGTTGAAAATGCGCTCATAAAAATTGCAATTGCTATAAACAAAAGAGTGAAAAAGAAAGAATGTTTTTGTTTTTTTCAAAATTTCAAAAACTATCAAAGATTTTTGAAACTAAAAAAAAGATCTGAAAAGAGCAGGAAATTTCACAAAAATAAGTCCCGACTCCCGAAACTGTATCTCCAATATTTATAATTTTAACAGACTCCTAAAGTTATTGCTAAAATGGGGTGTTTGGCATTTTCGCGCGTCGCGTCATTCAAATACGGTAAACAAAAAAAATTATTTAAATTAATTAAATATCAATATTAAGGAATGAAAAAATTCAAGTACCTTCGGAATAAGTTGATAAACAATAATCCGTGCAAAAAAAATTTTTATAAGTATTTTTCCATTAGTTATGCTATTGTTAATTAACAAAATTTTTGAAACCGAAAGTTGACATAGAAACCTTAATAATTATTTAACTAAAAAGCTCAAATATTTTTTACTTCATAGAATTGTTCTGAAGAGGTGAAAAAATAGATTCCCGTTGAAAAAATCAAAAATTTTTAGTTTGCCACTTATTTATAAACAATCAATTGCATTGAAAAATGAGAAATGTTGATAAAGCATTTGTTTTTTTTTTTTTTGTTTTTTTAAATCTTAATTATTTCGTTTTTTTCTCGTTGAGCGCCACCTGAAAATATTTTTTTTAAATTTTTTAATGCTATTATTTAAAAAATTGTTGTAAACAAATGCATGGTTTTTGAGGCAATGGAAAAACTTTTTTTCTTGATTCGAAGGACCAAAAAATATTATGATTTTTAAAAGAAAAATTGATTTTAAAAAAATTTTTTTATTGCTCAAAAATGCATTTGTTAATAAACAATTTTTTTGTGTCATTTATTATTAATATTAAGGATCCGTTTTTCTTTTTTTTTTTTATATCATTATTTATATTGCTCGTTCATATTCCGAAGAAATTACAATTAAAAACGTAAAAATTTATTTGTTTATCACAAATTGTTTATCAAATAAACTTATTAAATATAAATAAAAGATTGTAATTTCTTCGGAATATGAAAGAGCAATATAAATAATGATTTAAAAAAAAAAAAAAAAAAAAGAAAAAAAACGGATCTTTAATATTAATAATAAATGACACAAAAAAATTGTTCATTAACAAATGCATTTTTGAGCGATAAAAAAATTTTTTTAAGAAACGATTTTTCTTTTAAAAATCATATTTTTTGGTCCTTCAAATCAAAAAAAAAAATTTTCCATTGCCTCAAAAACAATGTATTTGTTTATAACAATTTTTTAAATAATAGCATTAAAAAATTTTAAAAAATTATTTTCAGGTGGCGCTCAATGAGAAAAAAACGAAATAATTAAGATTAAAAAAAAAAACAAAAGCTTTATCAACATTTCTGATTTTTCAATGCAATTGATTGTTTATAAATAAGTGGAAAATTAAAAATTTTTGATTTTTTCAACGGGAATCTATTTTTCCACCTCTTCAGAACAATTCTACGAAGCAAAAAAAAATTTGAGCTTTTTAGTTAAATAATTATTAAGGTTTCTATGCCAACTTTCGGTTTCAAAAATTTTGTTAATTAACAATAGCATAACTAATAGAAAAATACATATAAAAATTTTCTTTGCTCGGATTATTGTTTATCAGCTTATTCCGAAGGTACGTGAATTTTTTCATGCCTTAATATTGATATTTAATATATTTAAATAATTTTTTTTGTTTACCGTGTTTGAATGACGCGGCCCGTGAGAACGCCAAACACCCCATTTTAGCAATAAATTTAGGGCTCTGTTAAAATTATAAATACTGGAGATACAGTTTCGGGAGTCGGGACTTATTTTTGTGAAATTTCCTGCTCTTTTCAGATTTTTTTTTTTAATTTCAAAAATCTTTAACAGTTTTTTAAATTTTTAAAAAAAACAAAAACACTCATTTTTTTTTCACTCTTTTGTTTATGACAATTGGTATTTTTACGAGCGCATTTTCAACTTTTTCAAAAAGTTTCTAGAGGTCAATACGAATCGAATGACACCAAAATCATAATTTTTGGTGCCCTCTATGAGAATTTCACTAAAATGGCTCTTCTAGACTAGACTAATAATAAAACTATATGAGTTGTTTAAATGTGCCAGGGTCTAGCTTCTCCACAACATGTGACTGGCAGCTACGTCCAAAAACTCCCGAACTATCAACCATCATAGATTTTTCAATACCTCAAAGTTATAACAATGAAAATTAGAATCCGCTCTTCGGATGGCTTGAACTCAAAAACTATTTGAAATATGCACTTGAAATCTTAGTATGTTATTTTTAAAGTTATAGACTATCGAAACATGCAAAAATATTCCATTTTTTTCAAAATGTTACACTAGTGGTCCCCCTTAATAAACTATTTCATTTCTGTTTTTTTATTTCAAACTACCCGGATTTTGATCCTAATTAATTACTATTATACATATTTACTACTTCTGTTCGCGTTAAAATGTTCTTTATAATGTTGCGCAATCATGGAGTATTTATTTAAAGTTGATGAAATTTGGTAGAATGTCAAACTTTCGTTTCAAGTTTCGTCTGTGTTTGAATACATATCATCATAAACTATCTGATTTCGAATTAGAAAACATCTCAGAGATTACTTTTTTTGGCAAACTAAAGGACAATGGGCCAAACTATATGGGGAGCTGCTCCCTAGCGCCCAAGGTTGAGACCGGTGCCGATCGATAGCCCTGGTCAAGTAGTCCAACTTTGTCAATGGGCACGTTCATGGAGAACCTGGCATTTAAAATTTATAGGGCGTCAAATGTACAAAAAGTCTGCACGTAGCTATAGCCAAACGGGATACTTTTTATTGGTACAAATGGGTTATGAGACATGTCGTAGACCGGCCTATCACTGTTTAAAACCACTTTCCTTGCAAGGGGCCTAACCTCGTTTTTTCACGTGGCCTATGGCAGAAGACGTACCGAGCCGCTTCAAACCGGTACATTGGGAGTATCCGAAGAGAAGTTTGGGAGTCCTACCGGTGGCGATTTCTAGCAGACCCCTTGGTAGATTGCCGAAATAAGATAGTCCGAAGTGCGCTCTCCCAAAGGGAACTCTAATGCCCGCTGCTGGCCAACACACATCGTTTCCTTAAGAAATGATCACGTGGAGTATGCAAAACCTACTGCACGTCAGAACTTTTGAAGGCCAGGTTCTCCATACCTAAGATGGGTATATTTGTGACCTACTGGGAAGATGCTTTCAGAAAATACATATCTCCCCAGTGGGCGTTGGGGGGCAACTTTGCGCACTGTCCTTTTGTCATAGTAATGGAAAATAATCACTGAACTTAAACTACGTGTCCATCTGAGAGCAAATCTTTTGAGAGTTGCTCTCGGGAGTCGTAATTAGAAGCGGATACACGACTGATAGTACCTACTATCCGACAGTTCACGCAAAAACTCTCGGAAAGTAAACAATTTGTAGTTTTCTTAAGTGGACAAGCATAAATTCATCTCTCCAACCGTTACTCTCAAAATTCGAAACATGTTCGTATTGTGACAACGTTCTCAGCTATGTTTATATATTGATTTTGTATATTGTTTCTATTTGTATTTGTACTAATTTATCGTATTATGTAGGTATTATACTATTATACTTTTTGTTTGTTTAATAAAAATCTGTTAAATATTGAAAAAAATTAAAATATCGAAGTTAGTTATCGAAATTAATTTAAAAATGAATAGGAAGGAGTGGATTAAAGAACGAGATACAAAATTAAGTAAATATTTATCAAATTTGACAATTTTTTTTTTAAAAAACGTAAATATAAAAATTATAAAAACTGTGATTATAAAAATAAAATATTGCAGAATAAGTCCAACGTAAACTGAATAATTTGAAACATCACCAGAAATATTTTTAAACAACTATTTCTTTTTAACTTCCCATAGGAAGTTATTGTAATGGGTCCGATTTTACGAATCGCTAATTTTGATATATCTCCAGGTTTCAAGGTCAATAGATTCCGAATCCGTCGTTTTTAGCGTGATGTCTGTGTGTGCGTTCGTTAGTTCGTTCGTTCGTTCGTTCGTGAATTTTTTTTCGTCTCGCATATCTAGAGAACAAATGATGATATCAACTTCGGACCAATTTCATTAGATGCGTAATCAAATAATGAAGACCGGATAAAGTTATTAGCAAATTCAGATTAGTGGTTTGTTTGTTGTGGTAAAAAAACGCAATTAACTTTATTAAGATAGCATAGATTATATTGATTTTTTACCATAACATTATTATATAATGGCCTAAGAACCTTCCTTGATCTTAAAAACGCCAGTATTTTATTACAAAATTAAAAAAAAAAAAATTAAAAAAAAAACGAAATAAGAAACTTGAAAAAATTTGTTTTTTGCCAAAATATATTTTGTCTCGCATATGTTGAGAACAAATGATGATATCATTTTGTTTAATAAGGGTGGAGCCTCCACCCTTAGGTACAGAAGGTGAAGTCCCCGATATGGTGCAAGGGGCAAAGCCCCTATCGGGGCTCAGGGGAGGAATCGCCTGAAATGAAAAAAGAATTATTTATGTACAGTAGTCTCTACACGGTCGGGGGCTCAGGGGAGGAGTCGCCTGAAATGAAAAAATAATTATTTATGTACAGAGTAGTTTCTATAGTCTTTAAGGACACCCAATGGGAAGTTGACAGTGTGGGTAGATCTGTCCCCCAAATTTTTTAAAATATAAATTTGACTATAAAATGAAGCAAAGTTTTCTGTGTCTATAACTTTTTTTAACGATTATAGTGTATAAAAATCACATTAGAGTTTCTTAATCAATTTGTAGCATTAACTATTTACTGTTATATATCGACACGGTCTTGCAAGCACTGTCGGAAAGTCTACTGTCGGACAGCTTCCCTGAGAGTGTAAGTTATTGAAATTACTCTCAAGTGTACAATGAACTATCAGCTTTCTAAATAGTTACTTTTGCAAGTTACTCTCAAGTGGGCAAATTTTCATAGGATATTGACATTCCGAGTATTTTCATTACACTTTCATAGGATATTGACATTCCGAGTATTTTCCGAACTTATATACGTGTTTATACTTTGATCATATTAAAATGGCCCATTGAACTAAATAATTTGCATCTTTGTCTATAACATTTTGTGTAATAAAAATGAAATAAAGTAAATATTATACCGACATATTCGAAAAATTATTCATGGGTTATTCAATTGACATAAATAATTAATTTAGTATAAATGTGTGTGGGCCTCGTCATAACAAAAATTAAATTTCGAAAATGTATACATCGTGTTTCAATTATATAATAAAGTGCACCGAAACCTCTCTTTGTACGATGAATAGAGATCATACAAAAAAAAAAAAATGCCGTGAGCAGCGGAGCCCCATCACGGAAGTCGAAGTTTTTCTTTCATCTTCGGTATTGAATGTCTATAAGCGAAATGTAATTTGAAAGTCTACAAGCGATTTGTCATTTTGGTGGTTTCAAAACTGATGATGAGTGTCCGGTTGCTCCCGGCTTTTAAAAAAAGGGTTTAAGTTTTTTAGGGCTGAATCTCAGTAAATTTCAATTTTGTGCCGATAGCAGTTAGCAGGAAAAAAGCCAACACAATTCGTACGAGGGCATTCCTACCCATGCTTATCCGACAATTGCCTTTGTGGGCAATTATCTATGCATACTCGTATAATAAAATAATAAAATCTATGCATACTCGTATAATTAAAAGGGCAATTATCTATGCATACTCGTATAATAAAACTGTAACGAGATCGTTTCTGTATATGGAATATTTTTTGAAAATTGTACTGGTACTGTAAACAGTTATCGATGTAGATATCAAAACATCGATTTTTAAAATTTTTGTCTGTTTTTCTGTCTCTGTCTGTCTGTCAGTCTCTCTGTTCACGCATCATGCAAAAACTACTGAACGGATTTTGATGAAATTAGGTATGATGATAACTTATTAGAGTCAACATCTAAGATACTTTTTATTCCGGGAAAATATCTTATTCCCACGGGAAAATAGAAAAACCATTTTTAATATGTGCACACATTACGGAAAATTATTGAACAGATTTTGATGAAATTTGGTTTGGTGATAACTTATTACTTGGGTCAACATTTAAGATAGTTCTTACTCCAGGAAAATATCTTATTCCCACGGGAAAATAAAAAACCCATTTTGGGCATGTGCATGCATTACGGAAAAATTATTGTTCAATGCAAATTCTGTATAATTATTACATTTATATACTTCTCATTGAGTTGATAAAAATGTGTCGCGCGAACAATGTCGTGGGTATAGCTAATTTAAACTAATTTTTTTCTAATGATAATTACACTTCTAATAAGGATAATGCCGTACAGTAAATAACTTAAAATACAGTAGAACCTGTTTAAGTTGGACACCCGCGGTGCAATCAAAAACTGTCCAACATAAACAGGTGTCCAACATATGCAAAATACCAAAATCATCTACGCTTAGTAATTTTAAGGTTAACACTAATTTAGAATATAATGTAAAATTAATTATTTTTAAAGTAATACATATACACACATCTACGTATCAATATTTATTGAAATAAGCTATCGAATAACAATCGTAATACATACATATTATAGATATTTAAACATTATCTTTCGTAAAAAAATCACTTATCTTAGTTTGCTTGGATACAATTTTTAGGACAATTTTTAGGAAAACTTTTTGATTTATTGCTTCATTACCAGTTTTACGAATTTTTCGTTTTTGTTCGGCGCTGCAATTCTTTTCGTAAGCTTTCAAAATTTCGTATTTACACTTCAAAATATTCCCAACAGTTGATTTGGAAATTCCAAATTGGTCGGCTGCCTTTCTTAAACTAACACCATTCTCTACTAACAATAAGTCTATAACATTTTTTTTCTTTTCAATGGTCAATTCTACTAAACATTTTCGCTTCGAACTCATGGTGCTAAATTTGTACCTAATAAATATTCAAGAGATCTGTACACATGAAATCACTGCTGATTATTGACTAATAACCATTGTGACTGCCGAGCTTTTATATTTTTAGGACATAACTAACACGTGTTTCGGTCACGTGTAAAAATTCAATTATTATAACTGTCATAACATAACTAACACGTGTTTCGGTCACGTGTAAAATACATGAATGTCCAACGTAAACAGGTCAAAATATCAAAAATCATTTTAAAAAACTGTCCAAATTAGACAGGTTTCCAACATATAGAGGTGTCCAACTTATAAGTATTAATATGCATTTAAAACAATGTAATTTCGCCAGGCCAATTGAAAAGTGTCCAACTTGAGCAGGTGTCCAGTATACAGAGGTGTCCAATTTGGCAGATTTCACTGTATTTGAAAACCTGGCTATCGATAATGGATAGCTGGATCGAGCATGGATAGATGTTATGTGTTCTTATATGCATACATATTTATATATTATGTGGTCATACATTTCTCGAATTTCTGCAAACAATACAGCCATTTCCATATATAAGATAGAAACGGCACAACAAGTATATATGTAGTAAAAGTTAAAAGAACTGGCATGAACCAAGAACAAAATAAGAAATTTTCAAAAATAAAGAAAAATATTGAAAATTTAAACATGTTTAGTTACCATATGGACTACTTTCAAAATAGTCCAAATTGTGGAAAATTGCCCAATACAAATTATGAGCGCGAGACATGTTTGAAATCCGCCTAAATTGCGGAAAAACGCCCAATCTGGCAACCATGACTGTATTTCTAGTAGAGAATCATCTGTCCCTCGAACTTTTCGCTATCACTACTTTCCCACTCTATTCCCATTCTTCTTATACAGTAGTACCTCGACAATTCGGCCCTCAAAACTCTAGACCCTTCAGTAATCCGGCCCGATTTAACAATTAGTAGATACAATTTTACACACATTTATATTCTATATTTACAGTCTATTAGTACAGTACAAAATAGAATTGTATTGTACAGTAATTAATCACGCGAAACGCAGAACTGCTTACAAACCCAGTACATAGAACAGCAGTGCTTGCTGTTAACTTCTTAGAGAAGCTATAAGGGTCGTTTAAACGGTCTCTCGATGATCCGGCTTTCTCGTAAATCCGGCCTACCGGCCGCCTATTTACGCCGGATTATCGAGGCCTTACTGTACATGCAATACCTACCTTTCAAGGACGTTTGCTATCCCTTTGTATACTTTATATAAAATTTAAATAATTTTCAAAAGAAAAGAAAAATATAGCTGCAAAAAGAATATATTATACCAAAAGTAACGTCATTTTCATTCAACTACCCTTAAAAAAAAAAGAAAAAAAAGCGGAAGATTTCAAGGAGTAAACTTTTTACTCTTGAGCATAAGAAATTCAAAAAATTCAAAATCATTCAAATCCACCCATTATAACTGGATTCCGAGGTATAAACCTAACTGCACTGGACTAATAGAGAAATGTTAATTTATTTCTTAGAGTTTTAATGTTTCATTCTTTTCTATAAGTTTATGCGTCATTTTATACAGGTGTACATACGCGGGATTTAATGGGTTCAGTGGGGGGGGTAATTGACTTTCCCAATATTTGTGGGAATAGAAAATTAAAAACTTGAACAAGAATTATTAAATTGATATGAAAGGCCGGGGAGAAAAAGGGGCTAAGTCACATTTTTTTGAAAAATGAGTTATTGATTGATTGTTGTAGTACTTCAAGAGTATTTTCACGTGTTATAACAATTTATGGGAAAAACGGGTCAAGTCACCTAAAAAAAAACGGTGGCAAAGAGGGTACAAGGGGTCAAGTCGAGCGCGTAGAGGGAACAAGGGGTCAAACGAGCGCGTAGTGGAAATAAGGAGTCAACTCCACAACTTTTGTGTACTGTTGCTGACTTGGCTTACAGCTGTTTCTCAAATAAACAACACAATGTTTATGACGTTTCTTTAAGTTTTATTGATCTCTCGAAAAAATTGGTTAAAGTGACTTAACCCCTTTTTCCCCCTGGCCCTTCATATGGTAAAAGAAAAGGGGCGAGGATGCCGAAATTAAGTCAAGCATTTATTGTCGCCCTGAACTGGTCTGCTATTCTAAGAATCTTCCAAGGTGGTTTCCCACCTATACAGGTGTCCACCATCTGTTTCAAAAAGTGTGACAGCTATAGTAATTACTTTTATCGAAAACATACTGTATAGTTATAAAAATTTTTCAGACATTCATAGGTTTACATGTATTTTGTGTGTGTTACAGTCAAATTAGTTTGATACGCTGTTGACGTATTATTCAGCGGTATGTTACGTTTAATTTATTTAACAAAAAATTTGACATCAACTTGCACAGCAGCACAGAAATAATTATGTCAACTGTACATATATTACATTCGAAAGCTGCTATTATTTACATGGAATTGTTAAAATTTATTTTAAATTGGCAACGTGTCAAATTTTGACATTTTTGCCTTTTTTTAAATTAAAAGTTAATATGGATTTGTCGAAACGATATGATGATTGGCATATATTTGTCGAAGTTTAAAAATCTAGCAACGTGAGGCTTATTGATTTTCAAATTTTTAATTCTTTTTGATTATTTTATTTACCTGTACATAGGGTAAAACAGGGACAGATGACTATACGGGAGAGATGGCCAACGGGTGTAGTTTTTAAATAACTCGCTTGATAGCGATACCAATCAGTCGCGTCTATTTATTTTAAAAAAAAGTAAGCATTTTTCATGTTTTTAGTTTTCAGTACCTATACCTTAAAATTATATCGCAGGTCAATATATTTATATTTTTAAGTAAGATAAGCCGTATTTAGTAATGGTAACGTGCATTTCAGGATTATTTAGTCTAATTCCATACCACCACGTTCTTTTTGTTTGGGAGAGATGGCCATACTATCATTGGGCTAGTTGAAAGCCTGTTTAATATTGTTTTTATTTTAACATATTTCATATTTTTACCAAATAAATACGGTCTAAAGCCTGGTTCCACTAAAGGTAAATGGACAGAAGAAGATCTAAAAAATGCTATAAATAAAGATAAAGTGGCTAAAAAGGTTACTGAATCCTTTTCCTATGCATGTATGTACATATGTATTAAGAATTGAATGTATTAAGATTAAATAAATACATGTAAACAAATCATTAACTTTTAGTACAATTCCTCCTTCGTTTTTAAGGATTTTGTGGGCTAGCTTTTTATCACTTTGGTATATGACAATCTAACCCCTATATACGGGTGAGATGGCCAAATGTAACGCAATGATAAAATGTCCATTATTTTTTTAAACTAAGACCCTACTTTGTTAAGGAACTCGTATTTTGGTTCACATATACGATACATGAAGCAATTTCTGTAAAATTTCCAGATTTTTATAGCCATAATTGGCTCCGCTATTGGCTTTTAAAAAAATCATGGCTATCTATCCTTGCTTTACCCTATTATGACTATAATCCCTAAGTAGTATCGTTTATATATGATACGAGCAAAAAATTTAAGCTATTATAAAACTAATGAAAATTTTTCCGTATTTTAAAAAAATGAACGTATAAATAAAATGTTACTGGGTGGTGGCTACCATATCAATTTAATAAACTGAAAAGTTCGAAAATTTAGGAAAATGTATAGACCTAGTGTGTCTATTTTAACGAACCGAAGGTAACTAGAGACTGGATTTTCATCATAGTTCAAGCATTGACCATAAAATTTTGATCGGTATCGAAGACGGCATAATAATTATACGCAATGTTTCGCATTATTTTGACCGAATTTTGATTGGAATGTGTAATCACCCATGTATGTGACGCTACCGCGGACAGGTAAAGCATGGGTGATATACTCTCATTGTTAGTGATAATTACTGTTATGAAGACACGTTAAGGTATTAGTCTGGTAACTTGGATTGAAAAAATCGAATTTTTTTTTTTTTGTTTAATTCGAAAATGTAATATATTGAGAATATACTGTGAAAATTTTAGACCGAAATTTGAAATAGGAACCGAGTTTCGCCGAGGTCGGCCGACAGCTGCAAGCGGTTGGGCATCGACGATTAATGTAAGTAAGAGTTTATTTATAAAAATTTGTTGCTGAAACTTTAAACGCGTTTTTCTCAAAACAGCGTTTTCCTCAAAACGCGTTTTTCTCATAACATTTTTCTATTCAACCGATGGCTCTGAAAATTAAACTGGTTATTCGACACACTTGTAATTCTCGTCGGAACTAGAGTTAATTTTTTCCACTGCTAACTTTCCATTTTACAACCCTTTTTGTGTGACAAATAAAGAATTTTTTTTTCGAAACCCGCCACTTTGTGATTTTTCGATAAAATTTCATAATTCTAATTCCGACCAGAATGACATCTATAGATTAAGATTAATTAAGAAATTTTGATTTAAGATATCTCCAAGAGTCAAAATCACTCGGGCCATCTATGTGCTTTTTTTTGAAGCGCCAACTTCAAGTGATATAATAATAAACAAAATTTAATTTATTCAAAAAAAAATTTTTTGTTACCTTAAGATGTAAATAAAAACATTAAAAATTCAAAACTTTTCATTTGCCCCTAAAAATAGCCATGAAAAACAGCATGAGTTACCAGAGTACCGAATAATGACGAAAAGATATGGAAACAATTAATTTCTAGATTGGCAATACACAATATCGTACACCCAAAACACGTAAATGTATTCATAGTATCGACGTACCGGGTATGGCGAAATTAAATTATATCGTGTTACAAACTTTAAAATTATCCTTTATGTAAAAATAATTTTCACTTTGGGGTATAATCCACTGGCAACAACCATTTACAGACACCAGAAGACAAATAAGCCATGAGAACTACAATTAATAGGACATTATCTACCCAATTTTTTACCTGAAAAAGGGAGGAAAAAAATCTAACAATTTCAAGGTATCACCATAAACGATTATGTACTCAATAGTAGTCTTCAAAATCTTTGTTAAACATGCTATAACATGTTAAATGTGTTATTTCGAAGAGAAAAGTTAACAAATCGAGAAAAAATTGATGAAATTCGACGATAACAAATAACAAGGCCAAGAGCATGTTATTTCTTAAGTTGAACTCGATAACTGGTTTAAAACTATAAAATAACTGTCACAACTGTCAAATATGTACTAATTCACACAGTTGCAAATAGGTCGTTCATGATTTTTATCTATTTCGAAGAATAACATAAATAACATTTAACAAGTTTAACAAATTTAACAAAGATTATGGAGACTAGTAATATAATAAAAAATTATCACTGTAAGAAATGTTTGCCTTACTCATTTTTTACAAATTGTTCGTCAGTTTTTTGTTATTAGATCTTTAGCGTGTCCACCACTTCTGCAATTAGGTATCCAATGAACTAAAGAACATTTTCGATAAGTAACATCTAAAATTATATAATAATTTTGATAAACATTTATATATATTTGATTTACTGCAGCTGCTTTAAAGTTCAGTTAAGATCCATATGGTAAAGTGTAACAATCCAAAAAACTAGTGCTGTGCCCAAATTTATAGTAATTAAATTGTAGCAAATACATAAACTTTCAATTCTATGGACCCCTAGGAACGTTATAAGATGTTTATTTTTCTGTACAACTATACGGTATAATGTACATATAGTGTAATGTATAACCTAACAAATAACGGGAGCGCTGTGAAGAAAAACAAATTATTTGTCTATAGTTGTTTAAACCTATTCGTTTAAAAAATAGTTAAAACTTCAGTTGAATATTTACGATTTATATTTACATGGTAACTAAGTTTATAAAAAGTAATCACCTTCATAATATCATTATTATTCGTGTTGGTGGGGGCGCTGGGAACGTTAAGAACATTTTGGGCATTTTTTTGTTCAGTTACATATCAAAATATAATATAATATTTAACAAACAGTGGAAGCGCGGAGTATAGCGTTATTAACGTTATACACAGCGCTTCCATGGTTTAAAATATTTTTTAAGATATTTCTTAAATTTTCCATTTTACAAAATTTTGGTCAGCATAGCCGAAAAACACCTAATTTACACCTAATTCTCCATACTTTAAATTACTGAAAACACTCTTTTTAATCGAAATTTTCAACTGAAAAAATTAGACTTATACAGCCTATACGATAAGAACGGCGAGAGACGAGAGTAGGGGCGCTATCCGTTTTCGGACTCGTAGAACACGATTGTGTAGAAAAAAATGTCTGATATATATCTATATATCTATATCTATATATATATCTATATGTATATATATATATATATATATATATATATATATATATATATATATATATATATATATATATATATATATATATATATATATATACATATAGATATAGATATAGATATATAGATATAGATATATATTCTCGCTACCTTTTAATATGTGTAGGGCCCCCCTATGGAAGTTAAGAGCTGAAATTTGGTAAGTGGGACTCATTCCGATGCACAATTGTATTCGGATTGAGTTGGTATCAAGGGGGTGCCTTTTGGGGGTCTCAACTTTTAACCCTTACCCCCACCATATTTATACCAAAAAGAACATGATTTTTCTTGTTTTTTAACAGTTTCGTTCGTGTCAAAATCTCCCGAAATAAACCTAGAGCGCTGAAATTTTGTGTACAAGTTAATAGCCAGTCACTGCTTTTTGGATATTTCAACTTTTAACTCTTACCCTCACGATTTTTATGCCAATATTTCTTTTATTTTTTTTTTTATTTTTTCTCACACGCCTAGAGACTCTCTGAGTAAACCGTAGGGGGCTGAAATTTTGTACATGTATTGAGTTAGTATTCTGTTAGCGCCTTTTAGGGATTCCACATTACTATTCCCCCCACTTCTTCCATTTTTACGTATTGTTAAATGTGTTTAAAATGCTTTATATTTATACTATAAGACAGGTAGGCGAATAGTAAATTTAAAAATTTAAAAAAAATGAACGTACTTTTATAACAAATGCAATACATACGTAATACATACAACATATACATATAATATAATATAATACATACATAATATTATAATAATACATACCTATGTAAGTAATTTAAAAAATGTTATTGATGTCATTTTTATTTTATTCATAAAATAGAAATTTTGGATTTTTTTGGAAAGATAAAATATCTTCATAAAGGCCTTCCAGTTTACTTTTTTAGGTCTTTTTTTAACATGTAAAAATAAAACACAAAGGCAGTTGGCGGATAAGCATGGGTAGGAATGCCCTCGTACGAATTGTGTTTTTTTCCTGCTAGCTGCTATCGGCACCAAATTAAAATTTACTGAGATTCAGCCCTTAAAAACTTAAAACCTTTTTTTAAAACCCCTATCAGCCGGACACTCATCATCAGTTTTGAAACCACTAAAATGACAAATCGCTTGTAGACTTTCAATCACATTTCGCTTGTAGACATTCAATACCGAAGATGAAGGGAAAAATTCGACTTTCGTGATGGGCTCCCGCTGCTCACGGCGTTTTTACCTATAGGACGGCTAGGTTTACGTAAACTTAGCCGTCCTTTTTGTTTATCACGTTTTCTCGAAAACGGTAAGAACACCTAATTTTTTATTCGCCCACCTAATTAACACTTAAATGCACCTATTTTTTATCTAGTAGTTTTTTGGGATTTTGCAAATTTTTGTTTTTGGCCCGGGTAGCTATATGGAGGTGAAATTATTTTTAGTTGAAGCAAAACTTGGTAGAAGTTCGTGCCAGATCACATGCTTAATAACTGAACACTAACTGAGTTATTAACTAGTTTCTTACTGGAATTTAGTGAAAATCTGCTTTTATTTTTACATATTTATTTATTTTTGTTAACTAATTGGATGTTCAATATCGATCAGAATAATAATGTCAGGCTAATGTATAGATACAGTTAAGTTTTTCTAAATTTAAATTTTCCATTCCTTTGGTTAGTTACTGACAGAACTCTGGCTTTAGGGTGAATACATTTTAATAATTGTATTTAAATATACTGTGTAACACATCCGATAACCTGGACAGCTTAGGCTAATTCCAGATTGTTCCAGTTTTTATTTTAATAAATTCTGTAGGTTGCTCAAACAGAATGACTTTTAATTAAAGGAGTGTTAGTTATAAATAAAAAGTGAAAATTAATATCGATGTTTCAAATCAAACTTTTTTGTCTATTACAATACGGCAGAAAATTCTAGAAGCCATTTGATTTTTTGCTAGCGTTATTATGGATACAAATGTAAATCTTGGTAAAGCTCGATTTTACAAGAAATAATCAATTGGCTAAGTAAAATCTCGGATTTTAAATTAAAATCTCAGGAAGCGTTAACCGCTTTTTAAATGTACACGCGGTAGAAAAAGCAATACAACCATCTAATAAAAATATTTGTTTTTGTACAAATAAAATTTTAAACACTTTTTAAAAATACATTTCGAGTTAATATTCGAAAATGCTACCGGTTTTTTTTTCAAAAATAATTTTGTTACAAGTGCTTTTTGATCGGTTCGAGAAATCATTAAATATTTATTGGACCGGCATGGCAATTACGTACCTATGTATATCAATTCACGGAGTAATATTACATCTATAAATATGGTGATTAAAAATGAAAAAATATTTTGATCTAAATTTTCTACTTTTGACAGAATTATGAATTAAATGAGTAACGGTCGATCACAATTTAGGAGACATTTATTTGATTAAGTAGTTTGTAGGTGACAAGAAAGGTAGAAAAGAAATAGGTAGAAGTTTTAGACTTAGACAAAAGTAGAAGAAATTCTAAGAAATTGTTAACTGAATGTTCAGAGCAAAGATACTGACTGCCTTAAAAATCCTGCAAGTACGTATTTGATATGCACTAAGTTATATAGTTTCTTAGTAGCTAGAGTATCTCATATTTATTCAAAGTAATCAGGTATATTTTTTATGATTTGTTACTAAAATAGAAGTTTTCTCTGTAAGACAATCAGATTTTTGTTGTATTAAATGCATGCAAGCCTACTTTTCTAAATTAAATAGGCTTAAAAAACCTAAACAAAAAAAGTAAATTAAAAGAGTCAAAAAACCTAACTGCCTAAAAACGTGATAAAAAGATGGAAACAAGATAAGACAGAAAAAATGCGCATAAAAAGGAAAGCAGTCGTGAGCATGCATGTTATAATAAATTGAACAGAAATGTCTGATGCCTCCGAGTATTTTGCTTTTTACGAATATTTTACTTTTTCTATTACATATTTTTTCCATCTTTTTTTTTCGCTTTTTAGGCAATTAGACTTTCTGACTATTTTAAAACTTTTAAAATTTTCCAACTCTTATAGTTACCAAATTGTCTTGCATTTATAAAATTCAAATATTGTGTTATTTTAAGAAAAATCATACTGTACCGTATAAAACCTCATTGATTCTGTATGCAAATAATATCTGTACCTACCCTACATCCACCTACACACACACACACACACACAAATTGAAATGAAAAAAAAAAAGGAAAAACTAAAATAAATACAAAAAGTGGAACAAAATCGTTAATTCAAATCCATTAGACCAATTGGCTTGTCGTTAATTATTCATGCGTTCTCTCTCCTCACTCATTTGTTGCGCTTCATTCGAACAACGGAGTGGAGCGCACACAATTCGTTCGACCGTTAATTGAAAACATGTCCATGAATTTTCATTAAAATCTCAAACGGACACGGACGTTATAAATAAACAAACTTTGTTCGATTCTGTACTGTTGTATTCATTGACTAGTATGTATGTGTATCAGTATGTTTGTATGAATGTTTGTATATTTGTGTGTTTGTTTGTACGGTTGTGTATTCATTTGTATATATTTTTTTTTAAATTGTATTTTGTATTCTATAGCAGAATTATTACAAATTTGCTATTTTTAAGTATATATACTTACCTACTACAAACAAAACATTCAACAAGGGCTCTTAAAATAAAACCAACACTATTCTTTTCAGATTTTTTTGGTGGTAGATCCGGGTGGAAGGAATGTTTTCAAAACTTTTAGAAAAATTAAATCGGAGAAAATTTCAAATTAAGCTAAGAAACAAATATTTAAATAACTATTTCAATAATTCGAATTTTGTATGAGTAATTAAGTCCGGGTGTATTTTTAAGTGATTACACCACTTAAGTCCTGCTGAAAATTGAGAATTTTTAAAAAATATTTTTCTATATTAATAGAGCAATCAAAGTAGAATTTTCCAGGGTTTATTACATGAACTTTAAGAATAAAATAGTATTTTTAATTTTGATTTATTGCTTCGTTTTCGAGAAACTGAGAACAATTTTGCCTTCTAGCGGCTCCATAGTTCAACTTACAATTAGAGAAGTTTTAACATCAGGTTCATAATTATTAGCATCGAAAAATACATACGAGTTCGCTACAAATAAACCAGTAGTTTTCAAATTATGCTATGGGTGTGTTTTTTTAGTTGAGGAAGTCTACATTAAAAAAAAGTTTGGAAACCCTTGTAATAAGCTAATTACATGCGTCCTATTTATTCCCTCTCACATTAAATATAATATTTGTTTAGTCGATTCTGGAATACAATCGTCACTCGACTACCTACTTATTGACGTTTCAAGTTATTAAAAATGCTCGCAGTTTTTCTCGACTTGTAGAAAAACCAAGGGCCAGATTTACCCTAAATGCCGCCCTGGGCACCGTGAAAAATACCGCTTGGCCTGTCCCTAAAAAATTTCTTAATAACTTTTTAACTCTTTCCTACAAAGAAAAAAGTTTATGTTTGGAAACTTTATGATCTAGTATTTTAATACGATTGTACAAGTGTATTTTGAAGTAGGTACAAATTCTTTACCTTCAGTGGTAAATCAATATGTTATGATTGATGAATAAATTATTTATAAATTTTTACAAGATTATTTATAAATTTTTTATCGGTCTATATACCATTTTTATTTATTAATCTAAAAATGAAATTAGTAAGTAAAATGCAAAATAATCTTAAGAATATTTACTCTTTTTGCACACCAATCTCCTTAAATTTAACTTCATCGTTTTTAATATTATGCTGCGTTTTCGTTTCCTTTGTTTTATGCTTGTAATTATTACTTTTTATTGAATTTAATATTAAAAGCGCATAATTTTAAAACCAAACCGTTTATAAATTTTCATAATTTCCGACACTTGTCAGTTGTCTTTTATGCTATTTTTTCTGTTTTCTGTTTTCTCTTTCAGTAACTGTATTAAGCTTGGGAAGATTTTTAAACGGTAAAGCACCTTTAATTAAATGTTTTTCTACTGGAGTATTTCATAATTTTTGTTTTAAACTAATGTAGTCTGGTTCTTCAAATTGATTAGAGCAAATTTTTGTTGTCTCTAAATTAAAAATGACGTTTTACCCACATGCTTTTACCCATTTTGTACAAATAATCCCATCAGACTGAAACGCAAAAAATTTAATTTTTTTATTATTTTTAGTTTTTTTTTTCACTATAATTATTTTATATATTGACCGTAAATTTAACTATTTTAAATATTTTATAAATTTTACAATTCAAAATACTTAAATAATTTAAATTCAAAATATTTAAACAGTTTTGACATATGTTAAATTATTTATCTCGGTCAAAATGACGTAACAAAATGTATCTAATGGCGACTGTAAGCTGCTAATTACAATGCCTTCTATAATATAATAATATTTGTATGCCGTGGCTGCCCGGGATACTAGCCCCGCGTGCCCCTAGCGTAAATCCAGCACCATGCCAACACCAGACAAACCATACGTATGTATCCAAGGTTATTTGTACTGCGTAGTACTGTGGGCAATGCGTACATAGGTATGGTTTGTCTATAAGTCGAGGGAAACTGCCAGCATTGTTTTTTTTTTTTTTTTTTAAATGAAAACGTCAGTAAGTCGAGTGACGACTGTAAGTTCTTGAATTTGCCATGTAGTATTTATTTTGTAAATTTAATCTACACCTACATTTCTAAAGAGATAATAATAGTGTTATAAATGATAGGTAAATGTAAGATTATTACATTAATTTCTGAAAATTCGTTTAAAAATGGCAAAAACTTTCGAATTATAATCTCACACTACTTTTTTTTGATTGAAAAAGACTGTAGCAAAGACCTGTGGTTAGAGGAAAGTAGTTTTTTTTTGGCCTATGAATAGTTCTTGGTGGATTATTACAGAACAAAAACAGATTTTTGAATTGGGTTTCATATTATAAAACTATTTTTGAAAAGCAATATTTTATATATTTTTTAAATGTAACTACAATTTGAAACTAATTCTTTATAACCACTTAGACGAGATCCGTATTTATAGCAAAGTTACTTACATACACAAGAAAGGAATATCAATTTTATTCTCTTAAAATAGGTACCAAGTAAATTTCCCTATTGTCGAAAGAGAAACCACATTTGAATAAAAATACATTTTATTTTAAAATTACCGAAATTATTATTCTGTTCATGTTTTTATTTTCTTTCTATATAGGCACCTACGTCACTTTTTTCGTCCACGGACGGATATTCCACCCTCTTCCTTTTTCATTTTCTATTTGTCAACTAAATTGCGCTTACAGTAGTGAGCTTCATTTATAAAAGGGAAATTTTCAAAGTAAAAAAATTCACCCTTGTGTAACGCTTTTTTTTTATTTGAAAAAATTCCGATCAAATAATTTGAAAGGTTGTCTTAAATCAATATTGGTTAGATATTCTATACACGACAAGCTCTCCACTTTCGTTCGCAGAGAATAGTGACGAGCGTTGACCCCTTACTTTTCGCAGTTTTTTGATCTTCTAACGTTTACAAGTTAGTGTTTTTTCACAATATGTGACAGGTAAGTATGTATGAACAGCTAAAAATTGGATGAATAGGTGTAATTGAAAAATATTGGAAAAATGATGAAAAAATATCAAAGAGCATTCGACATACGTGGTCGAAAAGCAAGATAAAAATTTCTCAAAGTAAACAATTTACACCTTTCGATATTTGAGATAACAGTTACCAGTGTTCAATTTAAGAAAATTGTATATTATTAACATGAAGGTCCAAATTAAAGGAAATAAAAGGACGTAGATAAAGATCGGTAATCTACAGCTCATTCATAATGTTCATGAATTTCTTCAGATTTCTCTGAGCGATCCTTTTAGTAATAAGGGCCAGAAATAGCAATTTTTGAGAGTTTTTTCCAAAAATAGAGAATTAACGAAAAAAAAAAAAAAAAAAATATATATATATATATATATATATATATATATATATATATATATATATATATATATATATATATATATATATATATATATATATATATATATTATTCTTTTCTAAAAACAAACTACAATTTTAAAATTTACGTAAGTGCAATAATGAGAGACATAAAGCCAATAAAATAGAAATTATTTAAATTGATAAGTGATGAAGGATGGTTAAATTTAACTAAAATGGACAATATCATTGAATTTGTTTTTTAAAAAGCTTTCCTTTGATACCTTACTGAATGCTCTTGGGGGGAAATTTTTTTTCCACTTTTCAGGTTATCCGCTGAAATTAACCACCAGAATTGGAATTTAACTTCACATCTATAATCGGGCCACTACATTCTATATCTTTACTAAATTTCAGATTTTCACCTCGAATGGTTTCAGAAAAAATCATTCCGATATTAAAGTGATTACATAAGTGTATTGACAATACCAATATATTCGAATATATTATAGTATTATTATAACAATAATAATATTCGAATTCTAAAGGGATTTTTAAGGAACAGACTTAATTGAAATTTCTAAGGATTATTTTCATAGATAAATGGCAATTATCCTTATCTTAGACCTACTAGCAAATTTTATTTTCAATTTAGATCATATTTAACAACGAATGCTTTAACAGCTAACTATTGTACATCTTGTGTTTTATATTTTGTCTTAAGAAGCGCACTGGTACCAGTATATTACTATCAATTTACGCAGCAAAAGTATTGTGTAAATGTATAATTTTTTAAATATATACATATTTTTCTCAATTACACGTGTATGCGAATGGGTCAAGCGCAGAACTAAAAATTATTCAATTGCATTTTCATCTATAACTATTTTCCTCTTATGTTTTAAATAATTCTACCTTTGAAATACATAAATAATATAGAACTGATAATACTGGAATAAAAAGCCGCATTGTTTGAAGAATTTTCTGTTTGTATATGCGGTATTCAAATATTGAAAGGTATAACAAAATAAAAAAAAAATATCAAGTGTGTAATTAAAATATGTAGAATAAAGAGTCTATTGAAATAATTTATACAGTAAAAGAAAACCTTTATAGTGCAGTAGTGGAGAGAATAGGAATGAATGGGAAAACTTTTTTCCATATATATTTTTGTTTTATTTTAAATTGACATCATACGCTTAAGAGCCTTTGTTTAGAAATTTTTTTATAGAAAAATATTTTATATAAAAGGGTCTGATTGATTTAATTAACTGAAATATGCATTTGAAATTGAATACAAAAGCCTAATATTATAAATGAAATTATTGATCATGGTATAAAACAGGTTCTTCCTATCAAAAGTCAAGTGTTCTTTGGAATAGTTTAATTCGTATTTTGGGTGCTAATTTTTTTTAGATGCGTTTAAGCTTTTTGACTACATTTTCGGATATCAAAGGACACATTATGTATTATGTAATAATGTGTACTCTTTTAGTTAAATCTGTACCTTCACATTGCTTGACATAGAAAACGTGGTTTATAACTTGTCATGAAAAAACTAAGTTCAAAGCTGTTTGTGTGTTTGATTAAATAAATTAACCCGTAATTTGTATTTGTTAGTAGGGGAGACAGGGGCTAGTATTAACGGGGGTAAGTATTAACAGGCCATTTTCCGCCAAACTACGGACGCAAAAATTAAGTACGTCCGGTTGCTGTCATCAGTAGATGACCCCGGACACGTTGTGACCAATCAGTCTTCGGCCGGTTGCCGCAAAACAAAGTTGTGAGTAAGGCGTAGACTTTAGTAGGTAAAAGAACATTTTTAAGTCGACGGTTTTTTGATTTCAAGCATGATTGTATACCTAAAAGAGACTAAATTTATTTCAAACGGTAGCATATTCCATCTGGTGTTGTATTTTGTTTAAATTTTACCGCATTATTATCAACGTATTCTTTTTAAAAATTTAAATTTGTAAAAAATTTACCTTCGGGGCAAGTATTAACAAAATGAATGGGGTAAGTATTAACATGTTAACATTTACCTCGTTTAAATTTTATGCAACAAAGACTATGTTTTTAAGTTCCCTATAAGGAGGTTATTGTATTCATCCCGATTTCAAAATCCAAATATCATCATTTTCATGCTTCGAGGTTACCAAAATTTTTTTCGTGACCTTGCCAAATATGTTTGCATGTATGTGTGTGTACATATGTGAGTGTTAAATTTAAATGGTTTTAATTTTTATATCTTTTCTGCAGTGAAGCAGAGGAAGAGATTTGCTTAATCTGAGTTATCATATATTTCAAGAATTATAATAATGTTAAATAAGACGAAGACTAATTTTTTAATAAGTAAATATTTTTTAATATAGAAGATATTAAACGACTGTGGTTGTCTACCGAAGACTGAAAATTTACCAATTTTTCTTTCGCTATCAAGGTCAAAGTGACGTAGTTTGCTACTTAATAAGGACTGACAAACTATTTCCTCAGAAAAAAATTGAAATAATGATTAACTTTAACTGATTAAGTACAGATAAATCTAAAATAAAAATTTTCTATGTCAAATTAATTCCTTTCTAATAATAAACACGTTAAATATGATACTTTGTTTTATTTCCTATATAAGTACATATCTACAAAATATCATAATCATATTAAAACTCTAATGTTAATAGTTGTGTTACCCCAAAGTAATGTTAATACCCCAAAAGTGGGGTAAGTATTAACAAACACATTTTTTAAGAAAATGGGTTTTTCCATAGAAAGTACAAGGGATATGTAAGTTTTTTTTATGAAAAATTATAGACAGATAGTTGATGCTTCATAACGTTTACAAAAAAAAAATCGCTACCTAGTTTCATTTCCGTTTAATATGTAAAAAGGTAAAATCTGTTAGTACATGCCCCTGTCTCCCCTATTTATTTATTCTTTCTTCTGAAAGTACAACTTTTATTTTGTAAAAATTTTGTTATCAAATTGTTAAGTAGCTTGCCGTAGAATTTAATATTTTATATTTAGTTATCTAGTTTGTTCACAGTATTTATTCTTGATGTTATTTTATTTTGAAGAATTTTGGACAGAGGCTATCCTAAACCCTTGCAGAATATAAATGTTTTACTTAACTTTATATAAAATCAAAAACAATTTTAGAAAATTATTCGAGTCCGACCGATTGTTTTATTTGACTGGTTTTCTCAGGTTTTAGCGAATTTTGGAATCAAAAATTCAGCTATTGCAGCCCCTGTCATGATTCAGTTTGAGCCTGGGGCCCTAGAAGTCGCAAATGACATTCACTAAAACATATATAAGTGTGCGTCCGTGCGATAACTCTCGAACGAAACTTCCTATTTTTATCTCCTTACATGCTATTTATCTTTTGACACTGTATCGTAATCAAAACCAAGGGAAATATAATACTGATCCTTATTGAAAATATTAAATGGTCGACTAAAGATTTAACGTGTACTTACAATTTCTATTTTGAAAATTTCTGATAAATTAAACGTCAAGAAAACGAACGAACATGTAGGATAGATAACACAATCATGGTCTTTACTTGCAAATCAAGGTAACATTAGATTGGTGTCATTGACAATAAATTATACTTATTGTTAGACAAGTATTAAATATATATTCATCTTAGTTAGATCTTAGATCACAACAGTCAAAACGACGGTCGAAGCCTTTCTTGACTATGCCTATTGTCACGCCAATTGGAAAATATATTATTGTTATATTGTTATACAACGTTTTATAGTGGTATGGCATTAGGTTATAGGTAGTGGTGACTGCCTGTATCAATCGAATTTACTGGAACCCTCGTCAAAATGAATTGCATTACATACGTACATTGTACTTTATACAAATGCCTATATATCATATTGGATTTGCTAGCAACTTTTCTTTATCAATAGTGCAAAATATTCCGCACACATTACACACATAGGTACAGTATGTTCCAAGAAAAAGAATGTACCTACCATATCAAGATAATATGGCTGGGGCTATACATCTAATGTGGTGAAATCGACAACTTCGATATTTACTTACAAAACTACGAAGTCTTAGACGAAGTGTACTCTGAATTATTCTCTTGAATACAATCGCTAGATTACCGTACTCTGCACATCGAAGATGTTGATTCAGTGCCACGTGGGACTATGACTTCCAAAAACTCGTACAGGAAACGAACTTATGATACACAATTTAGAATTCAATTAAAAATATTCACTTGTTGGTTGCACTAATGCATTTTGTTACTCATTTAATACATGATCAGGAAATATTTCACTAAATTTAAATCGCCATTCACGGACGCACTTTTTGAAGGATTGAATCGACAGCAGGGCCGGATTAACCCTGAGTCCGCCCCTAGGCATCTTGAAAAATGCCGCCCCTACCTTTTATTTGAAAAAAAGGAAATCTTAAAAAAATCAAAAAATTTTTCTGCTCTGTTTTAAAAATTTGCCGCACCTTTTCCTACCTTTTTTACAAACTTTCTCTTAAAAAAAATAAGTGACGAGCAAAAAAAAAAAAGTTAATTACTCTTTTTTCCGCCCTATTTTGAAAATTTACCGCCCCTAAAAATCTCCCGCCCCTAGGCCATGGCCTAGGGTGGCCTATTGGCTAAGCTGGCCCTGATCGACAGATATCATAAGGCTAATTCCAATAGATTTGATCCTAAAGTTAAAACATTAACAGTATTAGCACAAATGAAAAATTCGAAACTAGTCCTTGATTGTATCAGTTCCGCTAATTAATGGTTAGTTATCTGTCACTTTTAATTGATTTGATCTGTACGGACCAGATCCTTCGATCCTTTGAATATGTTTAAAAGACCAACTTATATTTTATACTGTAACGAGTAAAATCAATTATTGTAAAGTATTAATAATAAAACATTATCATAAATGAAAGTAGAGAAATTATTTTTCCTAATGAATGAATTTCATTTATTCCCTCCTTGATCCCTTTTCGCTTGAAAATTTCGAATGTGTCAACGCTTTTTATTGAATGTATATTTTCGCTTTTTATTGAATGTATCAACGTTCATTACCTGCTTTCTTCTCTCAATAATTTTAAATCAACAAATTATTTGAATATTATTATTAATTTCCTTGAATATTTTGAACCTATTATTTCCACAGATATGCTAACAAAATTTTACAGTTATATTAAATAACATATTGGGATCTGTCGAATGACAGTAGGACATCTTGTATTGAAAAATCATACTATTTTTAAAGTGCATTTGACGAAATGTAATTTCTGAATTAAGTCTTGTAGATCTGCATGAACATACAATTGATTTGATTTTTCCATTCATTTACAATTCCCACAGCTGTTTCATGACGTTTACCATTTAAATTTGACGTTTGTATACCACTGTAAATTGCAATGAACTCATTTGTAAATTTTTCATATTTTTATTTTTTACCATATTTTAAATGTTTTACAGATGTAAAATTTTCTCTCCTTCAACAAAATACCTTTGTTTCAGACTTGTGTCAACCTAAGTCCAAATTGTACTACTATTTATCATTTTTTCTTAATACAACAAGACTACATATAAATCTTAATATATAAAACTAATATTAATGTACTTTTTCGTCAGCCGTTTTTAGGCTCCGCCTATTTGACAAATCCCAATAGGTGCAGAAATTGTAATATTTTTTTTGTGTAGATTCATCAATTCCTTTTTCTTTAATTTCTAGAATACATTTTATAAAAAATTTACTAAAATATCTGGTCAACATAATGCATTTTTTTTCCGCCGTTTTTTTCTACCTTCTATCGCCTAAAACTAACCACCAGAATGGAAATTTAACTTCACATCTTATGCTTTATCTTTGTGCTAAATTGAAAATTTTTCCATCGCATGGTTTGAGAGAAAATCGCCTGCTACAAGCGGATAGACATCACAATGATTACATAAGCGTTCCGTTTTGCCAAATTTGGTACGGAATATTAAAATACCCCTGTCGCAGTATTCTGCATAACACAGCGAATTTCCGTTTAAAAAAATTAGTTTTCCTCGGAAACTGGTTGACATTAAATAATAATTTAAAGGCCACTTTTCCGACCACTTCTTCTACAATACAACTCAGATAAATATCAATACTTTTGTTGAAAATAAATTTTTCGGAATTTTTCAAAATATTACATGAATAAAAAATAAGTTCCAAAGATTGTTATATTGTCCCGCATTGGCTAGTGATAAAGTTGGCCGCTTTATACATTTTTAAAATTATAAAAATTAAGTAAAATCTCTAAGGACTGAAAAGAAAACATTTTTACAAGGCAAAATTAACGATGTTTTTAGAAACAAAATAGATTTAATTTTTTAGCAACAAATTCTTATTATTTATTTTAGCGAATTTCCAAAACTGGAAATACGGGCAATAGGTAATGGGCAAAATTCTCCCCCCCCCCCCCCCCCAGTGCTCACTGGTGAGATATGTATTTTCTGAAAGCCCCTTCCTAGTAGGTCACAAATATACTCATCTTAGGTATGAAGAACTTGGCCTTCAAAAGTTCTGAGGTGCAGTAGGTTTTGCATACTCCACGTGGTCATTTCTTAAGGAAACGATGTGTGTTGACCTGCAGCGGGCGTTAGAGTCCCCTGCGGGAGGGTGCACTTCGGACTACCTTATTTCGGTAATCTACCAAGGGGTCTGCCAGAAATCGCCACCGGTAAGACTCCTAAACTTCTCTTTGGATACTACCAATATACAGGTTTGAAGCCGCTCGGTACGTCTTCTGCCATAGGCCACGTGAAAAAACGAGGTTAGGCCACTTGCCAGGAAAGTAGTCTTACATAGTGATAGGCCGGCCCACGACATGTCTCATAACCTATTTGTACCGATACAGAGTATCCCGTTTGGCTATGGCCACATGCAGACTATTTGTACATTTGACGCCCTATAACTTTTGAAGGCCAGGTTCTCCATGAACGTGCCCATTGACAAAGTTGGACTACCTGACCAGGGCTATCGATCGGCACCGGTCTCAACCAAGGGTGCTAGGGGGCAGCTCCCCATATAGTTTTGCCCATTGTCCTTTAATATGAAAATGTAGTTCTCAAAAAACTGAATCCGAAGGCACCAGTAACTCAAAATCTAAAATTTTTTCAAATAGTGCAGTCTTAATCTCATGGTGCGAAATGATATTATTATACGTATAGGTATACTGAGAAATAAAATAATTAAATTAATGCTAAATTTGTATTTTTAAAATTCTGGATTTTGCCCGTAACAAATTTAGTGGTGCATTCTTCCAGTCTATTTTTTTCTAAAAACATTGCAAGTTTCTCATAGTCAGTAATTTTTTTAAATTTTAATTTGTGTAGTCTTGGCTGTTTCTATAAATATGACTGAGCTATATAAATTTCAATAATTTCAATAATAATAAATTTAGTTAATTCACTTAGCACCGGATTTACACAAAAGCATTTGGAGCATATGCCTCGGAGCCCCCACAGAATAGGGGCTTTTACAAAATCAAATAAAATTTCAAAATTAAGGAATAGAATAGAAAGTATAAGCGTTTTTTCTGCTCGTCAACCCTATTTTTTGGCAAAATTAAAAAAATTTCGGAAATCCTCCAAGGGTGTCTTTACAAAAGCACTCAAGGGTCTCCAAATTAGATGTATTTAGGCGCCACCACATTAGAAGTACCCCTGGTTCCCACAGAGGTAAATCCGGCCCTGCATTCACTAATATGCCGCAGTACACTATTTGCGAAATATTATCGTAGTCTACACTGCTGTATCTATTTTGCACAAAATTCTGGCGTTAAAACTAGGCAATACTTAAATAAAATTTATAATAATTAAAAAACGAATTGTTTTTTTAAAAAACATCCTATATAAGGGATCATGGATGTCAATATAAAATACGCCTACTTACATATATATTTTCTTTTTGGGATTCGGAAAATATAACTTTCTTGAATTTTATCGCCATCTGTTATTAACATTGTTACTTATAAATATGATTTATGAAATCGAACCGTTTTTCAAACTGTTCGTTCCTCTTGTTGAATTCTTTATGCCCTTTTCTTCTCCTTGAAATCAGAAAGTTAAATTTATGAATAGATCGGTAAGAAAACTATAATTTATACGATTTCGTTAAATATTTCATGTAGGTTACCTGATTTTGTATTTTATGACAAAATACTCCTCCCTCCAAAAAATTGTTTCATTTAGTTTTATTATTTTTTGCTTTTATTGCAAAATAAAAATAAAACTAAAAAAATTCCCAAGTACCTATTTGGCACGCATCAAGTCAAGCTTCCTCGATAGCCTAGAGTTTTTTAAAATTTTTTGGGTAAAGACGGGACATTTAACTATAATTTTGACGATTTAAAAAAAGCTGTAAATTGAGAGCTACGCCCATTTTCGAACTATGGATTCATACTTTTTCTTTCGCAAATATGGATCTTTTTGTCCAAGATGTTTTCAGATACGGGAAATCGTTTAATATCAAATAAATTTTGAAACGAAAGTTTCACATATTGTAAAATAATGTTACATATTACAAGGGCTCTTTTTTAATTCCTAAATTTTCTTTTCGATTAAATTGAAAATCAATTTAATTCTCTGTACAAAAAATATACAAAAATTGGCAGACACAAATACTGCCTAATACATGTATAAATTCACATTATAAATAGAATCAGTGTACGACAGCTACAGTTGCGTTAATATTAAGTGATAAAAGATATGACATTTAGAACGACGAAATGTCTTTCCTTTAACTTGGGTGGGTATATCACTGGTTGGCTGGTGAAAAGAAAGAATTACTTGATTGCTGTCAAATATTCTTCTGTCATTTTTCTTTTTTGATTTTTTTCTATAATATAAAAAATTGTGCTGTCATTGCAGAAAATTCTTTAATATTTTCCGTGAAATTAATACAGTGAATAGGAAATTTTTTCCCTACCATTCGCCGTATAATACCGTCGCACCTCATCGTCAAAATGTAACGAAAGATGGATAAATTACAAAAAAAAAATAAAATGTTCTGACAATGAGCCCTAGACCGAGTGAGTATTTTTGTGTGATTTTAGTAAGTATATATAGGTTAAATTTTATTTAGGCATAAATAATTGAATTTACGATATCCATACGATTGATATCGAGTAAGATATAAAAAATGGATTGTTTTCTCCGTTTTCTATTCCAAAAATCTTTCTCTTTTTAACAATACCTATACGTATTCAAAAATTCAACACTGCTGCTGTTTAGTGTATGCTGGAATTTACTTTATTCATCTTGACATCGAT
Organism: Brachynemurus nebulosus; assembly: GCA_035578155.1. Taxonomy (NCBI): domain Eukaryota; kingdom Metazoa; phylum Arthropoda; class Insecta; order Neuroptera; family Myrmeleontidae; genus Brachynemurus; species Brachynemurus nebulosus. The sequence goes on along the minus strand of JAPWDM010000001.1, from coordinate 46,590,388 downwards.
TATTTTAAAGATACTGAGTTTATAACCGGAAAGAAGATGGCGTTGGAAGTTGAGAAATAATTTTTATATTGATGGCTAAATTACTACCAAACTGCTCCATTGAAATTAGTAATTGTTCCACCAGAAATTTGATTATTTAATTAGTTACTTATAAAAAGATAAAATTTCCGGTAATTCAGTCATCAGAATCTCCCCCAATTTGTTCTACCTAATTTAAAAGCTAATCACTAATTTTTTTGAATAATTACTAAAATATTTTGTTTATTCTATCTATCTCTATGGTATCTATTGGTATCTATCTCTATGTTTAAGAGTGTTGACTAAGATTAAGGTTTCTATACCAAATTTGATTCAATAAATTGGTACTCACTACATTATATGTAGTGAGCAACTTCGTGGGAACTGTTAATTAGGGTGAAATTATAAGTGTTAATCCAAATCTTTACAACAAATTTCGTTAAAGTCGATTCTACCAATTTGGTATCATTATAATAAAGAATTTTCTCCAATGGGAATATTCTGTCGCCATATAATGAGACCGGTAATTAGTCTAGAATCTTGTCATTACACAACTTATTTCTATGAGAAATTTACGAAATATTAATTTTTTGTGACCTGTTTATTATCTAATATGAGGATTAATCAACATGGGCATATTTCATATGCGCATTTTTTCGTGTACGGAATTTTCTGTGTGAGCATTTTTACTTGTGTCAAATTTTCTGTGTGATAAGATATTGTGTGAGCATTTTTTGTTTACTGTGAGAAGTTTTCGTGTAAGCAAATTTCTTGTGCGGATTTTTCTGGTCACTATTATAACGAATTTTTCTCAACAATGGGCTTTCTTATCAACACGAAACCTTTTTATTCTAAAATAAATCGAATTTTGTCGGTTTCAACAGGTTTTGACAATTTTGTATGTAATGATTTAACGTTTTTAATTGATTATGTGGATGGTTTTACTCAACCACTAAACAGAATAATCAGGAAATTTTTAGGTATTTATCAAGTTTTAACGTAGTTGCTCTGAGATAGTCAGGTAGGTACAAAAGTATATCTCAGCAAAAAAATCTTCTTTTCTTCTTCTTTTCTTCACCCAGAGCCTGGATGACACTGCAAAGCGCATGTCTGGGAACATCTATTTAATGAGCTATGAGTGAATGATATGTAATTAAAACTTAATGTAATGTCCTAATTTATTATTTAATTCATAATCAATGTCACATTGGTGCTCACCAACTTGATGAAATTTTATAGAAATATTGAAAAATCTTCGATTATTTTGAAAATTCAAAGCTCGGTAGCGACTCCTAAAACATCTTTTAAAAATCTAAAATTTTTATGGAAGTCTTTTTTCATATTGTGGAACAAAATGAACGGGTGCCCCTTATATATATATATATATATATATATATATATATATATATATATATATTGAAACATTAAATTTTTATCAAATTCCTTTGATACGTTTTCATTTTATTCAAAAAAAAAAAAAAAAAAATAGTTTTCCCGTAAGAGCCCGTGTTAAAATTACAAAACTTTGAAATCGTTTTTCTCAAAATTTGGATGGTCAGTTTTTTTTTTTCGGTAAGGACTCGTATTATTGGTATTGGATTAAATTAAAAGGAGTTTCGTTAAAATCCTTTGAAAAAATCGTTTCATCGACCAACTACCTTAAATAGATTTATTCATGCCATATCAGTCGCTTGAAAGTGTAATTTTTACATAATATATTTAATTAAAATCTGGAAGTTAAGAACTTCTAACATAACGTAGTATCTTTGTTTATTGATTTATGGTTTGGTTTGCAATTATTTGACAGATAGTTGTTGAAGAAAATACTATTGCACTTATTAACCAATTTACCCGGTATGAAAGTGTATGCATGATTTATTGACGACTTTTTGTCTTTAACAAAAGAGGAATTATAAATCGATTTTCAGCATTTTTCATTCCACTGCTAATGGTAGTTAAAAAGTTGATTTTTGTAATTAAATTCTAATGAATCAAAAATCCTCAATTTAAAATATAAAATGTAAAATTTTTTTTCGTAGTAATTATATGTATTGATATTTTTTTAATAATAGAAAGATCAAGACTTTTCAGACGTCAGGATGAATTGGTGACAGAACATAATGATCGTTTGTGAATAATGATAAAGGCGAAAAAAATGAAAATGGTGACAATAAAATTTCGAGTAATAAGCACTTAAAAATATTTTTCTCCAAATTCTTAAAAATGAATATTTTACTGAAGTTTTATAGAAAAAAGATAAATAATTAATTTCGGATTTATTGCTATATAGTATATACCCTCAAAATGACAGGATGCATAAAAAACATTATAAATACACGAATGCCGCGCAAAACGGTACACCAAGAAAGGTTTGTCGCTTTCTATGTTACTATAAGTGCAGCGTATATAGGGTGTACAAAATGTACACATATATAGATATACACATAAAGGCAATAAAGGTAACATAAGGGTGATAAAAATAAAAAATAAAATAAAAAGGTTTTGTACATACCAGATTCGTAATAATAAATGCACATATAACCATATCACCTTTTTTAAGTTAAAAATATTTTTAAATATTCATGTTATGACATCGTTTCTGAGAAAAAACGTCGTGAAAAACGCACATATTCTGTTCAAAACTAAATATGTATTTAATTATCTAATATATTAATTTATTATTTTGTATAAAAAATACATAAGCATATGACAATTTGAAGATTTGAAAATAATATGTACATATGTGACTAAAAACCTATCAATTAATATTTAAGCAAATCAGAATATATATATGACACATCTTACATGAGAATACATATATTATGTAGTAATTAGGTATTTCTTTTATTTAAAAAGGGAACCTTATTGTGAAGCAAACGTGTAATTACGATCGTTTTATACTTGTGTACACAGTTCATCGAAAGAAATTTGACAGTAGAAGTTTAATCTTTGTAGCACCAATTTTTCGCTCTTTGCCGACATCGATCTGTCAATGCAGTCATTTATTCTTAAGGTCGTAATACATATGTCGTTGAAAACTGTTTTTTAACAACTGACTTTTTGTCGGACGTTCCCAAAAGTTGGTGACAATTTTTTTGGAATGATATCGTCATACATAGCTTGCTCGGTTGACAGTTCCGAAAAACGTGTAAAACGGTCGCCCGAAACTTTTGCGTGTTATTAAAAACAGTCGGGAGCATTCAAAAAAATTTATTTGCGTTTGATTTTCACCGTTTTTGCCATTTTTTGTGTCTACTTATGTATAAATGCTAAATGTATATATGCATGCGATCTCACTTGCAAATATTTTATTAATTTTTAATTAATTTTTTTTTTTTAGTATTATTTTGGGCTTATTTAAATTTTTTTAAATATTTATACATTTATGTAAAAATTAGGCTTTTAACCCACTTAGGGAATGAATTTTCAAAAATCCTTGCTTAGTGTTCACCTACGTTATATAAGGAACTCCTATACAAAAGTTCATCCTTCTAAGCCTAACGGCTTAAAGGCTGTGGCGTTGTCTGTCAGTTGTTGTTGAGAGATTTATTAAATAGATATTATTTACTTTAATAGCAATAGTAACATATTTTTATATATCTCTAACTTCAAAAATGACGAATTTCAATACACATTTGCATTCCTTATTTAACTCACTTAGGGGACGAGTTTTCAAAAATCCTTTCTTAGTGCTCACCTACGTTATATTGGGAACTTCTGTGCAAAATTTAATTCTTTTAAACCCAACGGTTTAGGTTGTGCGTTGTCTGTAGGTCAGCGTCTAGAAATTTATTAAATAGATGTACCTAGTTTGTCGTTTTGAATTGTTCCTCCTTTTTTGAGGCGTTTTCAACAGCTTTAGATGACAGTTTTAAACGACCGACGGTAAAAACTGTAGTTTTGGAACGATTTGGGAAAGTGGAGCAACATGGGGTACCCGCATTATCACGTCACCTGAACGTACCAATCAGAAATAAGTATCCACGTTCGATTTGTCGTTTCGATTGAATTTTGTTATATAAGTACTAAACGGAGGATGTAAATAATTACATTTGTATTTAAGAGCGATAAAAATGGTTTTCAGTTGTTGTACTATTATTTTTATATATTCTTTACATTTAAAAAAGGTGTCAAAATAATGAAAATTGGACGTGTATATGAGGTTGCGTTCAATAGGGAATGAAGTGTATTGCTAGGCAATATTTTATTTTTATAGCTATCATTTAAAGGTGTAGGTAGAGTATTTTATTTCAATTTCAGAATGTTACGTGAGGGGCACGATGGGTAGTATGTTTCAGCTAAACCCCATTTTGCCCTTCACTTATCAGTGATAAATTCATCTTTTCATATATTTTATATTTTTCAAGTGTCCACTGGTCAGAATTTTTCATTGAAAATTGTTATAAATTTTTATTGAAAACTTTTCTCTATGCATCCAATATATATATATTTGTTAGATTGTCGAATTCTTATAATTCATAATATAAAATAAAACTTTTATATATCTAGTAAATTTTCGTATTCATAAAACTTTTTATAACAGATAGATATGAATTTATTATATTAGAAGGAGTAAAATTACGAACTGCAACAAAGATTATTATGAATGCCAACGTTTTCAAAATCACAAAATGGAATTGGTAACTGCATTTAACAATATTTTCTAAGTGAAATGATACGGTCGTAGTACCGTAGACGCATTTAACTTTACCATAATTTTCGATTCAAATTTGAATAAAATAGAGACGAAATTAATTTAGGTAAATTTTACTGTTTTAATGAAATCAACTGATAGGCCCGCCACACACGTACAGTTTTAACTGACAGTTTGAACTGAACAGTTCAACTATACAGTTTAAACTCTTACGTGTGTGGATATTTCAGTCTCAGTTCAACACAACTGTACAGTTAAACTGAGACGAATGAAATTTCAATTTTTTAAACTGAAAGGTTCAACTGATTGTTGCGTGTGTGGGGATTCAACTGTACAGTTCTCAGTTCAATTTGTGTCAGGAGCACAATGGAACACAAATTTTATTACCAATATTATATTTTGACAATAATTATTTGAAAACGCTACTACAAATACCACAGGTTATCGCAAATATTACTACATTACAGAATACTATTAAGTTGTATACTGGCCGTATCTGGCTGCTTCATTTATAAATTGATAGAGTGAGTCTATAGGATATACAGATTATGTTCTTTGGTCTGTGGTCAGGAGCAAGTGGGTTTGATTTTTTTTTTTAACAATATAATTTCCGCGGAATCAAAGATGTTGCTAGGTGAAATTGTCCTGCTGTTTCCAATCCATTGTAAAAACTGAAGGATTGAACTGTACGACTGTACTTCTACAGTGTACAGTTTCACCTGACAGTTTAAACTATTTAGTTCAAACTGTCAGTTGAAACTGTACGTGTGTGGCGGGCCATAAAAATCTTATTATACTCATAAATAAACTTTCCAGAAACTTATATTATTACCAGCCATATTTTTAGTGAGATATGAAAGATACTATAAAATTATTAAATATTTCACTATTGTTGACACTTTATTGTTAGTTCCAAGTATAATATAATAATGAAATATAATAGATTTCAAATTTTTGACAGGTGTTCCAATTACAATATATTAATGTTAAAATGCAAATTTTTTATCGTTTGTACCTGCTAGGCGTCCGTTGGCGTCGGTAAAGTTAGGAATCGTTAAAGGATACTAACTTTACCAAATCTATAGTAACCCTTACTTAAACAAATTATTCGATTATGTGCGAATAAATAAATACGAAAATTATTTCTAAATACTTACGAGATTATGTAATTTTTCGTATGACAAAATTACCTAGCTAAGTTTTATAATTTCTGAAATATCAACTGAAATTTACACCCTTTTTGAAAACAAGAATGTACCATATAAACAGAATACTAGCATAGTTTGTTAGAAATAGTTGTGTCAAAAAAAAAAAAAATCCTGTAGTTATTATAAACCATTATAAACTTTTTTTTAAGTTAAAGCGCCGGTATGATGAAGTTAGGTTCAATAGGTAAAGTTAGTAGTTTTTACGGTACTTAAACTAATGGTATTTTAATATCATCTTTCTGCACCTCAGCAATATAGGTAGGTACTTAACGTTTTGCGTTACGGTTTTCATACAATGGTGTGTTGCTCCGTACTATCAATTTCTTATTTTCTCTTTCAAATGCAGTCATAAAGTGAAATTTATTAGATTGAATTTTTTTTCATTATTTATATCTTCAAGCGTAATAAATTTCACTTCATTAATGTTATAATAAGACGTAAGGTAATCGATTCACGGTAAGGGTATTACTATCCTGTTTCTCGGCTAGGATAGTATTTGAATTATTACTCGACAACAAAAAATAATTGTAAATAGATTTAATTCTTTATTTAAAATACCGTTTGATTTGAAATGAGAACAGATTTTTAGACACAAAGCATTAGAGCAGAATTCGATACCAAAATAACTCACAGAAAGGTAAACAAATTAATATCTATAGCTAATATAGCTAAGGAAGATATATATCTTCTTTTCTACAAATCTCATAAATTATAATTTATTTATTCCTCAACTTACTCTGAATATACGCTCGTAAGACTGAAAACGTGTTAAGTAGAATATTATTTTTATAGTGATATTGAGGAAGTAATTAAAACTTGAAATCTCTCAATACTGAATTATTTTAAAAAAATCAAATTATTTTATACAAATTAAATTACAGTGAACATACCTGACAAATTAGAGGATCATTCCGAAAAAAATATTGAGTTTAAAATTGTGCACCAGTTATTGTTTATCCGAGAACTGAAAGTATTCGATGTAATGTCGCCTTTTTGTTAGCTAGAATCTATATCTTTGTCTATGTAATTTTTAATTTGTAAAGTAAAAGAAATAGATTATAAACAATAGTTCTTACTTTTTTGATCTCTTTTAAAACTCTCGTATGTCGAGTAGGCAATATTTCGATTAATTTTATATACATTTTCTGTAGGAATATTTCCAATATCATCCACAAACTGTGCCAAAATTAAATGCTAGGTATGAAATACCAACAGATTTTGATTCAATATCAAAGTAAATAAAATAAAAAATCTTGATCCTTCGAAAAACGAATCAGTGAATGAGTACACAAGTGCTTAAGGGTGATTATTTTCCTATCAATTTCTATATTTTAAGATGCACCGTTAGAAATACATTTAAATTTCAGAAAAATTGCACAAGAACTTTGGAAACTACGGAGTGAGTGAGATCGACACTTTTTTAACGGATTCTTTACTCTTCTTCTTTTATAAAATGTTAATATTTAATTTGATATTTCTCCACTTTTATTAACCCAAAGTTGGAGGTAAAATCAATTAAATAAATTTTAAAGTAATGAATAAAATTACAGAACTCTAACAGAATATTTATTTTCTTAATTAAACATACTTTTACTTTATTGCCATCAATTAAAAACAGCTTACTATGAATTTTTTGCTATTCTATTTACAGTAAACGCCATAGCAGGCAATTAATAGCAAAATTTTAACGATACCATATAATAGTATAAATGTATAATATTTTATAGCTCTATAATACGGGCATTAAAAAACATATTTAATTTCAAACGTAGCAGAATTTTTTACACTAACTATATTACTACTGTTTTAATAAGGTAAAATACAGCACAAAAAATGAATATGATATATGTATAAGTATATAAATGTATATAACTTTGTGTTATAAAATCACATGTGCAATATTTAAAAACGAAGTGTTAAATATGTATACATGCACGTATGTTATGCTATATAATATTATGTGGCTAATATGAGTAATAAGTATAAAATAGTTTATAGCGCTAATAAATGCGATATAATAAACATAATGTAGGTATTATTTAGACGGTTACATTACCGTACAACCGTCTAGACCCGGACACTTTTTTTACATTTTTTGGTAAATTTTATGTTTATACATATTTCCTTCATAAATATCACCAATAAACGTATTACCATTAGAAAGAGCGTATATTATTTGTTATATCCCTGACCCCCATTTGTTTCATTATAACTAAAAATAAAAGAAATAAAAAATAATTAGCAAGTCTCCGGGTCTACACCCCAAATCCGTCTTGACCCGGACACTTACTTAAATAATGTAATAACATGCAAACTAACCTCTCCCGTCGGGGTTAGGACAGTGTTTTATATCGTCTGATGTCTTTGAACCTGTCAAAGGCTTCAAAACATTTTGTGGGAAGGGAGAGGGGTCAATATATAGTATGCCTCTCTATGAAGTAAACATGTGATATGACACCAGAAGGAGGCACAACCTGCGTAATTCTGGCGGGAATATAACGTATGGATAGTTAGTGGAAGTTACAGCCAGTGCGAATCGCGGCCATAGTGTAATAAACTGATGTGCCCGAGCCTAAACGGATATATGTATATAGCATGTATTTTTTTCTATATACATCGAATATAACTTCAAACATCATTAAATGATGCGCGATAAAATTCTGAACACATACATATCAAAATTAAAACAATATGACAATTATGACGAAAATTACATGTCTAAGTTTTTCACAAGTTTTTCACACACATTTTATTTCTTTGAAAAACTGGAGAATAGTAATCCTGTAAAATGAGATAGTAAAAGTTGAAATCCGTAATTGGTACAGCTGTTTAGAGGATGTTTTTCTCTCTCTAATGACGTCAAGAACAAATGTTTATTGTAGCAGGTTAACGTAGAAACTACTTACTTTGAAGATTGGTGCAAAGTGTCCGGGTCTAGGCGGTTTTACGGTATGTTACATATAATACTAGTGAGTATCTAGTGTACGTTGCAGTGCACATTCAAAGGAGGAAGTGTTTTTGTTTTAATTCTGTTTTTTGACGTGTTTTTGGATAAACAATATTTTCTGTTTTTCTGTCTCGTGCGGGCGCGAATAAATCAGAGTTTTCCAGCGCGAATCACATACCGCTGTCCATGTGAAAAGCATGGATTCTCCAAATTTAGCCCACACACTGGAAGCGATTGTTTCTGTTGATAGTCATTGCAAATGCGAGTCGTACCAGAAACTGCAAACGTTTGACAACTCTTCAAAGTTATCGGGGAAAGTAGGGTCTATTGGGCCGCTTATTAAATTGGACCATTGTAATTTTTCGAAGACTTTTTATTTTATTACAAAATTAGAGCCGTCAGCCGATATACAGTTAACTTCATTGTATAACAAATATTTTATCTTTTTCGTAATAGCAAACGATAATATTTTGTTAACAAAAAACTTAATTTATTCCTTGTAATTTTTAGTGATCTTTGCTAAGGGTGTAACTAAGTCAAAGATAAGTTTCGAGTGTTTGTAATTTTTATTTGCAATCATAATTTACTAAAGTGAAAAGTTTGTCGGCTTTGTTAGGCTATGTTTTTGTTAGAATTTTTTTTTTCATATTTCGTGAACTTAGTTAAAATGGATTTAGCGAACCGGTTGGCTAGATTGGAACGAATTTAAAATCTGACTTTTTGTTGATTACTGAGAAATCTGTAGTAATTGTATTAATTTAGATTTAATAAAAATAAACATAATGGACTATTTCATCTTACGAAGTATTTTTTTGCGTAAACCTAAAAATACTAGGTTAAAAATGCCATTGAAAAAGAGTGGTCCAAAATAACCGACTTTCCCATATATATATATATATATATATATATATATATATATATATATATATATATATATATATATAGATATTATATATATATATATATATATATATATATATATATATATATATATATATATATATATATATATATAGAACGAGAGAGAGAGAGAGAGTACTTAAGTTGGAATCAGTTATTAATTTTACGATAAAAAGTCATGCTTTATAAAAAGCTCAAATTTGCAATTACATTGAATTACCAAGAAAAGCTAGGGTTTGCTATTTTTCTACACATTGATTGATTCTGTTTGAATACATTATAAATTATTTCGAGTACTGTAAATTTTAGTATCAGCAATTCATCATTTTTATTTATTAAAATAAATTAATTAAAATATCAAAAAACCCCGACTGCGAAAAAAGAAAACTAAACTGGTGGAAACAAGATGAAAATATAGAGAAAAAGAAAAGTGAATTAAAAAGTAAAGCAGTCGGAGGCATCATACATTTCTGTTTTATTTAGTACAAATGTATGCCTCCGACTGCATTACTTTTTTATTCATTTTTCTTTGGCTCTATTTCGTCTTGTTTTTACCGATTTAGTTTGCTTGTTACGCAGTCGGGTTTTCTGTTTTTTTTAATTAACTATTTTATTTGGATCTTTTAGTGTTGTTGAATTATTTAGAAGAAAAAATATATAGGTAGACATACGAGATTACAGCGGCTGGTAGCCAAAATTACACGAATTTGACAAAAAAATTTTTCTCACCGTATACTAGTTTTTTTTTTGTCCTCGACTTCCTCCGCGTCAACTCGTTGTAGATTGATTATAGTTGTACACACTATATCGTTATCAACTCCACCTACCCAAACGAATTCGTAGAGAAAAAGTTAGCTTTCATATAAATTTTCATTCCTTATTTCACCGCCTTAGGGGATGAACTTTGAAAAAGCTACTCTTCGTTCTCACTTACGTTACTAAAGAAATCTCTCTATATAATTTTTCATCGCCTATTTTACTCCTCTGTAGAACAGATTTTCAAAAATCCCTTCTTAGTGCTCACCTACGTTTTATAAGAAACCCCTGTATAAAATTTCGCATTTCTAGGCTCAACAGTTTTCTATGTAAATTCTCGACCCCTACTTTTACCCATTAGGGGACGAATTTCCAAAAATTCACTATTGGTGCTTGCTAAGTTACTAAAAAAACCTTTGTGCAAAATTTCACGTTAATAAACCTAGCGGTTTTCTATATAAATTTTCATCCCCTAAGTATTTTAACCCCTTAAGAAGCGAAATTCTAGAAATCCACTCTTGGTGCTTGCTTGCATTACTAAAGGAACCTTTTTACAAAATCTTACGTTTCTAAACCCAGTGGTTTGCTATATAAATTTTTATCCCCTAATTTACACCATTAGTGGATAAATTTTTACAAAAATTCTCCCTCTTAATACTCATCTACATTACTAAAGGGCCCCGATGGCCCTGTGCAAACTTTTACCTTTCATAAATTTTCATCCCCTACTTTATATCCTTAGGGGATGAATTTCCAAAAATCTTTTCTTGGTGCTCCCCTACGTTACATAAAGAACTCATCTGCAAAATTTCACGTTTCTAGACCCAATGGTTTACTATATAAACTTTACAATCCCCTATTTAAGGGATGAATTTTGAAATTTGATGTAGCCTATAGCACTACCCAGGTTAAGACGAATTTAGCGACACTTTCTTTACCAAAATCCGTCAAGCCGTTTAGGCTGTAGGCTGCGCCACAGAAACAGACATAAACAGAGGATACATACATACTTTCGAAACACATTACCCTCTTTCTGATGCAGTCGGGTAAAAAAAATATAGGTACGCATACGAGATTACAGCGGCTGGTAGTATAAATTATCAATAATTTGAAATTGAAAATTTTTTTATACAAGCGCTAACATACTAGCTTTTGTCTACGACTTCGTCCGCATAGAGTCATTGAAGGTTGATTAAATGATTTTGTACAGTTACTATGTCGTCATCGAATCCACGCGGATAAATTCATCGACAAAAACTAGTTTTACATATAATTTTTCAAACCTTGTTCTACCGCCTTAGGGTATGAAATTTTAAAAATCTGCACTTGGTACTCGCTTATGTTACTAAAAAAACCCTGTGCAGATATTCACGTTTCTAGGACTCAATGGTTTTCTCTATAAATTTTCATCCCTTATTTTATATCCTTACGGAAAAAAATTCCAAACATCCCTTCTTAGAGCTCACCTACACTACACAAGGAAATCCTGTAAAAAATTTCACTTTTCTGGGCCCAGTAGGATTTTTAAATAAATTTTGACCGCCTTTTTTACCCCGTTAGGGAATGAATTTCCAAAACCTCTTCTTGGTGCTCGCCTACTATATAAAGAACCCCTTTGTAGGATTTCACGTTTCTACACTCAACGGTTTTCTATATAAATTTTCATCCCCTATTTTAACACCATTGGAAGCGAATTCTAAAAATTCACCCTTGGTGCTTGCTTGCATTACTAAAAGGAACCTGTACAAAATTTTACATTTCTAAACCCAGCGGTTTCCAATATAAATTTTCATCCCTTATTTTACCTTTACACCCCTTATTACACCCTTAATGGATACATTTTTACAAAAATTTTCCCTCTTAATATTCATCTACATTACTAAGGGACCCCTGTAGCCCTGTGCAAATTGTACCTTTCATAAATTTTCATCCCCTACTTTATACTCTTAGGGGATGAATTTCCAAAAATCTTTTCTTGGCGCTCCCTTACGTTACATAAAGAACTTGTCTGCAAAATTTCACGTTTCTAGACCCAATGGTTTGCTATATAAATTTTTCATCTCCTATTTAGGGGATAATTGTTGAAATTTTATGTAGTCTATAGCACTTCCGAGATTAAGACGAATCCAGCGACACCTTCTTTGCTAAAATCCGTCAAGCTGTTTAGGCTGCAGACTGCGCCACAGAAACAGACATAGTCAGAGGATACATACATACTTCCTAAACACATTACCCTACTTCTGTTACAGTCGGGTAAAAACATGATAACCTTTCCATTTTTTAATACATTTTCTAATAAATAAAAGAGATAAATAGTCGGTACTGAAATTTAGAATAATAGAAGTAATTTGTAATGTATTCAAATAGAATCAATAAGGTCTTTATTGCATGTGATTTTAATATTTTATGAGAAAATGCTGTGCTTTTGAAATTTTGCAAAAAAGGTATCATTTACGATACATCATTGAAGCCACAACGAATTAGTAGCGAAAAGAGTAGGTAGTGGAAACCGAGCCTAGACAGAAAGCTAGGACACCGGGAATGCTAAATAAATATGGTACAAAATTTGTAACGAAATTCTTCAAAATATGCTGACACGTCTTTATAAGTATTTGTTATTTCAGAAAAAAAAAAGTTTTAAAAACTACGGTAACTTAGCACTCAATGAGGTTTCAGTATTTTTACTAGCGAATCATTCTGAAAGAATTTATTCCGAAATACTTCATGATTAAAGAATAAGGTAATTGTTTATAGGTACTTACTCTAGATTTAATTAACACATTTTAAAATTTTTTAGATTTACCGTTAAGAAATACATTTCAAATAATAGTAGTCTTCGTAATCTTGTTAAATGTTATTTATGCTATTCTTCGAAATGGATAAAAATCGTGAACGACCTATTTGCAACTGTGCTAATTATCACATATTTGATAGTTATGACAGTTATTTTATAGTTTTATACCAGTTCTCGATTTCAATTTAACAAATAACATGCTCTTGGCCCGTGTTATTTGTTATCGTCGAATTTCATCAATTTTTTCTCGATTTGATAATTTTTTTCTTCGAAATAACACATTTAACATGTTATAGCATGTTTAAAAAAGATTATGAAGACTACTAATGTCAATTGTTCACAAAATGAATTTAAAAAGAAAAGCTTGTCAATTTGTGTGTAAAAAGTAAAGAGGCGAACTCCAAACTTGTAGCAAAAATCATTTGACATGATAATAGGTAACATGCATAATAGATTGTCTAGCTGTAGATGTATTTATATAAATCTGTGGTCACAAGCTAAAGTATCTTAAGTCGACTTAACTAAAAAAATCAGATTTCCACTGATTATTACGGTTCTCATTAGATCACTAATTCATTTACGTTTTTCTTAAGGGCGCTACACACGATTAGTTTTAACTGATAGTTTTCACTGTCAGTTTTAACTGTCGCTGTGCCTACACACGTTCACATTAAAAGACTGAAGACATACATCAGTTCTTTACAAAATGTCATTGGACGATGATATTTTTTAGCCGTACTTAGTTTATTATTAGTCTTGAAGAATAAAAAAAAAACGCAGAGTGGCGTAAAGAGTGGTTAAAAAAAGGAATATTTATTCCCATGTACACTTATTAACCGAAATGAGAATTTTTCCAAAGGATTGGCACAACTATTCCAGGACGAGTAAAAAAATCTACATCAATCCACTCTCTTTAGTGTCTCTACTCATTAAAAAAATGATACGGTTATGCGACATGCTACTTTACCACATCAGTTCCGTTAGTTCATTTAAAAAAAAATATGTGGTGAAATATTTCACCAGTTTTAACTGATAGTAAAAAAGTTGTCAGTTTTCAGCCTACACACGATCAGTTTTCTGTGTCAGTTTGAACTATTCACTGAAAACTGTCAGTTAAAACTGATCGTGTGTAGCGGCCTTTTAAATAGAAAAAAATTTACAGCAGAAAAACATATTATTATGTGGTTGAGGTTGTTTCTTATAGACTCTACCAAACATAAAAACTCGGTTTCTGTAAATTTTTGTTTTTTCTATTGTTTAGATGCGCCACAACTAAGGTGATATACATCGTTTGGTATATGTTGTACTATTGCTTCCGAACTCACGATCTTATCAGTCAAGAGCGGAGTTGCTAACCACTAGACCAGTTTGGGGTCGGTTTCTGTAAAATAAACGTTTTAGACTTAAGCTACTTTGGTTTGTGGCAACAGAAATATTTTTTAGTTGTTAAAAATTGTTTGAAATTGTAATTAGGTATATTGCGATAGTTTTCATTGTCTAACCGTGGTCATAAACAAAATGGCATTCGACTACAAAATACCGTTTTCCTTTTCACTCGATATTTTCATTTGTTTTTGTTTAATGTAGGTATCGTCCGATTAATATGTTTAGACAATTACGTAATAAATAAACTCAACCCTTCAGAGTGACATCATATGAATTATACACCAATAATTGAATACAAAATTATTAACACTCCTTAAAAAATTTCTTCTCTATTCAATATTACGAGTTAGAAAAAGATAATATAATAATTTAATCCAACCTAATTAAACCAAAACAACTGAAGTATGAATGATAATTATATGAATTATTTACTAAGAGGCGACTTACGTTGTTACCTATTTTTAATTACACTCCAGAAGAAGACGTAATTATAATGAGTTGTCTGCCAAAAGTTGCTCTTAAAAAATGACATGCGCATCTAGGTATTGGTATAAATAATGTATCTTAAAAGTACACTGTTAAAATATTTTCAATTTCTTTTTTGTACTGCTGTATTTATTTACAATTTTGATATAATCAACTTTATTTATTATCTTTATTTTAAATAAGATTTTGTAAGTCAAAGTGTCAATTTTGAGGATGAATCATTAGTTATTTTAACGGAAGTACTTCCCTAAAAATGTCTAGAATTGTGTTGCAGGCCCAACAAGAGGGGGTAGTCGGGGTTGCAGCATCGGAAAAGGACTTTTGCTTTATGAGCGGGCTCATAGCTATCGGTAGGGAGCCCGGGAGAATATAAAAGGAGCTTTTTTTGCTCGTCCACGGCCTTGATTGTGAGCGTGACTTTGTGGAAATTCAGCTCATAATAGCAAATAAATTACTTTGCGAAAATTTTACTTTATTAATATAAATTATTAGTATACTTTCGTCTCATGTAATCATTTTCTTCGATAGTGCTGGGAACAACTGCATGAGTTAAAAAGGCGCTTACCTAGTGTGGACTCAAATGCACTCAGTAGAATTTCATAAAATAATTTTTGTTTTATTCAAAAATCTTTCCTTCACACTTCACACAGGCTTAGAACTGCCAGTTCAATTAAATACTATCAAAATCAAATTTTATTAGTACTTAATATTACTGGCGTGTTTAAAAGATTTCAAGACGGACAGACAGACAAAATTAAATAATACTAACTAGCTGCGACCCGCGGTGTCACTCGCATAAAATTATCTGAATTATAGGTAAAATTTATAGGTCAATTCAATCATATATTCCAAAATTCTGTGCAAAATCAATTATTTATAGCACTTGACCCTGCTCGCCCAATGACTCTAAAATAACTATCTTGATATTTTATTAGCATGGGTAATTTCCGCACCGTAAGAACTTAGTATGGGTACCTATACCAGCAGTTTTAGAATTGTTTCTATTTTAGGCCCTTCAAGGCACCAAGGCCCCGGAAAATCATTTTAACGTCACTTTCATCTTTCGCAGATCTTGGCACAATACAAAATTTTATACAGTAATGGATCTATACTGTGGTGAATTTAGTTCAGTAAATAAAAATACTTAATTATATAATTTAAAAATTTAATTGAGCAATTAGAATAAAATTTCAACATATTTAAGGAACAAAGTTACAATTTTCTACTGAAAAGTATTTTGAAATAGCTATTATTACTCAATTAAGTTATGATGTTAATAAGTGTGCTATGACTAACTTTAGTATTATAATAATTATATTATTCAATTTTTTTGTCCACAGTCTTTTTAATGTTATAAAATGATATTTAGAAAAATGTTATACTTTTATTTTAATATCTAATATTATGTGAAATTTCTAAAAAGTATCCAGATAATTTACAATGATGACACATACCATGTCGGTGCATATCATAAATGGTCCTCATAATGTCATTTTTTACAACTGAATCGCAGTCGGTAGTTTTGGGACACATTCTTTTTTTGCATTCCTTAGGCTCAGCTGGTTTTTTTGCCACTTGAACTGCTCTTGCAATTGAAGATATACTTAAATCTAATGCTGAAGCTACTCTCTAAAACCGCGCAATATTGTATTTAATTAAAATGTTAAAATTAATCATGAGTGTTACTTAATAAATTAATATATTTGCAAAAATTTTATATTTACCTCTTGTACGGCAGTTAAAGGAATCAAAGGACCACCATTTTGCAATTCTAAAGTAAAATAATTTATCAATTTTAAAATCACGGAATTAATTTCCTCATAAATGACTTTAGATTTCGGCATTTTCGAAAACGAGATAATATTCGCTAGATAGCAATCACTAGATAACAAAACTCTTCAACAAAAATTTGAACAGTGTACTTGATATACTCTTCTTGTTATCGTAAACAATCACACCACTGGAAGATTTCAAATGTTTCGAAGCAAAGTACAGTAAGGCTCACACAAATAGTTCAAAATTATAACTGTTTAATTGCAAATAAATTAACCAAATGTGTCAATCGTAGTTAAACTTTTTTTTTATCAATAACAGCTTATATTTGTTTTCTGACCCACAGCCCGCTATTGCCGTTAAAAGGTTAATTATTAAACATGATAGGTACATTTAAAGCCCCTAATTTTCGTCAGGTTACTATATTTATTTTTAAGTTTAAAAAAATTTAATAAAATTTAATAAAATATAACAAAATGGAATTTTGAGATAATCTTTTTATAATACTTAAACTTGACTTCGCTTGGTATAAAATTGTTTGGAAATTTATATCTTTATTTTATGTTTTTGAAAATATCTTTTCGTATTAGAGGTATACATTTCCAATGCAAATATAACTCCCCATGCAGGTGATTTTAGTGGATTGTATCATTCTAGAATTTGAATTAACCCATTTCTTTAAACTTTAAATAATTTATTTAGCTATCTTCTACTAAAAGTATTCATTCAAAAAATTCACCATCAAAAAACATTATTAAAGTTAAAAAAGACAAAATATTAATTGGCGAACCGGCTTAAAAACAGCAGGTGGGTCAGATCTGGCCCGCCGACCGTAGTTTTCTGACGTCTGACGGGTTAGCAAATTAATGTGCTATTAGAGCTTCTACTAACAAAAATGAACAGCAATTAAAAAAAAGTCTGAAATTTAATTTCGTAAATAACAGTTAATCTGACCGTAATTCTTTAAGGACATAAAGTTTAATTACTATATAATTATAAGAGTATTATAGTAACCGATATATTAAAATCCAGATATTAAAAGCCCACAAACTTAAATATGGCATGTTCATATTATTCTAGTGGTTTTGACAAAGAGACTAATTATTTATAAATTTTATAATACGCGAAAGGTTAAACTTATGATTAAACAGATGCGTATGATATAATAAGACCAATAAAACCCGCAAAGTATTAAATTTATATCCAAAAAACCTTTAAAAAACAATCAATAAATTCCAAGTACATAATATATTTATTACTTATAGTGAAAACAACGACAACAGAAAATAACTCATTCACATTAATTTATGTATCAGACAAGCTCGTAATATAACTATCTCTGACAAGATCTACTATCTAATATATTGAAATAGGATAGTAGAAATTATAATAACTTTTATATATGTTACAAAATTTTATTTTTGAAATGAGTCATTTTCAGTTCTTATAAATAAGATTATATTTAAAATGCAGTGCATTACTAATCTATATACACAATACATATATCATAAAATTGTAACGAGAAGGTATCTGTACATGGAATGTTTTTGGAAAATTGTAGGTACTGATACTGTAGATAGTTGGCGATTTAGATACCAATATATTATATATACTATACCAATCCACTCCATACTACTATACTACTCCATATAATATATATTTCTCACTGATTTTATACCAACGCAGCGTTGGTATAAAATCAGTGAGAAATATATATTATTTCTCACGCAACGCTTGAGATTATTATTTCTCACGTTGAACGCTTCATGCAAACGACGTCCCGAGTACAGCTAGTAATAATTTTTCAATAACTTGTTTTGATGTAATGTTCTTATTTTAAAATTATTTATTTTTTGAGCTTATTATACTTTTTCATTTGAGCTGGTAGTGTACTGCTAAATATATTTTAAATTTTTATTTTATTATTTTATTCAAATGTTTTAATGAACTTCCAAATGAAAAATTCAGCTACTACTGCCACTGTCATGGGAAGACTTGAGCTCGGGACTATAATAGAAATTTATTTTGAGCTCACCAGAAAATGATGCCGATTCGCCAAAATTTGTATATATATATATATATATATATATATATATATATATATATATATATATATATATATATAGAGAGAGAGAGAGAGAGAGAGAGGTGTTTCATTAATAATTGGAAATATTTAAATTGAGGATTCCTGGGCTTAGAGTATGAAGATTCAACCCCAATCACTTAGATAAAATTGCTCTTTACTAAGCTACGAGTGTTTTATTTAAAAATTTAATAACTATTTTTTCCCAGTACTTTAAAACTATTTGACGCATCTCTATCATACTTGGCAGGATGTGTAGGTACCGTAAACCATACTAAACTATGTTAAATAAGCTTTTCTAACTACTGTCAAAAATAAGGTTAACTCCTCCTATATTCTACGCCACTGGCGGAATTGTCATTTCAGCACAATTATTCGATTCATTAATACTTTCTGTATAAACAACATATCAACATTTTATTAATGTTTAAATACAATTTGTATAGAACATCGACTGGCAATTGAGCTTTTTCATAAATACAAAATAAGA
Organism: Brachynemurus nebulosus; assembly: GCA_035578155.1. NCBI lineage: Eukaryota > Metazoa > Arthropoda > Insecta > Neuroptera > Myrmeleontidae > Brachynemurus > Brachynemurus nebulosus. The sequence goes on along the minus strand of JAPWDM010000001.1, from coordinate 46,570,893 downwards.
ATACCTATACAGTATCAAGTAAGGCCGGGCATACACGTTACGGTATACCTGCGCAGATAAACCTGTGCAGGTAAACTGTACAGGCAACGAGCTCACACACGTTAGAGTATACCGGAGAGGTATACCTGTACAGGTAAACTGCACAGATTTTACTCATGATTACTCATGACGCTTACTATGAAAGCGTATAAACAATTGAAATCAAACATGTGTAGGTGTTGTTTGACTCACATACACGCTGCGGTATACATACCTGCGCAGGTAGAGAATACTGATTTTCAATTACCGCTGCAGTTTACCTGTACAGGTAGACCTCTCCGGTATACCGTAACGTGTATGCCGGGCCTAACAATTTTAGCTTAATGATTTAACAATTATATACTTCTTGTGTTATCAAGAAGTGTTAAATAACATTTAACAATATATCTCTAGTGAAAAAGATAACAACATCAATAACAAATATTCAGTAATTTAAGAGAAGACGTTGTAACAAAATAAATTCTTATTTGTAATTTTTTAAGTTTCTCGCTCTATGGGTTATTCTCCCAGGGCAAAATGTAGAAGAAAATATTATTCATTTGTTCTTTGGATTCAATGTTTAATAGTTTTAGATGATTGTTATTTTGAGTAATATCTTTCAATGTGTATTTGGCTATGTAGTGAATTCGGTATGATTGGACAGGGACACTCTGTCAAGAAGTGATAAAAATTGTCTGCTTTATCTGTGTTACAAATATATGCTTGCATAATATCTTAATATGTATCATTTTACTGAAACTTGACGGCTATTGGGTCAGTGACGGCTACTGGTGCTCTTACCTTATATATATATATATATATATATATATATATATATATATATATATATATATATATAAGGTTTGCGAATCGGTATTATTTTCAGTTTCTGGTGAAAAATTTCAAGCATAGTCCTGAGGTCAAGTTTCATGACAGTTGTTGTAACAGCTAAATTTTCCTTTCGGAAATTCGTTAAAATAGTTGGATTGCCTTAAATAAACTAATTCCAAAACTACTTAGAAGTACACTACTAGGTCAAGTGAAAAAGTACGCTAAACTCAAAAAGTAAGCATTTTTAAAATAAAATGTGAGTGAGTTGTTGTTGATAAAAAAAAATTTAGATAAGATTGGAAAGTTTGATTGATTTGTTTGTGATTAAATAACTATAATTCATAACTATTTGATCCACTTGCACAGTAAAATTTAATTAATAGTTTACCATTACGTTGAGCCTTACTGTCCAATATTCAAAATAATTGAAAATCTTATTAAGAGCAACTTTTGGCAGACAACTCATTATAATTACGTCTTCTTCTGGAGTGTTATTAAAAATAGGTAACGACATAAGTCGCATCTTTATATTGTAAGTTATTTATATTGTTACCATTCATATTTCAATTGTTTTTTTTTTTTTTTTAAATTGGGTTGAATTAAATTATTATATTATCTTTTTCTAATTCGTAATGTTGAATCGAGACGGAATTTTTGAAGGAGTATTAAAAATTTTGTATTCAATTATTGGCTTAAAATCCATATGTCGTGACTCTGAAGGGTTGTGCTAATTTATTACGTCATTGTCTAAATATAAAAATTTAACTGTACAGCACAGCCACACCCAGAGAGGTTTATTCCTTGGAGGATATAGAAAGAATGAATTATAATGGTTATTTAGCCAGGCTTTTGTCCATTTTCTAATGAAATCCGTAACGCCTTTGTAGTACGTTCAATACGTACAACATATTTATTTCGTCTTTCTTCATCCTTGCATCTCCGTATTTAATATAAACAATGCGTAGAATTTTTATGTAGGCAACTAGAGATAGCCTAGCTAGCTGATGGGTTTTGTATTTTAATAGAGGAAATTTAGGAATTATAAGATTTAGATAACGATTAAATAAAGCATAAGAAACGCATGTTAATTTATTATTCGGAGGAAAATGGAGACACTGAAATACGATGTGCGATAAAAGCTATCAGCTATCTCTTCTTGATTAAATGATACAGAATTTTCAATTCAGTACGAGTATTATATTATCTAGCGGCTGTTTTGTTCAATTTCACTATATAATTAAATAAAAAGACACTGTAATATAATGAAAGTTTTTGTATATTATTTTGCTGTTCTGGGAATATTCCTTGGGGAATATTCCTGAGAATATGTATCTATTTGTATTTATGTATCTATATATCAAGATGGAAAAGAAGAATCTTTTTCAATTTTTCAACAATTTTATACCAAATATTGTTTAACTTACAGGAAAGACAATTTTTTTCAAAATGTTTTCAACATTTTTAATAAATTCAAGATCGTTGGAAAAGTCGAAAAAAATTTTTTTTTCATGTATATATTGATAATGATTACGGAATGTTTGCGAATAACAAACGCATTCTTTTAATTCTTTCAGAAATTTTGATCATTTGAAACAGAAAAGCGGTTCGACGGATCGACTTGTCAATTTACAGGGTTATTGTAGGAACATTGAACTGTGAAAATTACGCTCAACATTAGTCCCTTCGTAAGAATTTGTAAATAAGCCGAAAATTTTCTAAAAAACCGCCAAGACTTTTTTTTTCAATTTTTTCCAATTAATGTAAAGGATAATTTTTTTTCTTTGACCCTAGAATCATACGTTGGTCTACGAGAAACGTTAATCATACATCGACGTCGTTTTGACGGATGGATTTTTTACGGAGAGCTTTAGAGTTTATTTGCAAAAAACATTTTTTTTTACATAACAATACTACAAAAACGAACAAAATATTTAAAAAAATTGGATTTGGAAAAATTTCTTAATGTAAAAAAATTAAATTATTAAAATCCAACTGCAGGTAAAATGAATAATGAAAAAAATATTTTTTAGCGACAGCCTGCATATAAATTATTAAGAACGAACTAAAAGAAAGAAAATTGTTCTACATGTTTCAGTCATTTAAATGACCATCTTCAGGAAAAATCAATAATTCAGTTGTGAAACAACTGAGAAAAATAATATCAAAAGGACATAACCTCCAAATAAGAAATGGATGTCAAAAATGACAGACGAAATTAAAAGAAATTAAAAATCAAAGAATCAAAAAATAAAAGAATCAAAAATTAAACGGACCCCATACGAAATAGGGAAAGTCAAAATCATGATAAAATATTAGAAGACGAGATGCGACCAAATACTTACCCTATCAGGAAACATCAAGAATGTAAAGTTCCAACGAAGTCGTGGAAAAAACCTGTATGTCACAAAGAAATTATGTAACATCACAAAAAATTACGAAAATCATTAAAATTAGAAATAATATAAAAGTAAAACCCAGTGATTATTACACTTAAAACACTCAATATAAAGTTGAACATATTTTTGTAGAAAAATTAAATTGTTGAGGTTAAACAAGAAATTCAAAAATGATTATTAATTAATTATTAAAACAATAGTTATGTAGGATCATATGTAGTGTTTGAAGTATTGTTATTAAATGGCTGTTCAAATTGTTTAGATATTATTTTCATGAGAGAACGACATTGATCATATGAAAAAAGTTGCGCAGTCTCATTAAGAATTGATTGATTAGTGTTATGATGGTGTGCAATATATAATTTTTCCAGCATGTCTAAAAGTGCCCCCTTTTTTGCAAAATGTAACGGTTCAAAATTATCAGCGATCACAAATTCGTGATCAGTTTCTAAAATGTGTTCAGCTATTGCAGAATAATTTTTTAAATTAGAAGCCTTAATTGCTTCTAAATGTTCAGAAAATCTAGTACAGAGACGTCGGCCAGACTGACCGACATAGAGGGCTCCACATTGACATTCGAATTTATAAACGCCTGATCTGTGTAAAGGATTAATAGTATCTTTGTTTTTAGTGAGAAGACTTGCGATGGTATTACAAGAAGGAAAAGTTAGTTTAACGCCATTTTCATGAAAAAATTTACGGAACCCGTTCACTTGTGAGGATATATATGGAATAGAAGCATATCTCAAATTTGGTGATTTTATTGATTTAGTTAAATTCGGAAACAGCGATGTGTCAAAGTGCTTATTTAAATGTTTAGAAAAAATTTTAAATATAAATTCGGTTTCATAACCATTAGCATGCCCTATATGTATAATAATGGATAATTCACGAAGAAAATTATTACCAAAATAAAAAATTGTTTCCAACACATAATGAGGATTTACCAAACGAACGTATAGTAGATGATTTAAACGCATTTTATGGTCTATCAATTTATCAGAGAGAAGAAAATTTTTTGTTTGAGTTTAATAGTGAAATGTATTATCAAAATTTTTTTAACAATTTTAATTCTGTTTTTAATACTAACCTCTGTCATGAAGAGGGCCAACTGTTTTTCTTTTCTGATTATTCTTCTAAATTAAATCTAACAGATGACTCTGCACATTTACATAATAATATCTTTTTTCAACACCTACCCGACTTAAATGACTTTTTTCTGGCAAGTCAAACTGAAATTGATTTTGTTTTTCATGATCGTGTTTTGAATCTTTCTTCTGTTCAATTATCACCTGACGAATTTGATTTTTTATCGAAAGGTCTCAAATTTTCAGTTAACCTACCAGTTACCTTCAAACAAATAACAGAATTTTATGCAATAGTTCTTACTCAACTCAAAAGATTTAGTATAAACAATATTAATTATTTGAAATTTTTGGATAATATCAATATTAATGTTACAGACAATGAAGCTATTTCTAACCTCAAACTTATCAATAGTTTAAACAAAAAATTAACTGATTCTAATGTTTTACTTACTAAAGCTGATAAAGGCTCATGTTTGGTACTGGTGGACAGGAATGATTACAATACAAAAATACAAAATATATTAGATTCAACCAATTTCGTTTTATTAACTAATAATCCTACAGAACGTATAAACGCTAAAATCAAAAATTTTATTAAGTTGTTTGATCTATCAAAGATTGTCAAAATCCCGATGAATCCCGTCACCCCCAAATTGTGCGGCCTCCCCAAATAACATAAACCTGGCCGCAAATATAGACCGGTAGTATCACATTTTGATTCCTTGTTTTGTGGTTTGTCTCAATGGTTTCTTCAAAATATCTACAAATTCACTAATATTAATTTTAAATATTCTCTTAATAACACATCTGAACTTATTTCTTATCTAACAAAAATCGAATTACCTAAAAATTGTCTTCTTCTCAGTTTCGATGTGGTTGATTTGTTCACTCAGTCCCGACCGATGAATTAAAATCTCCCCTTCGCGATTTTCTTACTACTAACTTCAACAACAACTCTGACGCCCCCAATATTGAAGCTATGTTGCAGTGCCCAATCTTTTACTAGACTATAACTATTTTTCTTTTGACAACAAAATCTATCAACAAGTCAATAGCTTAGCGATGGGCGCTTCTTGCTCACCGTTCATGGCCAATTTTTTCATGAATTATCTAGAGGGCTTAATTTTCGATTCAAATCACCCATGTTTAGAATATCTTGGTTTCTGGAGGCGTTATGTGGATGACGTACTTGTAGTTTGGACTGGTACTCGGGACCAGGCATTGCAATTTTTAAATTTCCTTAACAACCTGCATGACAGAATTAAATTTACTCTAGAATTTGAGGAAAATAACAAAATTAATTTTTTGGACATTACCGTGAAAAGAGACCATTATTCCAAACGTTTTGAAATCTCTGTATTTCGTAAATCAACACATACAGACCATTGTATTCACAAACTTTCTTCTCATCCTATTTCTCACAAATTAGCTTTTTTCAACTATTCTTTTAATAGATTATTTTCCTATCCGCTGAACACCAATAATTTTCTTCGTGAATTATCCATTATTATACATATGGGGCATGCTAATGGTTATGAAACCGAATTTATATTTAAAATTTTTTCTAAACATTTAAATAAGCACTTTGACACATCGCTGTTTCCGAATTTAACTAAATCAATAAAATCACCAAATTTGAGATATGCTTCTATTCCATATATATCCTCACAAGTGAACGGGTTCCGTAAATTTTTTCATGAAAATGGCGTTAAACTAACTTTTCCTTCTTGTAATACCATCGCAAGTCTTCTCACTAAAAACAAAGATACTATTAATCCTTTACACAGATCAGGCGTTTATAAATTCGAATGTCAATGTGGGGCCCTCTATGTCGGTCAGTCTGGCCGACGTCTCTGTACTAGGTTTTCTGAATATTTAGCAGCAATTAAGGCTTCTATTTTAAAAAATTATTCTGCAATAGCTGAACACATTTTAGAAACTGATCACGAATTTGTGATCGCTGATAATTTTGAACCGTTACATTTTCCAAAAAAGGGGGCACTTTTAGACATGCTGGAAAAATTATATATTGCACACCATCATAACACTAATCAATCAATTCTTAATGAGACTGCGCAACGTCATATGATCAATGTCGTTCTCTCATGAAAATAATATCTAAACAATTTGAACAGTCATTTAATAACAATACTTCAAACACTACATATGATCCTACATAACTATATTTTTAATAATTAATTAATAATCATTTTTAGTCGAATTTTCTCCGAAAAATTAGACTTATACAGTCTATACGATAAGAGCTGCGAGAGGCGAGAGTAGGGGCGCTATCCGTTTTCGAACCCGTAGAACACGAATATGTAGAAAAAAAATGTCTGATATATACATATATATATATATATATATATATATATATATATATATATATATATATATATATATATATATATATATATATATATATATATATATTCCCGCCACCTTTTAATTTGTGTAGGGCCCCCCTATGGAAGTTAAGAGATGAAATTTGGTAAATGGGGCTCATTTTGGAGGCACCTCATACTATAAAAGTGGGGTCTAATTTTGGGCAAATTTTTTTTTTCTGACCCGAAATTTAAGGGGGTGTTGGGGGGCGGAAAAGCAATAAAACTTTTCCAAACCACTTTTAAGTAATGTTTCGGTCAATTATCTACAACATATCCAAAATTCAGCTTCCTAGGATGATTTGGTGGGAGTAGAGGGGGGGAAAAACGATTTTCACTGGATCTAACAGGCCCCCAGCCCCCCAGAATTAACGTAGAGGGTTGAAATTTGGTGTGTTGATAAAGTTCGTACCTAGGTTGTGCTTTTTGGAGGTTTTAATATTTTACCCCCACCCCCCTCATTTTTAAGCTACAATTTTATGCATTTTCGACGTTTTCGAAGTTTGTACCAGTCGCACAGGTCACCCAAATAAACCTAAAGGGCCGAAATTTTGTATTCGGATTGAGTTAGTATCAAGGGGGTGCCTTTTGGGGGTCTCGACTTTTAACCCCTACCCCCACCATTTTTATACCCAAAAGAACATGATTTTTCTTGTTTTTTAACAGTTTCGTTCGGGTCAAAATCTCCCCAAATAAACCTAGAGGGCTGAAATTTTGTATACAGGTTAAGCTAATAGCCAGACACTGTTTTTTGGGGGTTTCAACTTTTAACCCTTACCCCCACGATTTTTACGCCAATATTTCCTTAATTTTTTTGCTTGTTTTCTAACACATCTAGAGACTCTCTAATTAAACCTCGAGGGCTGAAATTTTGTACGTGTATCCAGTTAGTAGCCAGCTAGTACCTTTTAGGGAGTCCACATTACTTTTCCCGCCACTTCTTCCATTTTTACATCGGAATTGAATGCTATTGTTAAATGTGTTTTAAATGCGTTACTTTTATTGTAAATACAAGTAGGCGTATAGTAATTTTAAAAAATTTAAAAAAAAGTGAATACAATTTTTTAGCAAATGAAATACATACATATTAAGTAATTTGAAAATGTTATTAAAGTCACTGTTTATTTATTTATTTAATTATTATTTAGGAATTTTGGATTTTTATTATTTATAAAATAGAAATTTTGGATTTTTTTGGAAAGAAAAAATATCTTCATAAAAGCCTTCCAGTTTACTATTTAAGTTCCTTTTTTAATATTTAAAAATAAAACACAAAGGCAATTGGCGGATAAGCATGGATAGAAATGCCCTCGTACGAATTGTGTTGGCTTTTTCCCTGTTAACTTCTATCGGCACAAAATTGAAATTTACTGAGATTCAGCCCTTAAAAACTTAAAATCTTTTTTTAAAGCCTCGATCAACCGGACACTCATTATCAGTTTTGAAACCACCAAAATTAGAAATCGCTTGTGGACTTTCAATTATATTTCGCTTGTAGACACTCAATACCGAAGAAATAATTTTTTATTTTTTATTTTTTTTTGAAAGAAAAAATATCTTTATAAGGGCCTTCCAGTTTACTATTTAAGGTCCTTTTTTAATATTTAAAACTAAAACATAAAGGCAATTAGCGGATAAACATGGGCAGGAATGCCCTCGTACGAATTGTGTTGGTTTTTTTTCTGCTACCTGTTTTCGGCACAAAATTGAAATTTACTGAGATACAGCCCTTAAATACTTAAAACCTTTTTTTAAAGCCTCGATCAGCCGAACACTCATCACCAGTTTTGAAACCAACAAAATGACAATTCGGTTGTAGACTTTCAATCACATTTCGCTTGTAAACATTCAATACCGAAGATGAAGGGGAAAATTCGACTACCGTGATGGGGCCCCGCTGCTCACGGCGTTTTTTTAATTTCTTGTTTAACCTCAACAATTTAATTTTTCTACAAAAATATGTTCAACTTTATATTGAGTGTTTTAAGTGTAATAATTACTGGGTTTTACTTTTATATTATTTCTAATTTTAATGATTTTCGTAATTTTTTGTGATGTTACATAATTTCTTTGTGACATACCGGTTTTTTCTACGACTTCGTTGAAACTTTACATTCTTGATGTTTCCTGATACGGTAAGTATTTGGTTGCATCTCGTCTTCTAATATTTTATCATGATTTTGACTTTCCCTATTTCGTATGGGGTCCGTTTATTTTTTGATTCTTTTATTTTTTGATTCTTTGATTTTTAATTTCTTTTAATTTCGTCTGTCATTTTTGACATCCATTTCTTATTTGGAGGTTATGTCCTTTTGATATTATTTTTCTCAGTTGTTTCACAACTGAATTATTGATTTTTCCTGAAGATGGTCATTTAAATGACTGAAACATGTAGAACAATTTTCTTTCTTTTAGTTCGTTCTTAATAATTTAAAACAGTTTAACTTAAAAACCCAATATTGGGTTTTTGAAGTTAAACTGTTTTTTGCGGTTTGAAATCAAGAGGATATCTGGTTTGTTCTGGATATGGTATTTTTATTTTATTTTTATTTTTATCATTATTTTTATTTTTACATTTACATACTTTTACTATTATATTTATTTTCATTCTTATTGTTGTTTTTTATTTTTATATATTTCTACTTTTATTTCATTTTAATTTCATTTTATTTTTATTGTTGTCTTTCATATATATTTCATTTCTATTTTATTGCGGTTTTTTTAATTAATTTTTTCATATTTATTTATTTCTACTTTTATTTTTTTATATTTATTGGTTATTTATTATTATTATTTTTATATTTATTTAGGTATTTTTAACGAAGGAAAATATTTTTTCCTAATCCTTTATTTATTTTTTATTATATTTATATTTCTGATTTCGTATATTTATATTTTCTAATTTTATGATATTTCTGATTTTTATGGTTATTTATTGTTTATGCTACTGAAGAGGACTACAAAAGTAGTCGAAACCGGTCTAGCGAATTTTTTATATTTTTTATTTTTTGTGGGTCCTTAAGGGGAAAATTTTATTATTATGTATAATCCAGCCCACAGTACGGCTCAATATAGTGATTTGACAGATATGTAGTTGTTTCCCCATTAGGCACATTTGTAAATTTTCTAAAATTTGTTAGTAATTTTTCGAATAAGATCTCAAAAAATAATAAAAATTAAAATATTTTCCACAAAATAAATTGTTAATCTTTTATTAAGTCATTCGAAATGCATTCTTTAGTTTTCGATTCAATATATTAAAACTTCAGTATTATGTCGTCTCTATAAGTCAAACAGCTGTAATCATCTTTCACATTATCATAATCATTGAATAAATTAATTATAACATCCATATCTTTAATAAATTTTAAAAAAAATTAGGAAAACTTTTATATGTAGTGTACAAAATCTTCAAAAAAAAAAAACATACGTTAATCATACATCGACGTCCTTTTGACGGACACTATTTCAATACAAACAAAACGACAATGACTATAAACAAAATAAATACCTCTTATGTGTTATAACAACAAATAAATTAGATAACATAAATCTCACAGCAAGCAGGTACCGACAACTTGTAGTATTGGAGCAGGTAGAGAAGTTCGTTCGTCGTTTTGACGTGTACGTATGATTCTAGGGTTAAAAGTCATTATAGGTTCTTGCAGAAAATTTATTCGCGTTCCTAAAATTGTCTTTGGATTTACTGTGCAGTCATTGGTTGGTAAGATTATGATGATCTGTGATAAAAGGATCCTTTTTCATTTAAAGTGAGATATCTTAACGAAAAATTAACGTAGAGAGAATTTGTGAAAAGCAAATTAAAGCTAATTAAGCTCGCGCTATATTTTTTATCATCGTGCCATAACTGTGGCTCCAACAAATTTTTGCTTAAGAATCTCAAAACTACAAGTTCAAAGCTTCAAAATCCTTTTTTCTAAGTTAATTTTTCAAAACTTTTTAAAATATTTAAAGAACACTACAGCTCCAAGTGCTTTCTTACGTTTTTTTTTTTTATTTTTTCCATGCTTTTCAATGGCGTAAAATTTTTATTTACAGTGGACATCCAATGGTACGTACTCCGATTTTACGTAGTGACGTCAGAGATATAGTGGGGTTCTCCTCTCACAGATTTTCATCAACACAGATAAAAGACGTTATCGTTTATCTGTGTTGATGAAAATTTATGTACCAAGCCAGAGTCAGGGCCGTAGGTAATATTGTCTGAATTTCACTATTGAATTGGTCACTAAAACTGAGATTAAGCAGCACAGTTTGATAAAAATTCTAGAATGTTCTATTTGTCAATTAGCAAAGATATCGAAAAACCAATCACAGCATTTAATTGGTCACCGAAAAAGAGGCCAAATGGCATATCTTGACAAATGTTCTGCAATATTCTGTTAGTCAGCTAGCAAAGATATGTTAAAGATAAGCTAAAAAGAGACCAAATAGCATATTTTGTAAATGTTCTAGAATATTCTATTGGTCAACTAGCAGTGATATTAAAAAATCGATTACACCATTTAATTGTCCGACCAAAATTAAACTAATATGAACTAAATGTCCCATTTTGGCAAACATTCTAGAATGATCTATTCCTCAGCCAGAACAGAATATTCTAGAACATTTATGTTGTGATATTTCGTCCTTTTTCCGATAACCAATTAAATGGTGCAACCGGTTTTTCAATATTTTTGTTAGTTGATGAATAGAACATTCTAAAATTTTTGTCAAATTCTGCTGCTTAATCTAATTTTTAGTAATTATTTTAATAGTGAAGTCTGTTTTTTGATATGTCTGCTAGTTGAAGAGTAGAATATTCTAGAGTTTTTGCCAGTTTCCACTATTCTGCGCTTTTTACGCTGATGAATTCAATGGTGAAGTTGGTCTTTCGATATCTTTGCTAGTTTTTTAAAAGTCGCCACTTATATTCATTTAATATAACATTCATTTTCGTCTATCTATACAATCGAATTTTAGGTGTAAATTGTTTCTTAGCATAGTTTTGTTTTATATAAAATTCAAATAAATAATATTTACCAACTCCCCACATAAAAGTTTGCCGGCACCCCTGATCTTCTGATTTTACGTACTTCTCCTTAAATGTGCATCGACCACTACGTACCATTGGATTTCTTGTGTAATCTGGCAACAGTCTATCTAATATTTCTGATAAAAAGTGCTAAAAAATCTGCTTCTTAAAAACGCTTAACATACTTTCCACAATTCCACGTACTGTCAGAATTTTTCTGACTCAATTAATATTTCTATACATTTCAGGTTAGATAAAAACAACTTTAGAAATTTCGTCTCGGCAAATTAATATGTTATCCATTTTCTTGTATTTGTCCTAATGGTTTGGACTTCACTGTTTTCTAACACTCGAAATATGCCTCAATGAAAAATTTTATTTAGCTACTAGAGACGATTTTCCCTACTTTTGAAAATAATTTTTGGTGGAAGTCGAAATCCTGACTTTGGGGCACTTTCCGGTTATTAGTAATACAAAAATGAATTCTTATTTCTTTGCAAGATGTTGCCTTAAGCTTTTTTTATTTTCAAGAAATTAGTTTCCCCATACTGATGGAAATGATGGAAACATTTATATTACATCGATAACAAAGTACACGATGATTTGAAAGCTATTCAAAATATATGCAAAATAAATCGATTTAAAGGTTTCATAGAACGTTGACTTTCAAATCGAACACTGGTATGAGTTGTATACAGGCGCCTTGCTTTGAAATGGTGAAAATTTTCGTACCCTATATTTTTTCCATTTCCCAAAAGTAAACTCGTATACAATTGAACAATGAAATCTTGCAATGGTCTTGTACGTTATTTGGTATTATTTTGTGATTGTTGTGGGTATATTGGGTTTATTAGAAATAAAGAATAAAAAGAATCGACATAAAAACAAGATGGAATGAATAATGTTATCCTTATCTTACATATTTTCGTCCTATATTTCTTATGTATTTTAAATAGTGTAAGGATACAAGTGCTCTTTATCTTTTAGAATTTTAGATAAACCGTTTTGATTTTTTACAGTATTATAACCAGTGCGTAGATGGATATAGGCTTTTTTCTATGTATTTAGTAAAGGTGTCTTCACACGAGTTACAGTTAACTTTAGTCTGAACTTTTGCCATTTGTGGGTTAATACGAAAAGTTAGCCATCAACTGCATTTAGGATTCCAGTTATATTCCTAGTCCTATAAAACTTTTGTTTGCAGATCTATTTTAGTTATTTTGCAATGTACGTTTGTATTAAATTTTATTTTATATCGCTAACAGCAGTGATGAAGTATACTTAAAAACAGAGTGTCTATAGCTTTAAAGTTATGAATAGGTCTGCTAAAAATAAAAAATTAAACGGATATTTTAAGATATTATTACAATATTTTACATTATTCTGGTTCTAGCAGTCTATAGGTACACTTGATTAAGAATTTTATTAGGCTGTAGTTTTACGGTGATAGTTTTGAATATGTTTAATTGTCTTTCTTTGGAAAAATAAATAGAATGTCCCTATCAGTACAAATGTATATTTCAAAAAATATTACAGGATAATATTACTGTACCGTTTTCTTTAAGTATGTTGATGATATACTTCTAGCAGTGCCTTATGACGGTATGCAGCATATTCTTGACATATTTAATTCATTTTCTGATAGTTTAAAGTTTACTATAGAAATAGAAGAAAATAAAAAACTTTCTTTTTTGGACGTACAAATTTTAAGAGATAATGAAAATAAACTTAAAACTATTTGCCATTGAAAACCTTATTGTTCGTCCAGATTAATCAACTGGCATTCCAATCATCCAGTGTATGTAAAACGCCATACTGCATAATAATATAGTATTCTTAATGAGGCCATAAAATTATCACATCCAGAATATCGACCTACAGCCTTATGAGTAGCTAAAAACATCTTACTTAAAAACAATTTTCCTAAGTCTGTTATTGATAGTATGACAAAAAAGCTCGTTCACCGTACATATAATAACAACTGCATTAAGAACAACACAGACAATAGACCGCCCAAGAAGAATATATTACTACCTTATATGGGAGAAGCAATCGTTCCAGTTTCCTCTTTCCTTAAATCTCAAGGGTTTTCTCCAGTGTTTAATTCCCCCTTTTCCATAACAAATTCCCTTTATTCACACCTAAAAGGAGTGACTCCAATTGAAAAAAGAAGCCATCTAGTTTATTCAGTCCCTTGTTCGAGTTGTGGCTCTTCGTACATTGGTCAGACATCTAAGGCTCTCGAGTATCGCCTAAAACAACACAGATGGGATTTGGGTAGAGGTGAATTACGCACAGGCTTGGCACAACACGCATATAATTTGGACCATGTCTTCGACTTTAGTAATACAAAGGTGCTACAATATGAAAGAAACTACAGAAAAAGATTGAACCTGGAAACCCTTTGGATTTTCTCAAACGAAAAATGTAAATGATCAAGTTGAAAATGATAATTTGACACTTTATAAACCTTTATGTCAAAACATTCGAAAACATAGACAAAAATAAATTTAAATATGCTATAAATAATATCCACTTACATAAACGTATTATTATTATTCTCTATAAAACATAATAGATATGAAGTACATCTGTGGACCTATTTTGTCTATTTCAATTTGTTGTTTGATTTTTGCAATTTTTTGTTTTTTGATTTTTAATTCATTTCAATGTTTGACGTAATACTTTTACAAGGTATTTTATTAGTTTTTCAACAATATAATTTTTTAACTATTTTTAATTTTTTAAAAAATTTTTTGTCTTAATTTAAATTTTTATTTTTTGACTGTAAATTTGTGTATTTTTAAAAAATTTTTATCTTAATAACTATAATAATTTCTCATTTTGATTAGTTTTTTGGAAAAAAATTGTAAGCATTTGATTTATTGTATTACCATTTAGTATTTTAATATGTTGGTTTCTAGTATTTTAAAATTATGGCCTGAAGAAGAGATTTATTCTGGAAACGTACGTAGCCAATAAAAAACAAAGAAAACTTTTTGATGTAACTTAGTGATTATTTATTCCAAAAATATTCCTTATAATTATTGAACAATAATCGCAACTCCATAATAGTGTATGTTTTCCATTGCGCGTTGAGCAGATCACCATTAGTGTCGTAATTTTTCTAAAACAACTAAAATTATTACTATACTTACAATTGAAGGGACAAGTGACTGAGGGAGTTATATAACCTTTTCGAAAAATATTTCTGACTTTTCTGGTTTTCTGGTTTTAGTACACCCCGCCCAATGTTTCTTAGAAAATAATAGCTATATCTTATTGGATAAGAACCTATAATTATGTAACTTAAAAATTTTATACGTTTTTCTTGCCCCTTTAGTTATTGCTCACATCTATATCTTTTTACACAGCACTGTTTTGCACACTGCACTGATTTTTATACTCTCAAAACAATTTCTTGGTTCAAAGATTAGGAACTTCTTTGATTTTTTTTACCTCTGGATTAAAAAAGTTTCTTAGCTTCAAAAACAAATAATTTGTTCGAGTCAAAAAGAAAAAAAATAAATCATAGCAATTTTTAATCTTTGAACAAAGAAATTGTTTTAAGAGTGAATAGATTCGACTTTCTTTGGAAATTTGGGTTTCGTAATATTTTTATGCTTAACAACAATGCTTCAGTGACTCTTATTTATAAAACCGAATTCATAATTCAAATTAATTTAATTTTAATTATACTTCACTGGTCAATAAATTATCAACTTTTGTAATCCCATGAAATCCCATTGAATTTGAGAAAGCATTAAAAAATAGTCACCGTGGCACTAATATCATGTGTGTATAATTGTGTTTCTTGTGGATATTAATAAAAAATTTTATAAATTAAAATAATTTCAAAAATTTACAGTTGATGTGCTTTTTGTTTTATGATTGAGATCTATAGCTTCTCTTCTTAACACCCGACTATAATCTGCTAAGATAGCATTGCTCCACTTTCCGTGATAGCAATCAGAAAAATTAGTAAAAATTTGTACCATGGATTTCCAAGCTTTACTCTTTTCTTTATTTAATTTACTATTAAAAGTCAATTTACTCTCGTATTTGCGGTCCTATAAAAATCCACGTACTTATTATTGTTGAGCAAAAATCGTGTTGACCAGTGTTTTGGGAAATTTATTTCAATACCCTCGTTCCTCCACCAAATACAACCTGATGGTAATAAATTCAAATTAAAGTAGTTGTTTGTGACTTTGTACTAGGGACTCACTTAGATCACCATTTACAATAATTATACAGTACTTATACTATAGTGCTTGGCATATTTTTATGTTCAGATATTATGGTCCACTTGAGTTTGAATTTGGACTAATTGTAAGTATTGCAATTAAATTTTAATTTTAACTGGACATTAAATGAACATATGAATATTGGTGAACATTCTAAAACTGGACATTAATAGTTGAGACCAATAATTCTAGAGACCATTCCATTTGCTTTTTATAAATTTATTTTGCCTACAAACGTTTTTAATATTACGAAATACTGCACTATACATTTTTGTTTATTGTTTTTCTTTAAATTGTTCATACTTAAAATCAAATATTAAAAACGATTGTAAACAAATTACATTTATAAAAGGAGAATGGAATGGTCAGAACATTTGGTACCGACCATATAAATATTGGTGTACGTATAAATACGAACAAAAGCCCGCCATACATTCACAGGTACTCGATAACATTTGAAATTAAAAATATAACTGCGTCTCACATTAAAAAGACCATGTGTTTGTTTGATTATCAGACTGACACTCGAACAAGCGGTCGGTAGCCTAATTGGCAAGGCGCTTGACTAGCAACCAAGATATCCGGGTTCGAGTCCCAGCCGATCCAGTTTGATAATTTTTCAAACACTATGTGAAATTTAACTGCGAGTAATGATTCGGATGTTTGTATTGGTCAGAACGGTCCTGTAAGTGTCAGTAAAATTATACAGAATTTAATTTCGATGGGAACGTGGCGGAACGGCGTTCCGGCACCCCCTAGGGATTTGTTTTTTATCAGTGCTCTTAGGGGTTGTATGGTTAAGAGCAAAGGCATACAGTAAGCCATTAGGACGTTTTTACGCTCATTTAGGAGAAACGTTAAGCCGAGGTGACCCTTGTTTTTCTTCGACGCTTCTATTACGCCGGCGTTCCGGCACCTAAAATTTTAGAAACATGTATATAATTGACGTTTCATGTCAAATCACAAACTATTTCGTCTATATTCAACTTATTGTGTATATTTTCTCTCGTATATGTGCATACATGTTTCCTACAGCTGAGAAAAGCGGCCATAGAGTTGTAAAATGACGATGATAGTACGACGATCGTCATGTAGTAATATTAGTAAGTAGTAATATTCGATATCAGTAGATGGCAAACGTAGAACGAGCGGCAGAACAAGGCGGTTGGCGCACTAACAAACACACAAACACATGCCTGCGATACCATGGCACGATATACATACGATGGAGGCCGCAGATAGACATTTCGTCGTTATCCCCACACACATGCACACACAAACACAACACATGCCTACAAAACACACGTAGCGGTTCACAAGTTATGGAGATGAAATATTTTATCATAGCCAGCGTTCAGTAACGTTATGTATTCGCGTACGTTCGCTATGAATGACGCTGTTAACGTTGTCGGGTGTATGCCGAATTATTACGCCACGAGTGTGTTGGCGCGATTTGAATAAAATTCAAACACGACGTCGAATATTGAGAAAAACGTGCTAATTTTCTTACAAAGTTATGATGAATTATTTTGGTTATGAAGAGTCTTTTTCTCTTACAGATATTTTATAAAATACATGTGATTTTCATTTTAAAATAAAAAATGTGATTTAATAATGCATTGCAAATAACTTATTTAAATAAAAAAACATTTTTCATGATTTTTTTTAATGAGAACTGACGACATCCTTTATCACGAACGTTTTGCTAAAATTAAAAGCAAATATTTGTTATAAAAAAAAAATTATTTCCATAGTGAAAACCACTGGTGGTGATTCTCTTCTGTTTTAATTGTTACGTTTTTCGTTTCATTCTTTTTTGTTATTTTCTCATTCAGTTTTTTTTTGTTTTTTGTGTTTCGAGGGTAAAGAATTTTTTTAGATTTTGTTTAAAAAAATGAATACAGTTTGTTACAACAGTTTGTTGTATAATAATAACATTACGAATATGATTTTAGTATTTTTATTTTATGTGTTGATGTTTTTTCCGATAACGTCGGCTATTTTTTTGGATGACGGGTCTGATAATTCTGATGTTGGTTCACCGTTACGCGTTGCCCAATGTCGAGCTACGTGCTTAGAAAGAGTAAGTATTTTCTATATGTGTATATATGCGTATAAACAACAATTTTTTGCCGGCTTAGATTTATATTTGCGATTGCGGGTGATGCCAACGAGGATATTTTTGAGGTTTTTATTTTATTTTTGTTTGCCATGAAACAAATTGAATATTTAGTACGGGTGGTTTCGAAGGTAGAATTTAAATGAACGATAATTGATGACTTTAAGGTCAGAAAATGTAGAGTAATTTTTAAAAACAGTTTGCGTTAAAATAAAAATCTTTATGTTCCCTCCATTTTTGTAATTCAGTTCGATCAAGAAACATTACCTTTGAAAATATTTCGTTTTTCTACCATTCAGTAAAGTGATTTAATTAATTCAAAACATATAACGATGATTGATTCATTTATATTCCGTGTTACTTTTGTTTCTAATCATTAAATGGTCGGATTTAGAAGCTTGATTCAGAATTGTGCTTTTTCCGCAATTATAAATAAATTTTTTGCTATTCAATACAATATAGTGTGAGTAATATGAAGGAAAAATTTCTACAACATTACTTATCAGATTATTGTATTATAGAAAATATCTAACATGGAAATTTCCTTAAAATAATTAGCACATTTACTATACTTAAAATTTTAACATAACTGAAATAGTAAATTAGATAATAAGTATTTTTTTGTAGAAGTGAGTGAGAGTCATCCCTGGGAGACTCCAAGTGTTAGAGTCAGGGCCGGCAAAAAGTTTATTTGTTATTGACCTCTATTTTTGAGGATTGACCTCTTTTTTTATATTAATTTCACTTTCAGAAGTATATTAAATGGTTAAATTTTTCATGTTCAAAAAGTTTTAAAAGCAAGTATTTTCAGAAATCATTTTAGTTCAAGACATACGGATCCAAATGACTATTCTGTCATATAAAGTTTGTTATTCGAGAGACGTAGTAGAATATAATCAAGTATAATTCTGTGTGTGTATTGCTAATACTTATATTTACACATTTCCATGTTGTAATTAATAGTCAGGTACCTAGGTATACAAGCTAAACTTGTCAAAACTTTTAACACAACTAAAATATAGAAATTAGATGAAAATGAAAACGTACTGAATTATTTCGTCGATATTTGAAAGTTTATTAATTATGTTGTAAATGACCAAAAAAAAGAAATTTCTCTAAATTCATGGCTTGAAAATTCCGTTTAAAAATACTTTTTTTAATGACTACGCTGAGTAATAACCTCCGAATTAATACAGAATTTACAGAATTTGATAAAAAAAGCCTACCAAAATAAAATATTGGGATTACGTCTATATATTTTTATTTTTTTTTTAAATTTCATGATACTATAGAGTGATCAAGGTTGAATTTAAGCCTGAACCCTATAGCCTAGGATGTAGGGTGCCAAAATTTAAGGAGTGACGGTTGTGGAAAATTAGCGTTATTTCTGTTCTTTGAAGGGAATATCTCACGGTGTTTTTGCTAAATAATATCTCGTAAGGGGTTTATACAATAAACCTGAAATTTTCCACAATTAGACGGCTTAAAGTTTTTGTATTTGTATTTTGTTTTCACTAAACTCAGTGACACCAATTTTAAAATTGTAGACGTGGTATGATAATTCTTCCGGTGGATATCGATTGTACATTAAATTCCAATTTGTGTTTCTTCAGATTTGAATTTAGAACATTCCCAAAAATTGTCGGAATAAAATATAAAGCCAATATTCACTGAGAGAAATATTAGGCTTTGTATCGTACACCGGTATCTCGTTAAGCGTACGGCAATAAATAAACGTCGCGTCATTCGCTTAGAGAAATCATATATAGGGTGTTTCTCTACACAGTTTATTTTTATATAAAAATTAAAATATAATTGTGTAGAAAAACACCCCATATATGCGAACGAATAACGATGTTTATTTATTGTTGTACGTTTAACGAGATACCGGTGTATAGTTTTGTATACCTATTTGTTTTGTAATCGGAACTAAAATTCCAATTTAAAAGAAATAGTTCCTTTTTTAAGTCATAACTAGTTTCAAATTTATCCATTGAGTTATTTTCAAAGAACTACCTGGTTGACACTTCGCGGAATACACCATACCTTTTACCTTTTGAATATTCTAATTGAAAAAGTCAAGTCACAGAGATATAAAATTTTGTTAGGTACAGGAATCGGAAAAGAGGTTCTTATAGTGATCAATTCTAGTATTTTTTTGTTCGTGCTATGAGACATATCGAAGATTTCCGTATTTTAAAATATAGTCATTTTTTTTAAATATTCACAAAAATTATTTTTGTAATTTCATATTTTACGTACCTAAAACTTAGAATGTTAATAACTATAGAAAAATATTATCGTATATCAATACCTATAAATAAAATAGAAGGGTCTGTCTGTGATTTTCGAATTTTTAAGTATTAGTATGTTTTTCAGATATTAACCTCCCGATCAATCTTAGCCACATTTTAATGTGATCTCCCAAATGGTTATGTACAGGATGATTCAAATAGAATCTTAATTAAAAGTTTATGGTCTTCTCAATAAAATCGATTTTTGAAAATTTGGTTATAGAAGTTTTCAATTATGAAGATTTTAATTAAAATATTTTTAACTTGGTGCCATTTCCGGTTATACCGGAAGTTGACAACAAATTTGTTATTTGAAGTGTTTTTGACAGCAAATTTGAATTCGCTGGAAATTGTTACTAATATTCTATGTGACAGTGACATTTCAGCTTCTTGAATTGATACAGGGTGGTCACATAAAGCATTTTTTTAAATATTTTTTGTTTATTGTGCAAATCTTTTTTTTTCAAATAAATCACCTATATTTTTTATCATAACTATGTAGAAAAATGTAAAGTCTGTCTATTATTATAAGATATTCTTATACCTAAAACTGATATTTTGGAAGTTAATTAGAATTCATATAATAAAATGATCAGTTAGGTTTTCCATGGGCCCGGCTGACCCAAAAACCACGGGACAGATTTCAGTAAAACTTTATAAATTTATTCCTTAGACGCTTCACCATCTCAATATCGATAACATCTCCAGTCAAAATTATCACAATATTCTTTATGTGGTTTGATATATTCAAGACAAAAGTTGATATATCAAAACTACTCCTTTAACAATAAACGGAAACAAAAGAAAGAAAAACAAAAGATTAGGATAAAAATAATATTTAAAAATTTAAATGTTAACTTCAAAACTTTTATAATAAAATTTTACTTTAGAGAAGGATAGTAGTGAAGTTTAATTACGGAGAAACTGAACATAATTTTAAAAAGTCCACCAGGGTTCTGGGTTCCCGAAAAGGATCTAAAATTGAATTAATTTTAATACCATCAATATGGAAATCTATGGAAAGATGTCAGAGTGTGAAAATTAGATATATTAAAAGTCCACCAGGGTTCTGGGTTCCCGAAAAGGATCTAAAATTGAATTAATTTTAATACCATCAATATGGAAATCTATGGAAAGATGTCAGAGTGTGAAAATTAGATATATTAATGGTTACTTCCGAGTCGTTTGGCGAGCAGAGCGAAGCATTAAATGGAATTAATCTTTCATAGAATTTTGAACTGTTGGGCAAGCGAAGGGAAGCACTTTAAAAAGTCCTTAAATTGAATTTACTTATTTATATGTACAGAGTAAAATAGATTTGCGATTAATATCACAGCTTTAAGTTATTGTATCTGTACACGTAGGAGTAGAGTAAATGTTCAAATATTTTATAATTATCTGAGTCGTTTGCTGTTAGCGAAAGTCAATGTTTTTAGTAAAAATCATTGCTTAAGTATCTTAATTCTGTTAGAAAAATCTGTAAGTTTTCTTGTCTCTATATAACCTCTTAGAAAA
Organism: Brachynemurus nebulosus; assembly: GCA_035578155.1. Taxonomy (NCBI): domain Eukaryota; kingdom Metazoa; phylum Arthropoda; class Insecta; order Neuroptera; family Myrmeleontidae; genus Brachynemurus; species Brachynemurus nebulosus. The sequence goes on along the minus strand of JAPWDM010000001.1, from coordinate 46,548,966 downwards.
TTTTTTGCTTTCGCATCGCTCTCACCATATTTGACTTATATATTTTGTTGGACTTCAGTATTCACATAAATTCATTTCAGGTAAGTTTGGTGTGTTACTTGGTCTTTAAGTGTGCTTATTTTACATTACTACTAAATTAGTTCTTATATTTTATTATTATTTTACTTTGTTACCGTTCAAATTATTACTGAACATAAAATTTAAGAAAGGAGGAAAGTAAGGAATGAATTATTTGAAGCCCTTCCTAAAGTCGTTTAAAGAGGGATACCTAGGCGCGGCGAGAAAAATAACGGGCCCCCGGGTAAAATAAAAAGAATTTAAACATTCTTTCCTTATTTTCTCCAAAAATACAGTTGACGAGCAAGTTGCAAGGCAGTTGATTTTGTCCGAACTCATAACAGAGGCTCCGGGCTCCCTTTTAGACTCGTGCCTTCGGGCAATTGATCCACCTACTCCCCTCCCCACTCCAGCAGCCGGGATATCTTTATTCAATTAAAGTGAAAAATCATTATATGGTAAATAATATCCTTTTGATAATTTGAAGATTTAAAATTATTCTTTTTTGGGATTTATGACAGTGAAAAAGCAAGTGGAACTATTGTATCGTATGAAATTTTTAGCATTTTAACGTTTCTCGTACAATAAACAAAACTTTCTTGAGACACTGAACAACCCAAAAAATACGTTTACATTGAACAGTAAGACTTAAGATCCGTTTACTATTATTTTGTTAATATTAGGAACACAGTATAAATAAAAGATATTACCATAGGCAGTAGCGAAACGCACTTTCTATCCTTTTTTGATATAAGTACAAACAATTATGTATGTCCTTTTTTACTTATGTGATTGTATGTGTTTGTACATGTGAGATTGAGGGTTGATACTGGTCATGGTAAATTATATATGAACAACTAAAAGCAACTTTCTTCAAAATGAATTGAGTAAACGCGAAATTGATGACAGTATTCAACACGAGAATTTAGATCGTCACGAGCTATTAGCACCAACCACTGTCGAAATCGAAAATATTAACTGAATTATTATAAAATATTAATAATTATTTATTATTTAACGTATTTTTACATAAGCATTCAAATTATAATAATACTTAAAAATTTGAATCAAACGGCACTCAGAAAGAACATAAATTGAAATTTTGTTTTGAATGATTTAAACAAAATTTAGCAGCACAAGAGTTATCACCAGACATTTTAAGCCACCATAATAATTAAATACATATCAGAAATATCTTACCCATCACAAAACACACTAAAATTACAAGGAAATATCAAAAATAACTGATGACAAGCTTTAAATAAAAAAATTTAATGACAGTTAAAATTCCACTGCCATCGTTGTTAAAAATTTTAAAAAAGTCAATTTTAAATAGTTTACATAATTATCAACTGTAAATTTTCACAAAATAATTTGACCTGCAAATTTATTTTTCTAAATTATATTTACTTTAGTGATGATATTTTCACTGTATTAGTATGCATAATGTTATGCATTATTTAGGTACATAACATGGATAACCCTTTGGAATTTTTGAATTCCAAATGACACTTTTACGTCATCTCGTTTCGTAACTGTTTGTGAAACAAACTATTATTTAAACTGTGTTAGGAATTTTGGTAGGAGGATCTAAAACGCTGTTACTGGCTTCTTATTCAGCTTATTGTTAGATAAATTCAATTTTTTAGAAGCCTGTATATACAGTGCGGTCATTTTGGAAACTTACACATAGAAGCGACAGGAGATGGCACTTCTGAGGAAACTAATAATACTGATTCATTTTTTAAAAATTTTTAAAACGTCAGTGTTAGCATGTAACAAAATTACACGTCAGTGGTTAAGAGTTAAATTAATTATTCAATAAAATTTCCTATAAAATAATTGTAATGTAAAATTTTCATCTTTTCACTAGTAGTTTTATGAAAATATTATATTAGCCGAATTTCAATAGGGACGCTATAAATTGCCCGTATATATAAATTTCCCCATGTGTAATTTTGAAGTAGACAATCATATGCTGTATTATCTTATCCAGTGTGTAATCTTAAAATGAACGTACTGTATATGCGAATAAATTTATAGAAAATAGCTTTTAATATTATGGAAAAAATCATTGAATAAACTTGATTTAGGTATTATAAATTGTAGTAACTATAATTTTTTGTGCTAAATTTAAGTATACATATACTTACGAGGCTTACAGAGTGGAATTGACCATTTTGATCATTTTTCATAAAAGTGAATAAGTCAAATAGCAAAAAATTATTCATATTGTGTCCGTTAGGAGCCTATGAATATTATACAAATATAATCCGAAAATTAAATCCTTCTGTGACACCTGTGTAATATTAATATTTGTCCTGGAACATGCACAGCTCTAATATTATAACTGGACATCGCGTCGTGAGTCAAGAGGGTATGTACTTATTACAGAAAACGCACAGCAAAACATGATACACTAATAAAATATTTTGACATATTCTGTTCATTTATTTATAAAATTTATTGTTAAATAAATGCAGTACAAATAGGAAAGGGTTAAAAATTAATTAAATGTCAGCCAGCCAGCCAGCCAGTCATTGCTGGCTAGGGAAGAAGAAGAAAGAGATAACAATATAATGAAGATAACTTGTATTTGTCGGCAGCGCCGCGCCGTGTGTATGGAGAAAATGTTTGTATTTATTAACGTAGTATTAATATTTTAAGTTCCCTTGCTCTCGCTGCTTTTACTTAACTCTCTTCTACGACCACGTTTTATTATTATGTTATTTAGGATACAGGATGGTCAGAAACGTACAGTTGGAAAACACTGAGAAAATTTGATTTGCAAAAAAAATGTATTTATATTGGAATCGATAATATAAGGTACCTAAGGCAATTAAGGCCCACCTAAGCAAAATATGCTTATTAATTATTTATATATCTTATAAAATATCAAAAATATAGTATTTAATTATAAAAATTTACTTATTTTTTGATAAAAATTCCTAAAAAAATTAATGAATTTGTAATTATACAAGTCAAAAATTTGATTCTAAAAAGTGTCTGCAATTGGGCCTTATTTCCGACTGGTGTAGAAAATAAGGCCCACCTATTACAACTGCCTGAAATAGTACATTTATTATTTTTTTTTTTTAAATTAATTGGGGGATTTTAATTACTTTAAGAATAACTTGAACTTGAAAATACTTTAAGAATAACTTGAATTTATATATCAAAATATTTTGTTATTTTTACACGTTCAAAAAAGTTTCGAAAATCCTTGAATCCCGCTTGACTGCGTGACTGTTATTGAAAACAACAATAAAAAAAATACCTAAGTCATTATTTTTAATTTTTAATTTTTTTATCATATTTTTCGAATAAGTCTTAAGTACTAGCTGTTTGAATATATTAGGTCGAAATAAATAAATATTAAATCTAAGAGTTCTTCTTAGAATTCCGAATCTCCTGGCAACCTCTCTTTGATTGCCATGTCGAGTGACATAGCTTAAGGCTGATGCCAGTGCTTCCTCAGACCACAACGCTCTCTTCTTTTTATCAGCCATACTTCCAAACACTAAGGAATAAAAATAAAAATTCGACCAAACCAACTAAAACTGATCTGGCATCATTAAACAAATGCAACAAATAAATCAAAAGTAAATGTACTTAGTTTTTTGTCCTTTTTCCTTTTTGTTATTTTTATATTAGAGTAACTATAGTAATTTAAGGTTGTGCGTCTAATTTTGCTTCATTTGTTAATGACTTCAGACCTGTTTTAATTGATTTGACTTTGTAGTGTTTGATTTTAATTGTGTTGGTAATAAAGCCCAAACAAAATTTGCATGGGCCTTATTATCAACATGTCAATATTTATGCTTATCTACATTTTATATAAATACTTTAGAAATAAACTAAATTAATTGATGTAAAACTTAAAGAATATTAATTTTTTTCAATTTTGATAACAATTTGAAAGAAACATACCTTTAAAAAATCATTAATATAACACTCACAATGTGCACAATTTTTATATCAACGAACGAAAATGTAACCTCTAAATTTGTTTGTTAAAATATGACATGAGTTTGTTACTCTGAGTAGCTCAACTTTTGTATCTGGTTTTGAAATGATTGAAAGTTCATTTTAAACTTGTTGATAAGTTAGAGAACTTTTCTTGGTAAGAAATATAGCTAATGGGCCTTATTACCCGCTGGGCCTTAAATGCCTTAGGTACCTTAATTAAAATATTTTCATACGATCATACAACATGTGTGTGATAGCCAAAACAACAGTAGAAGCCGATTACACACATGATGTTATTGACGGGTATTGGTCGGTAACACTTTCTCTGCGTGATGATTTCCCTAAACGTTATAGACGGATAATATAATACATATAATGTAATATTTACATAATTGTATTTTTTGTGTGTGTTCGCACATGTTGAATTATTTCGTGAATTTTTTTATAGTTCTTTAAATATCGTTATATAAAGTTCTTTCTGTTTAATTCTTCCAAAATATTGCTGGCTCCTGGGAAAATTTACTACGTAGACGTGTGACACAGTTGTTCACATTTTTCTTAGAGAATTTTTTTTTAAAAACTATTAATGAAATTTTTTTAGCTTATATAGGAAGTAGAAGATCTAAATATTAATATTATAAACAAAAAAGTTCAAACTTGTGGGAAATTATGGGAATCCACTTGGTTTAAATTTTGTCATATGAGAAAATATGCTGCTGTACGAATACGAGTGTGGCTGACTGTATATTTCACAGATCTAAATTTTTGTAAAATTATTCGGTTATTTTTTACTTAGAAGGCAAAATTAAATGATTTACGACTAATAGGTGGCTAGGTAACAACATGGGTGTCTGATTCAGGTTTAGTTTAAGTAATTTAACCTTAAGGGCCCCATACACGGTGAGATCTGTATCGATACCTTGTATCGATACAAATAGCGATACATATATCTGAGATTTGTATCATGTTTATTTAACACACACACGCTGAGACTGAATCGTAAAACCTCAGTACAGATAAAAAATTTTATTAATAAAGAAATGTGCGATCTACGACGACCTGTGGCACCTGTGCTATTAGCAATTGCAATACAAACATCTTTACATTTTGAATCCCGTAGACATGGGTATAATTTATACATATTAATAAAATCTTCCCAAAAATCTCTATCTGCAGACATGATTATTCAAATAAATAACAATTATTTACTTTATTAACTGTCAAAATAAAAATGAAACCATAGTTACCATGATACTTGAGACAAGCACGATACTTGCTGATACTGATACAGTGATACTGAGACAGTCACATACACGACGAGATCTGTATCATGATACTGATACCTGTAACATGTAGCGATACAGATCTCATCGTGTATGGGGCCCTTTACACATGTATGTAGAAGAGTTGTGTAAGCCTTCCTCGCGTAAAATATGGAAGAACCTTTTATATTATAGTTTAATATTATTGAATCATACTGTATGTGTGATGTGTTTTAGCATTTCTGATTTAAATAGTTTAAAGTAGTAACTCTGGTGGAATAATGTTCTATGTTCCTTCTTCCCGTATAACTAATTAAGACCATGTTTATGTTTGAATTTAATAGTTAAACTTAGTATAGCACTTCATAATCTCAACATCTCTGTTGTTAAATTTAACATGTTTTGTTTCTCAACATGGATATGTGCCTTAAAATATATAATAGTATATAAGCAGTAAGGAGGTACCTACAGTACAATGAAAATGTATATGAAACTTTATTTGTGCCTTGTCTTAATTTATCATTTATGTACATTGTTTTGTTTTTAAATTTTCGCAAGTATAGACCAAGTGTCGCATTTTATGACACCACACATCACCTTACGTACTTGCACCTATTACGCGTGTAAAGTAATTTTTAATTTTTTAATGGTTTTAAATTGTAAGTGTATCAGGAGGAGTGTACTGAGACGGCATAGGATATTTCTGATGGAAATGTTCGTTATCGAAATTTTATCCCTTGAAGAATTGCCTCTTGGTTTCTTAAAAAGTTTCTTACCTATTCAGTATGGATAGAGGGGTGTTTTCTTATTTCAATTCTTGGTAAGGTTGTAAATCATGTAAAAAATGTGGAATGTCTTTGGTATCTGTTATTTTAGTACCTTTTATCATACCTAGGAAAATACCTACTTTACCGAATATGGCATGTAATGTCTGCAAGCTAATTTACAAAAATCCCTGAGCCAGATGGTCGATTTTTGAATATTCTTGGGCCTGTATTTCATGTTAATACAATTTTGATTAAGTCTGAAGTCAGTTACAGTAAGAATGACTCATGCAGTTTTGTTCCAGTCAAATGTCTTTTCAAAAAGTACTTACAAAAATTTATAAGCACGTACGTCTATTTTTCGATATTTGCTTGTCTAGTTTTTGGATCTTTTTATTAAGGATCGGAAACAAAATTGACCAAAATATGTTTTTTTTGTCCAAAACCAATGTCTGCTTTATTTTTATTGTTCAGAAATTATTATTTATCTCTTTGAGTTTGGATATCGGTCAAGTTTATAGTCATCCGCGTGTTTGGATTGGTACAATATGTCCAGTCCTTTAAAATTTTGTTAATGTTGTTGATGTCTCGCAGGCTTGTTTATGGACAAGTAAATTAATAACTGAATTTTTTAACTTTTTCGGTTTTAGAGGCAGTTCTTTTCAAAATACCAAAATGTTTGCATAATTAATAATAGATGGAACTCCTCCATGTATTTGTTTTCTAATCTTAGGCACCTACGCACTCCTCCAACAATTTTATATTTAAAACCATAGAAGTATTTTGTCCGGGAACGTTACTTCTTGTGAATTAAAGACACATAAAAGTTCAATAATCGATAATAATATAAATAATTCATAAATAACGAAAAAAAATCGAGATCTATAAAGATTTGAACAATGTGGTTTGTATTTATGTATAAGATTATTTTTATAAAAAAAAATATATAGGTATAGACGGGCATAATAAATAAATAAATAGTATTTTCTCTATAGATCTTACAATTATTGATAAACAATTGTTGTTAGAAAGTACAAGTACGAACTTAAGTATGTTCAAAATTAAATGTGGGCGCAAAATATAATCACGAAAAATATACGGGTTACGTTGCTATTATTAAGTACCATAAAAGTAACAAGAATGAATAAAGTTTTGATATAAGGTGTCTTTAGTTCAGTATGTGTATAAATGCTATTCCTTTTTTGGGGGGGAAATAGGAAGAAAATACTGCTACATTTTTCTCGCGAGTTTCAAGATATTAAAATGCAACTATTTAAATTTTATTCTGTTTCGATATCTCCACAACAGGTTTGTATTTATAATATATGTAGATACTTCTAGAAGGGTCTACCTTTGAATATTATTTTATCACATTATGAAAAAAAAAGTTGACAACGCAGTTCTATATAGAACTTTTCTGCTCTGTTTTATTTTCGATCTGCTGAGGGGTAGAGTTGGGGTTCAAAGGTTATAAAGAATCAAAAATTTTTTTGCCATTTTAAAGGTAGGTTGGTGCATTTTTTAGAAAAGTTGTAGGAAACAAAGTTGTTGTAAATTGAAATTTCTACAAATTATAAAAATTTTTAAAATTTTGCCCACGGTCCGCCCCAGGGGGGGGATTTATATTTTACATCACCCCAACCCACTGTGACCCCATTTTGAAAAATCGGTTGTCGATTGGAAGTATACTACAACTTCCACCTTGCTGCAAAATTTCAAAAATTTTTCAGTTTTAAAAAAGAAAAAATTTTTCTGTTTTAATAAAAAAAAATTATAAAAAAATCAAAATTCTTCGAAATTAGATGACTTATGAAAAATTTTTGCCATTAAAATAATTGAGATCTTTTGTCATAAGTTTCATCAATTTTTATAAATAAGATACGGAGAAAATCGAAAAGAGCCGAAAAGATTTTTCGAATTATCAAAATATTAAAATGGCCATAACTTTATAACCATTAACAACACAGAAAAAAATTTGTGTTATGCGTAAAAAAAATACTAGTGGTTAAAATTTTTGTGTTAAATAAGTAACACAACCCTGTGTTAATGTAACATTTCGTGTTTGTGTTAAATGAAAATATTAACACAAATTTCGATTTAACAAAATGAAAATGTTAACCTGTTTTAAACAACAAAGAAGTAACACAATCTTTGTGTAAAGCAAAAGAATGTTGTAAGTACGTAAGTTACATTAGAATATATGTATATCTACCAAAATATATATAATAAAAATGATGAGAGTAGTTCTTATTATTAAACAAAACAGAAAAAAAGTTTTTTCAGTTTTTGACGAATATAGTCTTATTAAACGTTTAAAAATGAAACAAATTTCTTACATTTTAAGGTTATTTTGTTACGGATTCAGTTACAAAAAATCATGTAAGCTTCTTGAGATTGTGTATTATAATATTATATTATAATATACAATCTCAAGTAAGCTTACATGATTTTTTGTAACTGAATCTGTAACAAAATAACGTTAAAATGTAAGAAAATTGTTTTTTGAGTCCCATTTATAATTTATATATGAACAAAATCGTTATAATTTTTGACGATTTTCAAATATCTTAAGCTGCAGTGGAAGTAAAATATTGAATAAAAAAGTTTAACAACTAACTCTGATAAATCTGAAAAATTAACACAAAATATATGTCCCCTTGTGTGTTAAATCATTGACACAAATCTTGTGTAAAGATTTGACACATATGCTTTGTGTAAAAATAACACAAAAAATTGAGTGAACCGTTCTGGACATGTGAAATGTGTTAATTTTAACACAAATTTTTTGACTGTGAGAATTTTTTGACTGTTTTTGCTCCTTTTATTGCTCTCTGCCTATATAGAATTACTTTGTACTTGGTTTAATCTCTCTGGCCACCAGTAGATCTGGAAATCTGACTTATGTATGTACAAACGTGGAAATTGTTCAGACAAAAATTTCAGACACAAACTATTTTTCTCCGGATTTTTGAATTTCTGGTTTCTTTTAATGTCCAAGACGTCAAAATCTGGTGAAGATCTCATATACTTAAATTGCTCTGATAGACTATATAGTCTACATGGACGAGAAAGTTTCCAATACTTTCGATATCTTGTAGTATAATTTATTATACTACGTGTGTCAAATTCTTCATTATAAACTAATTGCACTTTCATCCTAATCATTTTGGAACCCTTAATGTTTTATTGTTTATTACTTAAAATGTGGTTACTATTGTTTCCTTTGTAAGAATTTCATGGTCAATTATCGTCAACGTAGATAGTCTTTTATCTATTGATGTAAACCTAATAACTTCGAACCCCTACATTATACTACAACACTAATACACACTTGAGTTATTTTCCATAATGACTTTCCTTGTGAATGATTTTCCCTATTGTCTGTTTACGAAAATTGATACAATGATTGTCTAAAACAGTAAAGGAACAATTAATAAAACTGCATTAGTTTTTTTTTCAATTTTTTATACTGTTTAGTTCACATATTGAATGATTTATTAATATATTTATTTTGATGATTCTGTAATGTAAACCTTTCTCTTTAAGTATTTGAGATAGTTTGATTTCAAAACAAGAAAGGAAAAGATTATAGAAAAATGAGGGTTTGTACGATAGGGTTCAAAAAAACCTTCTGATAGATATACAAATAGAACTAACTATATTATAATTTCTAGATATTTAATTATTAAACACGAGGTAATGTTATTTTACTCAAATCATCTAATCAGTACCCAATTTACGTTCTTATAAGGATGCCAACAGTATCTTTAAAGTTCTGAACCAAACCAGGCATATTCTCTTAGCTTCCCTAGTGCTGACGATATTTATTTTTAAGAGTGCAAAAGACTTCACAGCAAATGATTCTGGCCTTTAGAACTTGTCCATTACAATGTGTTCATATAAGACACTCGACACTGCAAGCTTAGAAGTCGACTGTAAAAATTAAAAATTATTGGTAACGCTTAGACAATTTTGCCACTATTGAAGGTAAATTTCAACATTACTAAAGAAGGTCACTAGCACGCGTTTGATTTAGTCCAGAACTTCAGCAGTTGTGCTAGAAGAGTTTGTTTATTAGGCTTACTAAATTGGCAGAAAAATACGGTCGCTGCACTTGCAAAAACTGACAAATGCAAAAATATAAATTTTAAGAAAGTCATCCAGCAAAAATTCACATAAATATTTTCAATTTCTTTGAAAAGTGATTGTGAAAAAGGTGATGCAGCGTGACAATGGGACAGGGAGGAGTGATGTGAAAAATGGATGAATTTTCCGTGACGAATTTTATAGATGACGCCTTAAATTTTATTAATAAGTGTTATTTTATGCAGTTTATACCAATATTGAACTGAAAAACCAGCAATGCATCTAGATACAAAATTTTAATCATCCATTGCACTTCGTTTCGTATTTAAGTATTTTAATTTCTAAATATGATTTTATAAGATAAAACCTTATGTTACAATATTATATGCTATATTCATGTATTTATGGTATTTATACTGTTTTACATTACATAATGTGAAGTAGATAATAAGGCACTTTGTACATTATTTGAAATAATGATGGTAATACTCGCGTAATACACATAGGTAAATGTAAGACTAACGTAGGTACAGGTTAAGTAGGTACGTTAATTTAAACATAACATAATGGATTTTATATGTTTGATAGTCGTGTCTGTGAATTTGTATTTGTTTTCATTTAATTTTATCTATAAATTATAATTTTAATAAATCTTCGTTTGTATCTAATTGTTTGGAATGTGTCATTTTTGTTGTGTGCCTCTATTTACCTCTGTCTTTGTGTGAACGTATACTTTTCTACATGAATGGAAGTGTAGTGAGCTATGAGATTCGTTTGAGAAATTGTTGTATATATTCTTTGGTGTTTTAGTCGGCTAACACTGAAATTTAATAATATCTAACAGTAAAATGCAAATCGGACTTGCGCAAAAAAATGTTGGAAAATGTTTTTCTTACGGAATACACACGGTAGTGCTGAGCTCTTTTAGATAGTGCTTCGCTAATGGCTTGGCTAATTCTGGTATAGCCCTTATTCATATACGAGGTTAAAGATTGATAATGATGTGACAAAAAAATATTAGGGAACAGTCCTGAATTTACATCAGGAGCACGTAGGGTTAGTGCTTCGGGTGGCAAATTTTTGAGAGGACAGCAAAATTTAGAATTTGTCGTATTTTTTTTTTTTTTTTTGCTCGTCACTAATTTTTTGTAGGGAAAGGCAGGGGCAGCATTTTTTACAGTATCCAGGGCGGCATTTATGGTAAATCCGACCTTACTGGGGACAAATTAAATGATTTCAGCAATATAATATTTAATCCTTTCGAAATCAAATAACTAACGAACAAATTTAAGAATAAGACCAGGACTCAGGTTATTAAATTCAATCTTAGTTTTGGTGTTGATTACATTTTATATAACATTAACTCAAAAAATCAACTAAGAAATAACTGTCGTATTTGATTTATTAATTTAGCACAAACTGCCTAACATAATTCAGCTTAGAGTACCTACTTATGTATAATATCCAGTTCTGATACGGATATATCAATTAAAAATTTAAAATATCTTCTATAAACCTGTCTGGTCTCTACGATGCAGTTTTAATAGTTTTAATTTTTTTCTCCCCAAGTTAACTTGCAGTAGAATTGCATGATTTTAACATAAACTTTTACATAAAAAAACATTTAATTGGTTTCAATATATATGAAACGTTTTTCATATCCATACAAAGTGGAAATTGAACACTAAATTAGAGTTGAATAAATTCCACAACCGACTTAATCACATAAAATCAAAAGTGATAACATTCGCAATTAAATAGTATAAATAATTATCCACGCATTTATTATATGCAATTTTAAAATGCTGCAATGTATATGCGTTTTTGTGATAATTTACAAAAACAAGTTTGCATCAATATAATAATATTTATAATTATCCAATCAAATAAATACGTACCTACTTAGGCGCATTCGTTATGGTAGTAATTTCCATCTGTCTCCATCATTAGCTATCCATTTATTGCAGGTTTGGTGAGTTGGACATTCTATCTTTCGGTATTTAAAAAATATTCTTAAATATAAAATCATAAATGTATAAGAAAAAAAAATGTTAAAACATTATTATTGCAAGTTAATTGTGTTTTTTAATCAGATTTCTTGTCAATATATAAGAGAATATATACGAATAATATATGTGCCGATGACTAAAAGATGTGGAAGTTGTAAAGGTGGCATTACATTTTAACGAATTTGTAATCTATAACAGCGCTTTTCAAACTGTGCGTCATGAAACGAAGTGCTAGTGTTACAAAAATTAAATTCAAGCATATTGTTCAACAGATAAGAATAAATAATTTACATATGTTTATTTACATGTTTAGGGTCTTTATGTTCTTACCAAAAAGAAAAAGTGAGAATCAATAAGTACAAACGTAATTTAATTTGAATATAAATTATAATACGAGCTTAGAAATTTCTAATTTAAATTTCGCGGCTTTTGGTAAGTAGTCTGAGTATTTAGAATCTTGAATTGGAAACAGTTCAGGAAAATTTCGCTTAACATGATTTCTTATGTGTACCACGAATCAATGCAGAAATAAAGGAACTGAAGGAAAATCCTTTGTACGCAATAATGTTCAAAAATTAGAGAATATTGTTTGATCTACTCTTAATATAAATGTCTTTTATTAGTTATAAATTGATGAAATAATAGCCTTTTTAAAATTATTGGAGCCTATTTTTAACAAGGATGAGACTTTCATGTAACCCGAGAGTTATTTTTATATATTCGTAAGCTTTAGAGGCGATCAGAAGTCACATACCTATATAATTGAAAATATTTAAAGTTTTAATTACTTCGTGAATATATCACTATAACATTAATATTCTACTTAACGCGTTTTCAGTATTACGGCCATCTTCAGAGTAGAATATTTTTTTTTATAGTGATATTGACGAAGTAATTAAAATTTTTAATATTTTCAATATTTAAGATGAAATTTCACAAATAAATCTTTCAGCAGTGAATTATTTCAATATATAATTGTTTATTCTTTAGGTCGTATCCTTTAGGTCGCTTTCCACCAATTTCCCAAAAATATATCTACAAATCCAATACGAAAGGAAAAAACGTGGGTCTGACACTATTGCATAATTTTAGCTTACAGATGAGACTTTTGTTTGGTAAAATGTAAAGTATGTAGTTGAATAGAAATTAATGTAAAATATAAGGAGCTTGACAAAATTGACTGGAACAAAAATTATTATTAATTATTAATTATTTATTTTCGTCAATTTTTGAGATTTTTCCAAAATTTAATATGCTTGTAAAAATTAGTAACATTATTTTTGAGTTTGGTTTTTTCAAGTTCATTTTAATGTATCAACATAAATCAGTAGATAATAAGTAAACTAAGCATCGCCAGTACGGGGGCAAGAGAAGGCAGCTACCTTCCCCGGAAATAAAATCTATAATTTTATAATTTTTTTTTTTTAAAATAAAATAATTTTTAAAGAATATTTTGTTTATAGTGGAAGCTCTCAATTATACTATATTTGTCCTCTCTCAATCTAGTTCCACGTCCTTCAACGTCATATTTCATTCTATTCCTTCTGAATAATGTCAGCGTTAAAAAAGAAAATATACCCCTGTCGCAGCATCCTGCATAACATAGCGAATTTCCATTTACAAAAGTACGTTTTTCTCGGAAACTAGTTGATATAGAGCAATTGTAATTAAGAAAACCTTCGTTATGTGATTTTCCCGCCAAATTTTTTTCACGAAAAATGTCCAAAACACCGTAAACGTTTTCACGAAATTTCTTAAAAACAAGATGTTTCGTTCTTGAGTTATCGTGCGGACAATTAGTAAACATCTATATAAATGTGTCCGCACGATAACTCAAGAACGAAACATCTACTTTTTAAGAAATTTCGTGAAAACGTTTACGGTGTTTTGGACATTTTTCGTGAAAAAAATTTGGCGGAAAAATCACATAAAGAAGGTTTTCTTAATTACAATTGCTCTATATCAACTAGTTTCCGAGAAAAACGTACTTTTGTAAATGGAAATTCGCTATGTTATGCAGGATGCTGCGACATGGGTATTTTTATTTTAAAAATATATACTTCCCCCCTTTGCCACAGTAATGTAATTTTACACATTTTTTAGTAAACATCTATATAAGTAAGTATTAGTAAACATCTATATAAATGTGTCCGCACGATAACTCAAGATCGAAACATCTTATTTTTAAGAAATTTCGTGAAAACGTTTACGGTGTTTTGGACATTTTTCGTGAAAAAAACTTGGCAAAATCAGGCGGAAAAATCACATAGAGAAAGTTGTTTTATTTACAATTACTCTATATCAACTAGAGAAAAACGTACTTTTATAAATGGAAATTCGCTATGTTATGCAGGTTGCTGCGACAGGGGTATTTTTTATTTACAGTTACTCTATATCAACTAGTTTCCGAGAAAAACGTACTTTTGTAAATGGAAATTCGCTATGTTATGCAGGATGCTGCGACAGGGGTATTTTTTTTTATTTACAATTCTCTATATCAACTAGTTTCCGAGAAAAACGTACTTTTGTAAATGGAAATTCGCTATGTTATGCAGGATGCTGCGACAGGGGTATTATTATTTTAATATTTATTTTCAAGAAAATACAAAAATGCCTTTTTGAATTTACAGCAGATGACACAAATATTTATTATGTAAAAGTGAATTGCTTGGAAATTGCGACATTCATTTCTTTATTTTACTGCACTATTGTTGTTAAAGCGATAGTAACAGTAGTAGTTATAACATTAAATTAGTATTATTAGTTTATTCAAAGCACTGTTGTGACATAACTTTTTCCTTATAGGAATCCAATGTTAAAAATTAACATGTAAATCGTATGTATACATCCAAATGGGCCACCTGGTATATTATGTGTACGATACATATTGTATCGAATATGTGCTTAGATTGTGAATAGCTTCACACTTTTTACGATAAAAGTATCACAGTCTAAACAACATAGTTTTCCTCGGAAACTAGTTGACATAGAAAAATAATTTAAGGACCTTTTTTATGTAATTTTTTCTCCTCTTTTAAATGGTGTAAAAAAATTTCACAAAAATTTTTGAATAAGTGGAAATTTTGGCAAAAAACTAATTTTTTGCAAGAACAAACACCATGTTTCTGGCATCTGACGTGTCTGGCTAACGAACTTGTCCAACGGTTTGGGATTTCCAACATTTTCACCAAATTTCGTAAACCTAGGACATTTCGTTCGAGAGTTATCGTGCGGACACATATATATATATATATATATATATATATATATATATATATATATATATATATAAATTTTGGTGAATATTATTTTCGGTTTCTAGTGGCTTCCCGGGTTCAAGTGGCGTCATGACAGTGGCTGTAATAGCGAGCTTCCATTCTGGAAATTCGCTAAAATGTTTGATTTATATTACTTAGCATGTTTATTTTATAAAATATGAACCCTGTTTTTACTCTGCATTTTACTATCCCTGTTTTGTGATATGTTTCGACTTATATAACCATGTTAACGAAAATATAAGCCACCACATGTCACAGAACTTTCTAATAGTCAAGTGAAAATTGTGTTTTACGGTTCTGTACCCTATTCATATTTCATCACTCTCATTTTGACTTTCCAATAGTCGAGTGGCTGGTGACGCCTTTGATAAATATTTTCATGTACCTACCTACCCACTACATTTACAGTATCTTAGATCATCTAAATATGCCTTAATAATATTTTTGATCAGTGGTAACCAGTTTGGTCATTTAATGTAACTGTTCATTAGTTGATATTATTTTTAAATAATATATTTATTATTAGTTATTAAATATCTAATAAAAGCATTTTATTTATAGCCTAGAATACCAATAAGAATTTAATAATAATATTAAATAAGTATCAATTAAGTTATAAGTTACTTTGAGAGACTTCTAGTAATAATCTGTAGTTGAATGGTAGAAATGTTTGATCGTAGAATAAAGTGCATTAATTTTATAATCATATAAAAAAATGTGAATTTGAATTGGATTCTCGTTGTACGTACCTCACCAAAAGGGTCTTACCGAACCTTAGCCACTTTAAATTTCATATAGTATTGTAAAACTGTCCAAAAGTTTTCCATGCCAGTGATTCATCAGTGTCGGAAAGAATAGTATTTGGCAAGAGTGTTTAATGTGAAAAACGTATTTATTATTAGCACTAAAGATGACTCTTCCGGTCTCATAATGGAAAGATGTTTTCTCAGGAGATCATGCGGGACTTCTATCTGTAAGATAAAGGATAACATTTTCTATTGTTTCCTGTTGCGAATAATTAAAATCCATAGATTTGCATCTGTTTTGCATAGGTGAAAATGACAGAATATAGAACCAAACTAAATACAAACTTGTGTGGTTCGTACTGTGCAGTTCTGAGCAAGTTAGACTACTTTCTGGTCTATTAAAATAACTAATTAACTTTTGAAATTTTAATAGAAAAAAAGAAGAAGTGCGCCGTATCTAAATACATGTCAACAATGATTGAATTCGTACATATTATACATACGTATTCACAGGTATGTACACGATGCATGGCCCACCATAAAAAAAAAATTGAGTGTGACGTATGACACATATACAAGCGTAGATCCGTGTACATAGATGAGAAGTTTAGGTAGTAACATGTTGTACGTTTGGTGCGAAAGAGAAATAGAGATAGGGAGTTGGTTTCTGGTACTCTGTGGTGAATATGTTTTATAATAGCCAAATTATCCACACCTCCATAATATGTATGATATGTACACAACGTAACTTCCCTATATTTATTAAGGTAATGGTATCGAAATGGCGACTCAACTGCGAATTAGGTTTCAGGAACAAATAAGGTGGAACCTTATACGATGTTTATGTACTCGTATGTCTATTATTCTCTCTTGATTTTTAATCAGACATAAAATAAGCTTGAATCTTGAATTATTCCTTGATTTATTCATGATACAAACTTCTGGATTCTTATTTTTATTGAAGTTTATTGTTTTGGAAATAAGCAATAATTGAAAAAAAAAATATAATAAAATAATTATTAAAATATAAATTTTTATTCGTTTTAAAATCTCTAAAAACAAAATCGTTTTAAAAATAAATTATATTCCATAAAAAAATAATGACAAGAATTAGCTTAAAATGTAAAATAAATCCGTCACAAATAATACCGACAGTTTGACTTGTTACATCCATTTTTCGGGTTTCCAAACATTTTGTTTCATTTTGTTCGATGACATTTTCATTCCTCTTTGTGCTACTTCATTCTCTCCAATCTCTTTACTCGAAACGTGCCCTCCCATCTCGTTTCACCTTCCGTTTACATATATTTTTTATTTTTATTTTGAACAACCAGCGACCGCCTGACAAATAATACACAAAAATAAAAACAAAAGAAAATAACAATTGAATAATCAATACGCCATAAAATGTGAATAAAAATTTCCGATAAAGGGAATTGAAAAAAAAAAGTGTAGAGGAAAATGGGGTAATATTTATTTGTGGGTACATAAACTTTAAAGGGGGATATTTTATTATATATTAATGTGTTTTCGGTCAGTTTAATTTCATTGGTATAATATTTTGTTTGATACGTATAGAGATGTGAGATTAGTGACGCTTGTTGTTTAATCATTTACCATATTTCCTCTATACAGAAATCGAATTTATATATTTTAACCAACACGATTTCAATTTTGTTTTTGTTTCTACTTTTTGTTTTGTTTTCTGTTTTGAAATACATTTTTTTATTGTTTCTTTGTATAGTTTCTCGTACTGTAACGAATCAATATATCCAAATGATCAGAAACCGTACTAAATCAAACTGAATGTAAATTCAATCATTACTAAAGAAATGGTTGGATGGCGGGACAGTAATTTGGGTATATCGATGTCGTAAAAATGTGATAATAAACATTTTTTAAAATCATAATTTATTTGTTCATTTGTTCAAATAAAAATGCTTGTTATAACTTGTATATGCACATTTGTTATAACTTACTTTGCTCTTTTTCTCATTTGTAATTTGAAAGAAATTTTGCATGCCGCGACACATTATATGCGTGTAATTTAGTGTATATCGTTTGGTAGCTTATGGGAGTTCTTAGTTATAGATTGGAATTTTTTTAACTCGACATAAATTAAAAGTTATGACAAGTAATAACCATTGTTTATGTCAACTTTAAACGACATTTGGTTTTTAAATTATTTAAGACATAAAACGTTTTCTAATAATATTTCTGTCGTACTATTGTATCTGTTTCATGCTGTATCAATTTCAAAATTTGCTCTGGAGTTCGAATCAAGTCAAACTAGTATACAACTTTATCGCCTAATATGTCATTTTATTTAATAAATCTCTAATATTGACTGACTAATAGACAATGCACAGCCTAAACTATTGTATGTAGAAGCATTGAATTTTGCACAGAGGTTGTAAATATAACGCAGGTGGCCACTAAGAAAGGATTTTTCAAAATTTATCCCTCAAGTAGGTTAAATGGGAGACAAAAATTTGTGTGGAAATTCGTCATTTTTGAAATTAAAGATATGAAAATTGGTGTTTAGGCTTCTATTTATAAATGAAAATCAGTTGTATAAAAGTTTCTTTAGGGTTAATTTAGGCTTTTGAAAACATTGAAAATGAGCATCTAATAAAAAGATGTTGCCGATGGGAAATTCCATCGGGTATACTGCTAGTTATGATAGAAACTGCTGATACAATACCTCCCTCCAAGCTAATTTCAAAGTCATATGTATATAAATGAATGTTATTGGATTCCGAAATTTTTAAAATTTTCACGGAAAATTTTCACGGAAATTTTAAAATAGGTTTGGTAAGTAAGAAAAACAACTTATTCTTTGTATTTTTTCTATTATACTCTTTTAAGGGATTTATTATCAATTTTGTGAAGGCTCTTGTTCTGTGGTGGCTCCGGGATACATGCTCCAAGTGCCCTTATATAAATTCGGTTCTGCGATTACCTAAATAAATATTGTCAGAGTTATACCCGCAGAACTATCTACTCAGTTCAATTAATATTCATCCTTACAAATGAAAAGTACAGAATTGGAAGCTGAATTTCATACCAATCTTCCGGAAAAGTTAATTAACACTTTACAATCCGCGTTCACAGCATCTATAAATAGCCACAACAGCCGTAGAGGTCAATCGCGATCAGTGATTACATATGTGTTCAACGTTATCGCAAACAGGTATTGACTTACAAGAAACACACTCTCTCTGTGTTCGTTTTTGTAAACATTTATGGAATAATAATATAACACCTAAAAATATAATTTTATATTATCATTTTTTTTCTATTTTTAATTATTTGTAGGTAATTGTATTGAAATGCGTACAGGTAACAAATGTGTTTAAGTATGTTTGTGTTTTTCTATATTTTTTCATTAATATTGGTTTGTTTGTATCTTATTATTTTTATTAAAATGTGTATGTTTACACATGTTGAATTATTTCGTGGATTTATTTATGTAGATATATTTACATAAGTTGTTTTTGTAATTCTTTAAAAAATATTGCCTGCTCCTGGGGAGGTTTGCCGTGAAAGTGCGCGGACCTTATTGTGTTAAGTAGAGACAGTTATGAAATTGATCACTACACATCTTTTTACACTTTATTTAATTAAACTCACAATTAAATTCTTATTTATGATGTGAGTGGGGAAGAGAGGAAGTGGTCAGGGCTGATTTTGTTAGGTACATGTCCACCAATACTTTATCGGTGTTTATCTGAAATTGTGAAAATATGAAAGAACCTTCAAGTGTATAGCAAACCGTGCAAATCATACTCCAAACTAAGAGTTATAGTAAGTATCAGTGAGTAATTACACTTGATGTCAGACCTTTAAGAAGCTGTTGAACACTTTAGTTCTCGAGATCTCTTATAAGACGGTCAAATTCAAAAAAGAAAAAAACGAATTTCAAGATTTTGAATATATTTTGTATATTATTATTACAATTTAATTCTACATAACAAAAAACTTTATAATTTTAATAGAATATTTTCTTGTTTTCGAGATTACAACGTTTTCGAGATATTCGGTACGAAATTTATAAGTTCTAAAAAGATTAAGTACTGTCCGAATAAAATACATTCGGCCTTTATTTATAAAAATTTAAACTAGTAAATACATTTTTCATGTTCAGTTATCTGAAAGTAACTGCATGTGGATTATTTTTTCATTAGTTTCAAGGCGATAAATTGTAGGTCAACTATTTTTTACGAAAGTATAATTTCAATTGTAGAGATTCCTAATATTTTGCGGTCCGTAGTGCTCTTAGGTAAAACCCACATCTATCTTGACACTTGTCCATACTTGGCTGTTCCCTTATGAAATTAGTTAGGAATCGTAAATATATAATTTTTCTTTAGCCATTATTGCATTTGAATATTGCTATAAAAATGCACGATTATTTATAGGAATATGCTGCTTAAGGATACTTAAATCAACGGGATGCTGTCATGTCAAAAAATTTACCAACACATTTCCATATTAAAAATTTCGTGCCTTTCAGTAGACATGCATAAAAATGTCAAGAAGTAAAAGAGAGGAGTATTCTCAAAAACATTTCTATGAAATATTTGCTCGTATAGACTATATGGTAATTATGACGTTTACTAAATACACTGCACTATTTAAAAATATAATAAAAACTATAAAATATTTACTTCCTCAATAAATTACGTGATACTCTAAATAGCAGGAAACAATTGTAAAATTATAGTATATCTATAAAATACTATTATATAAGTACACCAGGGCACATCTAGAAAGGAGCAACAAACTACATAGCACAAAACAACATAAACAGAAAAAACGCAGCAGTAAGTAACAAAATGAACATTGTAAATACGAAGAAGAATTAATGCGTCTGTCTGTAGGTATGTATAGTAATGCGGATAGAAAGAACGGACAAACAGAAATGGAAGAACATTGAACACAGAACAGAGTTGAACAAGAAAAAAAAATAGTTTTGAAAGTAACAAAACCAAAATTACTAATTCAAAAACGTTGCGGTTAACCAAACAGTACATGTTTTATTTATAGTAATCCATATACGTGTATGTATGCGGAGTATAATTTCAAAATTCTGTCCATGAAACTTGTAAGTACCTAATTTAAAAAACACGAAAGATAATAAATAGTAAGCAATGTTAATTTATAATTCTTACCAAAACTTTCTTTAAATTTTTCAATTCTCATATTATTGTGGACAAATTTGAGTGCAAATTAATTTTTGTATTGATTGCCGCTTACGTTTTTACTTTATTTTCCTATAGCAATAACACTTAAATGGTCACTCGCACACCGCGATCGGTCAATAACACATTTTGTGGACAATATAATGCATAAAATATAATTTTTAATTGTTTGTGTTTTTTATATTTTTTAGCACTTGATTGTTATTGTGTTTATTGTTAATGCTTTTGTTTTTTTATTAAAAATGTGTGTTTGCACCGTGTATTTGTTTACACAGTCTGTTTTTTTTTTTAATATTCTTTAAAAATATTGTGGACCTTTGACGAAGTATACTAGTGCAAACGTGTGCCCAATAAATTTTTAAAATTTTCCCAAATTATTTCCATAACTATCTGAGAGTTCTACAAACAGATAGAGGATTTTTATTTAGTAAATAGTTGCACTTTTAAGTAGCTTCCAACATACATTGCTGCATTGCTTAAGTTAGATTTAAGTAAAAAAAAAAACGATTTTTGAAGTCAAACTCTATACAGGTAGGGAATACAGAGGTTTATATAAAACTTGTTATTTGGTTTTATATATATATATATATATATATATATATATATATATATATATATATATATATATATATATATATATATATATATATATATATATGAAGGCATGTTTGTTGTGTATTGATTTTAGCAACTATTAACAAACTTGTTTATAGACTTATTGGTTAACCGCAAAGAAAAAAACCAAATGTAGAGGGTAGTAGTAGTATTATGATTATTATAAAAGTTGGATATGTTTTGTTGCACGTTTATGTTCAATGTACAACAGATTGTCCGTCAAAGAAATCAAATATATTTTAGTAATAAGTCCAGACTTTAATAACTTTGTCGATTTTATATTACAGCTTATATTATGAAATAATAAAAAAATACTTGGAATTTTAGTAATATTGAAAGATACATTACAATATTAAACGAGACGCGGAACACCGACTGCATAGTGCTACAGTGACCATATTTTAAAATGATAACTACGTGTGTTTTAAATGCAGACAAAAGTCTGTCAAACGTAGTAGTGTTTCACAAGCACTCGATAATATTTGAAATTGAAAAGTTGTAACTGCTTCTCGCATTATAGAGA
The DNA here is from genome assembly GCA_035578155.1 of Brachynemurus nebulosus. NCBI lineage: Eukaryota > Metazoa > Arthropoda > Insecta > Neuroptera > Myrmeleontidae > Brachynemurus > Brachynemurus nebulosus. The sequence continues at coordinate 46,526,453 of JAPWDM010000001.1, read as the reverse complement.
GTACATACATATAGGTGATTGAATGTTGTCTGTATCGGGCGCGTGTCGAGTAAAGGGTCGATAGTGTAATGGATAGCATACCTGGCTAGTAACCAGGAGATCCTGGGTTCGATTCCCGGCCGATCCAGATAATTTTTGCAATCACTTTGTGATTTTTAATTTAAATTGATACTTACATTAAAAACCCGTCTTGTGTCATGCTATTTTCCCTTTATTATGTAGGTGATTAATTAAAATGAATTCGGTTTGTCTGATAAGAATGGTGGTCGGATATAGATCCGATATGGAGGCACACGTTCAAGGAAGTCAATACAAGAATTATCTCTGTTCCCATGTAGACAGAAATATGCGTTGAGACTCTTTTTTAGTTCTTAGTGCTACTTATTATGTATTAAGTATTTCCCATTTTTTGCAGCTTAGGATATGATGTTTTAACTGAAATATCGATCTAACAGAACTTGACGAGTTTGTATTTTCCGCTACTCAAGGGCGCCCATTCTCAGGGGCAGGAAGTTTGCTCCCCCTCGTTTTCAGATTTGTGCTCGCTTTTTAAATTTTTTAGGAAAAAATGCTTAAAAATTTTTTATGGCTACTTACAAGTCGCCATTCGTCATCCAAAATATTAAAAATTTTCCTTACTCTCAGTTCTACCGACAAAAGGAAAATGTATTCTGCTTCCATACATATGTTTATCACAAAGATTATGAAAGTCTATCATCTTTAACAAAAATAAAGAGTATTAATATATTTGAACACCCTGTATAAAATTGGTAGTTTTTTTTTTTTTACATTAGGAAATAAATAAAGAAATAAAGACACGGAACGCATCGTCATTGTCATCGTCATTCAGCCATTTCATCATAAGTTTTAGAGGAAACTTTTACTATAACTTAATATCAATACAAAATAAATAACGTTTAACGATACGACTGAATGGTTCTGCTACAAACATTACGGAAAAAATTAGATATCATTTAAATTTCGACGACTACGTATTATTATGAAGTTATAATAGTTCTTGAACAAGCTAAGACAGTTACACACACCCTAGATTAAAAACATAAAAACACTGAGAGATATAAAATAAAATCTAATGGTTATAAAGTTGATTTGTTTGTTGATGTTACAATAACAATATGTCTGTCGAGCAGTGTAGTTTTAAGTTGCCAAGATGAAGAAAAGGCGATGAGAAAGTTTTATTCCTTGAACGGACGGAACGCAAGAAACAACATAAAAAACCTTTTTTTCTTTAGGTATTACCAAACACTAAAAGCGAAATTTATATCTTTTGTCTTACTAGTCGACGATAATATAAACGAAAACAAAAAGGTTTATAGGAATCTTTATAAATTATTTAGCTATTTAAACGTAATATAATACCCAACGTATATACATACGTACGTACATAACGTATAATACATAATTTAAAAGAAAATGGAAAAACTAATAAAGTATCGTGAATTCATGCTTAAATTGTTCAATTACTTGTAAATAAAACTATTTAGATAAAAATTTCCAATAGAAAAAGTACTTTTAATACTATATTTTATACTTAATTGATTCGTATGTTATACATTTTTGTTGACACTATTTCTTAAATGTATAGATAGCTATCTAACCCTTGAGTGTTTGTAAATTTGTAATAAAAATAAATATCGGATTCAATTATTGTAATTTATTGTAAAGTCAAATCTATTTTATACATCTAGAACAAAAATCTAATTACTATTAAGCGAGGTTTTCATTAAAATGCAAATATTTTTTAAAGTTTCATTATAATTTAGTATTCTAGTAAATTATTAAGTCATAATAATTGACTAACTGGATCGGAAGAAATCCCGATCTTCTTAATTCCTTTACAATATCAGCATTTATAAATAAATATGTCAGAAAGATTAAAAACAATGTATAATGTTTGTTTTACATATTATAACAACAATAACAACAGCAAAAATATGCCGTTTTTTTGTGCGATTTTCTTTTTGTAATTTTTTTAATGGGACTTTTAATTTTTCTTTTTTGAATGCCTATGAAAGTAAGAAAAAGTAAGAAATTAGAAGTTTTAGTTGCTTATTGATTGTTTTTAAACATTTAATCAATATTTGCATAATTTTGATTAATGATGCTATTGCATCATAAAGTTTTTTTACTTATAGGTACTTATATTTGTCGCAATTTTTGTAATATTATGATAATAAAATAAAATGTTCTCACATGTGTAAATTAATGTTTTATCTAGTTTAGAAAAGCAACTTTTAAGAAGATTGATTGTAAGGTTCTTGAGCATGTATTTTTTGTGAAGCTTTTTTTATGTGGTTAACGCATTTTTCTATATAACGTGTAAAAACGGATATAATATGCTATACCCACTGTAAAAGATGTACCAAGTATTAACAGCGAATCTCTTATTATAAAAACCAGAGAACAAAGAGAACGAACATTACTATGTCTATACTAGGGAAACGAGCGTAACCACAAAGGATAGAAAATAAACCCCCACTATGTTATATATGTGCACGCGGAGTTGTGTGTGTTAGTCCGTTCGATGTTGTGTGTATTAGTGTCTTGCATACATACATACATAATATGTACGTGGTGGTGGTACGTATGATGTACGTATACCACGTACATATACCGTGTTAATACGAGAGGTAACAATATAACAACAATTGAAACATACCCATTGAGTGCTGGCGAATGAATGAGGACTAAGCAGCCTAAGATGCACATAAAAGCACATAAGTGATTGCAGAAAAGAGATAGATGTATTCGTTCTATTTGTTCCGTGATAAAAACATTCTTTTCCCTTCTTATGGGCAAATAACAAAATATATTTGTTTAATTAATTACCCATCTATAAATATTGAAATTTATCAACCTTTTATTCATATATTTATTTCTGCTTGAAATGCTTTTACACGATCAGTAGAATTAACAAAATACATATAATTGTGAATCAGTAGAATATTATTAATGAATAAACAAACAAATAGGGGTGTTAAATATATGTAGGTATTTATTTTTATCTGTTATTTAAATTTGAAAATTACCTGCAATGATATTGTTACCACAGTATCTACATAACGCAATTATTGTGTTATACATTATATATATATATATATATATATATATATATATATATATATATATATATATATATATATATATATATATATATATATATGTATCGATACTTACACACTAGCACTTACGGGCGCATGTCCTAGTGTATATGTATAGATACTAACATACAGGATGTCTCTGAACGTTAATAAGGTATTTTTACTTGTATTTCATTATATAAAGCTACACATTGCCAGTAATGGCTCACTGATTTGGGGTTATATCGAATGGCGGTAGGACATCTGGTGTTCAAAAATCAGACTGTTCTTAAAATGCACTTGCTGAAATGTGTTTTATGAGCTAAATTTTGTAGATCTGCACGTACATATTATATCTGATTTGATTTTTTCATTCGTTAACAGTACTCTATTTATTTACTTATGAGATGTAAATGGGGGTCTACAACAGCAGAGTAGACATAAAACGGGTTTTGCTCACCCTAAAATGAGAAGGTGACTGGTGACCTTTTTTGTTGTTTTTTTCCGGGGTTATATTTCCAAAAGTTGCTCTTGAATTTTTGAATTTGTATAGGGGATCTATCTAAAATCGAAAAACATTCCAAATGGTCTACGAGACAAAAAAGTTTGGGAACCACTGGCGTAGACTGTAATATTCACTAACTCATTTATGTATTTTTTAAATTTTTTAAACCACAAGTTTTACAGATGTAAAATTCCCTATCCTTCAACAAAGTTTCTTTGTTGTGGACTTGTGTTAACCCAAGTACAAATAGTTGTAATATTTATCACTTTTTCTTAATATCAGACTGATACTATATATAAAATTCGGTGTTAGTCAGTAAATTGGAACTCCCAAAAATCATATACTATGAAATTGATTAATCATTCTGAGTTTGGTAATTTTTAGGGCTCTATTGGGACTTTAAATCTTTATTGTATAACATTAACGATGTATACAATACGTTAATACAATAACAGAGTTAAAACAATTTAATTATTAAAAAAGTCTTTCAGATTATAATTGTTTGTTTCTAATAATTTTCTAAAATTAATTTCAAAATACTTTGTCGATTCTATATATTTATTTTTAATTCAGTTGGAATTTTGTTATAGACTTATTGTTAGATATCTAACATATCACTTTTTGGTACACTACAAATTTCTATCAACCGAATACTAATCAACTTATAATTATATTATAATTCTGGTTAATTCTTGTTTGGTAATTATGGATTTTGTTTTGTTTTGTTCAAATATCAGTGGATATGTATGTTTGACATACGTAGAATATAGTTATATAAAAAAAAAATTCTTGTTAATTTTATTAATTCCGACTCTGTCTGACCGCCATTAAACTCAGCCCGTTCGTCATTTTCTTTCTGTCATTTATGATACATAGCATTCTTTCTAGTCCATTCAATTCTCAGTGTTTAATTTAATATGTCCAGAGTATACATGATGTCATATATTATTTCATATAGTTCTGACAGCATTAAAAAATTTTTTTTTAACTTTAACTTGGGTATGTCTTTGTGTACAGATAATCGTGAGTTAAACCGATAAATAGCTTATGTTTGTTATTGTTCTCGATATGTACTTATTGAACTAAAAAAACATATCCATGATTTAATGTTTTTCCATGTAGTGGAGAAAATTTTCTTACTTTTTAGTACAAAATTGCTTTTACAATGTTAACGATTATTCACACTTTAACAACAAGATAAAAATTTTGAAACGTACTATACTTTTGAGTGCAAAATATTATGTGTAATGTATCTACCTATTTATATTACAACAAAACACAAATATCAAAATGTGATTTCATGTATAGAATATATTTATTTATTATTATTTATGTAAATACGATAGTAATATGTGTTGTACTTTGATAACAAAATCTAATTAGTAATACGACCAACCAGTAATGTGTATATCAATACATTAGCTATTTCTGGTGTATGTACCTGTTTGAACCTATCGATATAATTATGCACCTGAAAATTTACATATCGCCAATGTAATGACAACTACCAGGGCCGTGGAGAGAAAAGGCGGGCCCCGAGAATAAAGCACGAGTGACGAGCCAAAAAAAAACACATCCTTTAAAAAATTCTCCCCGAAAAGATAAGTGATGGGCAAAAAATAAATTTATACTTTTTCTCACATCCATACCGACCGTTGCGGGCCCCCTCTCAACCCTAGGTTCCGGGGCTACAATCGCGGCTATATACCCCACTCTCTCGTCGGGTCTGACAACTACAAATATAGCTAATAACTACTGAAATATATCAAATCTTGTAAAAACATTAAAAAGTATAACTAAACGCAGAATTCTTGAGGGATCAAAGTCCAACAAAAAGGAAAGATATATTTTTAATAAGAGATATACATATTTTGTTACATTAAGAAGATAAAATACTTTTACAATAAAGATGGATTTAGAGTAATTATATCTAAACTCCCGCTATTATTTTTTATATCTCTCACTCAGGTACTATTGCACTGTATATATAATGTATAAAAATACACTACGTTGTAAAAATAGAAGTAATAGGTCTTGAAATAGTTTGCTTATTTATATAGTAATACAATGATATACCTATACTTAAATCAGTAATTTTAAATTAAATAAGTAATATTAAGAAATTCATAATAATAACAACATTACAAAAGTAGATTTTATGATTGCATCAGGTAGTTCAATAAAATTGAATACATTTCATTTAGGTATTTATAAGTACGATCTTTTTAATGGTGTAGACCCTCACTTTCATTTGTTTAACGGAGTACTGTAAAGTGGACTTTGATCGCTCAGAAACTTGCGATTAGTTATACTAATTATTCAACTTGTAAATATTGACTTGAAAAAGGAACATATTCCACGGAATTTTTATGTAAATAGTTTATATACTTTAAAACATTTATTTCATTTTCATGGCTAAACAATTGGCTACAAACCTAGATGAAATGAAAACTTTTCCTATAGAAAAGTTTGCTGTGAAAAAATTACTTTTCATATAAAACAGCTTTTTTTAGTTTTCCGAAAATAAAGGTTTTTTCATCTGACCCATTCAATTAAAAAGTGGAGACCGGATACAGTTTGTAGCCAATTCGGATTAGCGGTTTGTTTTTTATAACAAAAAGAAAAACGAAATTAAAAACTTTTTGTGAAATATTTATCGTCTCGCATACCTCGAGAACAAATGATTATGATATCACTTGTTTAATGAAGGATGGAGTCTCCTATGAGATACAGGAGGCGAAGCCCCCAGTGGGGCGCAAGAAGCAAAGTCCCTGTTGGGGGTTCAGGGGGAGTACTCCCCTGATATAAAAAAAAAATTATGTACCTACAGTTGTCTGTAGGTAGTCTTTAAGGACACCCAGTGGGAAGTTGACAGTGTAGGTAGACCTGTCCCCCCCAGATTTCTTTTATTTGAATATACATTACTTAAGATTTATAAAAATAATTTATATTTTCAAATTTTTGCGCATGTGCACTATAGAATTTATGTTGCAAAAGTGACGTTAAAAATGTCAAGTTAAATCATCTTGCTATTTTTCTAACAAAAGGAAATCCTTTATGTATAATGCTTAAAATTATCGCAACAGTCTGCCATATTAGAACTTACAATTAGTTAAGATAGGAATTTCAGAGTAGCTATATGTTCATCTGGTGGATACTTTTGTAATCATTCAATTGAGGAGTGTAATTGAGCAGAAAATAGAATTATTCACTTTGAAAATATACTTTCTCATAAGATAAAGAAAAAGAATAAGACCCCAATAACCGAAATTAAGGACCCATTTGGTGAGATATTATTTCATGATGTGTAAGCATCTTGATAATCAGAATATCGTCGTGGTATTCCTCTAACACCTAAGAAATGTTGTATATTGAGGAAAAAATGTTAAATTTACACCAATAAATATTACTACAAATTTAATTTTTAATCATAAGTTATTTATTGTAAGTTCTGCAAATAGAGAATGCTATGACGATGCTGTTTGGTGTGCATGGCGGCAAGGTCATTTAAAACAAAAAAAAGTTTTAAAATTCTTAAAATATACATCATTTCTGGAAGGATGATTGCAAGTTTTTCTAAAAAAAATGAAATTACGCAAAATGGCGTCCTTTTGAAATTTTTATTACAAAAACTACCCTTTATTTTGATCAAAAAACATCCTGCTCAATGGACACGGATTAAAAAAAGAAAAATTCTTCGTTATCCTCTCAGAAATTATAAAGACGAAAATGGCCCCTATAGCATGCAAAACGGATAAAAATTGAGTAGGTATGATGCAAGCGAAATTGAAAATATGAGTTTCGAGAGAAACGAGAAAAACACATTCAAGTAACAATTTTTTTGGTATAATATATAAATTTTTTTCATAAACCTTTTAAGTATTGTATATTCAAATAAAAAAATTTTAAGTAAAGGTCTTTTACGTTTTTCGAGAAAAAAAGTTATTAAAAAAAGCATGGTTTTTTCAGTCCTATAGACTATAATACCCCCTACTGAATTAGTTATTAGTGAAAATCGTTCCAATTTGCATTGAGAAATCTTAAAACTTATGACAATTCAGAAACTGATTTGAATAATATTGAATTACTTGTACGATATATGACAAATTGCATAATCATATCGAAATTTCTATTTATAATATGCATCAAGTCCAACATTTATACATGCAATGTGTATGCATGCGCATGAGATATATTCATGGTCGACCATGCACTCGGTGTAATTAACTTTAATGAAATTAATTACAATTTAAATTACATAACTACACAGGTATTTCCGTTTTGTATGACAACCGGCAGGGAACAATAGCTTCTGTCTGCACACATACATATTATGTACCCTTTATACGTACATGGAATTCACATGCAGGTACCTACATACTTGAATCTGCAGTATGTCTGATTCTCCCTGGTTCAAAACGTACCAGTTTTCAAAATATTAAAATTATCACATTAATGGACTTGGCTATAAATTTTTTCTATACCAGGTTTGCAGAAAGTTGGCTTAGACGTTTCCAGGATATTCCAGGATTTACCAAGATATTTCAGAATTTCTAGGAAAAGTAAAATTACAAATTCAGCCGTTACCAGGATATTTCAGAATTTCTAGGAAAAAGTAAAATTACAAATCTTAAAAACCAAATTTGAAAGCTGGAATCATCCCGTTCTTAACCATGTTTGATGAAGATAGGTTAAAATTGGGCGTGTCCGGAACATTTACTGACAGAAAATTCACCGACAGCAATTCATTGACCAGAAAATTCACCACCTCGAAATTCGTCGAAAGTTCACCGACTCTACGATTATGATTTCTGGTTACAATAGAAAAAATATAAAGGGCCGACTGCACCAACATTATTAATCGGCCGTTAAGATGTTAATCCATGATGAATTTTAACTGCAGTTAAAATCTCTGATTATCTATTGCACCAAGGTTAATTTTTGTTAGCTGGTGATTAAATCGTTCGTTAAGTTAATGGATGGATATTGGGCAATTAAATATTTAATCAGCGTTTAGTGCATATTTTGATGCTAGTTTCCATAGTATCGCTAATATTCATATTTATTTTCTACTATTGATATAGGTATACTTTTGTACAATTTCAATTAAAGTTATCATTTCTTTTTCTCTAAAATTTTGGTATCTATTTCATTTTTCTATTTTTAAAGGGAAAAATATCTTCACAATCGTCAAATTACAGTTTCAAAATGTTTTACGTAAACATAAATTATATATTTTCTAATATTATATAAATCAAGTAAGCGCTACCTATTTTCAAAATATGCAAATTTAAATTTTCTTAACCATGTGATATTATCAACTCACTAGCATTTCCCTTGTGGCTCACTTCATGTCCTATAAAAACAAATCACACACCGTTGCTAGCCAAAATTCACCGTTAACGTACATTTAACCATTGGTATATTTTAAATGGTGCAACACACAAATCGGGGTTAGTTAATCTTTGATTTACTAATGGCCATCAAGTTCTGATTAAATTAATGTTGGTGCAATCGGTGCAAAACTGATGGTCCGATTTTTACGACTTTTTTTTAAAAATATTAGTATTGCAGTAGATGAGCTAAAAAAAAACGCCGTGAGCAGCGGGGCCCCATCACGGTAGTCGAATTTTCCCCTTCATCTTCGGTATTGAATGTCTACAAGCGAAATGTGATTGAAAGTCTACAACCGAATTGTCATTTTGTTGGTTTCAAAACTGGTGATGACTGTTCGGCTGATCGAGGCTTTAAAAAAAGGTTTTAAGTATTTAAGGGCTGTATCTCAGTAAATTTCAATTTTGTGCCGAAAACAGGTAGCAGAAAAAAAGTCAACACAATTCGTACGAGGACATTCCTGCCCATGTTTATCCGCTAATTGCCTTTATGTTTTAGTTTTAAATATTAAAAAAGGACCTTCAATAGTAAACTGGAAGGCCTTTATAAAGATATTTTTTCTTTCCAAAAAAATCCAAAATTTCTATTTTATAAATACTAAAAATCCAAAATTCCTAATTTATAAATAAACAGTGACTTTAATAACATTTTTAAATTACTTAATATGTATGTATTTCATTTGTCATAAAAGTAAGTTCACTTTTTTTTAAATTTTTTAAAATTACTATTCGCCTACTTGTATTTAGAATAAACATAATGCTTTTAAAACACATTTAACAATAGCATTCAATTCCGATGTAAAAATGGGAGAAGTGGGGGGAAAAGTGATGTGGACTCCCTACAAGGTACTAGCTGGATACTAACTGAATACACGTACAAAATTTCAGCCCTCTAGGTTTCCTTATGGAGTCTCTAGACGTGTTAGAAAACAAGCAAAAAAATTAAGGAAATATTGGCGTAAAAATCGCGGGGGTAATGGTTAAAAGTTGAAACCTCCAAAAAACAGTGTCTGGCTATTAGCTTAACCTGTACACCAAATTTCAGCCCTCTAGGTCTATTTGGGGAGATTTTGACCCGAACGAAACTGTTAAAAAACAAGAAAAATCATGTTCTTTTGGGTATAAAAATGGTGGGGGTAGGGGTTAAAAGTCGAGACCCCCAAAAGGCACCCCCTTGATACTAACTCAATCCGAATACAAAATTTCAGCCCTCTAGGTTTATTCGGGTGACCTGTGCGAGTGGTACAAACTTCGAAAGCGTCGAAAATGCATGAAATTGTAGCTTAAAAATGAGGGGGGTGGGGGTAAAATATTAAAACCTCCAAAAAGCACAACCTAGGTACGAACTTTATCAACGCACCAAATTTCAACCCTCTACGTTAATTCTGGGGGGCTGGGGGCCTGTTAGATCCAGCGAAAATCGTTTTTCCCCCCTCTACTCCCACCATATCATCCTAGGAAGCTGAATTTTTGATATGTTGTAGATAATTGACCGAAACATTATTTAAAACCGGTTTGAAAAAGTTTTATTGCTTTTCCGCCCCCCACCACCCCCTTAAAGGTCGGGTCAGAAAAAAAATTTGCCCAAAATTTGACCCCACTTTGATAGTATGAGGTGCCTCGAAAATGAGCCCCATTTACCAAATTTCATCGCTTAACTTCCATAGGGGGGCCCTACACAAATTAAAAGGTGGCGGAAAAAAAAAAAAAAATATATATATATATATATATATATATATATATATATATATATATATATATATATATATATATATCAGACATTTTTTTTTCTACATATTCGTGTTCTACGGGTCCGAAAACGGATAGCGCCCCTACTCTCGCCTCTCGCAGCTCTTATCGTATAGACTGTATAAGTCTAATTTTTCGGAGAAAATTCGACTAAAAAGTGAGAGAACTCGATACGAATACTAAAAAAGCTGGAAAATATTTGTTAAGTCGGAAAAACTTCATATATTAATAGAAATAAGTAGGCGAGGGAGCACTATTTAAACTCATTTTCAGGCAAGATGTAATTTATTAATTAAATCCCATTGTAAATTAGTTTCTATCAGTATTTTTCTATCAAATTTAACGAAATATTGATATCCAGTTCTAGTATTATTTTGCAACTCATACCTCACAATGCCGAACATTTTAAAAACAAAAATTATTAAAATCATTTTACAAATATGTTTTACAAAATCATATTGGCAAAATATGATCCGTAATTTTCCGTAGTTTCGACGAATTTCGAGACGGTGAATTTACTTGCCGCTGAATTGCTGTCGGTGAACTTTCCGTATGTGAATTGCAATTTAATGGTAGTAGTGGTTACTGACAGAAATGGCTGTAACGTACAAACCGATGGACACTGAAGTTTCACCGTATACGGTTCCTTTTTACTAATTTTTTTACGGAATACGGAACCCTATAAACCACAGAAGATAGGACATATTAAAACTTAGTAAACACTTTCAATGGTGTACTATATATATATATATATATATATATATATATATATATATATATATATATATATATATATATATATATATATATATATATATATATGGTGAAGGTATCTGTAGTATATAGTTTGGTGACTATGGATATTGTAAATAATGGTGTACTATATTCACAATTTGAACACACTATACATATAATATTGTCTATTTGCATGTACGAATGATGTGAAATATAGAATAACGCCGGGCGCCATTATTGTTAATATATTGTATACACAGATGTACTTGTATGAGCTATAGTTAGCTGTATATCCTGAAATATCTATCTATTTGCATTCAGTTTAGCGATTCATTCGAATGTAAATACATTCCTGATAGACTAGCAAAATTATAGGAATAATATAATTTTAGATTTTACTTTTTTATGAAATAAAATTTGTAATAATTTGGTAATTCATCTGTATATGGTGTATTTAAAATAAATTTTTAGTTTCAGCCTTTATTATTAGTAGATATTTATTATTAGAATTCTGTATAGTTAATATAAACAAGATTTCGAAATTCCCAAGTTTTCAAGTTAGACACTCAGAGGAGTGGTTTCACTCCTAAAAGATGTGTAGATGCAAAAAATTGTGCTACATTTTTATTACTAGTATTCTGTAAGATACGTACAAACAAAAGTTCATCAAGTTTTAAATTTTTGAGTTTTAACTTTGAGGGGGTGTTTCACTCTTGTTTTTTAGCAGCAACTGATGTTTTTTTTTGTGTTATTGCATAGCCATCCTCTATATACTGGCAAAATTTTAGTTTTTTTTTGTATTTTCGACTTCTTGCTACTTCCTGGTAAGCCATCATGGCGTGTCACAAGGTTCAGTGTCAGGTCCTATATCTACTAATTTATACTAATGATTTATCAAGGAACAATCCGCAAGCTAAATCTATTTTATTTGTTGATGACACAACTGTGATCAATATGCGAGTAATGATTGCAAATCTTTGAAAGTATATTTTTTCTTCTAATAAAAGTTTCATCTAACATAAAAATTGCATGAACATCTATTACCAAAAATTATTGAAAAATCAATACAAAAAATTCTGAAAGAACCACTACTGTTAAAAATATCACGTATAATGGGTACCGTATACTTACGTACAAAAAAAAAATTGTCTATAATTTGCGAAAATAATATTAAAACGACATAACTGTTCAACAATTTCTTATTTAACCATATTAGTAATTCTAGTGTATGCGAAGATATAACGTTAATCATTATAAAACCAATACCGTCCGTTAATATTATCATAATTTAATTGTTTTTCTTTTGATGCGCAGAGAAAAAAGTAAATACAATCCGTTATATAATCATTAAATAACTTGACAATTACGTGATGTACAGACTGATAGTTGAATGTAATTACAAAAACAGTAATTATGTCTGCATGAACAAATTACTTACGATCAATTACTGTATTGGGGGCAACAATATGGACTGCTTAAGAAAATATCCATAACTAGCGGCTTCGCCCGTGTGACAGTAGAAGGACAAGCGGGTTTTAGCACACACTATGTCCTCAGAAGTATGGGCACATCTTGACACAATGGGTGCCCCTACTTTTGAAACGGCAGTGTACCACAACATTAAGTACACTACCGCGTCAAAAGTATGGACACACCTTTACTTAAGGTGTACCCATACTTTCGACGACGTAGTGTGTGCTGAAACCCGCTCAGCCCTTCCACTCGTGGTTTTTGAAATTACGACATCTAGTTCAAACGTATAAAATGCACTTTTATTTTCCCACAGAAATTTCTCCGGGTAAAAAGTAGACTATAATATTGTTTTAACAATATGCAAAGTTCGAATGAAGTCAGTGATCCGCTTTTATCGTTTTATTTTCTCACGGGAATAAGACTTCTCACAGGATTCAGATATTTTCTCGGGGTAGAGAGTAGTCTATATCCTTTTCTATCCCCGCTGTAAACAATATGCAATGTTTAAAATCAATATTTCATTTTTTAACAGTTAGTTGTCATTATTTAATTGTTTCATTTTAAATACATTTTCCCTCGGGAATCAGATACTTTATGGGTGTAAAAGGTAAGTTTATATATTGTATTATTTATATATTGTATTGTTTATATGTTTATAGCTGTATATCGTTCTATTTGCTAACAAACAGGATTCGAACAAACTCTAAGAATCTTTTTTGTTTCATTTAAAATATATTTTTCCACAGAAATGAGATTTCTCAAAGGAATGAGATGTTTTCCCAGGGTAAAAAGTCGGCTATGTTCTTTTCCAACCCCTCTGTTAACAAATTCGAAGTTTTGAAAGCAATAATCCGCTTTTTAACAGTCAATTGTCATAATTGTCATAGATTTTCCCTCGGAAATGATTCATTTTCCCGGCCTAAAAGATGGCCTATAACCGTTTCCGTCTTTCAAGCTATGTCTGTGTAAAGTTTCAAATTGACTGATTAAGTCGTTGAAGCGTAAAAGCAAGCCAAACAAGCAAACAAATACTCAATTTCGCATTTGTAATATTAGGTAGGGTAAGGATTAGGATACATACGTTAAACAATGAATTTTTAACAATTTTAAAATCACCAGCATACCGTATCATATCAGTTTCCACATTTCTAATTGTAAAAACGACAGACTTCCATTTAAAGATTCTTTCCCTGTTTCAACCTAAAGGATGAATTTTTAAAACGACTGAAACTTTTGTCTTCAAACCAGTAACCTAACACCAATTTCCATATTTCTAACATAAAAAATAACAGATTTCTACGAAAATTTTATCCCCTATTTTACTCCCTTAGGGGGTGAATTTCCAAAAATCCCTTCTTAGTGCTCACCTACGTTATATAATAAATCTCTGTTCAAAAGTTTACGTTTCTAGGTGGCAAACTTCCATTTAAAGTTTCTTCCCCTGTTTCAACCCCCTAAGGGATGGGTTTTTAAAAACACTGAAACTTTTGTGTTCATACCAGTAACCTAACACCAACTTCCGTATTTCTAATTCAAAAAATTACAGATTTCTATGAAAATTTTCATCCCCTATTTAACCCCCCTTAGGGGATGAGTTTCCAGAAATCCCCTCTTAGTGCTTACCTACATTATATAAGGAATCCCTTTCCAAAATTTCACGTTTCTAGGCCCAGCGGCTTGAGCTGTGCGTTGATCGATCTGTCAGTCAATCAATCAGTCAGTCAGTTTTGATTTTTATATATACAGATTTTTTAATGGTAATTTGCAGTAACATTGACGAAGTGATAATAAGTTTCAGATAATCACTTGATGGTAAAATTGCTCAGGCTCTGAACTGTAAGCATCTAAATTTAATTTATATATTTGTATCTTGAGTATAAAGCATATGTAATAATTATATTAGAGATGTAAGATACCATGTTGTTGCAAGTAGTCTGAAGGGCTTTTATTGTAATAGATTTTTTTTCTTGCTTTCATCAATCTTTTTGGGTTTTTGTTCGCCCTATACTTTGCCTAGATAAATCCGTGTCTACTTGGCATTTCCATCATGTCTGATATGTATATACACGTTAATTTTTTTGAAGTTTCTATTTTTATTACAACCAAACTGTTAATTAAACATAAAAGTTGTTCCAGTAAGATATGTGGACACCGATGGGGGCAGCCGGCTGCTGTCGTCAGTCGAGCTTTATAGGTTTAATAGTTTCCGAGCTACGCAGCAAATTTATGGCTTTTTAAATAAAAACGTATGTTCAAAAGTTTTTCAAAAATTAGTTTGTGCTCAAAACTATCAGTAACACTCAAATTTCCATTGTTTTACCTCATATTTTTGAAAAATTGCATTTTAAAAATTATTACACTTTTAAAATTTGCGCTTAGACTGACTTTAGTCGATATAGGAATTTATGTTATATAAAAACATCTTAACATGGTTGACTTTCAAATCGATGAAATTCCGAAAAAAAAGGTTATTACGTTTTTCACTAATAATTAAAATTATTAGGTAGATCAAATTATTATATAAGAATGTTAGCAAATAAATAAAATTTCCGTTTTAGTTCAATGGAAAATTAAAAAAAAATGATTTTGAGATGTTTGTTTGACAGTTGTACAAACAAACGTCTAGACATATTTTTGTAATAAATATTTTCAAAGAAAATAAAAAGTTTTTTTTTGTAGGTAGGGTAAAAGCTCCGTTTGTGGAACGCGATCCAATAGAAAAACACTTTTGACATTTATATCTTAATGAAGTAATTTCTGAAAGAAACGTCTGATAACAAAAATTATTATTAATAGAATGATTGTTTTTCAATTTAAATTCATCTCACATTTAATGTTTCTTTACTTAATTAAAGAAATACATATATAAATTAAACAGTTTTTGCTAAATGTGTCTCTTTTGCGTTTGATCAATGCTTATTTATAGAAACACATGCCTTATAAATTTCAACATTTTCCAGTTAATTTTCGAAGTTAGCGCAATAAAACTATACAAATAATTTTTATTAGTCCAGTTAAGAGATTATAAGAGCTAAATCATCTTTTTATTCGGTTTAAATGTAATTTATATATATGTGTATTTCTTTGAGTACACATATAACCTGTGTATTTAACTAAAATCATGTACGTAAAATAACTAAAAATTTATATTATAAATAGCTTTAATTTCTTTTTGAGTCTAAAATATTTACTTACTGCTTTAAAATCGTAAAATTTTTAATATTTTTTTTTATTTCGGAGCGTATCGTCAATTGATAAATAAAAAAATATTGATTTAAAGTTGCAAAATTTTATTAATAATGAAAAATTGTCGCCATTTTGATAAGTTAGTTTAGAAGGTTTAGAATTGATTAGAACTTTACCAAAATACATAGATGGCGAAACAAAATATAGTACTTTTCTGTGGTATTTTGGTATATTCTGTGATTTTGGTCGTTTATTTTATCGAATATTTAAACCATTCTATATTTTTTAATTTGACATTCTATTTACTACTAGATGTCACTCTATGTCATAGAGTGAAAAGATGGCAAAAGATGTATCTGATGTATCTCATGTTCGTACATACGTGTTCTTTTTTAGGTGTCAATGTGCTGATTTTTTAAAGGGTGTTAATATTTTCTGTCCGTTTTTTTATAGATGTCAACAAATTATAAAACAAAACATTAATAAATCAAAATTTTTGGGTTATATTTTCTTAAAAACATATTCATTGGATTAAAAAAACTTGGTTTCATGCTTATTAAGAAAAAAAAATGGGTGTTTAATTCATTTATTAATTTTTGTAAGCAAGTTTGATGAAATACCTAAAAATAGTGTTCCACAATCGGGGCTTTTACCCTATATTAAGTTATACTTTTTAATTTAATTTTTAATGGAAACAAAACACTCTCGATCTCCATATCAGATATTTCTATATTTTTTAAGTATATTTGTTAGTAATATTTTCGATTGAAAATAACCTCTTTCTATTGTCGTTACATGATTCTAATATATTTACGGGTGTATGATATGTCTGCATGTGTTGTTAGCGAATTTCCAGAATGGAATTCAGCTATTACAGTCACTGTCATGACGCGACTTGAGCCCGGGACTATAGCAGAAATTTTTTTTGAGGTCCCTAGAAACCGAAAATAATTTTTATATGGACGAGTTCGTCAGCCAGATCCGTCGGATGCTAGGAACATGGTTTTTGTTCTTGCAAAAAATTAGTTTTTTGCCAAAATTTCCACTTATTCAAAAGTTATTGCGAAATTTTTTTTGCACCATTTAAAAGAGGAAAAAATTACGTAAACAAGGTCTTTAAACTATTTTTCTATGTCAACTAGTTTCGGAGAAAAACTAAATTTTATAAATGGAAATTCGCTATGTTATGTAGGATGCTGCGACAGGGGTATTTTGCTTCTTGCTGTTCTTCAAATAAATAAACAATTCAAATAATTTTCAATAAATTTAAGAATATGTTTCAAATTCTTAAGTTAATCTAATTTTCCAAACTAATTTGATTAATACATGATACACTATGATTAAAAGCTATATGGGAATAATGTTTCAATTCTCGGATATAACATTATTTTTAAAAGCGGTAAAAACGCTGTTGAGTAAAGAGCTTCAAATGGATGGAATACTTTAATCTCAAAACTGATTAGTTTAAGAATTCAAGCAGTAATCTTGGATAATTTTTTTTTTAATACATTCGAGATCATTTTTGTTGAGACATTAATATACATGGTGAGTCATTTTAATCTATAGATCCAATTTTCTCTTAAATTACTCGGCCTACAAAAAAAAAGTTAAGTCAAAAGTTGTTCATGACGGTGGGGGTCATAAGACCTTGTTAATGATGTCGACCTTCAGGTCGATTTTCAAGGGTATTTGAAGGTCAAGGTCATTTTTTTCAATAGAAACCACTATTTTTTATGCTGGATTCTGAAACAGAGGAAAATTTTACCTAAGAAATAATATTTTTATAATTTTTAATTTGACCTTAGGAAGGTCAACATAAGGTCAAATAACTTTTTTAATAGAAATGTCTCATTTAGACGTCGGATACGTACTAATAATAATGGAATTTTACGTCAAAAATAATAATTTAAATGTTTTCATGCTGACATTAAGAAGGTCAGGACAAGGTCATATTACTAAAAACACAAGGTCAAGCCGACTTTTTCAATCAAAATCTTTATTTCTGAGTTTGAAATATTTCTTTCTGAATCTTTCTATTTCTGAACAACTTTTGACTTGACTTTTTTTTTGTAGGCCGAGTAATTTAAGAGATAATTGGATCTATAGATTAAAATGACTCACCGTGTATAATACCATTCGTAAAATCGTAACAGCTATAAAGCTTTCTATATCGGCTACTATAGTATCCGATTGCCCCTACTGTACAACTCCTATTTAAACAGATAACTAACAGATAAATAGCTATCTTAACAGCCTATCGACGGCTAAGGTATAACATTTCGTAGGTTTTTTTTTAAATATTATTGAAGACAAAAGAAACTCCTCAGTTGTTAATGGTAGGTACTAATTCTATTCTTACACACAGGGCCGGACTTAGCCGAAATGCCGCCCGGGCCAGCGCTACCGTTGTACAAAAGAAATATTTCCTTCAAACTTTTTTCCTTCCAAAACCAAGTGACGAACAAAACAAAAACAACGCATGCCTACTTTTGGCGCCCTCCTAAATCACTTTCCGGAGCCCCCAAGATCTGGCGGCCGGGGCACGTGCCCCGTCCGCCCCCCCTAGATCCGGTCCTGCTTACACATTTGACATATATATATATATATATATATATATATATATATATATATATATATATATATATATATATATATATATATATATGTCTCTATAGAAGCTATAAATTTGCACGATCGCTTACGTGGTTTTGTGGATTGATGCCTAGTATTACTGTGAGGCTCTTAACTTAAGAGTCTTAAAAATAAAAACTAAAAATTAAAAAAAAAACTAGGTACCTATTTATGAAATTTTATGCTTTGACCATCGCCGTGCATTCTAAGCAGAGAGTATTTTGACAGAAAATTATAAACTGATTTGTGATATTTGTATATTAAGAGGGAATACTAGTGTGACATTTTGAAAAAATTTGACAATATTTTTTTACGTGTTTCGGTAGTCTATACTCTATACCTTTAAAAATAACATACTAAAATTTCAAGTGCATATCTCAAACAGTTTTTGAGTTACAGCCATCCGAAGAACGGATTCTGATTTTCATTGTTAACTTTGAGGTATTGAGAAATATATGAGAGTTGATAATTTAGGAGTTTCTGGAGTGGCTGCCAGTCACTTGTTGTTGAGAAGCTAGACCCTGGCACATTTAAACGACCCCTCTAGCTTTACTATGACCATTACAGTGAGTACATCGTAAATAATTTTAGTGAAAATTCTCAGTGATTAAAACTGAAAGGTAAGGTAAAGAAAAACTACATTTTTCAAATTTGCTGCAGTTATAACTCGAAGATAAATATCCGATCGATTTGATTCTTATTGCAGCTTCTTTTGTATATGTTTCTTCGTACCATGCACCTCCAGTTTTCAAAAAATAAGAAATAAACAAAAATTCGAATAAAAGATGTAATTTTTGCAGGGCAAAAATCATCAAATTTTCGCGCAAAATTTGAAACTTTTTTATTTTTAAAACTCCGCCATTTTATTCAATTTCAACTTTTTTTCGAAAGAGGCTCATGGCATGGGCAATATCTTCCAGTTTAATAGGCTTTTTGATTTTGGAGCCTTGTGAAATCACGAATAACCCACTGAATTTTCAATTTTTTGGTCCAAAAGTTTTATCATGAATTTATCATATATCAACGAATATATCCTTAAAATATTAAAACATTTTATACAGTAATTTTCTTTAAAAAAATCCCCAAAAATCACCTTTTTTCAGGCGGTCACACTAGTCGTCACTCTTAAACACGAATACCATGTCTAAAGCTGTTAACTTAAAACAGTCTGTATATATTTTTAATTTTATGAATTTCTGATGAATTTTACTACCCTCTAGGCTCAAGAAAACCGATATTTGCTATATTTAAACAGAACTTATTCATAATATTGTAACTTCCGGGGCAAAATTCGTTCAAGAATAGAAATTATTGGATGAACAAAGCAACTTTTAGGTCACATTTTATATAAAATACTGTGCCTACAATTTAATGGGACAATTTCTACAATTCAGGAACATATTCAAGAAACAAAACGTTCAATTCGAAAACGACTCACCCGCAAATTAAAAGATCAAAAAATCACCACATAGGTAAATAAAAAAACTAAAACAATAAAAGAAAATACACAAAAATCAAGCTTTACTAGTTTCAACTGTTGAAGACGGTCATCTTCAGAAAATACAGATCCTAATTGTCAATCAACTTTCATAAAATTGTTTTGAGAAAATTTAAGTTGTCAAAATATATATTTGTAAAAGGTTTAAAATAATCAAAACAACGTTTAACAACATAGTTAAGAAAAACTATGTAAGGTAACGGGCCTAGTTTCTGACCTTTTAAGAGTGACGGCTGAGGTTAAACGACAGTAATAAATATAAGTTTAAACTTAAGAGACAATTAATAATTTTATCAACTAGTTTATGGCTTTCAAAATAAAGTCATACAAGTAAAATAATTATTTGAATTGAATTAATAATTTAAATTAATGTTTTAAAAATTCGCAAAAAGGACCCAGTTTCTGACTCTCAAAATTTCTCATGTGACAGTTTCTGACCCTGACAGTGGCCTAGTTTCTGATCCTTAAATTTAATTATGATTAACTTATGAAATACTTACTAAGCTTAAATAAACTAAAATCATTACTTAGATTAATAAATTAAATATTTATTTATTATAAAAAAATACAGTTTTTAAAATTTAATTTATAAATAATTTAAATCATGCTATAAAACAGTACGAAAAACAAAAACATTAAATTCAATTGTCAAAATTACTCTGGTTTATTTTTTTCTTCAATTTTTTCTTTTTTTTATAATTTTTTCTGATTCTTTGATGGCTTTATTTTTTAATCTTTCAGCTTTTTTCAATTCTTTTTCCTTTTCTAATTTTTGTTTTTTTGCTTCTTTGCTGTCATGATATGTTAACCACGCATCGGAAGTATAAACTGTTGGTACTTTCTCCTTAGCTTTTCGTTTTTTTAAAGCTTCATCTTTTACAGGCCAAAACAAAGCTCGCTTAAATGCAGAAGGCACATTTGGAGGTGTCATTTTTGTACTGAGTAATGATGATTCATTCAAGACTTCAGGATTGTCAGATGAACTTTGAACTTGCAGGTTTGCTTGTTCTTGATTTTTAGATGAGATTTGGACTTGCAAGCTGGTTTGTTCTTCATCCTGATTGTTATAAGCAATGTCCATTTCATCATTATTGACAGGAACTAAGCTTCCATCATCATTCACTGTAAAAACTACGTATGAAATATCTTCTGATGGCTGTGAGTCTAAAATAAATTCATGATTATTTTCTTCTGTGTCTCCACCCTCTAATTCCTTTGTTTCAATCTAAATCAAAAAGTTTCAAAATTATGTCACAAATATTGAATCAATTGATACAAGTCCCCGATAATAGTATATTGTGCAATAAGTGCGGGAAATTGTCGATTGCCCACGAAAGCGAAGTTGAGCGTATGAACCTAGTGAGTGCGCTCATTCGCTTGAGTGGGCAATCGACAATCCCGCACGAGTTGCACATACTATTTTTTATTACAAATTTCACATACTTTTTTCTATTATCATTACTATTTTTGACACTTTTATTACTTTTTAAAATACCGTTTTTGAGTGTTCGTCTTTTTTTCCTGAATTACACATTGTTTAAATTACTTTGTTGGTGGTTTCTATAGAAATAATTATGAAATATTTATTAAATGAAAAATCAAAAGGCGGCTTTGCGTATTTTGATTAATTTTTGCGTGTTTTATTGTCAATTTGCGTGCGGAAAGTAAACTTTCCACACGCAAAAAAGTATGAGGGAAAAGTACAGTTGGCAAACAGCTATTTTGCGTACAGAAATGTGTGCGCCAAGTTAGTACTTCTCTCGCATGAGTAATAAAAAATATACTTACAATTATAAATAATAAATAATGTTAGTGATACAAGTTGCTTAACAACAAAGTTGGTTAGTTTAAAAGAAAAAAAAAAAACCTTGATTAGCTGCAAAAATGATGATACACATTTTGTTATATCTGTAATTTTACCCAAAATATTATAAATTTATATTTTAAATTACTTGTACATCCTCACGTCCTCCATTACTACTAAATTGAATTTTGTTAGCCGTAGGAAGATGAGATGATGCCAATTTTTTTATTTTTTGCCAAAATAAAAATAAGCTGGAATGATCTTGATTACCGTTCCAATTATCAAATTGTTCTTGATTTCTGAATTGTTCTAACAAATTATCCTCGATATTATTTTCTATAAATTTCAAATAATCAATAACTTGAGAAGAATTAATAACTGACGACTTATTTTCAACAGAGTTATCATTTTCAGATGACTCGAAATATTTTTTGTAATTTATTGCATCAGGGCAAAAAGGATGTAAGCCAGTTGATTTGAAACCGTTTTTTAAAATTTCCCTGATATCCAACGTCTTCAAAGATTTTTCAAAAATCGAAGCAAAGTTTTCACGCTTTAATGAATCGCCATTATGCTCTATTCTCCATTCTCGAACCTCATGACTCCAGGCAGCTTTTAAAGGACGAAACATGGCGACATCCATTGGTTGGAGAATGTGGGTTGCATTAGGATACAATGCAATTAACTCTATTTTCTTTTCCCGGCAGAATTTTGTGAGTGGATACGACAGATGCGAAGCATGGCCGTCCAAATACAAAATGATTGGAAATGTTATTTCATTTTTTAATAACCAAGGATGAAAAACATTAGCTATATACTCATAAAATGCTTCTGCCGTCATCCATCCACTGTCAGAGCATCCAATCCCCCAATCTTTTGGCATGCTGGTGACAATATTACGCGGAATTCTTTTATATGGAAATAGTACCATTGGTGGAATCATTTGTCCAGCTGCATTTCCACAAATTAACGTTGTTAGACATTCTTTTTCATCGTTTCCTACGATATTGTAAGTCTTGTCACCTTTTGTCGCGAGAACTGAATTCCCTTTCGGATTAAGCTTGAAAGCTGATTCATCGAGGTTGAAGATTCGGGAATTATCAATATTTAGAAGATCCAAGGGTTCAAGATGATTTCTTACTTCTTGAAACCAGGCTCTGATCTTTTCCTCCGACACTGCAGCTCGGCTGTGTGTAAGATTTTGAGCAATTCTCTCACTGATTTCCGGATGGCGACGACGAAAAGCGCTATACCAATGGCGGCCAGGCATGTTATTTGGAAAAATTGTTTTTTTTTTCCATAGTGTTCAATAACATGCGAACACTATTCAACAGTTGTGCTTTTGTTATAGGAAATCCATGCTTTTTCATGTAAAAAACCCACTCAACAAGATATTTTTCGTTATCTTGTCCAAGCACACACTCTGGTCCTCGCTTGCCAATACTTGGTGATAGTTGTCCGCGGCTTTTGTATAGTAGCGTAGTTTTTGGAATATGAAACTTCTTGGCAGCTGTTCCCACAGGAATACCTGCCTTCACTTCATCCAGCGCCTGCTCCAACTGTTTCTCATGGTACTTCGTTTTTATTTTCTTTGAACTCCTAAATAAAAGAAAAAAAATTAATTTTGTCATAAAAATTTTGTTACAAAAATATTATTCAACTAAAACTGTTGTAATAATTTAAATATTAACGAAATTGACATTATTTTAACAATAATTGTATCACTCCAAAATGTACTTTCAAGACAATATAATTTTTTGTTGATAAAAATGAATGTTTAATGTTAACTTGTCACTACGTTATGAAAAATAACAAAAACTAATCGAAGATAACTATAAATAACAAAATAACTAGCAAAAATTGATTTAAAATAACTATTTTTACATTTTATTCACATGTAAATAAACAGGTAACCTCGCTTGTTTTAGGTTAGAATTTTAGGGTGAAAAACTGGGTCATATCTTTAGAATTGAGCCTAGTAATATTGACCCCCATATTTCAATAATAAAAATCATTCTAAGGTATTTTATAAATATTTTAAAATAAATTTTAAACAAATATTAACCTGCTCATATATTTTTAATTAAATTTTCATACTTACATGGTGAATATTGCACAGATCAAAAATAGCTATCTTCTTAACTAAACCATTTAGAAAATAACGAAAAAATTGGTTTTACACACATTTTAAACTTAAAAAATTTTTTTTATTTAGTTAATATATTCTATACTTTTTCAATTGCTATTCATTAGGCACAGAATAAATTACTTTAAATTAAGAATTTTTTTTTTCTTATTTAAAATACAGTTTTTTTATTAATTTATAACAAAGTTGAAAAGTTCAGAAACTGGGCCAGGGTCAATTACCGGGTCTTTTACCTTAGTATGACAAAAACTATTAAGTCAGGAACATACTTTATTAGTATATAAATTTCAATATAATGTAAAATATTGAAACCAGTTTCTTTTTGCTTTTCTTATAATTTAAATAACTATATATTACCAGGGATATAGTATTATTATTATTTTATAATAAAATAAAATGATATATTTATTAAGCTATTAATTATTATTATCCACATTATATACGGTACAAATTTTAATAAATGTGTGAAGTTATAAGACTCATGGGTCTCAAATTTTAGCACATAGATACATATAGGGTTGACCGGGGTAATTGTGAATGGATTTTCATGAATTGAGATAAAAGCGTTGTTTTAAGTATATTTTTTATTTTATATATCACATTATGGTTGATTTATCAAAAAATTACATGATTTTCACACAAAAACAAGGAAAATAAGACTTTTCCAAGGAAATACATTCAGTTTACATCAGTGTGGTTCCCAAACTTTTTTGGGCCACGGACCCCTTTTCACAGTCAAAACTTGCTCACGGACCCCTTTTCATAGTCAAAACTTGCTCAGGGACCCTGGGTGGAAAACTATATAAATGCATAATAAAAAAAAAAAAAAAAAACACAAATTTAACTTTGATGTTTTGAATGGTAAATGGTGGTGTAAAAATAAAATATAAATAAAACATTTTTGTTGAAGAAGTATTTATTGAAATTAGAACTTTTTTTCAATATGCAAAAAAAAAAATGACTTGGATAAACCTGATGGGATGTTATGAGTGTATTTATGTCCGGCTCAATGTTTGTGAGTAGCAACAGCAAATCCCCACGAGTACTAATTTCTAGTCGGTTTTTTTTGTGATGAGACTTATAACGGCACTGAATCCACCTTTTTAATAAATAATCGATATGTAAAAATGTCAAAGATACTGACATCTAACATTTATATTTGAAATTAATATCAGTCCAATATGTCATCTCAAAGAATTCAAAAAAATTAATTATATATGTATATATATTAACGACATCTAGCGTTATAGTTTCAAATTGATATCTAGGCACAATGTAAAAAACTAATTACACGTTTGCAGAAATCTGAAATTTAAATTTATAACAAGTGCGTACATTATTTAATTAAACATTTATTTTTCAAAAAAATATAATTAACAAAACAAATTACATAATTAAACAAATAACTTATACTGATTAAAAAAAAAAAAAATGACACACAGACGGTGAGTTAGAGGATAGTGAGGGAGAAGTTCTCTTCTCGTGTGGCCTTCGGGCTGCACACATCAAAAAAAAAATATGTATATTTTAAAATTAGTTTAAGTATTATTCATTTAAGTGTATTGTTGAAAATTACAAATTCTTCATCGTTAAGATAAGTATTATTTTACTGTAACATATCTGGAAATTTACTTAAACTTAATCGAAAAATAATTTATATTTAAATGATTAGAAAAAATAATTAAACGTAGCATGTAGGATAAATTTAAAATTTGAAAAAATTATATAATTTACTATAACATATTTGGAAATTTACTTAAACATAATCAAAAATAATTTATATTTAAATGGTTAGAAAATAATTAAACGTAGCATGTAGGATAATTTTTTAAATTTTGAAAAATCGTATAATTAATTTAAAATAAATATATTTTGGAAATTTATTTAAACTAAAATAAAAGATAATTTATATATATATTAGATATATAAAAGAAAAAATAATTAAATGTAACATGTAAAAATAATTTACATTTAAATATTTAACGTCGTTTGTACTTTCGCATTCATCCAGATTTCTAAAAGATTTCCTGGGGATTTAGCAAAAAAAAGTCTACGACTAAAATAACTTATAGTTTATGAAAATTATAGTTTATTAAATTGATAAGTTTATAATTTAGTTTTCCCGACACTTAAGTCGATGCGGCGAACGTAAAGTTCAGCCAGTATAGTTTAAAATTAATATAAATTTAGTTTCCGACATGTAAGTCGATGCGGCGAACGTAAAGTTCAGCCAGTATAGTTTAAAGTTAATTTAAATTTAGTTTTTCCGACATGTAAGTCGATGCGGCGAACGTAAAGTTCAGCCAGTATAGTTTAAAGTTAATTTAAGTTTAGTTTCCGACATGTAAGTCGATGCGGCGAACGTAAAGTTCAGCCAGTATAGTTTAAGGTTAATTTAAATTTAATTTTCCGACACGTACGTCGATGCGGCGAACATCAGTTCTGCCAGTATAGGTTAAGTTAATTTAAATTTATTTAATTTATTATTAAGTAAGTTTTCAAATATTTAAATATTGTCTTGATAATTTAATATTCTTTCAATTACGTAATATTTCCGGTTTAAAAAATTGAAAAGGCACGTGTAACCTTTACTAATATTTCGATATCTGGTATAATCCTTTAAATCATATAATTTATTTACGAAATATAACTTATAAAGTAACTTTCGATATTACTTCAATTTTAATAGTAATTTTGCAAAATAATATAGTTATCTGATATAATCCTTTAAATCGTATAATTTATTTGCGAAATAGAACTCGTAACGTAACTTTCTAAAACATTTTAATTTAAATCTAATTTTATTTTTGTCATATCGACTAATTTACAATTTCATAAAATTTGATACTTATAAAATACTTATACAGGTTATTCTAGTCATAAATTTTAAAGATACAATTATAAAATTTCAAATATCGACATCAATTTAATTTAATTAATAACATACCCTTAGAAAATATATTTTATAGCAATATTTAAAATCGTTCCGTAAAATTCGTAACTTCAAATTTATATTTAAGTCAAAGGTGTATAAATTTACCAACTGATGTGGTGATACATTCCCATAGCCAGTACACAGCATATGCTTATATCGTGCGTCTCGGTTTGGAAAGTATGGCCACATCAAAGACTAAGATGCAAATTCTATTTTAAAATATATTATGTAAATTTATTTCAATCTTGTAATTATTTATTGTAAATTCAAAGATTCCAAATACTGTAATTTAAAAATTGTTTCTAGTCACCTTTTGTTGTAATAAAATTGTAATTTATGAATTCTCGTATTTCTAATTTAAAAAACCACCCTTTTAGTAGTCGAAAGAAAATTTAAGTTATTTGGGGATCTCATGGTTTTGGGAAAACGATCTGCGACCATAATCTTCCACTGCCACTCACTCTTGTCTCCATAAGACCCGGAGAAATGCTCTGCTGATCGAAACCCCAATCAACCCGTAAAGTAGCACCCAAAATTTAACCCCTCAATAAATAATCAATAATTAATCAATAAATAATAAATAAATAAATAATAATAATATAATTTAAATTATTTAATTTTTAATTTATTTTTTGCTACAGTGATGAGACTTATAACGGCACTGAATCCACCTTTTACCAAATAGGAAGATGGAAAAGTAATCAACAGCTTCTGTACAATAACCCATAATGATACATTACAAGATACAAACATACAAGCTGAAAATACGTGTTTTGTATCTTGTATTTGTGTTTCAAATACTTGTATCTTAAATAAGCCTCATCTCTGATCATTAATAATATGTATATTCTTTAGAAACACATCTGTGTTAGAAAAACTTACAATCCCTTCTTCGGTTTCTAATAAAAAAAAGAAATCTTTAATGAATGTTAAGGGCTTACTGTATTGATAACTGTGATATATAATTTTTTTAAACAAGAGTATAACTTTTCTTTTATACTTTACTTAGGACGTCAAAATCGATAATAATTTGTTCATTGTTATTTAGCTTCCATATTAATAAAAATTTGTCATAATGTTTTCATTTTATATTAAACCTTGCACGGACCCCTTGACGTTGTTCAGGGACCCCCAAATCAATTTTAATTTTCCACCGACCCCCTGAATGACCCCGGGGACCCCTGAGGGTCCGTAGGGACTACTTTGGGAACCACTGGTTTACATGAATAAAAAACAACAATCTATTTTTTTTTGTGTTGTTTGTACAACGGAAACTTGTATAATAATGTCATTGTACATCTTCATCTTTTTTTTCATTACTCTGAAAACGACACTATTGAAATTTTTGACCGGATGGGGGCATTTGTGAATGACGTTCACAATTACCCCGGAATTTTCAAATAATAGGGTAATTGTGAATTGGTAATAAATTGTCCAATTTCTTTAGCAGTTAATAAGATACCCCCTCAGGCTTTACACCATTTCTTTAGAAGTACCTTTGTCCATTTCTTACCTTTAAAAAAAAAAGAAAATGTATTTAAAAAAAAATTTTTTTTGAGGATTGATCGAAATAAGATACACAAAATTTTGCAAGGGTTTTTTCAAAATTAAAAAAACGATACTAATACTTGGAGAATTGTTATGAAATTTTAATAGCATATTAAGAAAGGACAGAAGATTTGATTTTTAACAAAATTAATGTTAATTTTTGGTCATACTATACCAAAGAAATCGAGTGCTTTAAGTTTCAGTTTAGCTGAACGATTAGTGAACATATCAATACTGCGTGTGTTGCAATGCAAACAAAAGTTTGTCATACGTAGTAGTGTCTCACAAGCACTCGATAATATTTGAAATTAATGTTATTTTAGAAATTATAGACGCCGTTCACAATTGCTCCAATTCACATTTACCCCGGTCAACCCTACATTCTTGTTATTTATAGGTAACTTTGTATACCTATAGAGTTATGGAAGTACATAATGTAGTATAAATAATTATGTATGATAATAATATTTCAATATTACGTTAAAATAAGTACGTGCCAATAATCAACACAGTATCATCATGGATATTATGAAGTATAATCATTTATCTATGTTGTATTACTATTACCAACTTTTATTAGTAATTTAGTTATTATTGAATATATGAAAATAAAATTGATTTCGGTAATTTAGGTACAGAGGAGCCTGTAGGTAGAAATATTTAATCATAATAAAATAGTTGTTTTATTATTGTTTATTATGTAAGTAATGTGTATTGTTTAACAATTAATTGCAATTATTTTATTTATGACTGATTTATTAGAAACTATCCGATGGAATTTTCCATCGGCAACATCTCAGGAGCCATACGACTTTTCTTAAATATTAATGTTTTGGGGTAACCTGCTCGACCTATACCCTCTTTTTTACCGTATAAATTTTTCTCCCTTATTTTATCACCTTAGAGGATATGTAAATAGAAATCCTTAGGGGATGAATTTTCAAAAACCGTTTCTTAGTGCTCACCTACGTTATATAAGAAACTCCTGTACAACTCGGTTTAAGCTGTGCTAGAGTTTTAATTTATTAAGTAGGTTACTGTGGGCTTTACTTTTGCATTAAATTTAAATTTTACAGCGATCTTAAGATGGTCAACATTTAGTAGATTTCCTGCTTCGGAACTACTCTTCCAACTGACCAAGTTTTTGATTCTTTGTGTGGTATATGATCACTTTATATTACCTTAAATTAAAAATGTAAATTAGAATAGCACAAACACAACTTGTTTTTAAGAATTTCAATATTGGAAGTTAGCCTCTTACTAACAAGTTACCAAATTCGTTTGGGGGGGGGGGTTGCTGTGACATTACCAAGTGTATTCAATAGTTTTTATGCTGTAAAATTACCAGCCAAGAACTGATATATATATATATATATATATATATATATATATATATATATATATATATATATATATATATAACAATATATAACATGAAAAAGAATTATATTATAGGCTTATTGGTTATATAAGTTTTAATTATTTTTCTAAAAGTTTTATCTAAAAGATAATTACGAACGATCCTGTTCATCATGTCGTGCGTGATATTCCGTAGCTTTTCAAACATAAAATTATAGAACAGAACTGAAAAAAATATTCAGTAATTGTACAATATTTATTTTAATTCGTAATTAGCTTCATCAGAGTAACTACTTTTTCTAAATTATAAGTATTTTACAGTAGTACTTTCTTTTACATTTTAAAAACATTTTTTAGCGAATTTCGAAAACTCGAAATTCAGCTATTACAGTAGGTCTCATGACGCAATATGAGTCCGGGACTATGGCAGAAATATGTTTTGAGGTTCCGAGAATACGAAAATGATATTCACTAAAATTTATATATATATATATATATATATATATATATATATATATATATATAAATATATATATATATATATATATATATATATATATATATATATATATATATATATATATATATATATATATATATATATATATATATTTATGTGTTCCCACGATAACTCTCGAACGAAACGTCTAACGCTTATGAAATTTTGTGTGCGGACTGAATTCTGAATTGGCTTGGCGCTCAGTTCGTTAGCCAGACATGTCGGATGCCCAGAAGTAGGTTTTCTGGCCATTTTTTATCATTCGATCCTATCATAAGACAGTTCGATTTTTACATCGTTGAAAAGGAAAAAAAAATTATGAAGAAAATGTTCTTATAATTTTCTTTCTATGTTAAGTAGTTTTCAAGAAAATCGTAATTTTCACTTTTGCCTTATTTTGCTCTCTTTGTCATTGTAATAAGTAATTTATATTTCTATCTCAGTTGCTTATAACATATACAAAAACTTCATTTTTTTTTTAAGTAAAACAAACGGTAGTTATTAAAAATCTATGTATTATAAATACCATATCTCTGTCTCATTTTTAGCGAATTTCCAAAACTGGAAATTCAGCTTTTACGCCAGGTGTCATGGTGCGACCTAAGCCCGAGACCATATCAGAAATATGTTTTGAGGTCCCTAGAATACGAAAATGATATTCACTAAAATTATATATATATATATATATATATATATATATATATATATATATATATATATATATATATATATATATATATATATATATATATATATGTATCCGCGCGATAACTCTCGAACGAAACGTTTAATGCTTATGAAATTTTGTGTGCGAATTCGATTTTCCAAATCGTTGGATGAGTTCGTTAGCCAGACACGTCGGATGCCCAGAAGTAGGTTTTCCGGGCGTTTTTTGTCAACAAAATGAGTTTTTTGCCAGAATTAAGCAATTTTTCAAATTTTTTTTTACACCAAGCCCTAGTAAAAGGTAAAATTCATAAAAAATGTTTTTATACCGTTGCTCTAAATTGCTTACTTTTCGAGAAAAACTAGGAAATATGTCGTTCTCCATTTCACTCGCACTCGCATTCTTTTTTTTTCTGTCTCATTTTTTACGAGCTAAATTCGAAAAAATCCGCTTTTTAAGTAGCATGTCATGATTTTTTTAATTCAATTTAACGATTCGGCTATATTCTTTTTCTTTGTCAGTTAAATGTTTTTATAATGTATCTCTATTCCATTTTTTTTTTAGATAAAAGATCACGGCGCAGTTTTTTATGTGATATGATCAGAATTTAGATGATGTTTACACCTTCCTAAAATTAATAAGAGCTTGCTACAATCGCATAAAAATTACGTTAAATCATATTCAAACAATAATATTTTTACGTAATTTTCTATCCAAATGACAATAGTACGTTATAATTATATGTATAAACCCATCATTTTAGTGGTAAATAAATTTGCACATTCAGTTTTTTTTTTTCTTTTGACAACAAAACAAATAATTTTAAATTTTGACAAGTTGTATCATACATTTTTGAAAATATTAAATATTTATTTTTTTAAGGAAAAAATGTATTAAAGATCTGAAATTTGTTTAACAAAAACCATACATCTGCTCGTTTTACCTTAAAAATCTCGGAAAATAGAATATTTTTCAATAATTAACTCAGAAAAAGCATATATGAGGTAATTTTCATGATATTTTTTTGAAAATTTCAAAATAGTAGGGTTACAATGTTTTTTTTTTTAATTATTTTGTAGAATTTGGTAAACACACATCGTAAAAAGTACTCGCCTTGAAAAAATCAAACAAGTATTTAAAAAAAAAATACTATTTCTTAAAGAAAATATTAAAATTATGTACAAATGCCGTCCTGACCAACTGATATATTGGAACCGATTTTGAGCAGCTGGATTTACTACAGGCAAAAGCTCATAGTGAATACACACATTTTTTAACATCCTTTTGAATTTTGTAATTCAATCATTACAAATAAAATCTAAATAAAAAAAAATCTATATGACCTGTTTTTTCTCAATTTTCTAGCATCAAATCTAGCGATAATTAACTAGCGAGTGATTGTATTGACCACACATTTTAATGTAAAATATATTAATTTTAACCGGCTTCAAAATAACGTTTCGATTTTAACAATAAAAATATTTAAAAAAGTGTTTAAGTTCTGGCAAGATTGTCAAAAAGGGACTGAAATATTTTTAGATATTGATATATAGAAAAAATATTAATGTGTTAAGTACTTACTAGACTTATAAACTTTCATTTTCGTATACGCTTTCGGTTTCGGATATTTAATTATTTCGGATATCGGTAGTTTTAGTTACGGTTACGAATATCCATAACATCCCTAATGTAAATGTTTGTCAATCCAACTTCATCGAGAGAAAGTTAATTAGGTATTTACGATTTTCGGAAGAACACGTATATAAATTTTATAAGTACGTATTATCATATAAACACATTTGGTTTGCAATTTTTTAATAATTAGTTTCTACGCTACTGAAATTATCTATCCATTTGAAAATTGGGATCCAGTGATGTACATTGACACTACAAAAGTGTGGGTGAAAAATTTCATTTTCACTTTTACTGAAATTATGTCATAAATTCATATTTTCAGAATTTATTCATTTGACAGAAAAATTCTAAATTATTAAAAAAGCCAAATAATTAATAACAATTAAAATAAAAAAAAAAAAAAAACAGAAAACATTTATTTATATTTGCATTTTTATAAAAACATGTAGGTATTATATTTTATATGCACTTTAACTAAAATGTCAAATTTCACACCTTGTTAATTTTCAATTTCACTCATAATGTGCTTAAAAATCAAAACTTAAAGTTTATAACATTCACAATCCGTGTAGAGTGTCCATACGTCGTGGTTTTCCCGGATTTGTCACGGTTCTAGCTCCGTTGCTCCGGTGTCCCGACAGACTTTTTCAAGACGTCGGTCGATTTGTTTCGGTTTTTCAAACTACTAATTTTTCATCATCTAATAAGTACACAATTTTTCATTTTAAATAATGAATAGTTCAGTATCATATTAAAAGATCAACAGTAGATTCATTTACAACCAAACCTAAAAATATTTAAAAAAAATTAATTACTAATTAAATTTTCCAAGTTTTTTCGATTTTACCTTAAACACGAACTTCCAAAAAAACATTTTCTTTTCTTAACTTTCCATCATATATGTATCTACATAAATAAATTGTAATATTATTTTGCTTGCTTTTATGATACTGAAGGTACTGATTCCTGAACAATTAAAAATTAAAATGACTGGAATTTTATTCGAACTTTTAAATAAAGTAGTTAACTAACGCGCTAGATAGATAGCGCCAGAATACAGAAATTGCCAACATTTAAATGTTCATGTTTCACATTAATACAAAATAAAATACATTAATACAAAATAAAATTGTCTAAGAAGCTCACTTTCATAAGAAATTTTATAAAAATTTAAAAAATATATATTTCCTAGAACAGGGGGCGATTTATTTTAAAAAAAAATTAATATTTTAAATAAAGAGCCATTAATAGGTATTCTATACATATAATACAAATGTAACGAGACCGTTTCTGTATAGGGAATATTTTTTAAAAATTGTGCAGATACTGTAAATAGTTATCGATGTAGATATCAAAACAGCGATTTTTTAAATTTTTGTCTGTCTGTCTGTCTGTCTGTCTGTTCGTCTGTTCACGCATCACACAAAAACTACTGGATGGATTTTAATGAAATTTGGTGTGCCGACAACTTATTACCCGGATCAACATCTAAGATACTTTCTACTTCGAGAAAATGTCTCATTCCCACGGGAAAATGGAAAAACCATGTTGAGCATGTGCATACAGTACGCAAAAACTATTGAACGGATTTTGATGCAATTTGGTGTGATGATAACTTATTACCTGAGTCAGCATCTCAGATACTTTTTATTTCGGGAAAGTGGCTCATTCCCACAGGAAAGTAAAAAAACTTTTTGAGCATGTGCACATATTACGCGAAAACTATTGAACGGATTTTTATGAAATCTGGTGTAGTGATAACTTATTACCTGCGTCAACATTTAGGATACTTTTTATTACGGGAAAATATTTCCTTCCTTCAGGAAAATTCAAAAATTATTTTGCTTATGTGCATGTATACTTAAAACTATTGTTCTATGCGAATGCTTTATAATTACTATACTTATATACTTGTCATTTATTAAATTAAATTTACCATAATACAAAATTTCTGGAGACTAACTCTATTTTAAATTAATTTAGAAATTTCGAAAATTTAAGTGCCTATATATCCGAAAAATTCATTTTGGATGAAACTTGTTATATTTATAGGATAGATACTAGTTTGGGATGCAAATATAATAAAACAATAAAACATTGGAAGTCCAAAAATTTTGTATGAGTTCTCCAGTCAGACACGTCCAATTCCAAAAACTTCAAAAAAATGAGTTTTTTGCAAACAATTTGCCAAAATTTAAAAGTTTTTCCAATTTTTTTTACATTGTGGAAAGAACCAAGAAAGACACAGAAAATACATTTTGAACCATTATTCTAGGTAAGCGGGTTTTCGAAAAAAAGTAACTTTTATGATTGGAAATTCGCTATGTTATGCAGATGCTGCGACAGGGGTATTTTTAAATTAAAATTAACCAGATATTTTAAGCATGTGTAATGAAGATTTTTTTAATTTATTTATTGAATTTTAAATGAACAAGATAATGAAGGTAATGTCATGATATAATATTATTAAATATTATAGAAAGATAACATAATAATAATGTTTATATGCCAGGAAAACAATTTTAATGAACTAGATCGATTTTGAAAATTTTTTCACTGTCAAAGATCTAAGCTATTTTAGATATTTTAGACAGATATAGATTACATAATGTAAGGTCCGCCAGGGACCATTGGACCCAAAAGTGTGAAAAATAAACTAACCGACCGATTTTGAAAAATTTTTCACTGTTAGAGAGCTAAACTATTTTAGGAAGATATAGATTACCTTATGCAAGGTCCGCTAAGGTCCATTGGATCTAGAAGTGTCAAAAATAAAATAAGCCACCGATTTTGAAAATTTTTTCACTGTCAAAGAGCTAAGCTATTTTAGATAGATATAGAATACGTAATGTAAGGTCTGCCAAGGTCCATGGGACCCAAAAATGTCAACAATAAACTAACCGACCGATTTTGAAAATTTTTTCACTGTTAGAGAGCTAAACTATTTTAGATAGATATAGATTACCTTATGTAAGGTCCGCTAGGGTCCATTGGATCTAAAAGTGTCAAAATTACAATAACCGACTGATTTTGAAAATTTTTTCACTATTACAGAGGTAAATTATTTTGGATGGATTTAGTTTATATGTTGTATGAGCTCGGTCAGAGTCCTGGGATCTTTTAAGCGCCAAGAATAAACTAACCGACCGATTTTGAAAATTTTTTCGCTGTTAGAGAGCTAAACTATTTTAGATAGTTATCGATTACGTTATGTAAGGTCCGTCAACGTCCAAGGGACCCAGAAATGTCAAAAATAAAATAACTGACCGATTTTGAAAATTTTTTCACTATTGCAGAGGTAAACTATTTTAGATAAGTACAGTATGTTATCTGAGATCCACAACTGTCCTGCGGATGCAAATGCGGCATAGAAAACTACACAACGGGTTTTAAAAATAGTTTTACTGTTAGAAAGTTAAAATATCCTATATTATATAAGATAGAAATAAGCTACCCAGCCGATTCTCAATATTTTCTCTTTGCTAGAGAATTAACTTATTTTAGGTGGATAACACTATGCTGTACAAAGTCCGTTCGGGGTCTTGGGTCCCAAATATACCAAAAATAAATTACCTAGCCGATTTTGAAAATTCTTTTACTCTTAGAAAGCTAAACTAGTTTAGGTGGGTATATGCGCCAAGCACCTTATGCGAAAAAGCGCCAAAAATTAACAACTCAACTGATTTTGAAAATCTTTTCACTCTTAGAAAGCTGAATTATTTTAAATGGATACAGGTCTTAGATGAGATCCCCCAGTGCCCAATATTTCGAAATTCGCTATGTTATGCAGATGCTGCGACAGGGGTATTTAACATTTAAACGAATTAATTTTTAATATTTTTCTGGAAATTATTCACTTAGAACATATTTTGAAATTAAAAATAAAAATAAACAACAAAAAACAATTGTTTGTACACAATTAAAATATCGTATATTAAAGAAAAAACTGGGAAATTAAATTTAAATTGCAAACAACTTGTATATATATATATATATATATATATATATATATATATATATATATATATATATATATATATATATATATATATTTCCTCCTAACTAAAATAAAAATAACGTTTAAACGAAAATTAAAACTTGTAACTGAAAGCATTCTAAATTAATATTGTTTCAAAAAAGAAAGAAAAAAATATTCCCACTTTGTACATGGATATTTGTAGCTACCGGTAAAATATAATTTGTAATAATAGAAGCACCATATCAACTAAATACTTACAAGTGTGAAGGAGCATAGTACCTACATACATGGAATATATGTTTATATAATATGTAGTGAGTATGTAACTGCTTTTAAAAAAATTTCATGCTCACTTTAAATGAAATCACATTAATCATTCACACTTTATGCTTTTTAATAAACAATAATTTTGATATAATTAAAAAAAAAAAAAAATAGAGGAAAGCTTGACGGTACGTATATGTTTGTTTCCACAATGGGAGAAATTAAATTTAATAAAATAAACGTGTGAGTTTAATTACTTGCAGTAAAAGCTATGGTGGTAATATTTTGTGATTTGAAACTAAGAGTTGTGGGAGAACCATGTACTTCTGTGTAGGAGAGAGTTTTTTTTATTGGATGATTGTTTGGTGGCTTCAAAACTGATGATGAGTGTTCGGCTGATCGGGGCTTTAAAAAAAGGTTTTAAGTTCTTAAGGGCTGACTCTTTATAAATCAATTTTGTGCAAATAGCAGTTAGCAGGAGAAAAGCCAACACAATTCGCACGAGGGCATTTCTACCCATGCTTATCCGCCAATTACATTTGTTTCTTTAAATTTAGTCTGCCTATTCTATTGTTATCGATATAAATCACATTAAATCACATATAACAATATTATTGAATTCCGATGTAAAGCGGGAGAAGTGGGGGGAAAAGTAACGTGGAATCCCTAAAAGGCACTAACTGGATACTACCTCAATAAATGTACAAAATTTCAGCCCTCTAGGTTTCCTTAGGGAGTCTTTAGGCGTGTTAGAAAATAAGCGAAAAAATCAACGAAATATTGGCTTAAAAATCATGGGGGTTAGGGTTAAAAGTTGAAACCTCCAAAAAGTAGTGGCTGGCTATTAACTTAACCTTACAAAAAATTCCAGCCCTCCAGGTTTATTTGGGGAGATTTTGACGAAACTGTTAAAAAACAAGAAAAATCATGTTCTTTTTGGTAGAAAAATGGTGGGGGTAAGGGTTAAAAGTTGAGATCCCCAAAAGAACCCCCTTGATACTAATTAAATCCGAATACAAAATTTCAGCCCTCTAGGTTTATTTGAGTGGCCTGTGCGAGTGGTACAATCGTTGAAAACGTCGAAAAGCATGAAATTGTAGCTTAAAAATGGTGGGGGGGTGGGGGTAAAATATTAAAGCCTCTAAAAAGCACAACCTAGGTACGAATTTTCTCAACACACCAAATTTTAACTTTCTACGTTAATTCTGGGGGGCTGTAGGCGTGTTAGATCCAGCCAACATACTTTTTCCCCCTCTGCTCCCACCAAATCATCCTAAGAAGCTGAATTTTGGATATGTTGTAGATAACTGACCAAAACATTAGTTCCAACCGGTTTGGAAAATTTCTATTGTCTTTTTACCCCCACCACCCCCTTCAAGGTTGGGTCGGATCCAAGATTTGCCCAAAATTTGACTCCACCTTAATAGTATTGATGTGCATCGGAAATGAGCCCCACTTACCAAATTTCAGTTCTTGCCTTCCATAGGGTCCGAACCCTACACATGTTAAAAGGTAGCGGGAATATATATGTATATATATATATATATATATATATATATATATATATATATATATATATATATATATATATATATATATATATAATCAGACTATTTTTTTTCTTCAGAATCGTGTTCTACGGGTCCGAAAACGGATAGCGCCCCTACTCTTGCCGTTCTAATCGTATAGGCTGTATAAGTCTATTTTTTTCAGTTTAAAAATTCGACTAAAAATGAATCCCAAACACACCTCAACGAAAATTTCTCAAAACAAATATATGCAGCAAAACTTTCTTTGATTTAAACTCTGCTTTCCAGCGACAGTTGTTTGCAATTATTCGAAATATATCCGAAACTTTTTTATCAGATACGGTTTCGGAATTTTTCTTATTTCGGATATCCGGTAGCTTCGGTTACGATTGGGAATATTCATTGTATCCCTTGTAGATACTTAATTGGTCAAGCTTTATTCATTTTTAATTATAATAAACAGATACAACATAAGAAACCGTAAAATCATTAACAGATAACAATATAAAAATCATAAAAGTTCAAATAATTCAAATAAGTTAGTTTATTAATTTTAATCCGGAGGCTATGGCGGGTAGAA
Organism: Brachynemurus nebulosus; assembly: GCA_035578155.1. Lineage (NCBI taxonomy): Eukaryota > Metazoa > Arthropoda > Insecta > Neuroptera > Myrmeleontidae > Brachynemurus > Brachynemurus nebulosus. Next base: position 46,487,237 of record JAPWDM010000001.1, on the reverse strand, counting down.
CCCATGCCAGGCTTCTACCTTTTGTATCCCTCAAATACGACTGATCCATCGAATACTAACAATATTTTTATTTGTCAAATACAAACATATAAAAAATGTTTTTCAGAAAAACAAACAGTGCAATATCGAATTTCAATTTCATTTTATCCCGTGTAATATCCAGATTACAAAAATGAAATTTCTGTCGTTTAAGATGAAATTTGTCGTTCACAAACGTACATTCGTTTGATAAAAGTAAATATTTTACCATCCTTGCAGGATACAAACAGTTACAAATATTGAATACAGGCGAAAAGGTAAAAAAATAAAAAAAAATAAAAACGAAAATATTGTGACCATTAAACGTCGACAAAAATAAAAATAAAATAAAAATGCGAACGGCAGAAGTAAAAAAACAAATAAAAAAAATATACAAATTGATCAGCACCGATATTACGTACGTGCGTTAAACTTAATGATACATTAGCGATAAAAATCGCATGTAATTAAAGTCCATATATGTATATATTTTGAAACGTTATAATATTGAATAATCTCAATAATGGTATCCACTATGTATTTTGGCATCCCGAGATATATGTAGGTAATGAGTATGGAGACTGACAGTGGGCTATATTAATGGATTAACAGACATCATATTGATGCTACTGCCACTTTAATATTCAACAATATGTAATTTTAACCTTTCAACGTTTGGATGTTATGTAAATATATACACTTTTGTTCCTTTTGTAAAAAATGATAATAATTTTAATCGTAAAACTGTGTTTATGAGACTCGAGAATGATATTGAAAACGGTTTAGCAAAAAATTTAATAGGTAGCTTCGTTGATTATTTTTATTCTTGTTTGGCTGGCGAAACAAACGTCTGCTTTACAATAAAGAAACAATATACATATACTTTACTATTTCATATGCGTCAAAAATTTCCTTCCCGATCTTAGTTAGTTGTGAAAAAGCCTTTCTTATGAATCTCAAAGTTGAAACCAACACCTACTTTGCCATCATAGATAGTGTCAGCTACAAAACCTATATTATGGCAAATAAATATCTTTCTGTTCGAATTTTATACACAAATTCCCATAACTATTTTCAACAGCAACAACAATTAAAGTTGATAAACCATTTGGGTATTCAATCAGAAATTATATTTATAACAAAATATTATTTATACATCGTGTTTCATAACTGTTGTGTTCTGCACCGTAAAATTTGTTGTTTGTAAATTTTAGAACCCCCGTAGTAGGCGGGCTTCTATCACTTATAAGGTATTTTTTTTATAAAGGGCTTTTGGTGATGTTGTATATTAAGGAAATGATTTTTGGAAAATAATCACCAATTGTAATTTGCAAAATTATTTTTATTTAATGCGACGTACGTTTCGGGTTTTTTTGAAACGTCCCCCTCTTCAGGCCTTATTAATAAAATAAAATAAAATAAAAATTAACAATGTAGGTTATTATAGAAACAGCAAAAAGAAGAATGTATTAATACTTGAAAATAAAATTTTTTAAAAAATATCCTTTAACACGTCAATTTTAACATAAAATAAATAAAATTAAAATTAAAAATAAAATAGATTAAAATATTGAAGTTTATAGAAGTTAAAAACTGCACAAAATTAGATAAAGATAATAAAATATTCTATAAAAACATAATGAAAACGAGATGAAAATAGTAATTAAAAACAGTCAAAATAAAACATCCTTCTACTAATGACAAATGCAATGTAATTGTGTATGCAATGTAATTGTGTATGTTTTTTATTTTTTACATTTTTTGTTCAGTGTATTATTTTTTATATACTTGACATTTACTGCCTTGAATGGTTTTTTAGAAACTTCTGCGCATTTTTACACATTGTTTGATAACATGTCAAATTTGACACATCAGTTTGATTATTCCAATGTGTTTTTTGGGTGTTTATCCATAAAACTTCCAAAATTAATCTTTTCCGGTAAACTCTTTCAAATTGCAGCACTTTGGTGTCATCAAGAACAAAACGGTGTTCGTTTTCATTTGAATGTTGTGCCAAACTAGTTCGGAAGTCGCCTCTTTTCAGATCCCATCGATGTTGTTTTAGCCAACGTTCAAGCATTTTCGAGTTCTGGCCGATGTAAAAGACTTCGCACGAACCACATGGGACTGAGTAAATTAAATTATCTCTCTTTTCAACTGGTATGGTTGGTTTCAGGTTTGAATGGAAAAAGTTTTTAATAGTGAAAAGATATTTAAACACCGGTCGTATGCCATTGGAGTGGAGAAGCGCAGATACAGGAGCAATCCGTTGTCCTAAGTGTGGTAATGTTATAATATTGCCACTTTCTGTTTTCCTAATACTGGCTGGATAAGTTAAATTATTATAATTGCGTTGCACAATTGTACTAAATCGTTAATTATTGACGAAGGAAAATAATTTTTCAGTGAGATGTCTTTAGCAGTTCCTATTATTTCAGGGCGGTGCTCGGGATGAATTATATTAACTGCCCTATTTATAATACTATAGGCAGTGTTGCGTTTAACATGTAATGGGTGTCCGGAATGCCAGTTTATGAGCCTAGATGAGCAGTAAGATTTTTTATGCCACATTGCAGTATGTTGTTGCTACCTCTAGTAATAAGCACATCTAAAAAGGCTATTTTCTTGTCGTTCTCGAGTTCAGCAATAAAACAGTTTTTCTGAGAAAGAACTAAATACGTCAAGAATGTGCTATGTATCATCATATGGGATACACGTCAAGATGTCATCCAAGTATTTATAAAAAAAAAAAGACGGTACGGTATAATCTAATTTTTCTACGCAAACATTAACCAGCAGATCCATAACCACATTACAAGCAATAACAGGTATCGAACTATCCATCGGAAAACCAGAAATCTTGAGTATAACCAAGCTAACGATCGGAAAACAAAGACTGGCTTGGAATAGATTGGTTTGAGTTAACGATTCAGATCTGATTCCATAACGCTTTCGCTTATATAGAAGTAGAATAAAGGCTCACAATTTTAGAGGTCGACGCGAGAAAAACGAAGAAGCTTAATTTTCTCACCGATTTTTCTCTGGTAAAAATCAAGAGAGGAATTTTTTGAAGCTTAAGATCAAGGAATCCAATAATTAATCTCATTCAAACCCGATTAGAAATTTTTCCTTATTTGCAGAAAGTATCATCGGGTCCTTATCAGGTTTAGATAAGGTAATCCCTAATAGAGAAAACCTGATAAGGTCCTTATGGGGATGAGGTCAGGATAACCTACTTTGAAAAAAAAAATTTTTTTCATCGGGTTTACCTAATGAGGAAATTATCAGGTTCATGTCAGGATAACCTCACTTGTAAGAAAAATATTTTTCAACAGGTTATCCTGATCAGAACCTCATTAGGATCATATAAGGATAACCTTACGTAAAAAACATAAATTTCCTATCGTGTTATCCTAATCAGAACATTATCAGGTCTAAGTCAGGATAACCTTACTTGTAAGAAAAATATTTTTAACAGATTATCATGATTAACACCTGATCAGGATCATATCAGGATAACCTTATGTAAAAAACATAAATTTCCGATCGGGTTATCCTACTCAGAATATTATCAGGTCCATGTCAGGATAAACTTACTTGTAAGAAAAATATTTTTTAACAGGTTATCATGATCAGAACCTTATGAGGATCATACCAGGATAACCTTACGTAAAAAACATAAATTTCCTATCGGGTTATCATACTCAGAACACTATCAGGTCCAGGTCAGGATAATCTTACTTGTACTTACTATATTATATAATACAATCTCATGTAAGCTTACATAATTTTTTTGTAACTGAATCTGTAACAAAATAACCTTAAAATGTAAGAAAATTGTTTCATTTTTAAACATTTAATAAAACTATATTCGTCAATAACTGAAAAAGCTTATAATTTTTCGGTTTTGTTTTATAATAAGAACTACTCTCATCTTTTTTATTATATACATTTTGGTACATATTCCAACGTAAGTAAGATACTTGTAGTTATAGCATTCTTTTGCTGTACACAAATTTTGTGTTACTTCGTTGCTCTTCAAAACAGGTTAACATTTAAATCGAAATTCGTGTTAATATTTTCATTTAACACAAACACGAAATGTTACATTTAACATTGAACTCATTTTACATTGAAGTATTAATACTGTATGTATAATTTAACATTGAGCTAACCCGATGAGGACAGCCTGATTAGGATTTAATAAGGTTTTCCTAATTAGGATCTGATAAGGTTATTCTGATCAGGACCTGATATGGTAGTCCTGATGAGGACCTGATAAGGTAGTCATGGTAAGGACCCAATGACTGTTTTGCTTGACAAACCTGGTAAGGACCCACAGAGGACAGAGGTACAATACGTATCTCTCCACTACTGGAATCAGTGTAACCAGTAAGAGATAGAAAATATGTTATATACGTGTACATAGAACAAATACACTGAAAAAAGTACATTGTTCTGGCTACTATGTTACATAGTAGTTGGGTCGCAGCTATAATATGTAGAACGATTTACCACGGAAAATAGTAAAATTTCCTATGTACATAGATTTAGGAACTATGTAGCATGGTTCAATCAAAATATCAAATATTATGAGTATCTCAACTAGTGAGCATAGTACTCATAACATGTTTACATAATTGTATCTGCTATAAATTATAGGTAAATTAACTTTATAACTATGATAGATTTTGCTATTTTTTATAGTCGCAATATCTATGTAATATAGCACTGATTTATTTAAAATATAGAATAAGCAACCAGACTACATAGAAATATTCACTCTGTAACACGATCACGGTTACTATACAACATAGAACTCCCGTCCATTCACATAGGTACCAGATCCATGTTCCATAGTTGTGATTACCATTCTATATAGTACATGGAACTTTAACGAATAAGAAAGATTCACTAATCAGCAATGTTGCTACAAGGGTACATTTCGTACATTTTTCCTAAGTTTTTATCAATCCATGTAACATGTATGTAACAAAAAATTTTGTAAAATTTTGTAAAATTTTGTAAAATTCTGTTAAATTTTGTATTAGAAAATTTAACAATTAAAATTTAAAAAAAATTACCGTTAGTGGCTTTTAGCCAAAGTGTAGTGAGGCAACAAATAACAATGGCAATCATTATATTTATAGCATTCGTCGAGATTAGAAGTGTGGCTGTATATATAGTAGGTATCATTAATTTGTAACAAGTGAATATTTTTCTAATCAGACAATAAGTAATTTGCCAGTTTTGAGTGAATGGTTCACAAAGGTAAATGATAATAAATTACAAATCTTTAAACGTGAGTATTTAATAAGTGTAGTGATGTTTTCAAGTTATTTGTTATGTTTTCGATAGTACTGATTACAACACTAGTTAGGAAATTGTGCTTAAACGTGAGTACGAAATTATGTTTAAACGTGAGTATTTAATTTACACTATATTCTTATTTTAGAAAAGTCCTTATAGGTTAAAATAAAATAATACTTCTTGTTTTCTACATGCGAAAACGGCAAATTATTAAAGTACAGTCTATAACATTATCATTGGAGTTACTATTTTATTGGGTAAAATACTCCATATTTTATAGTAATGTGTACAATTTAAACATTGGTATGAATACTATGTATATTTATGAACATAGTAGCCTGTACTATGTCACATGGAACTCGTTTCTATATTAAATAAAAGTATGTACTACATTATGTAGTAGCTGGGGATATACTGTATAGTTCCGATTACTTTTGAACATAAGAACGTGAACCAAATTTTTCAAACTAATTTTATCGTCATACGTCACATTGTCTGAACACCATGTTACATAGTTACCAGTACTATGTTGTATAGAAGCCACATCTATTCACTTTTTTCAGTGTACGTGCACGGTGTTTACTTTGTATTGGCGCGCTAAACTGTGTATGTGTGCGTAATCGAAATAGAGGTGGCAGCACGTGACCCTGCTTCGCATACATATGTATGATACCACAACGCTGTGTGTGGGGGTTCTACAGTGCTAACAGCAATCAAATCCATTGTTGTTTGACTGACCTACAGTCGGTGAGTGCCACTGAGGCACTGACTACCTACGAGCCTAAGGTACACAAAAATGCACACTGCAGATTTCATGATAGAGATAGTTGCTGTGTCTCCATTACTCCAAGTAAGGACCTCATACGATAATCCTGATCTGGACCTCATCAAAATGTAAGGCACGCCTGATAATGTCCTTGTCTGGACCTTACTAAAATTTCTAGTCGGGTAATTTTTCCTCACTAATCTATTCTGTGCTAGTCGAGGTCTAACTGCATATAACCATGAGACACTTTATATATTAACAAAAAATAGATATATAGGAAAACAAAATTAAAGAAGCCAATATATGTAAATAAAACACGAAAAATTTAATGAAATTTCAAAATATTTTTATATTTTTATTTTCAGCTTTTATTGCTGTTTCGTGATATAAATGAAATATCAGAAATATAATAAAGCTGGCATTAAAAACGATTGCGTTACGTATAAAGTTTGATAAAAATAGAACAGAACAGTTTCGTTAGTGCAGGAATTAAATTGATGGTAAATGCAATAGTGATTTTAGTACGCACAAGGCTTCTTTTATTACCTTTGCAGTAGGTATATTTCAGGTAAAGTAGAGAAAGTATACTGTTGTGATAGAAAGTTCAATTGTATACGTATTATATTAGATAGTAGGAAAATGAAAATACAGTACCAATGGAATGTGATACACAGCTCCCTCGTACTTGTAACCTACTTTATCCAATCTTTAAAGTAATTGTGTGCTTAAACTAATTCTTATCTCTAATTTCGTGCCTTATCATATGAAAAACAGGGTGAACTGTTTTGAATTTTTTTATAATCGTTTATATAACTGAGAAAATTACGAAAAGACTAGCAACTCTTTTTTAATGTCACTCCGTAGAAAAAAATTAAAGAAGCCAATATATGTAAATAATAAATAAACATGGAATAGCATAAAGTAACACTCAAATCTACTAAATGTCAATATATATTATTAGACGTTTAAGACAGTTAAAAACCCCCACGATTTTTATGCCAAGATTTCCTTGATTTTTTTGCCTTTTTTCTAACACGCCTAGAGACTCTCTAAGTAAACGTAGAGGGCTTTTAGGGATTCCACATTACTTTTCCTCCCACTTCTCCCATTTTTACATCGGAATTCAATGGTATTGTTAAATGTGTTTAAAATGCTTTATATTTATACTATAAGACATGTAGGCGAATGGTAAATTTAAAAATTTAAAAAAAAAAAAAACTTACATACATATTAAGTAATTTAAAAATGTTATTAAAATTAATGTTTATTTATAAAGTTGGAATTTTGGATTTTTATTTATAAAATAGAAATTTTGGATTTTTTTGGAAAGCAAAATGTCTTCATAAAGGCCTTCCAGTTTACTATTTAAGGTCCTTTTTTAATATTTAAAAATAAAACACAAAGGCAATTGGCGGATAAGCATGGGTAGGAATACCCTCGTACGAATTGTGTTGGCTTTTTTCCTGCTAATTGTTATGGGTACCAAATTGAAATTTACTGAGATTCAGCCCTTAAAAACTTAAAACCTTTTTTAAAGCTCCAATCAGCCAGACACTCAGCATCAGTTTTAAAACTACAAAAATAACAAATCGCTTGTAGACTTTCAATCACATTTCGCTTGTAGACATTCAATACCGAAGATGAAGGGGAAAATTCGACTTCCGTGATGGGCCCCGCTGCTCAGGGCGTTTTTTTGTTTTGTTTTCATAGTGGCAAAAAAAATCATTTCATGTACTCAGCGTTAATATATTTTACGTTTTCACATGCACAGTAGTTATCTTTTACTCTTATTCTATTGAAATTTATAAGAGACCATATATCTAATCTGTGTGTTAGAAAGAGAGTTAAAAGATTAGCTCCCTTTTTAACACACAAACTGTTGTGACAAAAGCCCTCCGTGTGCGCATGGGGTTATAGAAACAGTCTGCATAACTATTTGACCTGAATCAATCCGTGAAAGTGCAATAAATGCTGCGGACTCTCTGAGCTACTTATAAACTCATTGACTAGCAGCATAGTTACAGACAAACACCTTTTTCCTATAAAGGATATAATTTCCATTTTAACGAAGAGAAGTAACCAAGATTAAATTTAAAATAATTATCAGAATTTATTTTCGGGTTACGCTTTGTGAATGCCTAATGGGAAATAGCAAGTTTCTAAAAGTTTCCGATCCTTATCTATAGTCAAAGGTGATGCACGTACGAGGGGGTGACCAGGAAGGGGGTGGAATATAATTATATTATCTATTAAGTAATAAAAGTGAAAGAGTATATTATTTTCTTGTGTCGCATCTTAGTGAGGCATTGTGGCTAGGACAAGTAAACCCTCACATGATTCAACAAATAATCATAACTTCTGTCAAATTGAAAAATTTCTTAAGACACCTTTTTATAGCTTATTTCTAAAATACACTCTTTTGGAGGGATTCGTACCAACATACGAAAAAAAATAATAATTCTATAAATTTGTAAAATTGTCATTGGTTTTTCTACTGTGAACCCCCACCGCGTTTCATTCTAAATTTTCAAGCTCCTCTAAAATAAACAAAACACAAATCATAGTTAAATTAAGTGTATCCTGTAAGAAATAATGTATGAAGTAGACAAGACAAGTTGAAATTGCCTTTTTTTAGTATGGCACTAATCAGCATTCCGTAATTGTTTTTTGATTCTGGTTTTTTTATTTATACGGTTTTTTTTTGGTTTCCCTTAGAGTTTATATCATATAAAAATTGGCTTTAGTTGTTTTTTTGTGTTTTATTTATGATTATTATAATTTTTGTTCTTCTCAGGTTTCTTAGCGGTCTGGCTGGCTGCCTTGATGCTTGTTTTTTATCCATTCATTCCTCCAATTATCTTAATCGTTGCTTGCTCATAGTCAGTCAGTGATCGTGTAGTAGATATAATTACGGTTATATTTTATATTTTATAGTTCACTGTGCCATTATTATATACCGAATGTTTATCAGACTTGTGGTACAAATTAGTTATAAAAGATTTCTATCAATGGTTTTTGGCAAAGATATTAACCGCAGAGGATAGAAAAAGGAGATATGTCAATTTTGTTAAAAGTTACGAAAAATATAATTTATTTTTCTGAGAAAATTATATCTACTTCTACTTCCAAGTTTCAAAGCAGTCAGTTCTTAATTTTTTAGAAGCCCCACATTTTGACTACATTCTTGCTAAAAATCAAAGCTGGCATGCCTCTTTTCAAATAAATTCCTAGTTTCATTAACGTGAAAACTAATTTTGAATATTTTTTAGGTTTTAGTTTATATTTTTAGGTCGACAAGTACCTATTTTACAAGTGTATAGCTGTACCAAAAACTCAACAGTAGAAAGATTGCTAATGGAAGTATATAGATAAAAAAATCATATCTTGTTTTATTTGTTTGAAGCTTTTTTTCTTAATGAAACTTTTCTAATAATTTAATGTAAAATTTTTAACTCTGTCCATCTTCTAATGCACTAAATTTGATTCACAAGACAAAGCAGAGAGGCCAGATGACATATACAAATGAGTTAAACATCAATTTTACTGCGAAACAATAGAAAACTTTTAATTGGAACACGCGGTATAATAAATTAAAAAAGTATATTTGATACGGGATGTTAATAAATTTTTTTCACAGACTTAATGCATTATTCTTCTACCGCTTTTTTATTTTGGTTTTCGTTGCTCTGCTCTGCTCTTGTGTATATTAATTTAATAATGTTTTAGAGATTATATATACACAAAAAAAGGATAAAACGAAAATAAAAAAAGAGAGACGAAAAGATTTGATACTCGGTGAGTGATTGTTATTCATGATGCTTAATTGACTTACGGGCGGGTGAAGGGGGTAGCGAGTGTAACGTGAAGCAAGACGACGGACTAGTAAAGGAGGAGAGAAGAGAAGGGTAGGGTAAGATAAGGTTGATTTGTTAATGTCAAAATGAAAAATTTTATTTCTACTGAAATTTATTGAAAAAAATAAAAAAAAACAGCAATAGAAAAATTGGGTGTAATTTTTCTTTGACAACAAAAATTACAATCTTTTTTTTTTTTTGGTTGTTCGTAGCTGATTTATTTTTATTGGTAAAGACAAAATTTGATTTACGGAACAAATCTTGTTTGTGAAAAATTTATTTTTCATGCAAAAACATTGATTTGTTCAGATTTACGTTTGAATGAAAATCGAACTGAAGTATAAACGACTCCCAATTGAAAATTCAATAGAGTTTCGCTAATAGGATTACGATACAAGCTACAATCTTGCTTATTTTTCAATCTATAATTCTAATATAAGTATTATGAAAATTAGATGAAAGGGAAATATAAAGTTCCACAAAATTGTTGTCATTTCTCTTTTCTGGGCTATAGCACTCCTTTAAAAAATTATATACAATCATTTGCTTATCAGAATTACATCCGAAAAAGTATTTTTGATACATTATAACAAAAGTTTGAAGGACTCGAAATTGTACCCTTCCTATAGTTATTCACTGAATAAGATACAATTTTCGCCAATGATTAGACTTCGACTGGTAATGCAAGCTCAGTTTAAGTTTTTTTAATTTAATTTATCTGAGAAATTGACAATAATATAACGCAGATATTCATTAGTACCCTTTTTTGGTCGGTCAATATGTGACTTTCAAGCAAACGTTACAATCACCATGCGGTCGATCGTACGATCACTCAATACATTTATTTAAAAATACGCGCTGACACCTATCCGATCTAGTTACTGCGGTTACATTTTGTTTACGGTTACCGTTCGATTAATTTTGAAGTGGACGTTTTACTATCGTAATTATATTGTATACCTACCTGACAAACTGACCAATACTTGTATTTTCTTTTGTTCAAAACCAATATCTACTTGACTTTAATTGTGTTATATTGTTACCTACTTAAGTGTTTAGGTATGCGTTAGGTCAGTGATGGCGAACCTTTTGAGCTCGTGTCAAAATTTTGAAAAATTGAAACATAATTTTCGTGGCGTGTCGCACATCACAAAAGACTAAAGAAAAGATATATTTATAATTTTTGTAAGTTAATTATTTGTTTAATGCCATTTAAAATACTTACAAAAATTAAAATTATTAATTCGAAGATAAATATAAATTTATACAATTAGATCTACCTAAATTAGAACGAACATTGGCCATTATGAGAGACAAATATTTGAATTATGAAATTATCTTTGAAGATACGTGTCACCAAAAATGACCTCGCGTGTCATAGGTTCGCCATCACTGGGTTAAGTTATGGTCACATTTATAAGGCTTTCTTTAGTTATTGTACTTGCCACGTGCAACCATACTTCAATATCATTATTTCTGGTTTACGTTTTGAATGTCCAATTTGACCGCATTGTGCCACGCGCCATAATCTGTTCAAGTTGAAGTGGTGTTATGGTCTGTCGTAACTGCCTGTTCGGTCCTCAATTTCCCCACAAATTGTAAGTCATTCAGAAGATGGGTTTGAGTTGGGATTCACCGTTTCTTTCTTTTTTGAACTAACTCAAAAGGAGTACCTACTCTGAGAAAAAAATACGGTAATGTTTACGGAAATGTCTAGTAAAAAATTACGGAGCTCTCTGGTAATGCGGGCATAAGTGACAGGCAAAGGAAAAAGTACGATGAGTATAGTAAAATTTACCCTATGGCTCCGTAAAAATTTCGCCGCTGTACAGGAAAAATTCTACTCTCTTACCGTATTATTTATAAGGTTTTTTATTTATTTATTAATAAATAATTGAATTAAAATAGTTTAAAAATATATTGATAGAAGGGTAAGGATTAAAATCAAATTATTAATACTGAAAAAATGTTTTGTGGTTTTTTATTATTTGTGGAAAAACATTGTTGAATCACGTCCTGATCACCAAAATTATGTTCAATTACATTCTGGTCACCAAAATTATGTTGTGATTTTGTCGGTTAAAATAAAATAATAAAAAACCACATAACATTTTTTCAATATTTGAAATGAATGTAGGAAAAACAAAATGATGTATTTATTATTTGATAACAAAATAAATTCTTTATTTGAAGTTAAATTTATAATGTTCGTAATTATGAAAGTACAAAAAGCACATGTTCACATATATGAAAAAATGAATGTATACCGCTGACTTGGAATCGACTGGTGTATTCGGTATATTGTTTACCGGCGCGGCGGCAGCTCCGTAATTTTTACTGTAATTTTTTCTCAGTGTACTATCGATTGAACTTTCTATCTGATAGAGTTTTAACAATGGAGGAAACGAAATACTGTTCTTACATGTTCTTAGAATAATGTTTGTACATAATCAATATATTTTTATAACTCTTCATAACCCAAAAATCGTTATATATAGGTATATTGGTAGACAACAAAATACCACAATGTGTTTTTGTAGTACATACCTGCATTATTAAACACATGAAATTAATGTGTACTTTGGTATTAAAGTGCACCTTATTTTATCCTACGCTTATTGTAACACGCATATGTTGCATGAAAGCATGTGCATAGTTAAACGTATGTATATGGTACAGCTTTATGTGTCTACATCTATATTATTACTGGGAACATTGAAAAATTCATGAATGGTTTTGGGCAATATACAAATCTGTTACTCTCTATATACCTACCTATATGTTGTACTGATTATAATATGCATCCCGTGTATTTCTATATATAGCCCAGGTGCTAGGTGACATTGAGTATGTATAAAAGAGGTATAGAATTTGACTTTTGATTATTTTTTAAATCTTAATTTTTAAATTTTAATTAAATTTAAATTTTAAATTTTACAATTATTTTCTGTTTTCATTTTTTTACACGAAAACTGTTAGGTATATTAAAAGTTTGTATATTACATAAATTTTAGATCATTTCATTTTAAACAAATTAAAAAAAAAAGATCATCACTTTACGGTCAATAGTAAGCAAGGTATAGGCCATTTCCCGATCGGCTTCTTCTGCAACTTAACCCCCTTCACCATTAACTTGTTGACAACCATAAATGTCGGCGACATGCGTTTTCATACTCACCTAGGACACCCTAATAATAATCAAAAGTCAAATTCTATACCTCTTTCAGTGCATACTTAATGTCAACTAGTGCCTGGGCAGTAAAAATCAGCATTTGCCCTTGAATTGACCCTGATCATTGACGTTGAGATCACGAACAAGGCCATATTCAGATTCAGAATTTTCCGCTCTTTCCATTTCCGGGGTCAAAAATGGGGGTTATCATATAAAAAAACGGACTTGACCTTGATATGACCTTGAACCTTGACTTTGAAGTCAAGGTGAAGGTCATCATCGGATGCGCCGTAGCAAATGGTGAAACCTTAGTCTTCGTCATTTATCCCGAAAATGCTTTCCCGATGAGATTTTTGACTTTTTTATACTTTTGACTAGCCCTGTATACTAAAAACACCTAAATTTTAACGTTGCCTTCTATTTTCATTTTTTTACACGAAAACCGTTAGGTATATCAATAATTTGCATATGACATAAATTTACGATCATTCTATTGCAAACAAATTAAAAAAAAAATTATCACTCTACGATCAATAAATAATAAGCAAGATATAAGCGATCTCCCGATCGGCTTTTTCTGCAACTTTCCCCCCTCTCCGCCAATTTGTCCACTACCTTAGAGATCGACGACATGGGTTTTCATATTCCTAACCTAAGACCCCCTGGCAATAATCAAAAGTCAAATTCTATACCTTTTTAATGCATACTCAATATCACCTAGCACCTCGTCTAATAGGTATGATTATCGTATATGTGTGCATGTATGTACATATGTATGTATTTCGGCATAGAATTAATAATATTAGGGTAATATGTATACAGAAGCAATTCATTTTTATCTTTTGATTAGTATTCAATGTGTGTTTCGATTGGAAATTTGAATATTATTACCCTATATATGTATCGTTACTATGTGTCGTAAAAATCTATGCTGTCCCTTCTGCGTCTGACTCTACATTGAAATCTACAGTTATCATGGAGAATTATCTTAAAATCTGATTAGAAATTTATAAGATTTAAAATTTAATGTAGAGTTAGTGATAATTTTGCACTTTAGAACGGTTTTGTTGTCTTCAATTTTAGATATTAAAGGAATACAAAAGTTGATAAAATCCCACTGAAGAAAAGGTTATTGCAAAACAAAACTCGAGATCGGGTACTACAATTTGATGTTCTTGCCTATTTTTAAGAATAATTAACGCATGTAAAAATGATTCCATGATAATAAAGTAAAATTGTAATATTCTCCAATGGCGGGAACGTTGGTTTAACTAAATTTATGACTGGTATAAGAAATTTTTTCAACTTAAAAAACAAAATAACGACTTGAGCCAGGTCCAACGCAGACGCTTTTTTTAAGAGATTAATGGTGGGCAGTATAGCCATTTACAAACAGCAGCCAGAAGATATTTTTTTTTTAAATATGGGCTTAACGATAAATGGCACTAGTTTGAAAAAAAATTTTTGAAACTCGATAAAGAAATAAATCTTAATTTGCTTATAAAAATTGATTTGTAATCCAATTTCAACAATTGTGTGTATCACCCTAGATAATCTATCTAAGAAGGTACAGATAAAATTTTGTCCATTTTAGTATCTTGTCCATCGTGGTAGAAAACGTAGTTTCGAGAAAAATGCATGTAAAGATTCAATAGGTTTATTGTTTTATGTGTTTGTAGCTATCATTAACACCATCTGTGAGGTATTTATGGAGATATAACTGATCTTTAATGTAAGAAAGTTTATTGACCAAGCTGAGATTCCAAAATCCTACGCTCAGCGAGGCGGCATTTTTGAACGTTTACAATCGCTCGAAGTCGTTTCAAAAATCCAGTTTAATAATTTTTAAAATATTTTAGTAGTCATAATTCCTTCTGAATATCATCCTAGAGATGTTAATACATCCTTAGATCCAATAAAAAGCTAATAAAAAAAGGGAAAAAAATTCCAAAATGATATGATGCCGTAATCATAACAATTGGCATTCAAAGCACTCTTCATTATTTACGCTTTATCATAATTATTTCAATTGGCGACGCAAAGACTCTCACTCGCGCCTCTGGTGGTAAAATTATAACTAAAATCAAATAAAAATATACGTATACGATTAATGGGTGATATAAAATCTAGTAATTCGCGCATAATTTGTATAATACAAATTTCCTCGACAATTAAACGTATAGGTACAAAAAATTTTACTTGATATAGCTTCTAATTTAAAAAACCAGGAGTTCTCGCATCAGTAGCGTAGCTAGGCGTTGGCGATGTGGGCACTTGAAAGGGCCTCGCACTTAAAGGGGCTTCGCGAGTGGCTGTTTTTCGTTTGTTTTTTTGCTCGTCGCCTAATTGTTAAGACAGAAATTTCAAAAAGAAAATTAAAAGGGGCCTCACAAAAATTATCTTACCCACTCCCCATTTCAGTCTCGCGACGCCACTGGCTCGCGTCATCTTTGCATCACCTATAGACTTTCTGATTTTGTGATACACTGTAGAAAATTACATATCCTGCCTACCTGCACACACACAATAATGTTATATAGGTAGATATATGTTAGCTAGATGCACATTTATATGTATACAATGTATTTCAAAGAGATTTACTGTAATTTTTGTAGAAATATATAATTAATTGATATAACAGATGTGTACAGTGAACAAAACATGAATTTTTCAAAATTAAAATAATTGCCTATTCAATAACGTTTTTTCAAAAAAAAAAAAATTCGTTCTTCTAGAGAGTCTAGACGTTAATGTAAACATTCATTTATTTACATACTTCCAATATAGTGGATATTATTCAATAAAACATCAAAACACATAAAAATACATATGTAATTTTAGTTTATTAGGTTTTTTGTTAAATGTATACGTATGAATAAATATTATGTATGAATTTCATATAAGAATTTGAAATTATATGTCTGCATAATACAGTATGCCTTAAATTTAATATATAGGTACATAATTAGTCGAATTTTCTCCGAAAAATTAGACTTATACAGTCTATACGATAAGAGCTGCGAGAGGCGAGAGTAGGGGCGCTATCCGTTTTCGGACCCGTAGAACACGAATATGTAGAAAAAAAAAAATGTCTGATATATATATATATATATATATATATATATATATATATATATTTTCCCGCCGCCACCTTTTAATTTGTGTAGGGCCCCCCTATGGAAGTTAAGAGATGAAATTTGGTAAATGGGGCTCATTTTCGAGGCACCTCATACTATCAAAGTGGGGTCAAATTTTGGGCAAATTTTTTTTCTGACCCGACCTTTAAGGGGGTGGTGGGGGGCGGAAAAGCAATAAAACTTTTCCAAACGGTTTTAAATAATGTTTCGGTCAATTATCTACAACATATCCAAAATTCAGCTTCCTAGGGTGATTTGGTGGGAGTAGAGGGGGAAAAACGATTTTCGCTGGATCTAACAGGCCCCCAGCCCCCCAGAATTAACGTAGAGGGTTGAAATTTGGTGTGTTGATAAAGTTCGTACCTAGGTTGTGCTTTTTAGAGGTTTTAATATTTTACCCCCACCCCCCTCATTTTTTAAGCTACAATTTCATGCATTTTCGACGTTTTCGAAGTTTGTACCACTCGCACAGGTCACCCGAATAAACCTAGAGGGCTGAAATTTTGTGTTCGGATTGAGTTAGTATCAAGGGGGTGCCTTTTGGGGGTCTCGACTTTTAACCCCTACCCCCACCATTTTTATACCCAAAAGAACATGATTTTTCTTGTTTTTTAACAGTTTCGTTCGGGTCAAAATCTCCCCAAATAAACTAGAGGGCTGAAATTTGGTGTACGGGTTAAGCTAATAGCCAGACACTGTTTTTTTGAAGGTTTCAACTTTTAACCCTTACCCCCACGATTTTTACGCCAATATTTCCTTAATTTTTTTGCTTGTTTTCTAACACGTCTAGAGACTCCATAAGGAAACCTAGAGGGCTGAAATTTTGTACGTGTATTCAGTTAGTATCCAGCTAGTACCTTGTAGGGAGTCCGCATCACTTTTCCCCCCACTTCTCCCATTTTTACATCGGAATTGAATGCTATTGTTAAATGTGTTTTAAAAGCATTATGTTTATTCTAAATACAAGTAGGCGAATAGTAATTTTAAAAAATTTAAAAAAAAGTGAACTTACTTTTATGACAAATGAAATACATACATATTAAGTAATTTAAAAATGTTATTAAAGTCACTGTTTATTTATAAATTAGGAATTTTGGATTTTTAGTATTTATAAAATAGAAATTTTGGATTTTTTTGGAAAGAAAAAATATCTTTATAAAGGCCTTCCAGTTTACTATTTAAGGTCCTTTTTTAATTTTAAAACTAAAACATAAAGGCAATTAGCGGATAAACATGGGCAGGAATGTCCTCGTACGAATTGTGTTGGCTTTTTTTCTGCTACCTGTTTTCGGCACAAAATTGAAATTTACTGAGATACAGCCCTTAAATACTTAAAACCTTTTTTTAAAGCCTCGATCAGCCGAACACTCATCACCAGTTTTGAAACCAACAAAATGACAATTCGGTTGTAGACTTTCAATCACATTTCGCTTGTAGACATTCAATACCGAAGATGAAGGGGAAAATTCGACTACCGTGATGGGGCCCCGCTGCTCACGGCGTTTTTGTTATGTGTACGTTTTCGGAGGTAAGAAATCCGTTACTGTAAAATTGTAAAAACCTTTAATTTTCGCGAAGAGATATTCCTTCAGCTTAAGTTGTCCTTGCGTCAAGAACTAATCGCTTACGATATTTAATTTGTGTGGGTGGAATGCAATCGGTAAGGCAAGAATAGGTAAGTCAGTATTACCTTGCATCCTTCGCATTGGATGTTTGCTCATCACGGAAGTTGGACGACTCAGTTTTAAGATGCTCCCGTCAGAACCGCTAATACTGACGTTTTTATCGTATAGAATAGTATAGACTCACTTCCCGTTCTTATCGTATAGAATAGTATAGACTGTATACATTTTAATTTTTTTCTGTGAAAAAATACCATTAAGTTATGACATAATTTGAAACTTGAAGATACGAGGTTTTGTTATTGTTAAATAACTTTCATTCTGATAAATAAAATGAAATTTTTATTAGCCTGTGGTCAGTATACGATGATCTGAACATTTATATCTAATTATCTCAAAACAGTGAAAAATCGACATACGTGGCTCTAGCAGTAAGCCGTCGATACGTACTATTAAATTTCCTACATCTGATCCTAAAAATTGCGAAAAATTAGCTAATTACCACGTAACTTTGATAATGCGTGTCCGACACGCACTTGGCGAATTTTATTATTATTATTATTTATTATTATTCTTATTATTATTATTATTATTATTACAGTACCAATTTATAAAAAAAGAAAGATAATTGTAACCGAACTCTGTTGTATAAGCAGATGCTTAAAACAAAATAAAAATTCTAATTCTAATTCTATTAATTTGTTTATTGAATTATTGAACTAATTTATTCATTCATAAGTCTTACTTCCACTGTAATTATGAAGACTTTTAAAGTAACAGAGAAATTTTCTAATTTTGTGAGATACGAGGTACTGCATTCAATTATGTCAAAATAGTATTTCTAACAGATGGTCAGTATTGCCATCTAGCGATGTCTTACTGGAGGTCGATGTAAAAGATCATTAGATAACGACACAAAGATAGTTATCTATATATTGTATATATACAGTGCCATCTAATTGTGTCGGTATGTAGGTAATTAATAATATAGATTTAGGTATGTTGGTATATATGAATTTTGATGATATATACCTTATCACCACGTGCTGCCACCAAAATCCGTTCAAAAACAATCGGATAAAATAATTCAAGGGCAAACATACTACAACGATTTAGTGGTGCACTGATAATGAATGTACGTTGGAATGAAAAATATCTCACTGCCTAACTTTTTTTAGTGGAAAGCGCCACCGATATATATATATATATATATATATATATATATATATATATATATATATATATATATATATATATATATATATATATATATATATATATATAGGGAGTTAGTGATCACTTATGAAGACGAATGAGTGACTGCATAAGTCACGTGATAATTCTGGACCACGTAACTAAAAAGTGCAGAGAGTATTATATTAATGACATCTCAAACCTTGTGTTCACACCAAATGATTCGAAGCTAGTATCAGATATGAGTCACGGACATTTTTGGGATTCAAAACTGTGTGTTATGTTAGCTGCTGATGTTAGCGTAAGATCAATCAATATCTGATATATGGTTTATTGAGGCAGTCTTCCAGTCTAGAATTTTTTAAAATTCGATTTTTTTTGTCCCATTTTTTTCTGCAAGTATAGACCTTTATGTTGAAAATTTACAAAATTATAGCCATTTTTAATCGACTTCAAAAACGAAGAGTTTCTCAATTCAATTATATGTTTTTTTTTGTTTTTTTTTTTTTTTTTTTTTTAAGAATGTACACCGATTTCTCCCACATTTCTGGGCCAATTTACGCCTTTTTTTTAGTTAGTAGATAAAGCTCTCCAGATGGTCTCATAAAAGTTTTGTTAACATTGTTTGGGTAATTTTTTAACCATCTTCAATAATATGAATAATTATGGCAATTTTTAAATTTGTATAATAATTATGCAAAATTATTTATTTTAAAAACTATATAGTAACCTATTTTTAAATTTATGCTGATCTAATTATTCTAAAAATATTTTTCTGATAATATTTAATTTAAAAATTTAGTAATTATTACTTTGAACACTATTACTTGGACAATGAAATTTTTGAAACTATTCCACTTAAAATTATGAAATTTGGAATACTTCTTCCTTTAAGCAATTATCACTATGAGGGCTAATAAGCATGTCACTAAAAAGTATGAAATAAAAGCTTTTTTAAAAAACCGACTTCAAAAAGTAAAAAATAAATAATAGCACGAATTTTGAAGTCAGGGGGGGTCCATAGTATAAAAAAATGTAGATCTTGAAGAATTCATGGATTTTTCAAGAACATCCGATCGCAATTTTTTATACGACAGCCCGCCTGACTTCAAAATGCGTGCTATTATTTATTTCTTACTTTTTGAAGTCGGTTTTTTAAAAAAGCCTTTATAATACGGTAGGTTCAGGTATCATGTTTAAAACTTAAAAAAAAATGGATTTTCCCTGAATCTATATTTTTCAAGCTGGTCGACATGATATCTTGAATTCTCTTTATCCCGTCAACTTCGAATTTGGCATGTACCTTCAATTTATGTTGCTTTATGGTAGGGACTACGAACAAAGCGAAATTTTAATTTTTGCAATTTTAAAAAAATAAAAAACTATGAAAACAAACGTCAACAAAATAATTTTTTCAACATTTTTAGATTTTTAAATTTTTTTTCTGTAGTTTTATCTAGAATTACAACCCTTCTAAACCAGAATCTTCTTCTTTTTTTGTTGCAGAAGAACACAAATCCTGAAATCATGTCAACCAGCACATCATTTTTTTGCATGGCTATATTTAAATCACTATAAATCCTTCAATTTTCATTTTTTTTTTTAGATGAAAATTGTTTTATATATTCTTAAAGTATCAATAAATAGATGCTAAATAAATTTACAGTAAAATTATTAATTTCTTTTTTTTATTAACTCCTAAGTAAAGCTGAAATTTTTGATCTCTAGACTAGAAGCCCCCCCTTAATGCTCTGTTGCTTGAAATAGTCTGAGTTAATAGTTCTCATATTATTTAAGTAAATATTCCAAAATAAATGTTAGTATTCGACAAAAAAAAAAAATGGTTGTCTTCGAAAATTTACTAGGTATCTACAATTTATAAACACCTGAATATATATATATATATATATATATATATATATATATATATATATATATATATATATATATAATTTAAAATATTACTAACTCTTCCTAAAATTTTAATTTAATTATGCTAATTGAAATGTTTCAAGATTAAATACACATGTTGTTATTTTTTTATGTATTAGCGATATTGGTGTTAAAATTCATCTTAATTTACTATGAAAATATTACGCAATATTAGTTGCTAATAGATAAATCAAACACATGTAAAAGTATCTCATTTTTTGTCACCTTCCCGACATCTAATTTTACAAAAAATTAAATATAATAAAAAAAGAAAAATATATTTCCTCTAATAATTTATGTTTTTAAAGAACAATATTACTTATAGATTACCATATAAAATTCCGCGCAACTGTAAAAATACATAAATTTAAAAAGTATCAAATTAAAATTTCAAACAGAACAAATTTACCTATAAAAATTTGCTGTACATAAATTTCCGCGTTGCTGTTGTTTGGTTGATATAAATATTTATTAATATACTTATTTGTACTAACTCATACAAATTAATAACCATTACATTATTTTGAACATGTATTTCTATTACTCAAATATTTACTTCTGATTTGCGTACTACAAATTGCACCATACAAATGGCGATATAATTGTGTGCAGTAATGTACTTTAATTTTTTAATTGTTAATTATTTTAATTAGTATAATCTTGTGCATATCCAAACATAATAAATAGTTGACCTTAACGTCCGTTCTAACTTAATCTATATCTCTTTAAGGTGTCACATCTATTCGAATGCTCGAAAAATAGAAGTTTTTTGACAATCAAAATGCAATTTAGAGGGTTTGTTGCACATATAATGAGGTGTAGAAAAAAATTTTTTTGGTGGCGAAATTGTAAAATGACGGCAATACAGACGTTTGAAATAGCATATATTTTTTTGGAGGAGGTTTGGATCCTTAAGTTTATTGACATAAACGGAATAATTTTAGTTGAAAATTCTTTTTAAATGCTCTTATTGGTAATTTTTTTAATTTTTCGGATTAACGGTTAATATGTTAAAATAAAGGGGAGAATGAACGTAACGGGACTTAAGTTCATTTTAACAGACTATAAATGAATGATATTTCTCACTAGAATGACTTTATAATATATTGGATAACAGTGTGGCCTTTAGTAGGTCTAGTACAAGACTTTTCTTAATCTTCTATCAAAATAAACGTATTAGTTCTAAATATGTGTATAATTGTTATATATTATATCTAAATATCATAATTTTATTATTCCATTGTAATTAAAATTTTCATTAGAAAACAATTGCAATAAAAAATCAGAAGGTTAATTGGCAAGTTCATGACTAGTATTTGTTTTTTGAGATTGCCATGTATTGATAAATACATATACGTATTACCAATAAATTTTTGAAGCCAATAATAGAGTAACTGTAAAAAGTTGTTTTAAAATTACACATGGTGATGTGTGTATCCTCAATATCGATTGATCAATCTTAAAAATTTTAGATAATCATCAGTTTTATGAAATTTTGTTCGTTAAAAATTATTACATTAAATTTTGGTTTAAAACATACAAATATTGATCGTTAGGAGTACTCGAAATGAATAATAAGTATATCAAAAGAATTCGTAATTGTACTAATATTGAACGAAATGTAGTGGTGTCCAACAGAAACGCATGTAACGTTTAAGATATTTGTACAAATTAAAGACCAAGATAGATAAACGGTAATCAAAAGTTCATTTCTTAGCGCTGATTGTTTTTGACACATCTTTAATTTAATTTATAGACTGGTCATAATATCTTTATTAAAGAATTTTAGCAAGAGATAAATTCTTTCATGTAGTTAAAAAAATTAAAATAGAATATATTTTTATTGCTGTGCAACGATTTATATTCAGGTCCAACGAGAGGGTGAGGTAGCCGGAATTGCAGTCCCGAGGCCTGAGCTGAAATAGGGAGCCAAGAAAAAGTAAAACGAGCTCTTGTGTTTGCTCATTACTGAGTTTTTTGTGGAAAATTTTTAAGCTATAGTTTTGGCCAGTACCGACGAAGATCTAATTTTTCAAACTAAATTTTAGCATTTAAACATTTTAGCAGCAAAAGTGAATTTATTTCGAATTATTATCAGGCCAGTCCATAAGTTCGTGCGTATTTTTTTTAGTAAACTTTTAAATAATATAAAAAAAAAACACAGTTAAACAAAATTCATTCTTTCTGCGATCTGATCCACTGTTAATTGTGGCTCTGACTCCCCAAGATTTCGAAGAATGTTATCATCAAAATTAACAGGACGTCCTGAACGGGGTTCATCATAAATGCTGCTTTCTCCAACTTTAAGTTTTTTAAACCATTTCTGGGCAGTCCTTACACTAATAGTGCGTTCACCATCTACACTATTAATTTTATCCCTGCAGACCTGGCAGATTCACTACAAAAAAATAAAAAATGTGGCACAGCACGTTTGTGCTGATTATCTATATTCATGTTCTATGGGTACTAAAATGCGTTCGATATTTGCGAAAGTTGGTGATGAACTGTGAACTGAATAATATGTTAGTCAAACGATGACAAGTTTCGACAGGTTCAAAATTGTATTGGTTTAGTAAATCAGTCATAGTGAATTCCATGTATGCTATCAATACGCACGAACTTATGGACTGACCTGATAAAATGTCGCGGCGCTTTCAATTTTTATACTAATGATTTGGGATAAGGAAACACAATTTTATACGTACTGACATCTATATAAAATTTGAAAAATTTACTATAACCTTTAAAAAAAGGTAAATTTTCAATATATAGAGTGGTATTTTTTTAACTTGTTAATGGTGAATGTTGACATGATATTTTACGGGAAGATTTTTGATATTATGTATTTCGTTTAACCATATCCTATGTAAAAACTATAGGTAACTGATATATTGGCACAAATATCATTATTATTCTATAGAAATTACAGAATTTCTTTCTACATTATCGAGTAATCTTATCAATATTTAGCTGCATGTATTGAAAAAATATCGACCTGTATATAGAAAATTTATTTCCCTTTTTTAAGGATTTTTTATAAAACTTTTAAAATTTATAAAATTTTTTTATATAAAAGTGTGACCAGGAGAATAATCAGTATAACCAAGCATTTTGCTTTTAATGGTGGACGTGCCGAAAATTTGTATATATACTAGGGATGTTATGGGTATCCGTAACCGTAACCGAAACTACCGGATATCCGAAATAATTAAATATCCGAAATCGAAACCGTATCCGAAAATAAAAGTTTCGGATTGGTTTCGGATAATAACAAACAACTGCAGTTGGAAAACTGAGTTTAAATCGAAGCAAGTTTTTACTGCAGGTATTTCTTTTGACAAATTACCGTTGATTTGTGTTTGACGTTCACGTTTTTGAGTAAAATATCCCACTTTTTACTAAAAAAAATTTTCACTAAAAGCAGTAATCCGAAACCGTAACCATATCCGAAACATTATCCGATATTATTACATATTCGTAACCGAAATCGACACCGAAAAAAATGTTTTTCAATATCCGTATCGGTATCCGAAATTTCATATTCATAACACCCCTAATATAATATTAATAGATTTGAGCGTTACTTTATGGTATTCCATATTTGTAAATAATAAACAAATACTTTTCTTTGCAAAATACCACTTTTATTTTTGAAACTGTGACAATATTGTTTCGAACTGTTAGTTCATTTTCAAACAACATGTAAAATTTTGGTATAGATACGTGGACGATATAATTATAGGCTTCGATGGATCGATCCGCCAACTAGAAAAATTTGTAGAATAAATAAATTCGTTAAACCCAAAAATTCAATTTGACTTAGAGATAGAAAAAGATAATAGCATAAACTTTTTAGACTTAACTATAACCAAAATTAACAATAAGCTTAATTTCAACATATATAGAAAACTATCTTACTCTGACATTACAATTCCAAATGATTCAATAAGTCCGTATCAACATAAAATCGCAGCCTATAATTCCATGATCCACCAAGCGTTTAATATACCTTTGTCGGAAGGAAATTTTAAAAAAGAAATAAATAATATTAAAATAATAGCGAATAATAACGGATATAATTCAAACTTAATCGATAAATTAATAACTAAGAAAGAATTTAAACAAATTTTAAAAGAAATTTACCCCTCCGTTAAACCAGAACTAAAAACTAACTTTAAAACTATAACATATTTTGGTAATATATTGGATAAAATTAAAAAAATTCTAGAAAAATCAAACATAAATATAGCATTTAAATCAGGCTTTAATCTAGGATACTTAATATATAACAACAAAACAGAAATTGATAAACTTAAAAAATCGGGTATCTACAAATTAATCTGCCAAGACTGTAATAGTTTTTACATCAGTCAAACTGGCAGAAACTTTGATACCCGGAGAGCAGAGAATTTCAGATCCTATAGGAATAAGAAATCCGACTCTGCTTTTGCGAGGCATTTAATTGACACCGAACACACACCAGCACGGGAAATTACCGTGCTACACGAGGCAAACAAAGGACAGAAGTTAACAATCCTAGAAGCAATAGAAATAAATAAACATAACTCCGATCACCTTTTAAATGACTACACCGGTATCTACAGTTCAACTTATTTTCAATATTATAATTTAATTAAACCTTTAAAATTGTATTTTTCTGTAATATTGTTTGTTTGTCAATTTCAATCTTTTGTCACGTGTTTGCTTGCATTTATCACATGTAATGTAATCTTGTTTTTCTTGTTTTTCGGGTTCTCCCACTACCCCCTCCCCTTCCACTTCCACACCATATACCACTCCCCTTCATAAGTATAGGTAGATAAAATTAGTATATAAGGGCATATATCGAATATAATTTTTATTCGGTTTGAAAATGAATTAACGGTTCGAAACAATATTGTCACAGTTTCAAAAGTAAAAGTGGTATTTTGCAAAGTAAAGTATTTGTTTATTATCCCTAATATAATTATACTCAAATTAGTATAACATAATGATGCTAGTACATAGGTGTGCTGCTATGTCATTCATGTATGTAACTTCAAAGACTATTTATTTTCAATATTTATATCAAATTAAAAATGTTGCATATTAATAGGATTATTATAGTTTATTATAGTTTTAATTAATTATTTAATTGCACCAAACCTCCTAGAGGGGATATATTTTGTAAACAATATCTATATACACGCATTTAAATTAATAAATTTGTACTTTCATATGTAAATTGGTCAAAAAAATTTCTTTGTCAATACGGTACAAAAATGAAAATGTAAATTATACATACATATGTATATAAATAAATATCTGCGGATATGTAAACACATGTACATTGGTATACTTAAACACACCGGACCCCGTATATTTTACGTAATTTAATTAAATTCATATATTAAAATGCACATTTGTTTATGATGGTAGCCGAGTACAATAAATAAATGAAGAATTAAAATTATAAATTTTGAATGAAAATTAAATTTATATGTGATTAACATCACCAATGTGTTTTATAAAATATTTTGAAATATGATATTTAGTTAGGTATATTTGATCAGTTTGTTTTAAGGGGTTACATCTATCTGAATTTTTTTTAATGCCGTACGCAACAATAATCTTTGAATCAACCTTAATTTGAATCAACATTAATTTTTGAATCAACCTCAGATGCTCCGAAACGCTTGGCGCATCTAGCAGTTTGGGGTTGATTAAACCAGCCAGTATTTTAAGACCTGTTGTTATTCGACTACGACGCTATTCCACAGCTCGTGTTTATTGTGTACCATTGATTTCTTTTAGCATACAAATGTATTTTATATTTTTAAAAGGAGTAAAGTGGTGTACAGTGGCAAAAAAGGCTGTAAAATATCCTACCATTGAGGAAGGACAATTGATTATTGGAAGCCGCAAACTGGTCATCGTTAAAAGCGAGAGAAGACGCTAGGCAAGATTTAAAATCCTCAATTAGAAGGCGAGGATGAAAATCTTAACTTTAATGATTGCTGGGTCTCGGGATAACAGAGTAAAGGTAAAAAAATCAACAAGCTGGTATTTTGAATTTTTCATGTAGTAAATCGATTTCAAAATTTTGAACGGGATTTCAAATCGGCATGACAAATAGCTTTTGCAATTTTCATCCGATCGATTTGAAATTTGAACTGTAGCTTCTTAAAAATGTTTTAGAGAGAAGTACACACGATTTTAAAAATTGATAAAAAAATTACGTTTTTATGAGCGTCTAAACGTCAATTTTTTGTTAAAAGGAGAGAAGTTCAAATTCATGTCAACTTGTGAAAAATGATTTTTTTTAATAATCGTGGGTACTTCTCTAGCAAAATTAATGTAAATTAGGAAAAAAATTATTATTTTGTGCAGGTGCAAATGAAAAAATGTTAGCCGTCACGCCACAGCCCTCCTCCAAGAAAAACACATTGTGTTTCAAACGTCCGTACTGTCGCCATTTTGAAATTTCGCTGCCATAAAAATTGTTTTCTGCACCTCATTATATTTATAATAAACTATCAAAATTTAACTTTGATTGTATTATTACTTCATGAAAAAAATAAATCCTAAAAAACATCTATTTTTCGAGCATTCAAATAAATGTAACCCCTTAAATTAGTGTAACACAGTTACGTAAATAAAGAAAATTAAATAAACGTTCTTATAATAATCACGTTTTTTGAGGTTTAGGAAATTTTGTACACCTCTGGAATTATATGATCAATTTTAGTAATTTTTGGGGGAGAATCTTCGATATCTGACACTAAAATGTCCAAATTTTATTTAAAATATGATTTGGACTTTCAACTATACTTTTAGTTCTTTTTACCACATTCATTAGCAAGAAACTCATCGTCCAAATTGGGAATTATCCCTATAAATGTCATGGTTTGTACTTGACTTGGGTATAATTTATGTTGAAATTTGATTTCAGTTATTAGTCCAAACGTAGATAGGTTCAAATTTTATTATAACAACCTGTGAAGCTATTTTTATTTACGGCAATAAAATAATGAGTAACTATTTCTTTTTTAATGAATCATTTCGTGTGTACTTTGTTGCTTTTTCGTAAATAATTATTTTAAATGATTAAATGAATACAGACAATATATTTTATTTTTGCTCAGGTATATTTTCGGTCTATAATAAAAATATGATATATGTGTAAGATTTTCGAATATACCTCATTTGTACAAATTGATTGCGTGACCGAAAGTGGTACAATATTAACGTTGTTGCTCCTTCGTTTGTATGGTAATTATTTTTTTTTTTTTCATTTTACCAAAATGTATAGTTTTATATTTAAAATATATTACCATTTAGTAAAGTGAAAATAGTAATATAAAAATAACCAAAAAAACTGTTATTATTAATTACCCCTAAAATAGCTATTATTTATTTCTAGTCAATTTTTATTTTTTTATTTTATTTTGTTATTTTAAGAAAAGAAAATCCCCATTCTTTTACCAGACTCCACGAGTATATTGGCATCCTTAACATGAAATAACACTTGTAGATTTGTCATTATTTTGTCGCCTTTTCAAAGTAGTAAATGAATACGTTTTACAATTCAGTAAACTTGAGCTGAATTCATAAATGTGTGGTCAAACAAGAGTATCTTGTCAAAAAATTTAATCAAGTTTTGAGCTTTCAGTATTACCTTTTAAAATCGAAATCGGTTTGCAAAATTTAATTTTGGAAATTTCTGCAAGAGCAAAAAAATATTAAGCGTATTTATGTACCTTTCTTAAAAATTATATAATTATAATATTTTATAATATTTTACATATTTCCAATTGTTATAATGATATCGTAATTCAGAAATTCATATATCCCGCTTAATTTTCATAAATTTCGTCACACATTTTTGTTTGGTTATGGTGTTCTTTCTGTTTTCTTTTTTTTTTGCTCGCCAACTTTATTTTGGAGAAAAACTTGCCTAAAACTCACCTGTCATTAAAAAAGTTACCACTGCGTACCTTTCAATTTAAAAATATACCTTTTTAAGCATGCCAACGTAACTTTTACGTAAATCAGTGTAACAACACTGGTCATAGTTCGCAATATTATTATTATGTTACCTATGTAGGTAATTATTACTATTACTATTTGTAGGTTAACCCGCTAGTTATTATTAAGTAAATTACGATAAATTAATAGTAAAATAATGAAAATTATTTGTTAGTTGTACATACTAATGACTAGGAGTTCTCTCAACTAAATTCCAATAGTTAAAGCTCTGATAGAGAATATTTGTAATGAGCACTACTTTTTATTGAACTATTTTTCGAAGTAAATTTTACTAATTTGAAGTAATTTATTCAACTACACCGGGTCCTTGGTATATGTACCCCTACGTGTGGTGAGTCTCACTCTAAAGTATAACTATCAAGGCACAATATAGGGTGATCTTATATGCATATACATACGTATTTAAAAAGAAATTAAAATTTATAAATTTTCAACTGCGTAGAGAAAATATAAAAACAACACATAATAAATACATTGTTTAATAATAAAAACACACCACAACAAATATTTTATTAATAAGTTTTTATTAACTTATTATCAATATGTAACTAAAGAACATTATTAAAATTTTAATTGTAAAATATGTATTTAAAATGTTAAGACTTACAATTAATAAAATTGGTGCCTCGTATAATACAGGATTATAAAATAAATACAAAAATATTTCTCACGCTAAATGAAAGCAGCTCAATCATTCAAACATTATCTACTATGTTTATGTAGGTATAGGTATTAATTAGATTGGACCACTTAATATGTTGTTTGTTTATTTAATATGATGCGGTGTGGACTGTGGTGCATAATCTCAATGTTTTCCTTTCTTTAAATGCATAAAAAGACCAGTTAAATATGTTTTAATTACTTATGTGATTATGTAATAAAATAATTTATAAAAGTAAAGTATATAATTATTCGCAAAGCACACCCTGTATAGTATATTTCTGTCGATTTTTGTTTAAAACTATTGTAAACATGTTATTGTTTGTATAAAAATATTCCCACGCAGGTACAACTAGTAAGGGGTCTAACTAGTGATGCAGCAGTGTATTATTTTTTGTGTAATAGTAAATTTTACTAAAATCATAATTTTTGCAACTGTTTCAGTTCTTACTGATGAAAATAGTTCCATTTACCCTCCACTTTTCTCTCAGTGTGTCTTTAAGATGTTTTAGGCTTATGTCGGTTAACTGAAATAAACCGCTAAACACGAATTGCATCTGGCGGTCAGTAAAATTTTTCATCTCCCCAATGTGTCATAAAAAAAAAAAAACACGAATTGCATCCCGCGGTCAATATTTTATTAAAGATGTAGTTGATTACAAATACTTACATACATACAATTTATTTATTATTTTATCTAAAATAATTTTCCAAAATAATTTTTCCCAAAATCATTCATACTTTTATTTTATTCAAGTTTTATCTCACCTATTTATTGTATTTTAATAAAAAGAAAATCGCCAAGTACGTATTCGATCTGCATTAAGATAGAGTTCCGTAGTCAGTAGTTTCTTAAACTATTTTTATTCTTTTTAATATTAAATAACTTACTGGGACCAAATTTTACCGGCAAACCTATCCGTAGCTATCTTTTTACAACTTTCGGGGTTCAGGAAAATTTAGCACATTCAAGGTTTTTTTATAAAATACAGTTTTGAAAATTTACTACTAAATTTTAGATATTTTCAGATAATGATTTTTAATTTTTGTTTTTTTAATATATTAAACAAAAAATGCTTTTGTTCAACCATTTATGGAAATTGTTTAGATAAATAGCCTTGTATTGATAATCTCAAACCACAGGAAACTATACCACAATAGCAAATTAGAGTTCCAGATTCAAAGAAAAATGAAATTAACCTTTAACCGGTAAGGTGATGTCTGTGAGTCGTATACAAATATATTCTTTCAGTTTTCTTCCTCCCTGCTTGTTTTTGTTAACTGAACGTTTGTGTATTCTTTTATGGTTTAGGGCAAAATTTACCCCGCTGGCGTAAAGGGGAGTGTTTGATACATGCATATACGCGTGGTCTCCAGTTTTGGCTATCTATGATACCAGCCCGCGGTATGTTAATTTGATGATGTCACTCAGACATCACTTCACCGTGAGTATTATAAAAATTCACCTTAACGGTTAAGGGTTAAACTGTTTTTCCAGTAAAATTTTCTCCAAGATATTTAAAATTAAAAATAATAAAAAAATTTAAGAAATTACTGATTACGAATCCTAACTTAATGCAGACTGAATACGTACTCGGCGATTTTTTTTTTATTAAAATACAATAAATAGGTGAGATAGAACTTGCATAAAACAAAAATATGAATGATTTTAGAAAAAAATTATTTTATATAAAATAATGAATAAGTTGTATGTATGCACCTATAAGCAATAAAGCAATAAAATACTGACCGCGAGATGCAATTAGTATGTTTCCCTTTTTAACTTTTTTTACAACTTGAGGGTCAGGTCGACCTTTTTCAACCGCGGGATGCAATTCGTGATCAGCCGTGTCGCCTATAATCTATGGTATATCGTCTGAACCTTAACATTAACGTTTATTTGGCTGATCACAAATTGCATCCCGCGGTTACTGTTAAGGTTCAAACGTTAATGTTAAGGTTCAGACGATATACCATAGATTATAGGCGACACAAAGATTCTCACTCGCGCCTCTGGTGATAAAATTAAAACTAGTATCAAGTAAAAATACGGGTATACGTTTAATTCGTGATAAAAAAAATTAGTAATCCGCACGTAATTGCATAATACATTTTTCTATCGACAATTAAACGTATACAAAAATTTTTCTTTACTATTTTACCTTTTGTATTTTCACTTTTTTAGAAAGCTTCATGAGTTCCAAGTGTTCCAGAAAATGAGTTCCAGAAATTAAGGATAAACGAAGGAATTATCAGTAAATTTAAATGCGACAAATATCAAAAAAATTTGTACACACTAACAAGCGTAGGATATTTTTATATTTATATTTTATATATTAGTATTCTGGAAATTCAGCTATTACACCAGCTCGTATAGTAAGACCTATGTCCGGGACTATGGTAGAAATTTGTTTTGGAGCCTCTAGAACCCGAAAATCTACTTCAGTAAAATTTATATATATATGTGTACGCGATAATTCTCGAACGAAACCTTTAATGCTTATGAAATTTGGTGTGCGAGCTGGAATCCGGATTGGCTTGGCTAAGTTCGTTAGCTAGACACGTCGGAGGTCCAGAAGTAGTTTTCTTGGCCATTATTGGCCAGCTTAAGTGGTTTTTTGCAAAATTTGGCCAGAAATAAAAAAATTTTTTAATTTTCACACCATCGGAAAGAGCGTAAAAAATTTCATAAGATTAGCTTTTAAAACATTGTTCTAAGTTAACTAGCTTTTGAGAAAAACTAAGAAATTTGCTGAATTTTTTTACAATAAATGCTTTGTCGTTTAAGCAATTCTTTTCTAGATAAAACAAGTGCTAGTCAGTTATTCAATATGTATGTATGTGTTGTAATAACAATAGCTCTGTCTCATCAAAATTAGCCAGATTCTTTAAGAGTACGTAAGGAAATTTTTTTTAAGAGTACGTAAAAAAATGATGTCCTCATTTAGAGAAAAAATATAATTTATATATATATATATATATATATATATATATATATATATATATATATATATATATATATATATATATATATATATATATAAGTAGATAGGCTGTACGGGCACGACTCCACCGTAGAACCTCAATTATCCGGACTACTTTTTTGACCGTGTTAAGAACCGTGTAGTTTGGGGTCCTACTGTACCTAGTGTATGAATTGACCTTTAACCTGGCACGTACATGTATTAAAAAATTTGTTTTTGACATATGACCCCAACACTCGCTCATACGGCTGGCCTTGAAATTCCTAAGTGGTGAGTCATCGCCAGCAACCGAATTAATTTATGTTAACCCATTATGCGTCACCACAACTTAGTTATTACCCGCCATAGTTTTTGAATACAAACTTAACGCATGCGCAGATTGAATGTAAGTACACGACGCATGCGCAGACTGAATTTTAGGTTACAATTTGATAGATGGGGTACACTACCGCATCAAAAATATGGGGAATACCCTAACTCGGGGGTGGCCCCAAATTTTTGACGCCGTACTGTACTCAAATTTTTGGTACACTGCCGTGTCAAAAGTGTGGACCCCCCCTGGTCAAAAAGGTACCCTATGACTTTTTGAAGCGTACTGTACGTGCAAACCTTGACCCCAACACGCGCTTGCCTTAATTGCGCCATCTTAAACGAACCATCACGTCAAAAAATGTGGGGAATACCCTAACCCAGGGTGACCCCAAGCTTTTGACGTCGTACTGTACTTAAATTTTTAGTACACTGCCGTGTCAAAAGTGCGGGCCCCCCTGACCAAAAAGGTATCCGATCACTTTTTGAAGCGTACTGTGCTTATTACGTGCAAATCTTGGCCTCACTTAACTGCGTCATCTTAAATTGGGTGCGGTCGCTAACGATAAATTTTGTCGGGGGCGCACTGTACCAAGCGCTAGATTTTAAGATTAGACTCCGGGGTCCAGATTTCTGACCGCTACTGTACTGTAAATCGAGTGTCTACTGTACTTTTCAACAAGTTTAAGCCTGTTTTCAGCAAAGTCAGCACTTTTTTAATTTGTTTATTTATATAAGTTTTAATTTAAAAAAAAATGTTTATTTAAGATTTTGATGACAGCAATTTCTTTGTTTGCATTTCAAATACGAAATAGTCTTCTTGGAATTTTTAATTTATGGCCTGATTGTTGAATTATAATTATAGTATGATTCATACAAGCGGGGATTTTTGTTATATTTGTTTATTTATATAATAATTTTGGATCATGTAATATTTTTAAAATTGTTTATTTAAGATTGGGAGGCCGCTAAATTTTGTGGGGGCACTGTACCAAGCGCTACCGCAAAACTAACTTCAGACTCCAGGGTCCAGATGTCTGACCGCTACTCTACTGCCGGAAATTTGGGTGTCAACTGTAACTCAGGGTTTTTTTTGTATATTTAACCTTGGAAAATTCCAGGAATTTTTATCAGTTTTAACATAAACAAACAACTAATAATTAAATGTTTGTTTTAGCTGAATTATGATCGTAAGACTCATAATTCAGCTAACAGAAGTTCTTGAAATTTTAACAAGTTACCAAAAATATTACTTCTTATGGTGCACAACATTTTTGAATTTGACTGTAGCACAAAACTGTTTCTATATCAAACGAAAATTATCTGAAATAATTCAGTATGTACATATGTATAGACTCTGTATATTAAAAATATTTTATGTATACACTCTGTATATTGAGAATAAGAAAGAAAATTTGTATATAATTTTAATTTTTATGAATACTAGTAAACGAATTGTATAGCCATTTATGAATAAGTATTAAATCTAATTATAAAACAATTTATAAATATTGCAAAAAATTTGTTTAATCAGCAAAATCAATGTATATCATTTTAATACTGATACATATTTATATTAGGGTATAATAGTATTGTATTTAACATTTTTAAACAGAATAAAAGTTCAATTTTTGGTTTTAAATTACTATAAGTTAAACACGTCGCTTAATATAAAAATGATAACAGCATTGAGTTTTACTAAATTTTTAAGTCTGTAAAATCAAAATTTTTTATAGACTAAAACATTTTGAATTTGCTACTCTATCATTAACATACAAATAATATCATGTATATATAACGGGTGTATATTTAGTATTTTTAATAAATATTTTAGTATACAGGGTGTATCATGAAATGTGCTTTTCAATTAGAATAATAAATTTCATAAGATTTTTGTTAATACTCTTATAGGTTAACGAAAGAAACTTTTTGCTGTAAAAAAATAGGGGAATGCAGGGTAATAATTAAATAAAACGCACATATTTTTTTTTTAAATTTTATTTATAGAATATGTATACAAAAAATTAAATTGCTTAAATCTATATATTACTTAAAATCTATTTATTTTCCATATAAAAATTTTTTAAAAGAATACAATTTTCTAATGAACAAATTTTATCTGAATGAAGCATACAGCGTCTTGAATAATATTCATCTCGCAGAATGGAAATCTTCGGTACATCAAATATTTCTTCCAAATTCAAAATCCACGGCTGGTTTTCGGTACCATCAAACAAACTTGATATCCATTTCTTCTTTTCACCACCCTTGACGTATATAACATCATATTTCTTTAATACAGGTTTCAATATGGTATGAAGTTTTTTGTATGGAATAAATCCATACGACCAAGGTATCCCATGCCAATTTCGGTAAAGCCAACTGGCTACTCGTTGATATTTCTTCGGCAACTCGTTGAAATCAAACGGTGCGTCGAATATAAGATGTAATATATCATCCGAATTTTCTGCAGCAATACCAACTTCTTTAAAATAAAATTCGTTGTTAGCTCCTTGATAGCCTTGTATGTCAAGAAACGCCATTTTTTACCGCCACCGTAGAACTGAATTTATTCACACAATCCACAACTTTATATAGAATAATTAAAAGTGGTGGGGGGTAGTTAGTTAATTTGTGGAACGTATTCGAAAATGGCTATTAATAGCTATTGCTAGTTTACAATCAAATTACAAACTGTTAATAATATTTAGCACATTTGTGAGTACCAGGTTCTTTTCACTTTAAGACCTTGTGATTTAAGGAATGCTAAATTTTCAGGTGAAATGTGTTGTTGCTCAAAAGTTTTACGTTTAATGATCTTAGGTTTCGAAAGTCCTTTGCTAGGTTCTCTAGCGGTGGACTGCGCTGAATTGTAAATTAACATGGTTCCAAAATGTAATTGTTTTACCACGAAAGTATAATTTTCAACGAAAGAGATGTTAACTCTTTGACAACCACCGGTAAATAGATAATATTTTATGTAAGTTCAACTATTTTATACCCTTCAACCATGATAAGGTGTATAAGCTGGAGTATAACTCAGCAAATTATATAGCGGTGGTGACGTAACACACAAATGCGGTGGTTGTGTTGCGGTTGTGGCGGTGTTTGTGTGGTGGTGGCGGTGGTGTTTGTGTGGCGGTGGCGGTGGTGTTTAAGTGGTGGCGGCGGTGGTGTTTGTGTGGCGGTGGTATTTGTATGGTAGTTTCGGTGGTTGTGTGGTGGTTGTGGGGGTGGCGGGGTAGCAGCGGTGTTTGCGGCTGACGTGCACAACTTTATCATTAATTCAATCGAAGCAGCAATTTACTCTAGACAATAAATCGGTGGTGACATCTCGCGGTGTTTGTTGAACGCAATATCTAAATTAATC
This sequence comes from Brachynemurus nebulosus, assembly GCA_035578155.1. Classification (NCBI taxonomy): domain Eukaryota; kingdom Metazoa; phylum Arthropoda; class Insecta; order Neuroptera; family Myrmeleontidae; genus Brachynemurus; species Brachynemurus nebulosus. Next base: position 46,450,881 of record JAPWDM010000001.1, on the reverse strand, counting down.
AATCTGGTGACGTTCCTGTTCCCTGCTCTTATACTGGAAGATTATTAGATATCGATTTTAGATAAAATATTGGAAAATTTCGGTTACAAAATACTATAAATACAACTGAATTATTAACCGGATGTCATTTGTTGGTTAAGTTCCAGAAGGTAAACAACAACAGCAACATGCCGATTTGTGGTATTTGTAAATTTCAACCGTCACAGTGTAAGTGTGCCTTCTACGAGTACTGTGATAGGTGTCGAAATGAAAAACGAATTTGCATGTGTTGTAAACGATGTATGATGCCATTTCCAAACTGTGTTTACAATTATATAAATTGTACCACATGTAAAAGCCGCTGCAATTGCAAATAATTTAGTAAAATCAATCATCTGATTGCCACATAATACATATTGACCAATTCCGCGGTTGCTCAAACCAACGTAAACATTTATTTATAACGCAATGACCAGCGATGTAATGAGGCATAATGGATATTTTGTGTAACAGTGGAATTGGTCAATATCGATTAAATATCGATTTTTTATAAAATATTGGATTATTTGGTTTCAGTCAAAATACTATAAATACAACTGAATTATTAACCGGATGTCATTTGTTGGTTAAGTTCCAGAAAGTAAACAAAAACAACATGCCGATTTGTGGTATTTGTAAATTTCAACCACCACAGTGTAAGTGTTCCTTCCCCGAGTATTGTGATAGGTGTCGAAACGAAAAACGAATTTGCATGTGTTGTAAACGATGTATGATGCCATTTCCAAACTGTGTTTGCAATTATGTAAACTGTCCCACATGTAAAAGTCGCTGCAATTGCGAATAATTTAGTAAAATCAATCACCTGATTGCCACTTCATAAGTATTGACCAATTCCACGGTTGTTAAAACAAACATTAGCATTTATTTAGTAATGAGGTATAACGTATATTTTGAGTAACAGTGGAATTGACCAATACCTATTAATCAGTATTAAAGTTTTTGTTGAATACTCAAAATATGCATTATACCTCATTACTAAATAAATGTTAATGTTTATTTGATATTTTCCATTGGTTGTGGTGTATAAACACTGATCATATGAAGGTGTGGTTGCTTTAGAGTAACTTAATTTGTAGCTGTGTGGGAATAAACATATCGGTGGGGTAAAATGAGCAACTCAAATTTTGGTAGTTGTGTTGGGGTGGTGGTGGTGGTGGTGGTGTTGGCGGTGGTGGTAGTGGTGGTGGTGGTGGTGGTTTTTGTGGTGGCAACTCATAATTTATTTAAGCGACGTGCTGTAACAGAAATTGGTAGTGTATTGGCAAAATGTCTGAACAACACGGTGTTGAGTTAAGTATAAGTGATCTGTGGACCACTTTTACTGCCACTGATACAACAATGGATCCGGTTTTGGAGAAGTTGAATAAACTTGGTGCTGGTAAACCATTCAAATCGCTATCTACACTCAAACCGTATGAAACGTGGAAAATTCTTGATGTACGACGCATGGAAACTCGATATGGGCCAGCGGTTGCGGTGGAACTTGCAGATGCTCAAGTGTTCCTTCCAAAACGATTCGCGGATTTGGATGAGCAGACCATTCAATGTTTACGTACAGGACAATATTTTATTACATATAAAGGAACTGATTCTAGTGGTTTTTTACATATTGTGGAATTTAGTAAATAGCTATCACATGTATGATGTTAGATGTAAGATTAAGGTAACTGTCAGATATGAAAATGAATTGATTTACTTTTTAATTTTAATATTTTAAACGTATATTTCATTAAAAAATAAATTATTTTACGTATAAATTCTTATATTGTTCTTATTTTACAACACACTAGAACCTCCCAAATTATATCTTGAATTATGATAAGACTCTCAGTAGGTATGGACCCAGTTGGCAACGCAATGTAATTGCCTATATTCAGGAGCAAGTATTTTAATGTTGTTATTGAGTCACCTGACACTTGCATATAGCTTTTCATTCATTTTTCTGAACTAAGTTCCAAACCGAAAGAGCGTAATGGGGGCAAAATGTGTAAGCCGGATGTCAACAGCTACTTCATGGAGTAAAATGAGCAACTCAGATGTGGTGGTTGCGGCGGTGGTGGTGGTGGTGGCGGCGGCGGTGGTGGTGGCGGTGGTGGTGGCGGTGGCGGCGGTGGTGGTGGTGGTGATGGAGTATATAAGTAATCGCTAACACAATTCTGAATTAATCTTGTAAGACTAGTTGAGCTTTACACATCTATCATAATGTTCGAATGTACGCGGTGCTATAAAAGCTTCTCGCGGAAAGATTCTCTTTCACGTCATATAAGAAATACACATATGTGGGAATTTTCACCAAAAAGGTTTGAAAATAGTTACTCTCTTGATCCGCTAAAAAGACAAACATTAGACACGGCTGATGACTTATCTAGTTATGATACCGGGAGGAATGATGTTGATGATGAATTTCTAAACAACAAAGTTGAAGAAAAGGTCAATCCACTTGAACAAAGAATTAAAGCTGCATCAAAAGCAATTCAAACTAAATTTAATAATTTAAGAAATCAAAATAATGTTTACACACCCAGCGATGAGTCTAATAACAGGGTTTTAACCACTTCTGATAGTGGAACTGTTATCATTCCCAAGTTAACTACAGCTTTGCAAACCCTTTTGGATATTTTATTAATCAAAGAAACTCAAAATAAAGTTGAGGATTCTAATGAACGAATAGCAATAAAACGTCCAGTCAATTCAACGGATCAAGAGCTACTTGCTAAGCGTATCAAATACAACGACTCGGAAAACGCTAATGGGCAATCGAAAAAAATAAAATACTGGCATAATCCTAATACTTTAATAGATGAATTACGACGTTTATACGAGACGTCAGAGACTGGTGAAAAAATACTAAATATTATTCGGAGTATAGAGGAAAATAAAAACATATTGTTTAACGTTGACGATAGTGAAGCTTTAATCGAAGAGTTAGATGCTTTAAGAGAAACTACTGTCGGTCAAGAAATATTCTCTATACTTCGTGAACTTCAAAAGGCTGATGTTATTGAGCCGCTAGGTGATTATCTGGATGAAACTGATAAAGAAGATGCTAGCGATTATGATGATGATTAATTTAGATATTGCGTTCAACAAACACCGCGAGATGTCACCACCGATTTATTGTCTAGAGTAAATTTCTGCTTCGATTGAATTAATGATAAAGTTGTGCACGTCAGCCGCAAACACCGCTGCTACCCCGCCACCCCCACAACCACCACACAACCACCGAAACTACCATACAAATACCACCGCCACACAAACACCACCGCCGCCACCACTTAAACACCACCGCCACCGCCACACAAACACCACCGCCACCACCACACAAACACCGCCACCGCCACAACCGCAACACAACCACCGCATTTGTGTGTTACGTCACCACCGCTATATAATTTGCTGAGTTATACTCCAGCTTATACACCTTATCATGGTTGAAGGGTATAAAATAGTTGAACTTACATAAAATATTATCTATTTACCGGTGGTTGTCAAAGAGTTAACATCTCTTTCGTTGAAAATTATACTTTCGTGGTAAAACAATTACATTTTGGAACCATGTTAATTTACAATTCAGCGCAGTCCACCGCTAGAGAACCTAGCAAAGGACTTTCGAAACCTAAGATCATTAAACGTAAAACTTTTGAGCAACAACACATTTCACCTGAAAATTTAGCATTCCTTAAATCACTAGGTCTTAAAGTGAAAAGAACCTGGTACTCACAAATGTGCTAAATATTATTAACAGTTTGTAATTTGATGGTAAACTAGCAATAGCTATTAATAGCCATTTTCGAATACGTTCCACAAATTAACTAACTACCCCCACCACTTTTAATTATTCTATATAAAGTTGTGGATTGTGTGAATAAATTCAGTTCTACGGTGGCGGTAAAAAATGGCGTTTCTTGACATACAAGGCTATCAAGGAGCTAACAACGAATTTTATTTTAAAGAAGTTGGTATTGCTGCAGAAAATTCGGATGATATATTACATCTTATATTCGACGCACCGTTTGATTTCAACGAGTTGCCGAAGAAATATCAACGAGTAGCCAGTTGGCTTTACCGAAATTGGCATGGGATACCTTGGTCGTATGGATTTATTCCATACAAAAAACTTCATACCATATTGAAACCTGTATTAAAGAAGTATGATGTTATATACGTCAAGGGTGGTGAAAAGAAGAAATGGATATCAAGTTTGTTTGATGGTACCGAAAACCAGCCGTGGATTTTGAATTTGGAAGAAATATTTGATGTACCGAAGATTTCCATTCTGCGAGATGAATATTATTCAAGACGCTGTATGCTTCATTCAGATAAAATTTGTTCATTAGAAAATTGTATTCTTTTAAAAAATTTTTATATGGAAAATAAATAGATTTTAAGTAATATATAGATTTAAGCAATTTAATTTTTTGTATACATATTCTATAAATAAAATTTAAAAAAAAAATATGTGCGTTTTATTTAATTATTACCCTGCATTCCCCTATTTTTTTACAGCAAAAAGTTTCTTTCGTTAACCTATAAGAGTATTAACAAAAATCTTATGAAATTTATTATTCTAATTGAAAAGCATATTTCATGATACACCCTGTATACTAAAATATTTATTAAAAATACTAAATATACACCCGTTATATATACATGATATTATTTGTATGTTAATGATAGAGTAGCAAATTCAAAATGTTTTAGTCTATAAAAAATTTTGATTTTACAGACTTAAAAATTTAGTAAAACTCAATGCTGTTATCATTTTTATATTAAGCGACGTGTTTAACTTATAGTAATTTAAAACCAAAAATTGAACTTTTATTCTGTTTAAAAATGTTAAATACAATACTATTATACCCTAATATAAATATGTATCAGTATACATTGATTTTGCTGATTAAACAAATTTTTTGCAATATTTATAAATTATTTTATAATTAGATTTAATACTTATTCATAAATGGCTATACAATTCGTTTACTAGTATTCATAAAAATTAAAATTATATACAAATTTTCTTTCTTATTCTCAATATACAGAGTGTATACATAAAATATTTTTAATATACAGAGTCTATACATATGTACATACTGAATTATTTCAGATAATTTTCGTTTGATATAGAAACAGTTTTGTGCTACAGTCAAATTCAAAAATGTTGTGCACCATAAGAAGTAATATTTTTGGTAACTTGTTAAAATTTCAAGAACTTCTGTTAGCTGAATTATGAGTCTTACGATCATAATTCAGCTAAAACAAACATTTAATTATTAGTTGTTTGTTTATGTTAAAACTGATAAAAATTCCTGGAATTTTCCAAGGTTAAATATACAAAAAAAACCCTGAGTTACAGTTGACACCCAAATTTCCGGCAGTAGAGTAGCGGTCAGACATCTGGACCCTGGAGTCTGAAGTTAGTTTTGCGGTAGCGCTTGGTACAGTGCCCCCACAAAATTTAGCGGCCTCCCAATCTTAAATAAACAATTTTAAAAATATTACATGATCCAAAATTATTATATAAATAAACAAATATAACAAAAATCCCCGCTTGTATGAATCATACTATAATTATAATTCAACAATCAGGCCATAAATTAAAAATTCCAAGAAGACTATTTCGTATTTGAAATCCAAACAAAGAAATTGCTGAGTCATCAAAATCTTAAATAAACATTTTTTTTAAATTAAAACTTATATAAATAAACAAATTAAAAAAGTGCTGACTTTGCTGAAAACAGGCTTAAACTTGTTGAAAAGTACAGTAGACACTCGATTTACAGTACAGTAGCGGTCAGAAATCTGGACCCCGGAGTCTAATCTTAAAATCTAGCGCTTGGTACAGTGCGCCCCCGACAAAATTTATCGTTAGCGACCGCACCCAATTTAAGATGACGCAGTTAAGTGAGGCCAAGATTTTCACGTAATAAGCACAGTACGCTTCAAAAAGTGATCGGATACCTTTTTGGTCAGGGGGGCCCGCACTTTTGACACGGCAGTGTACTAAAAATTTAAGTACAGTACGGCGTCAAAAGTTTGGGGTCACCCTGGGTTAGGGTATTCCCCACATTTTTTGACGTGATAGTTCGTTTAAGATGGCGCAATTAAGGCAAGCGCGTGTTGGGGTCAAGGTTTGCACGTATAGTACGCTTCAAAAAGTCATAGGGTACCTTTTTGACCAGGGGGGGTCCACACTTTTGACACGGCAGTGTACCAAAAATTTAAGTACAGTACGGCGTCAAAAATTTGGGGCCACCCCCGAGTTAGGGTATTCCCCATATTTTTGATGCGGTAGTGTACCCCATCTATCAAATTGTAACCTAAAATTCAGTCTGCGCATGCGTCGTGTACTTACATTCAATCTGCGCATGCGTTAAGTTTGTATTCAAAAACTATGGCGGGTAATAACTAAGTTGTGGTGACGCATAATGGGTTAACATAAATTAATTCGGTTGCTGGCGATGACTCACCTCTTAGGAATTTCAAGGCCAGCAGTATGAGCGAGTGTTGGGGTCATATGTCAAAAACAAATTTTTTAATACATGTACGTGCCAGGTTAAAGGTCAATTCATACACTAGGTACAGTAGGACCCCAAACTACACGGTTGTTAACACGGTCAAAAAAGTAGTCCGGATAATTGAGGTTCTACGGTGGAGTCGTGCCCGTACAGCCTATCTACTTATATATATATATATATATATATATATATATATATATATATATATATATATATATATATATATATATATATATATACTTGCATACCTAGAAAAAAAATCGAAAACTGTAGTTATGTAATGTAATAATATAGTGTTAAATGGATATATGCTACACTCTATGAGATCCGTTAGGGTCCTGAGGACCCAAAAGCGCCAAAAATTAATTACTAACCTGATTTTGAAAATTGTTTCACTGTTAGAAAGCTAAACTATTTTAAATGGGTAGGTACAGGTCTTAGATGAGATCCGCCAGTGCCCAATATTTGGAAATTCGCTATGTTATGCAGATGCCGCGACAAGGGCATTTAATCTATAGAAGTAGATCCAAAATACCTATCTAAAAAAATTGACAAAAATTTTTAAAATTGATTAGTACAATTATGTTTTATAATAATTAATAGTCTAGCTGATAATTATTGAAAGAAAAACAGTTCGCACGTATTGATATGTTCATTAGAAATTTTTCCTTTTTTCCTACTAATTATGTGTAAATAGGCCAGGATAAATTTGTACGATTATTTTGAAGTCGAGAGTTATAGTTTATTTGAGGAATAAAATTTATTTGCCAGGAAAAACTAATAGCACAGAACACTTGTTACGTAAGCATAACTTGCACTTGAGTGTTATTTTAATTGAAAACGATTAAAATAGTAGTACAACACAGAAATTAGTCCCAATTTTACAAATTAAATTTGTTACCATCAGATAATGTAGCCCCTGCAACCAAAATTTCACCATATATAACCGTATATATCTGCAACGATAATAACCTTAGATTTTAACTATAATTCAAACTGAGCAACAGCTAATAAATGCAACACAGGTTCCATACATGTAGTGCAATTCAATTACCATATATCAGAAAAATATAGATAGGATACATTCTTCTGTTCATTCTTGAGCCATTTTCTTTCTATACAGCATATAAATCGTAAATTACTTGAGTCTTCTATATCGTGAATACAATACCGATTTTATCTCGTGTATATAATTCAGTCTGTATAGCTATACTTTGCAAACGGAGTATCTATAGGTACTTAATACATATGATTTTATTTTTAAACACTAAAAGAAAAACAAATGTTAAAATCACTCCTATTTATTTATGATAATTAAAATCACAATTTGCTGGAGTTCAATGAAAGTAAATACTCATATATATCGTCGCCAATTTCATCAAGTGACGTATTTCACTTGTGCAAATGCTAGACGAGAGCACATTGAAGTTTTTTATTGATTTTAGTTGAAGGTATTAACGAAAAGTCAACTATACAATTTTTTTTTTCTAATTTTATGATAATTGTAAAATATATGTGTTTGAATTTTAACAAACCGAAAATTGAGATTGTAATGAAATCTGTAATATGAAATTGTAATGAAATCTGTAATGATCGAAAATAAAAATGATAATGCTTTAGGTGTAATGAAATTTGTAATAGTTGTGAGGTGAAAAATGATTTGTCGATCATTGGTAAGTGATTAATATTTGATATTTTTCAAATTATAATTTAATTTATCCAAAATTTTCTTAATATCTTATTTTGTATTATTTTGGTTCTTGTATTTAATAATTTTTTTTCTTAATAATAATAAAAATAAGTTACATCTTACATAATAAGACCATTCTTACGTTTAAACTAATATTTTTATTTACTCAAAATTAGATAAAAATAACTCCAGTTCACCTTCATTATTATTAACTGTTAATTAATTTTGCCCTTTTCAAGCTATTAAAATTCAATAAATCAATGGAAATCAAAATAAACTTTAAAATTAAAACAATTGAAATCTCATTTAATTGATACTAATTAATATATTTTGTACTTGTCGCATCTCAAAAACAACCTTTTGAGACTTTAAAATAAATAGACAATTTTGATTATCGATCTCGTTTTAATTTGATTGTGTTTAACCCTTAACCACTGACGTGTGATTTTGTTACTTCCCCACTGACGTACGAATGACATGTTTCTATATACAGTAGGTGCTCTGAAATATAATAATTATGTAGGGTGAACATTATACTTGTATGTAAGTTCGTTGATTAAAAAATTATTTTTTAATCAACGAACTTACATACATTGAAAAATGATTTAAGCGACGTACCACATACGTACGTCAGTAGTTAAGGGTTAATCTTGAACTCGATTTGAAAATATTTTACTATTATTTGTTTTTCATATTTTTGTTATTCGCTTCGCACGTCCATCTGTAATCGCGACTCATCAATTCCTATCTATGGAGTATACTTATAGTACTTCGAATCGATTACGAAATCGCGATAGAAATTTTCACTTCGGTTGTTAAACATACTCACATTTTTTTTAAACAACGCAACTACATAATTTCGGAAATGCCGTTTTGGGTTAATAACCGAAAACTTATATATTTCAATTATAAAAATTTGTGAATTGACGATGATATATCGTTATTATAGTGCATATTCTATATAAAAAATAGTTAATATTAAAAGATAACACTATACACTTTGTTTTATATACATATTGTATTATACCTGAGCAGACGTTCCATTTCGATAAACATTAATTTTTCTAATTTTATTTTTGCATTATGAGTACAGCATGTTTATAGAGAATTCAACGTGTAATATACGAGTGAATTAAATATACATGGAGCTTGGCCATTCATTTTTTGGGGCTTCATCTTTGGGAGTTCAAATCGTATTTATTAAGATATTTCAAAAACTATAAGAGATAGAGGAAAACTTTAAACTGACGAAATGTTCCTCTTAAAAGGGCCTATTCACTTGTATAGGTTAAACCAAGGTCGGCTTCATAAGACGGGCTGGAGGGGTAAAAATGGGGGTAAATTTTCTTGTACAGCCGGAATGGTTCAATGTATCAAATTTTCACCATCATAAATAGAAAGAGTACCAGAAATTAGAGGATACGGGTTAGTGCGAATAGTAGGGGAGGGCGGGGCTATACCGTACAGCGAGGCTAAACCGTACACCCATTTTTCTTTTCTAGATTTCAGGCTAGACAAGTCCAATCGTTGTCGCAACCTAGCGCCTGATCGCGGAAAATCACAGGAATGAGTTCGTTCCGCTGTGCGTATAAATGCCAATATGACGGTGAAAAGACTTGTTTTTTTTATTTCTCTTATAATTTTGGGGCACTGCCAAATAAGAGTTTGGTGGAGAACCTTTACTTATGAGCTAATAGCGATAAGATCATGAGAAACTACTTTTCTTAAGCTCTCTCTTGATCATTAGTGAAGACTAGTTAGGCAACGGAATTTGAGGTTAGGTTATGAAACTCCCACAAGGTACAGGACGGGGCTAAGCCGTACAGAAGTGTACGACTTAGCCCCAAAATGGTTTAATATGGCAACATTAATAAATTGTAGTTGATGCAGGAAATACCATAAACATTATAGTTTTAGTGCTGCCGAGTCTGCAGATAATTTTACTTGTGATTTTTGTTTAAATGTGTAAACTTTAAATAAAATACTTTCGTTCTATAAACTTTATCAATTTTTTTTGATAAAAGTTAACCTAATACTTTTTATACTTTTATAAGCTGAACTAAATATACCGATAATACAAGTTACGTTATGACGTTTCTTAGTTGAGTCGACAATAAGTAATAAAATGTGTTTTCTATAATAATTTATTGCATTACTATTATTTACTTCCTTAACAAGATGATTTTTTTACTGTACGGTATAGCCCCTCCTACTGTACGGAATAGCCCCGACCCCCGGGGCTATTTCGTACAGACACACTTTTTTTGTAATTTAATTTAAATATGTAAACAGTGGAATAATTCAAATTTCTTTGTGTGAAATCAATAGCCAATGGTCCAAATTATATATTGCTAATTTTCTTATAATTTTATGCTCGATATTATCTGAACAATAACAGCTCTCCCTTAAGTGTACGGGATAGCCCCGTCCTCCCCTAAGTTGGTACGAATGTAATTAAAGTTACGTAGAAATGTTTTTGTTGTTAGGGAAATAATTAAAAATAAACACGATATTAATAGCAATAAAGTGATAAAAACATTTAAAAGGCAATTTTTGAACAAAATATAAACAATTAAAAATTATATTATGCATGTTATCTATTTATACATTTAGAGAAACCATCACACTGAGAGTGTTACCTATGTTACCGGTCAATACTCATCTGCGGTGTATGATCACTGTTCATGATCAGTTTCTATGCTTGTTCTAACTATGAATTTATGACACATATATTGTATCATCGGACGTTAAAATATTTTAATATAGTGGTATACAATATGAAAATTAATAAAAGGGTAGTAAGCTGTGGTTCTGTACACACAGGGCTATATACACTATACAGTATAAAATTTCGCACAACTATTTGTAAAACATAGCTTACCTAGATAGTATTTTGTACAATAAATAAGCAATTTCATGGTTGGCGTACATGAAATTATAGAATGAAAGCAGTTTCCTTATATTATGATACTTAAACTTTTTCATATGTCGTGTCATAATTAAAGAGGGTTGTTATTGAATTCTCATGCACATGTTTTATAATAAGACTTTAAGGCCCGATCCACACTATAGTGCCGATATCGATACGCTCGCGCTACGGTCTCGCTCCGATATAATCTCGTTGTGTTCACATTACAGTGCTGATACCATACTGGTACTTATTCGGTCTCCATTTACATTATAATGCCGCTCTCGGCTCGCTGCCACTTCGGTCTCAGTATGATCCAAATATTTTTTTTATAATAACTAACTGCAAGCGGAGCGGAGTGGAATCAAAAAAGTGTTCACACTATCGATATAGGTCTGATATCACTCCGATATCGCTTCGATAAAATATTATCTGAGTGGTATTGGTATTTAAGCGATATTGGAGCGATATCGTACCGAGAGTAGAGCGTTAATGTGGATAGGGTCTCAAAGACAATAATACGTATAGGGTGAATGCGGGAGAGATGCCGCACATTTTGAAAACACTCGTTAATTCTTAAAGTAAGCATTTAATTGATTTGGAATTTGGGACACAATAAATATAAACATTGTTCTTTAAAATTATTTATAAATAAGTTTAAATTTTGAGTCATAAAAGATTCATAATTAACATTTTTGTAGAGCCTGCAAAGCGGCGTCTCTCCCACACCTATGGGAGAGATGCCGCATCAAAGAAAGTGAGACGCCGCATAGTTCATATTAAAAATTTTGTATTTTACACACATCTTCATACATGATGCATGCCATATGTAACCATTTTTAGCACTTTATGCATCTTAACCAGTCAAATTTTTATTTGTTTCTGAGTACCTTTCAAAACATTCAATACACAGGCAGTCATCATTATTTTCGTTATCTTCACTAATATGAGAGCTCTTCCTGATCCATTAATGGATCTTTTATATTTACGTGGCATAATTTACAGTCCAAAAAACAAAATTGCATAATTAAGGTATGTAAGTCTATGTTTTTTATATGTAATATGATGCGGCATCTATACCAACTTTAAATGCGGCGTCTCTCCTTTTTGTTGGGATAGATGCCGCATGTTGCTATAGCAAGCATAGTGCGGAATTTCAACCTAAAATTTTATACAGTACTTATAAAATATACCTAAATTAATAACAAAACTCATTTTCATTAAAACAATGAAATATATATTCTTAAATTCTAATGAATTAAATGGTTGATAAAATATTATGTTAAAAAACTTACTTTTCAATAATATAAAGTTGTATAATTACTAAACTGATGGACTAATCATAAATGTTACCATATACAGCTTAAATAAGTAACTTATTTTAAACATATAATCCATCAATAGCACTATCTATCAATCTACGGACGAACTATGGCTACTGCAGCATCTCTCCCGACGCGGCATCTCTCCCGTAGTTACCCTACTAATTATTATTTATAGAACAAAATTACAGATACATTAAACTAACAAATTATTAGTTGAAATTTTCTGCAAATACTTAAATTGTTTGTCGGTGCTAAACTCTAATATGTACTTACCCAAGTGACTGAAAATCTATTTATGCTTTTTTATGTGTTGAGGGCGGAGACACATGTATTTTATTGTAGTTAGTAAAAACTTTTATGAACAAATTGCATTCGTATTTTTACAACTTACACCCTGTATCTCCGCCTGCTTCATATTAAATATTACGATAACTTTTACTGACATATTTATGCAAATGAATATATACTTAAATACAAAAAATCGTTGTAGTAAATATTTGAAAAAAAATTTAAAATTAATTACAAAAAGCTTTTTATATTACAGTTTCTTTTATCGTGATCTCACCCATTCGCACTATAAGCAAAATCATAATAACTCTTTTGATACCGAATAATAAAATATACTTTAATGAATTATACTATAATATATTAGTTTGAAATACACTTACCTTTTGTATTTTCTAATTCATTTATTTTTCATAAGTTTCAATTGTGTTCAGAAACAATTTGTTTTTAGATCTATATTTAAAACAGTGTGCATCAACGAGCGAAGGTGATATTAATACAGTTGAAGTTCTCAATAATACCAAATAAGGAATATGCATTTTTTATTAGCGAAATCGTTATAGAAATTAAGTTTCATATAAAGTTTAAATAACAAATTAGCAAAAACTACTGGTAAGTTAATATTATATTTTTTTGGTTTCCCGTCGTGTGACGTAACGTGGCGTCCGGTTTCTTGAAATTGATACTAGAAACGCTAGTGTTCTCAGTCGTACTCGAAATAGTACCATAAATGATATGAAATGATTGGTTAAAATCGGTGAAAATGAGTGAAAATATATCTCAATTTTGAGAAAATTATTGCATTGTTGAGTAGTTCAAAATCTGGTTTGAAGAATGGAGCGATTTAAAATCTCGTTCAGAATGCAGTTGTGTGACATAACTGATAGAACCTCTACGGAGATGTAGGGAAACGGTATTATTGAGAGCTTCTACTGTATTAAATACTGTACTGACTAAGATCGATGCTGCTTTCCTATCTTCTAATTATATGACTAAAAATCTTTTGATACTTTGAATATCTTTAAGAATCTGGAATGTTGTTGCAATGGCCTGTCTGAGAAAAATGAAAAAATGCTGTATTACTGCTTATATTTAACAGAAAATGAATTTAGAGTACTAATTGTTTTCATTTTAGTCTAAAATTGTGTTATAAATTAAATGAAACGAACATGCATGACTTAAACCGTTACTGCCTCTTAATTTAACATTACCAATAGCTCCAACTGTTACACTGAGTCGGCTAGATGGAAGTTGGTTAGTGTACTACATTAAGCTGAGCACCAAAAAGTAACTCAGTCATATTCTCATAATATAGGTATAAAAAAAAGTTTGTAAAGTATTCATATAAGTACGTTTAAAGTGTACAGTTAGTGGTATAAATCATTCATGAAGTTTTGGGATTATAAAGTAATACAGGTGCAAGCTAGGTGGCTAAAAAATCGAATTTATAGATCTTTTACAATCTTTTAAAAACAATCTAACTAATATTATAGATGCGAAACTGCGAACTTTACATAGTAATAGTGAGGAAGAGGGTCAGGAGACTAGAAGGTCTTAGACTATCTTTTACTTGGGGGAAAAATCTCATTCAGGAAGATAATTTATTGTATTCATAACAAAACGATGAAATTACGATAGTTGATTTCTAAAAATACGAATAATCAGACATAGGCTACTTCTTATCTCGGTTAGTTTTCTTTCGCTTTGACGTTTCAACACCTTAACCAATTGATGTAAGACGATAAGCCAAGATTAGCGGGAAATATGTTGAAGTACGTAGAGTACTTTATAGTTGGGAAAATATCTAATTTTTGTTGGAAAATATATATTTTTTAAATTTATTAAATAACTTCCATAAATCTTGTTGGATGATACCGATTTTCATTCCAAAAGAGAGAGAATTCGTATGTAAAAATAAGTCCAATATACATTATATACATACATATACCTGCATGAATCTGTGAACCAAATTTCTTAAGACGTGATTTTTTTATCAGTTTCTTATGCAAACTTTACTTTTTAAACTCAAAACATTACAAATAATCAAAATCCAGTATGATGGTTTTATAAGTTATCAAATTAAATAAACAATATTTAAACGGTTACTGCTGATATTGCTTAAAAGTACTGAATTATTTTGTCGTGTAGTGTATATAGTTTTAAGTATATTCTTATTTGGATGTGGCGTGTATACTTGTTAAAGATAATCAAACATGGTTATATACGTAAAAACCATTATAAGATAATTAAAAATATTCTCCATTATTTCAGACCATCATTTTTCAATTAAAAATTAATTGAATTTACAAAATTACATCTCTATCGTAATTGATTTTATAAAATATATGGATATAAAATATTCTATTTATTTCGGTCATAACTACAGTCTGATCGAAAAGTTTCACGTCAATTTCTTGTATAAGTATAATGTAATATATAGGCCAATATATTTTTGTATATAATGTATAATAAAAATGGTTTGACATTATTAAACAAAATAATGCAACAAAATGCAGCAAAATTAGACATAACTAATCTTCTGTCTCGTTTTCTTTTTGTCATTTTTATAGAAAAAAATGATAGTAAATTAAGATTGTACGTTTAATGACATCAGACCATTTTTAGTTGGTTGGGTTTATAGACAGTAGTATGTACCTATATTGTTTTAAAAAAAAATTATAATACTCATCAAACCACCTTCAAACAACTGAAACAAGATTTATGATTGCTAAAAATGCATCCAAAAGTGAATTTATTTAATTCACTTCAATCTTTTGTCTGTTCAAAAAAGAAAAAGAAAATGGTTTAGGCATCCATCTACCTATTACGTCACACAATTTTCGTTATTTTTAGACCCCTCCCCTTATATCTCATTTTCTCACATTTTTCTGTAGTTTTTTCTTGCATAATGACATCACACTAAGATTTTGACAAAATAATGTGAAAATTGAGGAAAAGTATTTTTTTTATTACATTCAACTACATTTACAGCTTGATATTCTATTAACACTCGAATTAATGTATATAATTAATATTAATTGTATTATACTCGTAGTAAACGCAATGCTCTGAAAGTGTGTGCAAAAATTCACTCGTTGCACGACATAAGTGGCTCGGTAAACCTCATTTGACAACTTATGAATCGTGAAAAAACCACCTATAGCTAATAGTAATAATACAAACTCACTTGGTTTGACAGTCAGGTTTGGATCAGTCACTCGGATAACATGCATAGTAGTAAGTTGAGATGCGACGAGCACCGCTCACAGTAGTAAAACTCAATTATAATAAATAAAGACAAATATAAATTTAATTGGTTAGTAATCGCTGACTTTAGTTAACTTTAACTAAGCTATTGTGCAACTAAAGTTGGTAAGTGTGAGAGTATACTTTAACCCTTTTAAACAAACCATATGGAAAAATTGTTTGGTCTCAAAATGCCGGACTTTTCACTGCCAGTGATAAGTACAATAGATACGGTTACAAAAAAAGAAAAAGAAAAAAATCAAAGATCCTAACATCAAAAAAGTGAACCCTAGGAATTTACTAAATATAAATTATACTTAACTATGTTGATAAAATTGAACATTATTTAGAATTATACCGTATTTCGGAAGATGGCAGCATCTGTACCAGTGAATATATATACATATAATAGCATTTTTAGCCGCCATATTGCAGAACGGGTTAACTCGTCTTAATCATTTAAAGAGTTAAGGCACCGTTTCTCAACCTTTCTTTAGTCACGACCCGGCAAAATATCGGATAATTTTGCGCGGACTTAAATGTGACACTGAAAGTAATTGTTAAATATTAGGTCTCTACGACCATCCTTTGAAATTTGTAAAGAATGACGATATTGTAAAACGTATGTATTGTAGAAGTAAATAGTAACATTAAAGTATATTTTTTTATTGATTGATTTAAAATAAAAATTATAATGACAACATAACTCATGTGTATCAAGTCCCCCCACAAGAATATTGTAGTGTTTTCACTTTTACCATGAAAAAAAGTTGGGACAAATTTTTACAGCGAAAAAAGTGGTACAAAACATTTCATTGGTCCTTACATTGTAGGTAAATACGATAAAAACGAAACAAAAATTTGTATTGGTAAATTTAACTGATTTCAGAACCATGATAACAATGTATTAAATAATAATATGAATTATACTAATTTATTTTATTCATTAAATTATCTTACCGCATTACACTTGAGTTTTATATTTTTTCTGAATAAATTTGTGTTTTCTACAACTCAAATTTCTTGCCTAAAAGCAATTCAGCTTCGCTGTCGCGTTTTTGTTAGTTGACAGTTCTCGTTAAATTGCTGGGCAACAAATTTTCGGTAGATAAACCCAAATTTATTCGAAAAAATACAAACTTCTCGTGTAATAATAAATGAATATGTAACTTCACATATCTTTCTGCGGAGCGGTGAAATATTCCGGGATCTCTTGGTAGAAAATAGAGATGAGTAAGGTTTTTTGAAAACATCGATTCTTCAGAATCGATTGTTACAATAGTCGATGTTTAATCGATTAAAAAGGGAACAATTATTGGAAATCAAACAAAATCGATTATTTCAAACAGTTAACGTCATTATTTCAAATTATCAACGAATCAAGGTATTTATTAAACACCTTCACACCTAATCACCGCTACTATTTGTAATACAAAAATACTAGATTTTAATAGAGAATTAATTTTTTTACCAACTAGATGGCATTCAAAAAAAAAAAACTGATGTATTAGCACACAGTGAAAAAGTTTGTGTTAAAATTAACACATTCCGCATGTCCAGAATGGTCCACTCAATTTTTTGTGTTATTTTAACACAAAGCATATGTGTCAAATCTTTACACAAGATTTGTGTCAATGATTTAACACACAAGAGGACATACATTTTGTGTTAATTTTTCAGATTTATCAAAGTTAGTTGTTAAAAACTTTTTTATTCAATATTTTTTACTTTCACTGCAGCTTAAGATATTTGAAAATCGTCAAAAATTATAATGATTTTGAGACTCAAAGAACCCAGAGTAAGTCAGTCCTTTGTAGAAATTCTTATTTGCTCCCATATATATCTACTAAAATATACATAGTAAAAAAGACGAGAGTAGTTCTTATTATTAAACAAAACCGAAAAATTATAAGTTTTTTCAATTATTGACGAATATAGTTTTATTAAACATTTAAAAATGAAACAATTTTCTTACATTTTAAGGCTATTTTGTTACAGATTTAGTTACAAAAAATCATCTAAACTTACTTGAGTTTGTATTTTATAATATATACAATAAACAATCTCAAGTAAGCTTACATAATTTTTCGGTTTTGTTTAATAATAAGAATTACTCTCATCTTTTTTATTATGTAGATATATATTCTGATGAAATCTGCGTACTTATAACATTCTTTTGCTCT